>CM056376.1:94434239-95066584 GCA_029718625.1 Synaphobranchus kaupii | reverse complement strand
CGGTCCACCGTATAGGCCGGGGCGTTGTTGATGACCCGGACAGGAGGAGGAGGGAGGGTAGGGGCACTGAGGGGGCTGGAGGCGACAGGCTTGATTTGGGAAACATGAAAAACGGGGTAAACTTTGAGGGAGGCAGGGAGGGAGAGCTTGACGGAAACAGGGTTAACAAGACGTACAACAGGGAAGGGACCAATGAACCGGGGCCGAAGATTTTTAGAGGAGGAGGGAAGGGAAATGTTGGACGTGGACAACCAGACCTGCTGACCGGCCCTGTATTTGGGGGCTGCGGTCCTGTGCAGGTCCGCCAGACGCTGTGACCGGGAATTGGAACGTAGGAGTGCGGTGCGTGCAAGCCTCCAAATGCGCTTGCATTTGAGGATGTGGGCCTTGACAGAGGGGACTGCTACCTCGGCCTCCTGGACCGACAGGAGAGGGGGTTGGTACCCTAACGAGCACTCGAAAGGGGATAACCCGGTGGAGGTACTCTTAAGGGAGTTGTGAGAGTACTCCACCCAGGGAAGGAAACGGCTCCAGGAGGCGGGGGTTGCGAGCCGTGACGCACCGCAGGGCGGCCCCCAGGTCCTGGTTCGCCCTCTCTGCCTGGCCGTTCGACTGGGGATGGAAGCCAGACGAAAGACTGGCCGAGGCCCCCAGGGCTACACAGAACGCCTTCCAGACCTGGGAGGAGAATTGGGGCCCACGATCCGACACAATATCGGAAGGGATCCCGTGCAGCCTGACCACATGTACCACCAGGAGCTCCGCCGTTTCGAGGGCGGACGGGAGCTTGGGGAGGGGAATGAAGTGAACCGCCTTGGAGAACCGATCCACAATTGTCAGAATGACAGAGTTGCCCTCTGACAACGGCAGACCGGTTACAAAATCCACCCCAATGTGGCTCCAAGGACGGCCCGGGACAGGGAGGGGAAGGAGATGACCAGAGGGAGGCTGGTGGGAAGCCTTGCTCCTGGCGCATACAGAGCAGGCCAGGACAAAGGCACGGGTATCCTCCTTGAGGGTGGGCCACCAAAAGCTCCTCCTGACGAGGGCGGTCGTCCTGGCAACACCTGGGTGACACGCCAGGCAGGAGGCGTGAACCCATTCAAGGACCTGGGAGCGGACGGAGTCGGGAACAAACAGGGAGGGGTTAGGGTTATTACGGGGGTCAGGGTGGGAAGTCTGGGCGGACCTCACGATCTCCTCAATCCTCCAGGAGACCGCAGCCACCATACAGGACGCTGGAAGAATGGTTTCGGGGTCAGCAGGACTGGAGGGAAGGGAAAACACACGGGATAAGGCATCCGCCTTAATATTGCGGGAACCGGGGCGATAGGACAAAGAAAAATTAAACCGGGCAAAGAAAAGTGACCACCTAGCCTGTCTAGCATTTAGCCTTTTGGCAGACCTTAAATAAATTAAATTCTGGTGGTCAGTTAAAACAACAAAGGGGGTACCTGCCCCCTCCAGCCAGTGGCGCCACTCCTCAAGAGCCAGCTTAATGGCAAGAAGCTCCCGATCCCCGACATCATAATTTCGCTCAGCGGAGGACAGCCTCCGGGAGAAAAAGGCACAGGGATGGAGCTTGTTGTCCAAGGCGGCACGTTGGGACAGAATGGCCCCCACGCCGGTGTCGGAGGCGTCCACCTCAATCGTAAATTGGCGGGAGGGATCAGGGTGGCAAAGAATAGGGGCTGAGGAAAACCGTGTTTTGAGCTGTTCAAAAGCACGCTGGGCTTCGGGATTCCAACAGAAAGAAAAAGTAGTGGAGGTAAGTTTGGTAAGGGGGGCAGCAATGATACTGTAATTTCGGATAAAACGACGATAGAAATTAGAAAAACCAAGGAATTGTTGTAGGTGCTTACGAGAGGTGGGTTGGGGCCATTCCGTCACCGCCTTGACTTTGACCGGATCCGCCCGGATACTGCCCTCCTCAATAATGAAGCCGAGGAACGGGACTGAAGAGACGTGGAAGGAGCATTTCTCCGCCTTTACGAAGAGCTGGTTCTCGAGGAGCCGCTGGAGAACCTCCCGGACATGGAGAATGTGCTCCTGAGGGGACTTGGAAAAAATCAAAATGTCGTCAATGTAAACAAAAACAGTCTTACCCAACAGGTCTCGCAGTACGTCATTTACCATGCCCTGGAAGACTGCCGGGGCGTTAGTAAGGCCGAAAGGGACCACCAGGTACTCATAGTGGCCCAACGGGGTATTGAAGGCAGTCTTCCACTCATCCCCCTCCCGTATGCGCACCAGGTGGTACGCATTACGGAGGTCGAGCTTGGTAAAAATGACGGCCTGCGAGAGGGGTTCAAAAGCAGTGTTAATGAGGGGGAGAGGATATTTGTTGCGGATAGTGATGGAATTGAGTCCCCGGTAGTCGATGCAGGGCCGTAGTGAGCCGTCCTTTTTCCCTACGAAAAAGAACCCAGCACCAACCGGAGAAGAGGAGGGACGGATGATGCCCGAGGCGAGGGACTCATGGATATATTCCTCCATGGCGAGTTTCTCTGGTCCCGACAGACTGTAGAGACGGCCGGACGGAAGTTTGGCTCCCGCCAGTAGATCAATACAACAGTCGTACGGGCGGTGAGGAGGTAGGGACAGAGCACGTGATTTAGAAAAGGTGCGACTGAGGTCGTGATACTGTTTGGGAACGGTGGACATATCGGGTTCGGGTAGGTTGGTGCTGGGATTCTTGGACCCCGGAGGGGGAAGCGCGGAGCGGAGACAGCTAGCCAGGCAGTGGCCACTCCACGCCAGGATGCGTCCGCCCTGCCAGTCGATGTGTGGGTTATGGAGACGGAGCCAGGTCTGCCCTAAAACTATGGTTGACTGTTTGGAATTGATGAGGAGGAGTTGAATGCTCTCCCGGTGATTGCCGGAGAGGACAAGCTGTAAGGAAACGGTGGAGTGGGTCACTAACCCCAAACTCCGACCGTCTAAGGCGAAGGCAGTAATGGGCGATGGTAGAAGCTCCGTGGGGATGCCGGCCCTCTGGGCGAAGGTGGTGTCCAGGAAGTTGGCGTCGGCTCCAGAGTCGATGAGAGCCGACGAAACTAAGGACTTGTCGCTCCACAGGAGAGTGGCCTTGAAAACTAGGCGATTCTGGGCTGCATGGCAGGGTATGATAGGGCTCGTCAGTACGCCCAGTTGAACTGGCGAGCCTATTCTTTTGGGCGGATGGGACATGAGGCGATCTGGTGGCCAGGTTTGCCACAATAGAAGCAAGACCTGGATCGCTGACGACGTTGGCGCTCTGCAGAGTTGACCGCAACTCTGCCCAGTTGCATGGGCTCCTCTTCGGAGACCCCAGACGCCGCCCTGAATCCAGAAGCAGAAGGGTGAGAGCGTATATGAGGAAGGTGACCGGGATTCCCCCCACGCTCACGGGCCCGGATACGAAGACGGTTGTCGACTGCTATGGCCAGGCTAATCAGGCTATTGAGGGAGGTTGATTCCTCACGGGTGGCTAGTTGGTCTTTGAGCTCCTCGCTGAGTGCCTGGCGGAAAGCCCCCTGAAGGGCGGTGTCGTTCCATCCGGACTCCGCGGCGAGGGTACGGAATTGGATGGCCATCTCTGCGACGCTGCGACTCCCCTGACGGACCTGAAGTAGGCGCTGAGTTGCATCTCGCCCACAGGTAGGGTGGTCAAACACGCGCCGCATCTCGGCGGTGAAGGCAGCGAAGTTGTTGCAGAGCGCGGCTTGGCTATCCCAGATGGATGTAGCCCACTCCAGGGCACCTCCTCCCAGGCTGCTCATGATGAACGCGATCTTACATGGGTCGGAGGCGAAGGAGGAGGGCTGCATCCGGAAGACAATGTCGCATTTCATCAGAAATTCGCGACATTTCCCCAATTCCCCGCGGAATAGCTCAGGATGTTGAACGCGAGGCTCACGAAATGAAGCGGACACAGGAGGGTCCGCCGGGGGATCCGGTGTGGGCGGTGTAGGGCCCAATGGAATACGCGGAAGCGGCTGGTGAAGAGACAGCTGCGTAACTTGTTCCGTGATGCCCCTCAGCACTTCCAACACGTCGTCCAGACGACGGCCCTGTTGGTCGCTGACCGCAGTTTGGCAGGAGAAGGCGTGCCGAATCTGCTCCAGGTCGGCTGGGTCCATGTTTTTGGCCAGTTCGTTCTGTTACGTATCTGTTTACGGGACGAACCCAAGTGCAACGACCAGGAGACAGATTTCACAAAAGGGGTGTATTTAATAAATTAAGTGTTGGGGTAGTCCCAACACTGTACAGGAAAGGCAACACACACAGTAATACAAGGTCTTGCGCCTGGAAGCCCGGGGCGGGCTGCTCCAAGCCGGAGCTGGACTGGAGGTTCTGGAACGGGCTGTTCCAAACCGGAACTGGACTGGACTGGAACTGGACCGGGTGGTCCACACGGGAATCAGGTACTGGAACGGAATGTCCCAAACCGGAACTGGACTGGACTGAACTGGACCAGGAGGTCCACACGGGAATCAGGTACTGGAACGGAATGTCCCAAACCGGAACTGGACTGGACTGGAACTGGACCGGGAGGTCCACACGGGAATCGGGTACTGGAACGGAATGTCCCAAACCGGAACTGGACTTTGAGCGAGTCGCTTGTACAACTCACGCCTGGACTGGACTGGAACTGGCAGGGGAGCGACTCACTACGGCAGGGCAGGACTGGACCGGGCTGACTGCACCGGTATAGAAAAACAAAACAACAGAGGAGGGTTAGTGCAAGGGAAGGCACGGGAAAGACCGGGAGGTTCTCACGGAGGTGATGGGTTTGGAAGTCGGGAGGTTTTGCGGGTAGCACGGCAGGACAGAGTGGTGTGGCGTAGCTGCGGTAGGTCCGGAGGTAGCTGACTGTCTCCAGAGCTCCAGGAGCCGGCGCCGAAGAACTGGGTGGTCTCTTCGGTCGGACAGGAACAACTGGAGGGTAGCCAGGTAGCGAATCACCCCGGAGCCTACACGCGCTGGAGGTGGAGGTACCGCAACACACACAACAAACACGGGGAACACGAACACTGCCACGGGAGATCGGGTGCAGGGTTAGATGGAGGAGAAGGGAAACAAGTTAGCTACACAATTATGACAGGAAATTGTGCGGGAGGTAAACTACCAATCCGTAGCTTTGCGAGGAACTATACGCTGCACGGGAAACACATTCCACAACTACGCGAATAGTTTAAGCAGGGAGACCAGATAACGAGTCAAGCACTACACCAAGTGATGATAGTTAACGAACTGGCGCCGACTGGCAGCCAGCCGAAAGACTATATAGAGCTAACTAACGAGACAAAATACGATACAGGTGTGAACATAAACCGGGAGTGATTACAAGACACCAGGTGAGGAAATGCATGCAACGAGGGGGAGGGAGTGAAAGGCGGAAGTAAGACAAAACAACCAGACGAACAAGACAGGGAAGGACACGCCTAGTCCGCGGCAGCGGGGAAAACACGGACAACGGGATCCAACATGACACGGAGGGAAAACAGGAAAACACGGAAAACGGACAGGAAGGGAGCGGAACATTACATATATACTGTAAATATGAAGGCCCAGCCTAAAATTAGGGTCTGAGAAAGAGTTTCATCTTTAGAAGTGTCTGGAATGGTTTGCAGGGTAGTTATCTTTCTTCACTCAGACAGGGTGAGAAGTGTCTCTTTGGGTCTGATCTCTCTGTGCAAGTCAACGATAACTACAGTACTATGGTATATGTGAGTGCACAGTCTACTAGAATCAGTGGTGTACCGTGGGAGTAGAACTAGGCCTTCTGTAAACTTACCTTTAACGGATGATCACTCTCAGTCTGTTTCCGTTTACTTTGCCTGATTGTCAATCAAATAATTGATTCACTCAATAACCAAGAACAATAAGTAAATTATTAGGCTACCAAGTTATTTTGATATAGCATTATTGTTCTGTGCATCTTAAACTTGTGTTGCATTTTTCTATATCCACATTTATGATGACGTGTTATCATGCGAAGATTCTGACTTTTAAATGCTCCATGTTTAAATGTTCAGCGTTTCGTAGATTTTCATAAATTAGTTTTTCTAGCCTGAATTATGCGTTGCTCTCAACGGTTCAAGACACTTAAGAGGCTGTCCTCTTTAAATTTATGCTTTCTAATGTTTAAATCGCTTTGACTAATTTGAGGGTCGTCGTAAAATGAATTACATTCTTTAACACATTCAGATTATTGCCTGATCCTTGTTAAACAATCTCAGGTTGTCTCTTTGTCGTTATCATTTCTAAATCATTATAGGCTGCAAATTGGTCTTGATTATTCAGTGAATTAATTTTTTGATTGTTAGGCTACTCAAGCTAATTAAATGGAAACAAGTAATCCTGTACACCCAACTTTTTCCGACGCACCGTCCATCGCTATATATATTTAAGTGCTACCCATTTTATTACGCGAAAAAAAATACTAGCACAGAAAAACTTGATATATTCATTGATATTTGTTATTCAGTTAATGAATTGCTTGATTGATAATTAAGAACTATAAGTGGAAACAGGTTGAGAGTAATATCCGTATAAAGCTAAGGTTACCGAAGGCCTATTTTACAGCCGACGTTACGCCACTGACTAGAATGCTTCTATTTTAAGCACCTTCGCTCACCTTCACCAATAAAAAATATTACTCCTGCAATCCCACAATGTACAGCAGATCTAAAAGACTTTGTGATAAGATTTCGGATTTTGGCAACAGTATTTTTCTCAGGTAAATTATGGTATTAATAACTTTCAGGTCAGACTCTTAGATTTTCATTGGCAATGTTCACAGTTCCCGTTCAGGGAAATTTAAGCTCCATTTAAGAGGCCCCTAAGCAATACACTTTCAAGGCCATTTTGGAATTGCTATTATGAGTAAGAATTTCTGAGTCATTCACTGGTGGGTGTAGTTAGCAAATACATATTAACGCTTTCCCATTTCAAAGAAAGAAGTTGATAAATAAATTTAAAAGGCAGTGTCTAGTTCATAATTCCATTCCATTCCATAAAAGTAAACACCAAAACCAACATTCTCTTGAAAATACATCTCCAAACAAACTGTGCAGTGACAGTGAGACGGCCCCTAATGGACATCCCATAGTTTATGTGTCCGAAAATTAAGTGTAATGCATGGACGATTAAGTCCAGTAAGATTGCCTGTCCATCATAAGGCACCCGGTGCCTCCACTTTTCTGACAAATAAAGGGACCTGTCCCAGTCCTGGTTTCTGTGTTTCTCTTCATTACAGCACAGGGCTCTGGGCTGTGATTTCTTCGTTTCTCAGTGTCGCACTATAACCCATGTGTTTATTTATCAGCAGACGCTCCAGAGCTTGTCGTGAAGCACATGACCACATGGGGTGGGGGGTTGGGGGAGACTGTTCAGAATTTCAATGAGGTCTGTTTGCTCCTGCCTGAGAGGGAACTCTGGCTTGTGAGAGACAGGAGGGAAATGACACTAGCACGTGATAGAAATCTGGAGAGGAGGACAATATCAAGTGTGTGATAAAAAAGGGTGTGGCAAGCAATTGAGATTCCCTGTCACATTTTGTGTGTGTGTGTGTGTGTGTGTGTGTGTGTGTGTGTGTGTGTGTGTGTGTGTGTGTGTGTGTGTGTGTGTGTGTGTGTGTGTGTGTGTGTGTTTTGGGGACACCCTATGTCACCCTTCATGCACATCTGTATTTGTTTACAAAATGCTTTAAAAAGTAGTAATGTCCTGTTCATGAAGGTGTTATGCATCACTTTCAAAGGCCTTGTGAGGCCCTGCTGCCTGATATATGTGAAATAACTGATACAGGGCATTTAATCATATTCCATTACACTCCCTGAGTGTTTGAAGGAGCTCTACCTTCCTCCACCCCTCTCCTACTCTGGGATCATGCCAGGACACTTCAAAGGTGCCTAAGTGAATTTACCGATGGACAGATCAAACCGATTGCTTTTGGACTTCTGTCTAGAGGGTTGTGTGCTGACAGTTTTGTATAAAAAAATAAAAAAATAAAAACATTGGGGGCATTGGAGAACACAGGAGTAGGGGAATGGTTCTTCAATAAATAAAAAATGTTGTATGTGAGAACTAAATCAGAGCACTCTAGTCTGTACAGCTCCCAATAATGTATTTTTCTTGTTTTATAATCTTAGCTGTGGCCCAAACTGCATACTCCCATGCTCTGAATACACTGAGTACACAGCCATCTTCAGTGCAAAATCTTAGCGATAAAAAAATGTCCAAGAACGCATTTTCACTGTAATGACTGGTGACCACCAGCAAGCTTCCTCTCTGGAGGCCTTCTTACATCATTTTTGTGTTTAAACCATGTAGCACAGCAGAATTTATGTTTATATCCTGTTTTGTTACTGAGCTAACTAATTTAGCTAACCAAGGTTATCTATCTTTGTAAGTAGCTATAAAGTTAGCTTTTGTGTGTATTCTGTATATTTAAAACAGATTCCTAGCGGTTTAGATTTGAAGCTTATGTCAAGGGGTTAAAATGACATGAGTTGGTATGGTAATTCTCATGGCCCATTGTCTTTGCATTTCATCTTCAATTATATAGCACCTCCGAAGAAGCACAGCCACAAACATTATCGGCTCCCTTTCTACATGTAGCTAGAATAGGTAGCCAAGTTATATACAACACTGTAAAAAAAAAAAAACTCATAAAAAAACAGAAAGATTCTGGCAGCTGGGCTGCCAGAAAAAAATCATCAAATAACAGGAAAGTACTGTGAAACCAAAAAACATTGTGATAAACTAAAAAAAGCAGTAATCTTTCTACAGTATAACTCTGCAATATTACATTATAAAACCCTTGAAAAAGTTTAAACAACGGTTTTATAATGTTAAATTACATGACCTTTTTTCTATTTTTAGTGCAAGTGATCGTAAATTTCGTTTTTTTTGTTGTTGTAATTATTGCCGAGACTGTTTTTTAAATGTATTTTACTCGTTTTTTTAAGATAATTATTACGTTTTATTATTAAATTAATTAAATAAAATAATTATTATTAAAATTATTATTTTTAGGTGAATTTCTGTCTTCTTGCATTTAATTTCAGTTAATTGAAGAATATATCACTGGCAGAAAACAGCATTTAATGTAATATTGCAGAGATATACTGTTCATGATTTATTTATTTTTATTTTTTACGTTTTTTGTTGTTTTCACCTGAGGAAAGACCACAGTCGTGACAACTGGTTCCATACAGAAATGAGTACACCCCCTCTGAACATAATTATATTTCTATTTCTAAATGATAACAATTATAATTCATGGAAAGATAGAAAAATTTAAATGATTTAAGCAAACCTGTCTAATTTACTTATTTGCAGTTATTGATGACATTTCTTTCTATGTTGTTATTAACCCTTTCCAGCCTGAGCGAATATTGGGTATATTGGGTCAACATTCTATTCCATTTTATTTCTTAAAGTGTGTTGCAAAAATGTTTGTGGTGTGATCATATTACATCAGATACCTGAACTTTACAGACAAGCTGGAAAGTCTGCACACTCCTTTCACCTTCTCCACGTTTTATTACATTACAGACTTATTGCAATAGATTGAGTTCATTTTTTGCCTCAAACATCTACACACAATAGCCAATAATGACGAAGTGAAAACAGGTTTTTAGAAAATATGCAATTTTATTTTACTGACAAAAATAGGTTATTTAGGGGTTACATATCTGTACACACCCTTAGCCTAATACTTGGTTGCTGCACCTTTGGCAGCGATTACAGCTTCAAGGCATCTTGGGAAAGAAGCTACGAGCTTGGCACACTTGTTTCTGGACATTTTTGCCCATTCCTCTAGGCATATCCTTGCAAGCTCCGTCAGGTTGGATGGGGAGCGTTGGTACACAGCCATTTTCAGCTCTTTCCACAGATGTTGAATTGGATTCAGGTCTGGGCTCTGGCTGGGCCACTCTAGGACATGCACAGACTTTCTCCGAAGCCACTCCTTTGTTCTCTTTTCTGAGTGCTTCGGGTCGTTGTCATGTTGGAAGGTAAACCTTCGCCCCAGTCTGAGGTCCAGAGCGCTCTGGAGCAGGTTTTCTTCAAGGATCTTGGTGTACTTAGCTGCATTCATCTTTCCCTCTATCAGGACTAGTCGCCCCGTTCCCGCTGCTGAAAAACATCCCCACATCATGATGCTGCCACCGCCATGCTTCACTGTAGGGATGGTATTAGCCAGGTGATGAGCGGTGCCTGGTTTCCTCCAGACGTGACGCTTGGTATTCAGACCAAAAAGTTAAATTTTGGTTTCATCAGACCAGAGAATCTTGATTCTCATGGTTTGAGAGTCCTCTAGGTGCCTTTTGGCAAACTCCAAGCGGGCTGTGATGTGCCTTTTACTAAGGAGGGGCTTCCGTCTGGCCACTCTACCATAAAGGCCTGATTGGTGGAGTGCTGCCTGGATGGTTTATCTTCTGAAAGGTTCTCCCATCTCCACAAGGATACGCTGGAGCTCTGTCAGAGTGACCTTCGGGTTCCTGCTCACCTCCCTGGCCAAGGCCTGTCTTCCCCGATTGCTCAGTTTGGCCGGGCGGCCAGGTCTAGGAAGATTCTTGATGGTTCCAAACTTCTTCCATTTACAAATGATGGTGGCCACTGTGCTCTTTGGGACCTGTAAAGCTGCAGAGATTTTTCTGTACCCTTCTCCAGATCTATGCCTTGACACAATCCTGTTTCTGAGGTCTGCAGATAATTCCTTTGACCCCATGGCTCGGAGTTTGCTCTGACATGCACTGTCAACTGTGGGACCTTATATAGGCAGGTGTTGGCAATCCCCAATCATGTCCAATAAATTGAATTTATCACAGGTGGACTCCAATTAAGTTGTAGAAACATCTCAAGCAGTATCAGTGGAAACAAAATGCACCTCAGCTCACTTTTGGGTGTCATATGAAAGGGTGTGCACACTTGTGTACATACGATATTTGACATTTTGATTTTTAATAAATTAGCAAAATGTCTAAAAACCTGTTTTCACTTTGTCATTATGGGCTACTTTGTGTAGAATTTTGAGACAAAAAATGAACTCAATCTATTGTAGAATATGTCTGTAACGTAATAAAATGTGGAGAAGGTGAAAGGAGTGTGCAGACTTTCCGGCTTGACTGTATATACCATTTTAAACAGGATAACGGGGGCTTTCAATTGATATAAAAAACAATAGGATTACTTGATGGCAATATCATCAATTATGGAAATACATTAACCAACTAAATTTATAAAACATTCTAAAGGGCTATTTTCTAATGAGAAACCTACTATTTTACCAATTTCATGTTCAAGATAAAGGGAAACTTACAGTGTATGATATCTTCACCATTGTGTGAGTCATATAGAATAGGAATCAGAATAGATTTATCTTCTACTGCTCAAAAGTTATAACCACTTCAGTGATGGGTACGAAAAGGCTAAAAAAAAATGCTTTAGAATGTTAGGTTCATTGAAAATATGACATGCATATGCAAAACGGTTTGTGATGTGATCATATTATGTCACACCCCTAAAGATAATACACCATTTTAAACAGGATAACTGGAGCTTTCCATTTATATACAATAATATGCTGAATTTAACACAATACCATCAATTATTTAAACAATTCACAAAATAAATAATTTTAAAAAACTTTCTAAATGGCTATTCTCCATGAGAAACCTAGGTTTTTAAACATTTCATGTTGAAGATCGAGGGAGACAAACTGTGTGGTATCTTCACTATTTTGTAAGTGATATAGACTACAAATCAGAAGAGATTTATCATTTACTGCTCAAAAGTTATAACCTCTTAGTGATGTATGGGAAAAGGCAAAAAAAATATATAGTTTAATTAAAATGTTAGGTTCATTGACATTTCACATTACCACTTATCCATACACCTAATGGGCCACTATTGAGAATCGGTTGATATAATGCAAAATTGAAAGACACATACACTAAAATATACAATTTATGTGTTCAATGAAACACACACTTTATTTAAAAAAATGTATAACATAGTGAATGGATGAACTAAGTAAATGGATAACATTGCAAAACAAATAAAAACAAGAAGCACCCCATGGCAAATATCAGTTTAGATGCCCGTAAAATTAATGCATTGGATTTATTTACAGTAAAATCATTAATGTATTAGTACAGATACAGCAGACAAATTTATTGTCAAGCATAAATACCTTCAATATATTCAAGAATCAAGAAGATAATAGTAAGTGCATGCCCTGATGGTCCTCCATGTCCCTCAGCACCCTCCTTCTCTTCAGGGACTGTATCAGATGGCCATCCTTTGCTGCAATACATAAATATGTAATCATTTACCATTTCATTAATCCATAACATGTCATATAAAACCATTTCTGAGTCATTAAAGGGCTGTATACCTACAATAATAACATCTTACAGCAAACGCTTTATGCGTATGTCAGGAATAGATGAAATAGCTATTCTGGACACAAGCATAATGTCCATCCATCGCTGTAATAGATAAATATATTATCAGTTGCCATTTCATTAATCCACAACATATAAAACCATTTCTGAGTCATTAAAGGGTTGTATAGTGAGAATGACATTTTACAGAAAGCACGTTATGCTCCAGAATAACGTTAGATAAAAAGCTCAACAATAACACAATGTTAGACTACTTAGCATAATGCCCATCAATGTAAAAGCCAGTGACATTGGCTCAACTGAATGATGTCTTTTTGTCATATTTGTCTAAACAGGCTAATCTTTCTCATGTCAAAAACGTGAGTCAGAAAATAAAACTTGAAGCTGACTTTAGTAAATGTTTGCTGTTTAGTTCCCTTCTCCATTCACTTTCGACAGGACTGATCAACAACAAGTTCAAATTTAGACATAATGTTATGTTAAAACACTAACTAGTTAGTACTTGCTATTGATAAGACCAATAGTTGAGTATAACATTTATAAAGCTAGCAAGACAGACAGCAGAGCTAACGTTACAAATTCGGAAAACAAAGACGCTTCAGAAAATAAAATGGCTGTTCGCGCCAATACGCTGAGAGCTCGCTCTTAGACTAATGTTACTGGTTTTAGCTTTAGTTAGCTATTATTTAGTTATCAAAGTCTACACTAAATACGGAAAATATTCACATCTAACGTTATCACTTATTCATTGTATGACAGACTTTTTCACAATTTCATCTCGAAACGAGCTGGGGGAAGAATAACACAGTGGCATCATTTGAAGCTAGAACCGAACGTTAGCTACCTTAGCGAATTTCAAGTGAAAGTCTGCGGTACAAAAACAGGATTTTATTCAAAATAAAATTGTTTCTGAAGTAATATCTATGGTTAATTATTATCTTAAATGCTTCTTAACTCGGGGGGTTTACTGGCTTTCCCTCGCAGTAAAGTCTTCTGTCCGAGGTAGTCAGCTCTGCCCGCGGTGAGGCAAATGGAGATTTACGTGGTTGCCGTGTGGTTTAGAAATAAATCCCCGCCCACTAAGCTCATGAACCAATTATATGCAATTGTAGCTTATTTTGTCATCTGTAACTTGCATTTTTCAAAAAGAAAATCAGTGATTGGACGGCAGAGATATTATACGTCAAACCATCAGAACAATTGTTCTGAAATTAGAACGCTCCGGCGTTCTCCATCAACACTCAAAGCCTTGCCCAGGTTTATGATCCATCACTATATTGTCCTATCCCACAAGCAGGGCCTATTGGGCCATCACGGTGGCCTGAAAAATCCTGTAAGACATCCTATTGAAAACGTTTTAGGCCTAGAGCAGCTATACTAGGGATGTTATTCAACTAAGTTGATGTGGATGAATGAATAGGCTAATGATAGACATTTTTGTTCATACACAACATCTAGTTGATGATTAGATTTATAAACACATGTAGTCTCACTGACATCACTAACACCAGAAGCATGGGAACACAATATCACCATATCACCACCATGACAGCTAGCTTTCAAGTATGATCTAGCTAGGCTTCAGTGAGTAACTCCCTTGCCAGTTATTGCCAGCTGCTACACAGCTGTGTGTACAACTTGTACTAAGCAACAGGTGGCACACTTGCTAGATTGTTGCAACCAGCTCACCTTATGAGTGTTGTCACAAGGTGTATGCCTACATCTTTGGTAAGCACCGGTATACTGTAATTGGAGATGATGCAGCAAATATAAAAGGCTATGGTTTGTATATTGTAGCCAGATGAGATTTTAGCCATTTGACTGTAGGCCTTGAGCAGTTAGGTAAAATATACATTTAAGTCTGCTAAAGTGCAGTCATTCACTTTTTCTAAGGTAATGACAATACCAATACTTTTACTGTACATCAATGTAAATAAATTGTCAATTTAAGCAAAATAATAGAAAACATCTTTCTTCTTAGTTTTTCATCTTTGCTTTTAACAGTTTTTAATCAATTATCAACCACACTTACTAGTATTTAAGAAGCCATTTTTCTTTAAAATGAAAATAAATACAGTATCTAAGTATGCAGCTGGCTTTGATAAGGTAAAATTCTGTATTTTAACAGTAATTGTTTGTGAAAGTTTTATTAATTGTTGAAAAATGACTAAAAAATAACAGTGAAATAACAGAAAATATCTTTCTTTATCATGTTTTATCTTTGCTTTTAACCATTTTTAATCAATTATTAACAACAATTACTAGTATTTAAAAAGCCATTTTCTGTACAATGAAAGTAAATATCTGTAACATTATGGTAAATACAGCTGGCTTTGATAAGGTAAAACTCTGTATTTTAACAGTAATTGTTTGTGAAAATTGTATTAATAATTGTAAAAAAGGGGAATTTTAGTGTAATTTTTATTTACTTTTTTTCTGTAGTTTTAAATTAGATAAATACATTTACAGTTTATCCTTGTAATTTTCCTCAGTATTTCCAGTAATTCAGAAATACAAAAAAAAAACCTGTAAAGATTTACAGAAAAAGTACCGTAAAAAAACTTTTTTTTTTTTTACAGTGAATGACAACTTTTAGCTTTCACTCAAAGTTGTCTCAAAGTGCTGTTAAGACAATGACCGAAATCTTGCTAGCTATAATTGCCTTCCACCATTTTTCTTAAAGATCCCCTCCACTCAAAAAGGTGTTTTTTTTAATGGTTAACTCCTCTTGGAAGCATAACTATATAGATTGATATTTGTGCAGAACTTGTCATCAGAGCACTGTGTTAACATTCTTACATTTTAAAGGCAGAGCTTCTCCATAGTTCTCAGAAATCTGAGTTGGAACAGTGTACGTACGAGTGCACAATTTATGATGTCAAACATTTGTAGAACCAATCAGGGTCCACGATGCTAAGATATGCAAGTTACAGGAGAGCGGTGTGGTAAGCTGAAACAGTCCACTGAAAGCTGACTAGTTAGACATTGTTGGTTGGACAGTTGGTTTATTAAAATGATGCAGTTTTAGGATGCAATCCCGATGCATGGGGAGCGGGCATGGGAGCGTTGTCAATTTTCATATTCATAGATTCTGGCATTCTCAATGAGGGTAAAGGTGTAGAAATGCTACAAAGCCATTTTCAGTAGTTTATTGAACATTTTTTGGTGGAAATAACATATTTAACAACTTAATATTCAATATAGAATATTTTAACAGTTTAAAATATGTGTGGAGGGGTACTTTAAGCCTAGCAAGTTGTTAACGGGTTTAGGTAGCTAGAGCTGGCTAAATGTTGCTACAACTAAAATATAATATTTGTAATATAGCTGTCTATAAATGCACTGAGTGCACACCCAGGAGCACAATAATATGAAGCATAGAAGTATGTGGTTTGGGACACCACTCATGTTTTTCCTTCTTGCTTTTCCTTGAGACACTGGTGTTGAAAAATGTCTACTCTCCTGCCCAAGAGTAGGGTTGAGTGCACTAAAGCCAACAGGCAAGCTAGCTTTGCACAGAACTTGAAAAGTGGTCGATTAGTGAAGAGATAGAAGCGGACTTATAGTGCCACATGTGATCGCATCCCTCTTTATTGCATGATAAACTTTTATGTTTGTGATTATGTAAATTCATGAATTCAATGATATAGGCAATGCACACAAACCCTACTCCTACCCACTCCGCTGCAAGCTCTGAATGTTGGACACAGACATGAAAGGTGCTTGAGTCCACTTACATGAATTGGGGTGCGAGGCAGATCTAAGATATCATGCTAATTTGGGTTAAAACAGCAATTTATGTCAGTGCTTTGAGCTGAGCATTCCCACCGATCGCCATTTGTGATTTAATATGAGCAGGAAAACTGAGAACCAGAATTGATTCTGTAAATTCATCTATTCAGTTCTTTGATGTTTGCAAAATCAATTTCCTGCAGTTTTTCAATTTAGTTCTGGAGACAGACGTATAAACTGGTCTATGCTCTTTCTGGTATGTGGAAGACAGGTTGATGCACCAGTGGTAGCAATAAGGAGTGCGTCTTTTGCTGTTTGCTTTCCTCACACCTTAGCTCTGCTTCTGATCTTCAGAGACTGGGGCGTTTCAGGAAAAGGGCTACATTCTTTGAGATGAAAAATGAAAATATATGAACAGGATGCACAGCTGCTTGTTAAGAGAACCTGTGTAAATATTCAGAAGAGCAAACATCAAGATATAGTTATGCTCTTTTGATTCAGACTTAAAACTGATGGGTCTGGTGCTACTAAGTGCAGCTCTAAGGTTGGATGAGTTATAATTTACAAAGACATTAAAATACTGGACCTAAAACAACTGCTCAGTTCAGCTCTGTAATGGTTACAATATGGAATATTGCCAATAATGTGATAGCATAATTTTTCATTCTGTTTATTTCTAAGAATGACTCATGTTTTCTCTCTGGAAAAAGGAGAAAGTATGGGTTCTGCAATTACATCTTTTTGTAGTAAAAATTTCTCAGTAATGCGGGTCTGCCCCAGTGTTCATTCCTAAATTTTAACTTCAGTAAAATAAATTTGGAATTATATTTATCTAACCTTATTTATTTATTATTTTTTAAATGTGTATTTGTTTATTTATTTATTTATTTACATATTTTCTTTCAAGCTTTGTTTTTATTTATTTACTATCAAATCTACACGTGGCATTTTCCAAGTTTGCACTTTGTAGATATTCTATAATCCAATTTTAGTTTTTCTCTCAGATTTGGGAATTGTTTCAGGAAAAACAAACCAATAGAGAACGTAAGAGACAAAAGAGATTAAGAAAACAGTTTTTGGAACATTAAACCATGAAATTAGAGGGCAAAGGGCCCAAGTACCTTAACAATATTGTTTATTTCAGAGACTTTGCACCTTGTTAAGAACATATTAAGAACACAAAAAATTTATTACAGTTATTACAAGTTGCATTTTCCTTTCTCCAAATACCACTACTCATTGGTGTGGATTAGCTATTAACTGAAGGATTTTTTTCACGTGACGCATGGTGACATGTAGTCCAGCTGTCTCTCGTGTTCCTGTTAATTCATTTGAATGTATTTTGTTGTGTCTGGCTTTTTTTTTTGTTTTTTTCATGCGCTGTGTGTCTGTAGTGGGACGGGGAAGCGGGCTGGAGATTGTTCAGGGTACTCCTGCTGCTTGTTTTGATAATATTGACGAATTGTCTAGTCGGGATAATTTTGTTTGTGGTCGTCACCATGGAGACGCATTCGCAGCTCGGGAATGTCCGTTGGATCTGCAGCAACAAAGTTGCTACCATCGCTCTTCACCGGAGTTGAAGATGTCGGGAGTGCAGGCAATCTTGAAAATCCGGAAGTGCAGGCAGTTTCGACACCGCAACACTGCGTGTATGGAGGAAAGTCGTGGAGGCGGAGTTTGTGTGTTGGACTGCGTAATGACACTCTTAATGATGTCCAGTGTTATCAAGCAGTCCAACACACAAACTCCGCCTCCACGACTTTCCTCCATGCATGCAGTGTTGCGGTCTTTGTCCACTTTCAACACGGAGCACCATATATAAATATGGCCATGAAAGAGGTACTCTTTGGCTGTCTGTCCAAGTCCTCCCCAATTGCAGCCCTCTCAAGCATTCAAATAAAATGAAATAACAAAATAGTGAGTTTTGTGTTACATACTTTCCATAAAGCTTATAGCAAAGGGTCCAAAAGGTCTGTGGGCTTTGCCCCTACAATGCCTTCCCTTGTCTCACTCCCTGGTAACATTGCACAGAAGAAGACGGTGACATTATCTTCTGGAAAGATAAATAGGCTCTCGGGTACAAGTCTGTTTTTGAAAGGTCATATTTCAAATTGTAGACTGAAATTGTCTCAGATTTTGTGTGGTTAAACTCAAGGGAAGAAGGTACGATGCCATATTCATATCATAAAAAGAAATCACAGTGAAATTATTTATAGATAATTTAATATGGAAGTCAGGCTTTAGGGATAGATACATGGTGTTCCAGAAAAAAGCTTTGTGCTTCTCACAGGTGAATTAACTCCAAGGAAAGTTTGCTTTCACACTCAATAAATTTTAATTGTTCATGCCACATTTCCCCCAAATCTAAACATAGCTATTACATTTCTACCAGAAAATTTGATTTCGTAAGTTGTATCCTGACACTGTTGGATAGAATGAAATGACTTGATCTCAATAAGCAATACCTTAAGGCGAAACATTGAAACAATTGAAAGGGGTCATGCATGCACTTCTCCCCTCTGGAGTCCTGGAAGCAGTGATCATTGCTTTGGACTGGATTTTATTCCAGGCTGTGGGGGTGCATTACTGTTCCAAAGATCTTATTTAATATTAAATATCCTCAATTGACCTATTATTTTCATATTGTTTTGGTGATTCTAATAGTGACATATTAATTAATAATCAAAATTTTTAAATGCTTAAAATTTATATGTGTATTATTTTGAAAGAAATTTATATCGACAATAGCAGGTACACATCATGTCTCAGTACAAGACGTGTACCAATGAATTGAAACCACATTATACACTCACACATCTGGTAACATACATTCGGCCAATATAAATGACTGGGACTACATAATCAATATTGCATCAGCCCTATTGGCCATGGTGTGGGACTAATTTCTAGTCTTCAGGGATTACGTTTGTGTGTTCTTTACCAGAATCTTAAATGCAATCATTTGAGCACCAGTTACTTTGCACGGACTTTGTGGAATTTGAGAGCTACAGCCAGGGCCAGCTTTACAATATAGGCGACAAGGCGGCCGCCTAAAGCGCCACGTTGACAGGGGCGCAAATTTGGCGCCCGGCACACCCCTTCTAAATCTTTCCGCACTTCTTTGGATTGTCTGCTACCAGGAGCGCAGCGCCTGCTCCTGTTCATAAAACAAGCGCATAGGCTACACACGCATCTCATCTTCACCGTAAGATGATCAGAAAATTAAGCCATATTTCTCATGTTCTGCTTTTGCTGGTATTTTCTAATGTGTCCTTACATCTTCACTTAACCGAGAATTTCCCATCATTTACACATTTTTAGAAACTTTGAAGAAAAATACAAATCATTTTGACAGATAAAAAAATATTTCTGCAAACATGTTAAACACTAACTGACTGCAATAGACTAAAAATATCTGTGAATAGTCTATTGTACCACACCTTGCTGTGGTACTGTCATTGTGATTGGCGCTCCTCCTCCCTTCCCATTAATTCTAGCATAGATTCTTCTAGTTATCGGAGTTGCATCGCTCTCTCCCTTTTTGTTTATTTAAATAAACACTTTATTTTAAAGGCAATTGATCGCCCCCAATTTTATTTTCAACACTGAGCAAGGACAGTGAATGAAAACTCCTGGACTGTTCTTGTTCCCTCACTTGCGCGGCTAATCAGAAAAGAATCGACAATCTTATTTTGTCAAGGCTGTCAAGGCTGGAAATTCCTCTTGGACTTTATAACGGAACGGTTATAACAGAAAATGTGAATGTAACAGGCTAATATTGTTACAGGAAATAACAGAATATTTACCATCATGTCAATTGGCACGGGATTGCTATAACCTGGGGTTATTTATACAGGGCATTTAACAGTATAGGTAAAATACGACGGAATCTTTACTGGCGCGGGTGCGAGCAGTCTGCAAAAGTTACTGACATGCCAGATTCGGACAGGACTAAAATAACGGAGATGCTCCGGTATAATGACATTACCCCACATCCCCGTAAAACATAGCAATCACGTCCGAATAGGGCTTGAGCGTTAATGTGCCTTATTTTGTTAATAAGGCGCAAAAATGTCATCTTGCCTAGAGCGCCATAATGGTTTAGGCCGGTGCTGGCTACAGCCCTTGTTATGCTGGATCAGGAAACACGCCTGTATGTGGCTGCTCATTAGCACAGAATAAGTAGTTCTCTCAGACATCCACAGTTCTACAGACACTGAGATAAAAAGAAACCTGGGGTTCTTGTTCTGCACTCATTACACACTAAATTCTTCATACATCTGTGAGACACTTTATTCGTGTTAAAGTGGGGTTCCTGGCTTCCTTATCCTGTGGATTGTGTAGTCTGCAAAGCACCTGGCTCTGATAAGGCACAGATTAAGAGAGAAGAGTTTGGTACAATGTAACAGATTGCATTGTTAATCTGGTTCATTGTATCCAGATGCATCCAAATTATGTTGCAGACTGTTTCTCAAAACAAAATCAATCAATGAAACCACCTGGTTAACCAAAGGAGGGTACTTATTTTAATACCAAAATATAACACGCTGAATCATCTGCACAAAGTGTTAACTTTCGTAACATGATGGACACAGCCTAGGTATTTTAGATATATGCTATAAATGGTCTTCATCAATTAAAACTGCAAACATGACCAACAAAATTTTCATATCAAGCTCTAATAATTAATAATTTGGTTGACAATGCTTTATGATGAATGTGTTTCAGTATATTTCTCCTAGAGGACTGAGTTATAGGTTTTTAATAACTGACTGTAGGATAGGAAAACTGTAGGCTCTAGATTTTACTAGAGCCTACTGTGCTTACTGTACTTTTCCTAGCTCCATCTGGTGGCTGCAAGTATTTAAAGTACCATTGAGTAAAAACAGAGGAAAACCCTCTACCTCTATAGCATATTTTAAATGCCAAGGTGTGTGGCATTTACCTGGCTCTACCACACAATCTCCATAGAGAGATTCAAGAGGAAAGCAAGACTGCAGGAAGGTTTTTTCTTCTTCCCTTTACATCCCCCCCCCCCCCCCCCCCCCCCCCCCCCGCACAAACTTTATCCCTCCCCAGAAATAGAGCAGTCACCACTGAAGTCACTAAAATTAGTGCCCCCCCCCCCACCCATTGCTTTCAGCACAGGAGAGATGATTTCTTTTCATCTGCTCTCCCAATCTCCCTGGAGCTAAGAGAACAGTCAAGGTGTGCGAGGACGCATGCTGCAATTACCTTGATTAGATGAGAGAAGCCTTGCAAGCTCAATTGAGCGCTCAAAAGACAATCGCCCCTGTAATTATGGAGGAGGCAATGGACCTCTTTTCATGATTTTATGTGAAGAGGGGCTCATCCTGGGCTGACCCCACAGTGATGGGACAGGGTTTATGTACGGATGAAAACAAACTGAGAGCGCCAGGGTGACCGCTGGATGTTGTCTTTCATCATGTTTTTGCAGAGACCATTAACATTTATAATGTCTTATTCTTTCAAACAAGTTGATGTAAAATGCTAAAAATTTATGTTTTAGGACTAAATGAGCACGGCTGGACATAATGGAAGGTACATTCAATCATTAACATAAAAAAGGTGATAAAATGTTGTATAACTTGCTATATAAAATTGCCCTACTATAAGCCGGTTGCAGTTTAATTTGCAGTAATCTGCAAGTCGGAATTCCTCAAACTGCTATTGCCCAGATTAACGGAGGAGACACATCTTCTAATTGATTACCTACAGAGCTGGGGCAGGGAGGCAAGGTTGATTAATTATACATGTTCCAGCTATGATTAAAAGCAGAAATTGCAGTTATGTGATGCATGTGTCACTCATACTTAGCAAATTGCAGTTGAAGCACATGGCATAAGCCTATTTTCTATATGCGTTATGGAGGCTGATGACAAGGAAATAATATTTGCTTAAGTCACATAAATCATTTTGAAATTACAGTTACAAGGCATAAATCTTATCGCCCTCTTTCAAGTCAGACAGGAATGGGGGAAAGCTCTAAAATCATGTCCCTACTGAAATCTGAAAACAATGTAGATTGCGCTTGATATACCGTACATAAAGTATTACATCTGGAGCTATGCACTAAATCTAAAGGGAAACATTTTAATTACTTCTAATGTTCCATAAGGGATTTAAAACATAGAAATGATTTCCCTAGTTCAATGTTTCATAATACAGACATGCATTGAAATAGCTCTTTTTCAATCGCATATCATAAATAATACAGGATCAAGAGACAGAAATAAATGTAACTATTCATTTATTAATTCAAGGTTAAGGATTTTTTTTTTTACAAAATGTCTATGTTTCTTGATAAGTTGATATGTCTAACATGCCAGTGAGATCTGTCAAAATCAATACAGTATAATAGCTATAGCATTATGTGTTATGAGACTGATCGGAACCACAAAAGGCGCACAAAAATCTGCTGGCGAACTGCGGCCCTCTATCCAAAATTACCTCCTGGGGGAGACCATGTAGAAGGAACACATGTTGGGCCAGCAGTTCAGATGTCTCCTTAGCAGTCGGGAGCTTAGGAAGGGCTATGAAATGTCCAGCCTTAGAAAAGTGGTCGATGATGGTCAGAACCACAGTGTTACCATCGGACACCGGCAGGCCAGTGATAAAGTCGACAGCGCTGTCGGACCAGGGACAATGAGGCACGGTCAGGGGTTGCAGAAGACCGCTAGGACGTAGATTGTTCGACTTGGAACTTCAGCCATTTCTTTTTTCATTTAGGGCCACCAGAACCGACAGGACAGAAGGGCCAGGGTGCGAGCAGCACTGGGGTGGCATGCCAACATGGAGGCATGGGCCCAAGTAAGCGCTTGAGTGCAAACCGACTCAAGAACAAACAGGCATCCCCCCGGTAGTGTTGCTGGGCCCCGAATTGACTAGGAGGGAGTCTTCCACCACTCCTACGATGTCCAACCTCGCTGCGGCCACCACACAGTCAAGCGGGAGCACTGTCTGGGGACCTCCCGAGAGATGATGGGAGAAGACGCAGGGATGCATCTTGTTATTCTCTGCACATTGAGACAGCACAGCTCCCACTTCAGTATTAAACTGTTTGTTTGTTGGGGTAAGGGAGCGATAAGACAGGTACAGAAGAGAAGCGTTTTAATTCTAGAAAGGCTGAGCTGGCCTCCTTGGTCCAGCTGAAAGGCGTTTTTGTGGACGTGAGAGCCGTCAGGGGAGCTGCTACAGAGCTGTAGTTACGAAATTTGCGAATGCAAGGAAGCGTTGGAGTTGTTTATGGTTGTTAGGCTCCGGCCATTCCTGGACCGCCCTCATCTTCCCAGCGTCCATGTCCAGTCTCCCCCTGGCCACTACGAATCCCAGGAACTGAAAAGGTAGACATATACAAACTGGGAGATCATGTCCCAGAGCACGTAATTTACCATCGCAGCGGGGGGGTTAGTGAGCCCGAACGGTATGGTCAGGTATTCATACTGCCCGGATTGGGTGTTAAAGGCCGTCTTCCACTCATTCCCCTCTCTGATCCGCACCAAGTGGTAGGCGTGGCAGAGGTCAAGCTTGGTAAACATGCTGCAGCCTTGCAGAGTGGAGAATGCAGATGAAATCAGAGGTAAGGGATAACGGTTCTTTACAGTGATGTTGTTAAGTCCACGGTAGTCAATATATGGACGTAGTGAACCGTCCTTTTTCCCCACGAAGAAGAATCCGGTTCCAGCAGGAGACGAGGAGGGGCGAATGATGCCTGAAGCCAGGGACTTTGTTATGTACTTCTCCATGGCCTCAGTCTCAGGAATGGAGAAGGAATACAGACTAGGGGGAAAAGTTCCCGGAAGGGGGCGGTCGTAGGAGCGGTGAGGGGGCAGAGAGCAGGCTCGGGAGCGACTGAACACATGGCAAAGGTCATGATATTCACAGGGCACTTTGGAGAGGTTGATAACTCCTTCCTTCAAAGGTGGTTGAGCCCTCATGGAACTGGCAGCAGAACTGAGGCAGTGAGGTGACATTTGGGGCTCCAGCCGGTAATAATTCCCCGGACCAGTCAATTTGAGGATTGTGCTTGGCGAGCCATGGTGATCCGAGCACAACAGGAACAAAGGGCGATTCCATGATGAAGAAAGAAATCTCCTCCCGATGATTGCCGGAGATTCCAAAGGAGTCCCGGTAAGAGTGTTAGTGTGAAGAGGTGTCTTCAAATGTTCGGTGTGAATGTCCATCTGACGGACCAGGGAAGGGCTGATGAAATTAGCATCCGCTCCAGAATCGATAAGGACTTGAACAGGTAGCTGGGTCCCATTCCATGTGAGCAGAGTGTGATTAGTGGGTCAGGATTTGGAGGAGGTCAGGGAAACAGCCGTCCTCTTTCACTTCATAGGCGTTGCCTTTAACAGGGCAGTTGTGGATGAAGTGACCCGGGCTCCAACAGTACAGGCATAGATGGCTGGAAAGGTGTCACTGACATTCCTGGGGCATTAGCCGGGCACGATCCACTTGCATAAGTTCAGGTGGGGCGGATGGTTCAGGAGAAACTGGAGGGCTGAATCAGTGGGGAGCCGCTAGAGATGGAGGAACTCGGCGCTGGACCCATCTCACCAACCGTCGTTCTTGTAAACGAGTGTCGACTTGGATAGCGAGGTCAACTAACCCATCCAAATCTTGAGGCAGGTCACACATATTCAGCTCTTCCTGGATGTTCTCAGACAGCCCATGCAGAAAAGCGTCATATAATGCCTCCCGTTTCCATCCCGCAGTTTCAGCCAACGTCCGAACTCAATGGAGTAATCTGAGACAGATTGCTGTTCCTTCTTCATCTCGACGGCGAAGGACAGATAGGTGGCAGTGTGCAAACCTCCCGACTCCCAGCACACCGTTCCCCAGTCACAGGCCTTCCTGGAGAGCAGAGTGATGATGTAGGTGACCTTGGACCACTCGGAGGGGAATGAGGAGGGCTGAAGCTCGAAGACCAGCTAGCACTGGGCGAGGAAGGTGCAACAGGAACCGGGCTCCCCAGAGTAACGATCAGGTGCAGGCAGACAGGGCTCTGGAATCCCTCGGGGAGCAGCCATGAACTGGACCTGGTGCACGGCAGAGCTGGCGACTTGGGCGTTAGATGCAGAATCCTGGGCCAACAGTGTCAGAGACGCCATTTGCTCCGTGATGGTCTGCATAGCTTGTTGGAGCGATTGCAGTGTAGTGTGGAACTACAGGAACTGAAGAGGTACACAGGACTGGACACAGGAATGAGGAGCAGGCAGAAATCAAACGCTGGAAAGTAATGAGACGCAGGCACAAGGCACAAGACGATCTGGCACAGAGCACAGAAAAAGAGAAGACTAAATACCAAACTAACGAAGAAACAAAGAGGAACAGGTGAGACAAAATGAATGAGAAAACACAATTCAGGTGCGGGGAAGTTGAGACAAAATGGAGGGAGAAAGGGAAAACACAGAACGGACTACCAGATAGAAAATACAAATAAACGGAAAAACCAGAACAAGACTAGGACGTGGAGGCACGAGACGTGACAATTATGGGTTTGTTATTCTTATTTATTTTTTGTTTGATTTTACCCAGGTAGCCAAATGGGTCTGGCCCAGATCTGGCAGGCTTGAATTACGGCATGAATCTTAGCCGACTGATGTGGGCAGTCATTTGGACTTGATCAACTGTTTTCAATTTTCATGTATTCTAGGTTATAATAAAGAAATATAATTTTTTACATGGGTGAAGATTATCATTTGCTTCAGGTGGGGTTCAGGGTTGGTGAAAATGAATAAACTAAGCCATTCTGGCCATATCTGGTCTGTGTTTTCCCTGAGTCCGGCACCATGTGGCCCAGTGCTGGTGCAGTTACGGCACATATGACACGGACTTGGCTGTGATGTGGGAGCCCGGATTCATCGCCACATCACTCGGCTCAGAATCTTGCCATAATGAGGAATACTGTATCTGGGCCAGACCAATTTGGCTACCTGGACAGTTTTGTTTATTAACACATTTCAGTCAGGTAAATGTGTTATGCTCCAGTCTGTCTGTAGGGGACACTGTACAAGTGGGCATTGGGCTGTATGTTACAGCTCTTATAGTGTGCATTGCATCATTTGTTATGACTCTTATAGAGGACATTATATCTTATGGTATCTCTTAACTCTTATAGCGGACATTGTTTTGTGTGTTACAACTCTAATAATCGGAATTACATCATGTGTTACAGCTCTTATAGTAGGCACTAGGCTGTGTGTTACAGCTTTTATAGTGGGCATTGCATCATATGTTATAGTTCTTAGCTCTTAAACTGGGCATTGCATAGTGTGTTGTGGTGCTCAGTCCTCTAGATGTATCCACAGTTTATTACTTTTCTCCTTTTCCCCTCCCACGCTCCGTGGAGTTGTGAGACGGATGACTGTGAATACAAATGCAGTGCATGGGGCTGACACTCACTGCCAGCCCCTTCTAGCCCCAACCGCCCTCCCCCCCCCCACAGAATCTCCATATGTCTGTTTGTCCATCTTTAAGTCCTTCTCTTTAGCCACATTTAATAATATACATAATGACAGACAAACCCAATTGCCCACAGAGACAGCAGAAGAGGAGCATGGGAGTCTGTGCTGTCCTTTTTCTATAGTAAGTGGTCAAGGACGTCGGCCATCTACTGTAAAAGGCCGGCAGGCTCCCCCATCTGCCTTTGACATTGAAATGAGTGAACGTCCCTTTAAGTTTTACTTTGTTCCGCTAAAAGCAACTCTGAATTTGAAATGTGCCAATCCCCACATGTGAAGCATTGTGCATATCAGTTGACAAGATTCCTCACAAATCAGATTTACAGACTGTCAGCTGGATTTTAATCAGATTGGAGTTCTCTATTTCACCCGGCGCTATTGCTCCTGAACATGAAAAGCCCCCACGAGGGACTAACAGTCAGTGGAGTTACCCCTTGCGGTGCACACTCCGCCGTTGCACAACATTGCCATCAGCGCTCGGGAAACAAGGCAAATCCCTGGAGGAGGTCAGTCTGGTCACTGTCAGCCATCATCTGCCTTTTCATTTCCTAATTGCTACCACGTTTTCGGCCTTTATCACTTAATTAAGCACCATCCGGCATTTCAATTTAAAATGCAATCATGTGCATGGCTTGGAGACGCTTTAACCCCAGAGGCACTGAGCCGCACCCCACCAGACACGCAGTCTGCATTAAAAACGTGTGCTTTGTCAGGTGGAAGGGATCTATTGTTTTATAACTGGTGCTGTAGTAACACAATAGAGTTGTGTGCATAAGGTTGTGCTTATCATGAGCATGTCTGCCTTGTTCATGTTCTTGTAAAATTCCAAATTGAAAGCAAACACTGCATTGTGTTGTTGACTTTTTCAGATAATATATGAGATGATGCGGCGCGGTCACCCAGACTTGTGTCCCCACCATAATGAAAACCCAATCGCACAAGGGAAATGAACTAATGCTTTCAAAATTCCCTCAAAGAAGTGTAATCTATATATTTTTAACACATTATGTAAAAAACACTGAAATTATCAAGAATGTACAATTCAAAGAAAAATAAAAAACATTATTTTCTTGCTGCCCCATATGACTGAATTGAATGGACTGAATGAAACAAATTCAAACTAAAATATGAATATTCAGTTATATACGTATGCAAGCCCCCATGTTTTTAACTTTAAAATAAAAAATATATATTTATTTCTTTACTGTATTTTAAGTGTAAGAAATCATTATAATACTGAACAAGTTTAACAGCCAAGGATGTTGGAACCAATTCGGCTTTTCATTGTGACACAAAAGAGTATAACTAAAAACCTATGTTGCACAATAATGTTGAAGTGGAAATATCTTAAGTTTGTACAATTAGATAGCATTCACTGTGTGTATAAAGATATTATAATGATTTAAAAGAGTAAAATCAACTGTATTATGGGTTGAGCACAAGTACTTCAAAATACTCCAGCACGGGGCTGCTGGATGGCTCATTCGGTTAAGGCACCACACTGGATAAGCCCCATGGCCTCAGATTGAATCCAGACCAGTGCTGACTGTGGCCGCTATCTCCACAGGGCGACGCACAATTGGCGCCTGCATCTCTCACGGTATGGGAGGGTTCAGTTGGACAGGGATCCATGTTTCATCGATCTTGGGTGACCCCCGCTGGCCGATAAGGACGCTCGTAAGACATGTCAAAACCGCATATGAAAGCTCTTCCTCCGACGCCGTTCTGTGTGAGCTTAGCCAGGGTCGGCAATGCAAAAAGAAGCAGCTGTTGGACAGCATGTGTTTCGGAGGAGAATCATGGATGTCTCCAGCTCCCTCAAATTGGCAGGGCGGTTCGCACATGGGATGCGGTTACGGTTGCATCAGGACATTCGAGATTGGGGTGGGAATTGGACAGAAACAGCCCCGGGTTGGGTGGCAAAAAATATTCTAGCACAGAAAAGAAATCTACTAAGTTCTGTTGTCTTTGGATTTATAGTGTTTGTTAAAAGTAAAAGGAACATCTGTAACATCAAGGTTTAAGGCTTTGGCATTCTTATCTTAATCCTCATGGTATTCGGGTCACACACACAATGGGGGGGATCCAAATTATGGGAGGGTAATCACAAAGTCTAAATTGAGGGATGGAAAGACTGTGGCTATCTACCTCGCGGGGTTGCATTGTATACACAGCTCCTAATTTAAAAGGAAATTGAATGCATAATTGCCTGTGCATCTGGGCTTTGGCCTGATAATTAAAAGTATGCAGAAGTTACGTGTCTTCAGAGAGGTGGGAAGCAGGTTTTTGTTATCAACGCAACAGTTCTGAGGAGAGGGGTATGATTCCCTTCCACTTCAGTGCGTCTCTCTCCTTTATCACTTCCTTTGACTGCCGTTCACGCACCTTTTTTGTTAGATGTTGGTGGGGTTCAAGGCATAAATAAACTTGTATGGAATTTAATTATCTTGTTTAATCTTCTCATTAGGCACCAAAATTTGTTATTCTTGTTATTAGATGTAATACAAGTCTGTGGGAAATGCCAAAATAGCGTCAGGTTTGCGTCAGGATATTTTAATGTCCTTAACTGTAACTGCAGCCTGGGCTCATTCACTCATGTCATTATGGCACATAAGCATCATATTGATACAAAGGGTACGAGGCCAATTTCATAATATAGCTGGCCATTAAACTTTATAGGTGACCATTTTGTGTCAAAATCCACCTACATTCCAGTTTTCCTCAATGTGGAATTTGATGTATTTCCTTTTAGGGGGGTTGGCGGTAGCCCCCTGAGTGAATATTGAAACTGTGGAAAGCACGCAATAAAAACTGTCAGTGCTAATTTAGCTCTTAGCAATTTAGCTCTGCTTACACACTGCTTAAAATGTAAAATGTATGTAATGTATGTAATCTATCAGCGCTGATTTTACACTGAACATTTTGTGTACAGTCTTATCTCATGCCCTTTATTCCGAGAAACTGATCATAGTGTTTATGAAGGGCATAAGACCAGGCTGGTAACTTTGGATGTCCGGTATTGGTTCTCATTTAACATTTCTTGACAATGAGAGCACCACTATCAGAGTGTGATACAATTGCATGGCAATGCTCTCATAGTGAGTCATTGAAAATAAGCCAAGGTGGTTCAAATTACACTCTCCAGGACTTTATCAATATATTTCACATTGAATAATTGCTATCTCTTTTGGCAGGATTGCCCTTTATACACATTGTTCTTGGATTCTTATTCAGTTTCATACACACAGGCATTAAACAAGCTTAATAAGGCCAGCGTTAAGATATCTCACTGCTCATCCTGGTGTATTTTCAGGAATATTAATTTATCTGAATTTAAAGGCTTCTGTGTCACTTAGCTTTTTTCAGAAAGTAGTGGCCTTTTAATCCGTGTCATTTTTCACTTCCAGATATTTCAATATTTTAAACCAGTTTGAAATGTAAAAAAAATTTGTTCATCCACAACAATGCAGCCCAATTATTTATTTAATTTCTCATTAATCATGTCAGCTCACATAATAAAGCTGCATTGAAATTAATCAAATTGGAACAAACAGACACCTCTTTTCCAGAGTGTATTGTGTGAAACGCTTGTTCTGTGTTATTTTTAATTGAAGATGTGAGGTTTTAACATTATATGGGGGGACATCTGCTTAGAAGCATTTTGAGGAGAGACAGGAGGAGTGTTTAATTACTGCTAGGCCCCGTTGCCTTCTGTCCACCATAGTTCACAGTGATTTATGACCGCTATGGAGAGGGAACACAGGTTTGTTTTCTCTCCATTTTTCCTTGAACTAAGGAGCTGGTTCACCTCCCTCTTGATGAATTTGTCACACATTTTTAAACATGGGGATGGGTAAATGTATAGGGCACGTGACAATCAGGCATTCCTGCACGTAAGAGGCTGCAAATGCTGTCCTGTGGAAATTAGGCATTTTATTTTTCTGAACCATTTTTATTGATTTATTTTTTAAATAATTAGGTACAACAGTTACAATCACTGGAGGTGATGACAAGTGATGCCTGTACACAAACAGTCAAAATCAGGGACACAATTTGACAGAATCCTGCTCCTTGTGCACAAAGTTATAACATAAACATGGGAAATTACATCACAGAGGGCTGTATTTTTGCCTGACAAAATCAATAACATGCATTACCATGATCTGGTCATATTGAGAATTGGCTCTATGCACGCAACACTTCCGGGTTTGTCTCAGCCAGCATCTCATTTCCTGTTTAAGCAGAAGTGCATATTTATAGTAGGAGAGATTGCATCCCAAGCATCACAACTGCCGAGATTAACAACAATGTGTGCAGAATTACTAGGGTGTGCACAAATGCAACAAAAAGCTAATTTGAGAAGGGCTTTTGTTTTATGTCCTCGCATCTATGCAATTATGAAAATATGTTGCTACCAACAGCTAGCACTACTAACCTTAGCTAGCTGGGGCCAAGTTAGTGGCTGGGGGCAGTTAACTAAGTTAGGTAACGAAGTTACCTAATGTCATCTAACTTACAAGTTAGCCTTAACTTGGTCACTGAGTGGTAAAGACATGTAACCACGTTCTTGGGACTTACCCAGTGTGCTTTATTCCTACTACAGCCCCATGTGTGAAATGCCCTGAAAGGCTCTGGCATTTCAGAGGATGAGCTGGGAATCATTACATTATTTTCCTGCACATCGTTTCACTAAAGGCCTCATCTTTCTTGAAAATAAATCTTGAAATGAAAAAGGTGGAGAAAAAACTTGATGCCTCCACTGATGACATGAAATACAAAAGAAAGCATTAAGGCGTTCAAAAACAGTTTGTACGGTATGCTCTCCCCTGACACCCTGTTCAGAATTCATCTACTTTTCATTGAACAGTAATGAGCTTCCTCTTGTGTGCAGAGAAGTGGTATGAATGCACATTTTGCGCCAGGAGACAAGGAGGACTAAATATGAATTTTGTGTTTGGATTTGTATTCAGACCACACATGCCACAATGACTGTAAATAAACTAGTAGCTCCTGAGGTCAGGCCTTTTCGAATGATCACTGAGATACCTCTGTGAACCAGAAAGCTCTCCCCCTGCCACTCCTTTTAACAGCCAATGAGTATGCAAGTATTGCAACCCTATTCTTAATTCTTCCAGTGTTTTTGCCGGTGATGGTCTGCCCATTTTAAAGTTAAGTTTTCTCTGCTCCCTTTTCTGTTTCTATCACTCCCTTTTTTATTTGTTTGCTGGTTTTATGTAACCCTTATCTCCACAAGAGGCAAAGCGATTTGTTTTGTCCAAAGCAATTTTGTGCTTTATGGCAGTCTGATTGCAGCACCATGTGGTGCGGCCATCTCCATCTGCGCCAAGTCTCCCTTTGTGGCCTGAACCTCCAGACTCTCTCTCAGCTTGCCCTCCCAGCATATAATGCTGCACATTGGGGTTAGCTAAACAATTAATTAAACAAACATCATGGAACACAATGATCTTGTCAAAAAAGACAAAGTTATTACTCAGCACACTGCCATCTTCACTGAGTGCAAAAAAACAACCTTAGTCTGTGCAATTCCAGTGGGTCAGAAGTTTACATACACTAAGTTGACTGTGCCTTTAAATTTTTTATATTTGGTCGCATATCGTTTGCATTCCGTGACTTCCTGATGTCCTGACCCAACAACATCAAAGACTCTTGATATCTTATTTTCTGGTACTCTTACAAGCAATATTATAACATCTCTGTATTTGAATGGATCTCTATGGGAATTGGGTGGTGGGACTAGATTTAGCTGTAAATTACACTGGAACAGTATGGAAACACATGGTGTGGCTAAATGGCTCTAAGTCATCAAGGGTCTGACGTATCAAACAAGCCTTAAATCATCACTCTGCTGCCAGAAATACAGTAGATATGGATGGATAACTTGAGGGGTTTCTTCTGCTGAGTTTTTTCCATAGAGTTCAATAGGAAAATTTGTCAGGAGAAACAACCCTTAAAGTGATCCATTCATATCTAACTGCATATCTGGCAGCAGAGTGATGGTTTAAGGCTTGTTTGATACCTCAGACCCTTGATGACTTACAGACATTTTACCAATCATGTATTCCATACTGTTGCAGCATAATTTACAGCTAAATGTAGTCCCACCCCCCCAACTCCCATAGAATCCATTCAAATGCAGAGGTGTTATAATATCGCTTGTAAGAGTACCAGAAAATAAGATATAAAGAGTCTTTTGATGTTGTTGGGTCACAGACATCAGGAAGTCTTGTTCATTCACTTATATTAGCTACATATGATTTTTTTAAAATTGAATTACATATATATTTTTGAAATCACCCTACTGGTACCCTATTGTTTTTTTGTTCTGATCCTCCCCCCCCCCCCCCCCCCCCAATCTTTAATCTATTCTCATAATGTGTTTTACCGTCCAATGCTGTGCAAGGCCACAGCTCATTTGGCCATGCTTATCATTTAATGATAATCACCTGCTATTTGATTACAGTCACCTGTTGTTTACCACCAAGATATCGTCTGTATGAATTGCTTAGTAATACAGTCAGCATTGATATTATAATGTAATGTCTTGTCAGTCTTTAACAGTTTTAAATAATTGTCATAGTTTAATCAAATTAAGAACATTATATGAATTTAAAGGGAAGCAATGTCAAAATATTTTTTTTTCATGAGGTAGAGTATGTTGTTTTAATGTTTAAGTTTATTTAATTGTTTTCGGGTAGCACAGCCAGTGGCAGTGCAGATGAGTTGCAGCCAGTAGAGCCAGGATTAGTTATGGAAAAAGGTCAAGTGTGTGTGTGTGTGTGTGTGTGTGTGTGTGTGTGTGTGTGTGTGTGTGTGTGTGTGTGTGTGTGTGTGTGTGTGTGTGAGAGAGAGAGAGAGAGAGAGAGAGAGGGAGAGAGAGAGAGAGAGAAGTGAGAGAGAGAGAGAGAGAGAGAGAGAGAGAGAGAGAGAGAGAGAGAGAGAGTTATTTTTACGAGATTAACATTTTACTTATGGCCTTATAATCACTATTGTTGATACCAAAACACTAGTGTTCACATCTGTATCATGGAAAGGAATTTGAAATTTGCAATTAGGCAGAACAACAGTATGTTGTACCTTACAAAAATGACTCACTTGGTCATCCTACATCCGAATTGTTTTGTTAAAGATGGAAAAGTCAATCAACAAGAGTGGACATGAAAAAAAGACATAAATAGAGGAAAGACCAGAATGCCCCCCGAGGAAAGCCCCAGATGTATTGGGCTATGCCCCGGATGTTTTCAGGTTCTAGAAACGCCCCTGCTCTCAACTAAATTTGAAAGAGTAGATCAAAAACCGACACATAATGTTGCTTACAAAGCTTGCATGGAACTTGTTAAATTCAGTTCAAGAATGGGAACAAGTGGCCTAAAGAGCCACAGCTGCTGCTCATCAAGTTAATCGACTTCAAGTCTCACGCAAGCACAAATAACAGGGTTCTCAAAGAAAATGGTTCCACTTCAGGTTAAATCTTACACAGCACTCGGATGTTTTCTTTGGCAATTTAACATTGTTGGGGGAGAAGCTTTTTGTATAGTTGCCCATGCAGCATTTCATTGAAACTGGAGCAAAGTACAGCCAAATTGAAGTAATTATTGTACAGTCTTCAAGGACTGTCTCCAGACATGCAACAGATGTGGACAAAGAGTCGAAATCTAAGGCAAAAGGTGAACTGAAAAAGAAAAGGTTCATTTATTTGTACGTAATGTATGTTTCTGGATTATGTTTTCTAGATACATAGCTAACTATAATGTAAACTAGACTGCCAGTCAGCTCACTAGCTGAAGCAAGCTTCCAGATAATGCATTGTACAATGGCAGCACCTACATAGGAATCAAACCTACACCTTTGGAGATACAAGAATATTATGCTACACTGAATTGAAACACTACCCTATTTCAATGGGCTAGGATACCTGCCAGATATGGATGGCTAGCTCACTTCGTCTCACGACTGTTTGCTAATTACCATATAGCTAGAAACATAAATACATACAGAAAAGTTATGTAGGCCTATGAAACATGAATAGTGCAATTAAGAAAAAATAACAGCTTGTTAAAATTCTCGGATCGCAATTGTGGTTGGAACGAAAACTAGCATACACAGGGAGGCTACAGGACCGAGTTTGAGAACCACTGATTTAAGTGTTTGGATTTCTCTTTACTTTCACATCCGGCATTGACATGCAGTCCACAGGCACCCAATAGACCAGCGGGGTCGCTGGAGAGCGATGAAACCTGGACTTGTAACCCTCCCATACTCTGGGCAACACAATCACCAATTGGATTTGATCCGAGACCACGTGGCTCATCCTTGCGCCACAGCGTGGTGCCTTTACCGATTTAGCTACCTAGCAGCCCCAAAAAGTATTTTATCTAATATTTTATGTAATATAATTAAGTAGTGCTTTTCTGTCATCTTCCATCTACTGTCAAAGTAAAATATGTCCTCCTTAGTTTGACTGATGCAGCTGTTGTCAGCTTGCTCATATGGAAGCTAGCTGCCTTTTTTTATTGGCCTGGCTGCTGGACACTGCAGATGATGTCATATCACATAACAGCTCAAAGTACGGCAGCTGTATCTCACGGTTTCATTACAGTGCCTTGTCTGAGAGGGATGATCTTATCTGTCTCAAGGGGAGCCCAATGCCTCTTCCTGGGTCTACTGCTTACAGAGTGACCAACCCCACATGCAGGGCTCCTGCAGCAGAACACTAAGACCAGCAGAAAACAGGAAGAAAACACCATGGATGAGAAGAGATGGCAGACCTGCCCCCACCATTTATTTTACCCTTGGTCTCACTCTGCTTCAGGTTTACTGTTACCTGTTTACACAGCTTTCACAAGCAGTGTGAAACTGAGGCCATACAGTAACCTGCAGTTTTAGCATTTTATTTATGAAGAATGAAGAAAGAGGCATATTGGGGCCACCCGCTGTCAGTGAGAATCAAATTGTGCAGGTCATGCCAGGGGGTGGAGATGACATCATTAAGATTGAGCTGTGCAGTGGCAATCCTTTCAGTGGTGCTAGCAAGCCAGCCTGCAGTGTCCTCAACCCCCACAGACTCCCAACTCCGTACTGTTTTAACACTTCAGCACTATTGTAAAATCCCTTCCACTGTCAAAGACAGTATACAGATATACTGAAAATAAACAAATTTTGATATAATTTTTTTGACCCGACCCACCCTTACATGATGGATACTACTACTACTCCTTGAACCAAAAGTAATCAATGAGATAATCAATGGATGGGTCATGAAGATGCTGACCACAGCCTGGGGACTTGGATGTGCTCCGTTGATGTGTGAACCTTGTCAGAAATCCTGCGGAACTGCCTTCTCAAAGACTGACACAAAGATCAATGCATTAGACCTGTGTGACATCCCTCCCAGCACTTAGTCAGCCCGTTCCTCATAATCTGCAAAAAGCATTATGCACCTATCAAACAGGCCACCTTACTGTGTGTTACAGTTGCAAAATAAATCCATATTGCATCGTTTCAAAATGCATAGTTTTGCATAGTGCTTAAAAAGGATAATGTTTCAAGGTTGTAGTTCAGCAGTCTTTAGATTATTAGGAATTGGTATGCATGATGAAATAACTTAAGGTGCTTAGAGATGATAGGAATTAAAGTGAGAATAAGGATTTGCATGATAACTGGCGATTTTCCATTTCCTTTTTATTACATCAAAGGCCGTACGGTGCATATGTATTTGGGCAATGTTACCATTTTCCCTCGTCGGTCTGAATTAAATTTTCCGAAAAAGTTATTTGTTTCAGAAATGATATCAAAAGCAAAATGCAACCCTTATCAAAATGACATTGCTGTTTTATTCCTAGTGGTACGTTCCCCTTATCATTCATTCAGAGTCTCCTCGTCTTTAGTTTGGAACCCGTCCCCCCAGAGGACGGCGCTGTGTTCCTACGTTGTTTCTAATCTACTGATGGGAGCTATGTGTTCAGGAATCTTTAACACCCAGAACTTTGTTTGTCTGTTTTTTTTGTTGTTGTTGATGACAGCACGTACAAGGCAGACATTTTTGGAAACATTAAAGTGCTCCTTTGCTGAAACAATTGTGCTTCCATTCCACAATAAAAACCATCATCATCATTATCATCATCGTTTTTGTTGTTATTATTGCTACTAACATTCGCACAAATGTACGTCTTACATCAGCCTCATGTATTGATATATCTTGATATTCATATTCATATTTTGATATTCATAAAATTGAAGTTCACTTTCCATAAACATACAGTATGTTCTGTCTAATACACAGGAATAATGAGGCTGGGACAGCCATTCTTCATCCTAGTCCCCAATAGCTATGTTTATATTAGTGTGAGTTTTATCCACATTCACAATACCATTTTTCAGTTTTGTGAGACTTGCCTAATGGAAATGGGTTTTGTTGGAATAGAAATGAAAGTGAGTTGACTTTATAAAAATGACAGAAAGAAAAATGTGAAATAAGTGCTACACCTTAATTCAGGTAAGTGGTAACAATTGCAATTCACATAAATGTTACCTTACCACCTGGACTGCATTTACAAATCTGTTGTTTTCATGTGCAAATGCTACAGTATGTCTTGCACAAATACCTTAAGCTGTGACCTTTTTTTATAATTGCAATTTTTGTTCCATCTAACATTTTTTTCTTACTTCAAGTGACTCCTCTCTTTCTGAACTTTCCTGTTTATGTTGTATACAATTGCTCTAATGTGCAGCAATTATTTGCAAATTGAATACCAGGGTGAAATGACAAGTGCATAATGCTTGTCATGCTTTTAGCATTTTAATGCCTTGCCTCCTGCCTACTTTCCACTCCTGTCCTCTTTCCTAAGCAGGCCCTAGACATTTTTTTTTTTTTTTTTTTTAACACCATCTTCAATGAACTACAGAAAATATTATTTTTTATCCGATATTCTGTATGCCAGCCTTCAGACAACACAAACAGTGATTTCTCTTAGTTATAGCTGTAATCTGTAGCTGTAGGAGAAACATGCATTATATCCTAATGGAAATTCCCCCAATAAGTGCCAGGTTTGTTTAATTATCTGGAAAAAGACTCTTTTCTGGAATAAACAGGTATACAGCGGAGAGCTGCGGCACTGACCCTCCTGCAGGGTATAGCTGTGCCAGTTTTCTCCCCTACCCTGAGTCCTCCAATATTACTATGAATAATAATCTCTTTTTTCCAGCATCGTTTTGCCAGATCTCTTTAATGATTTCCACATAAACTGTTTCCCATGTAGGGTCCGGTGTTGGAATAGTTCTCAGGGAAATAAATCAGATCCATTGGGTATACTGCCACCGTATTTGTTTGCCTCTGGTATGGAAGTATATGAATATATGTTTCTCGTTCGTACATGTTTTTTTTATTTTCAGAAAGTAGAAGGAAAGGCTGGTCTCGCCCACGGCTGTTCACATGGTTCCATAGGCAGTCCCTGTTGATATATTCAATATTGATCGCCAGGGAGAAATGAGCCTCCACTGCCTCCACACTAAGGCATATGCAGGCGGGAAGAGGAGCTGTCATGGCTAAATATAGCTGCCAAGCATCCCCAGTGATGAGCAACTCCTCATGAAAAGCACCATGTGCGCAGTTCTCTGCAGTGAGCTTCTACAGACCGCATGCTGCAGGCTCACTAAAGAGCTGCCATCTTCACATGAGTTTAATGATATGAGGGCACCCGCTCGTCATATGTACGCACATAATCATATAATGATCATGGTCAGACTGGAGTGGCCCAGGATGTCTGATTGTCCTAATCAGATGTGGTCCTGTTCATTCATATCAGTTTCACATTATACATTCTTGCGGGGCAAAATATTATGCAGTAACCTTTTCCAAAATGTAATCAGAATGCCATCTGTGCAGATGACACCTGTGGTATAAGTAGCTGCTACAAAGTTGGTGAATCCATTGGAAGGGAACATGCTTTCCAATTGTAAGATTTTATAAAGTAGTGCTCCTTTTATACACACTATCCATCATACAACTTTCTGGAGATATAATATACACTATAAATATACTATGATACAGTGGTAATATAAACTATCCACCTTTCCAGAGGTATGTCATTTACATTTTCCAGTGGTAGCTTACATACCATTTTCCAGTGGTACAATATACACAAATCTCTATTTCAAAGACGTATACACCATAAACCTTTCCACAGATACATGATACACTAATCACCTTTCCAAGAATACAAGTGCATATTTCACAGTATGAATAACTTAAGATATTCATCACAACAAGCATGTGACCAGGTGAAATGGGTTTCAATTTCATGAGGAAACAATATGGAGAGTAAGGCTTGTTTCTGTGGGTCTCCCATTCTCTCTCTAACTCTGTGATGGATGGTGTTAAGGAACATGGAGATCAGAATGCCCTGCTTTGCATTCTGGTGGAGAGATGGCACTTCATCTTAGTTTCACTTTGTTGTACCATTATGAATCTGGTGAATAGCACTCGATTTCAGCACTCAAAAAACCAAAGAAATGCAATGAAGGGCCTGCAATTTAAATAAGAATAAATAAGAAAGAGACAAGAAGCATTTTGGATCTGGATTGCATCTAAATGATGATTAATGCTACGCTCTTGGTCCATTAAGTGATTTCTCTAATCGACGCATTTTCAGTAGAGATATGTGAATTATTCTCCTTACACAATTACAGGCAGGTGGGAGAGGAGAGCACAGCAGCCTCATCAGTATCCAAAGGATGGAAAATACCTGAGAGGAAAAATATTGTATTGTAAAAAATACATGAATACTGGTACAGGTTTTCATGTGTTTTGCACTGTCAAACCTGGCCAGTACTTCATTCATTCATATCTATTCCAGCGCATTTCCAGGCTGTGGGGTTGCCATGGTGTTAATATGTAGACCCAAAAATGTTAATTAGCTTTTATGATATCAGAATAACAGATGCCAAGGAATCAGTTTTGATCAGAATCAATGCTAGTGGTGGAAGAAAGGTAGATTTAAAATATCTGTCGGCACCACATAAAATAACCTTGATTTTTGTACCCCCACCCCCCGGCTCCATTAAATAAAACAGGACTCAGCAACATACATCATTAAAAAAAGAAGAGCTCTAAAGATCTAAATTTCTGTAATCTCTGAGGTGTTTACAAGGGGCCAATCTGAGTCATTCGCAGTGGGGCGGTGGAATAAGTGCAGGCCAGGAGTAAGAACGGGTGAGTAGATACACACCTGGGGCAGAAACACAGTGCCATCATCAAACAGGTAATTATAATCATGCAAATGAGCACCATAATGTATGAAACACACACACATACACATGTATACACACACACACACACCATGCACAATTGAACAGACTCACAGACACATACTCTGCACATGCATATTACACACAAACACACACACAAACACACGCACACACACACACACACACACACACACACACACACACACAAACATATACATGGATTCAGATGGGCTTTTCTAGCTGTATTAAGTGGAGTCACAGCAGCTGTGATATATGGAAGTAGAAATGGGCCAGGGAAAATGGAAAAAATGCAAATCCAGGAAGACATTGCACCATTTTAAACATGTGATTGTTAAAGAGCCATTGCTGCTCTGAAAGTGCTTTCGAGCCCTCCTACCCAACAGTATGAAACAAAAATCTAACTTATACCACAATGTGAGAGAATTATAGTAAGAATACTATAAACAGTATTACACACTATTTACAGCAGTGTGCAAAAAATAGGAGAGAATTAAGTTGGTTTAGGCTGATATGAATCATAACTGTTCTCAGTCAGATACTGGAATTTCAAAACATATTTTTTAATGCCAAGTTGCATTTGCAAGCTTGTCCCATCACTGTGACATCCTGTGTCAGTTCAGGAGGGGGCAGAGGAGGGCATGCGTCTGAAGCATGTTCAGTCAGCCTCTGCTTCTTTTCACTTCCTTTCACTTCGGCAGACCACCAGAAGAGTGAAATTACTTTTTCTATGAGTCACATCCTGAACTGTTCATCTGACAGTACACAGCTGACACACATTCAGGCCATGAGGTCTAACTGTAACCCCCAGGGACATGAAAAAAGATAAGCAAACAATAATACAGGTACTACATACTAAAATTCTTCAAAATTAAATCTTGGATACATCCTACTACTACTACCACTGGTCATATGGTACATATTTGTTCTGGTCTGTTTTGGCTGAGACACTTCCTACATGGTTCCCAAGTGACCAAATGAGTTCTAATGAGCTTGTCTTAAATTAATTTAATTTAGCATAACCTATACGCTGGGCTTTACCTCCTCCATCTGCCATAGTCTCTCAGCAGCTGGCGATTAACCTGAGAGACTGCAATATGTCCAGTCGGTTGCAGTTTGGTACATGGATTAATACCACAGAGATGCAATCCCCCCACCACACACACACACACACACACACACACACACACACACAAAACCTCCCATATACCCCAGACCAGATTTCTTCTGTCTTACCTCTGCCTTTTTGAACACTGAAGCCAGGCAAACACACACACGCATGCACATGTGTGAATAATCAGCAGAATTGTTTCAGGCTATCTCTGTACATTACCTCCATTTTAATTCAGTGTAGGGCATTCAGAACAAGGCTTTCATGTCTAAATGAGATGCAATTCTCGCAGGTCTTACTCATTTTTGTTTGTTGTCAATATGAATGCTTCATATCTTGCGATAATTGCCTTTTATCACTTGTGTGCTCTGAACTCATATTAGGGGCAACAGAGTGAATACTTAAACTGACAAAGGTCACCTTTGAGTGCTCAAATCAGGGGGAAATATATAATAAGTGACAAATAATAAAGATGTTATTTACTGTATTGTCGGGTATGTGTATTTTCTGAATCCAGCTGTTTTAACAGCCAACGCCCTCGCTTAATGTTCGGCACTCTGAATACAGAACATGAGTGGCATCAAAACTCCTCACTTATCCAACACTTAAAATTTATTTATTTGATTTAATTAGTTCATTATTATCAAAGATATCAATTAAATCCTCAAATTCATTGATAGGTAGAGCAGCCTGTTGGATCAGCCCTTATCAAAATGTAAAATGAACTGACAACCGGATTAAAATTAAGAGATTTATTAAGTTGCAACGAGTATTCAACGCCTTAACTAAAGAACTAAAGTTCAACTACCTTAACAAACAATGAATGCTAAAGACATGGACAAGTTACAATCAGAAATTAATGAAAGATGATACCAGACTACAGCTTGTCTCTCCCAACGTAATCCCCAGAATGCACCAACACCAAGATCCAAGAAGACAGAAGAATATTCAAAAAGTCCAGGGATGAAATGTAAAATTTCAGACACCACAAACACCACCCAGACTCAGATGCCAACTGAAAAGTCAAGACAGGACCTCATTTTTAAGTGGTTGGAAGAGGGGGACCCACGCATACTTATTGAATTATCAGGGGAGGGACAGCTTTGGCTGTTATTGAAAAGTTTGTGAGCTAATATGTGGAGAGACTAGATCAGGCAATATTTAAAACAAGTGCAAAGCCTGCGGTACCACTCTGGCTTCTGCTTTATTCTGGTATGGCCTGGCCCAGAATCTCCACGTAGTGCCCGTAGGTGTATTAACCAATTTTAATGTATGGAATCCTAACAGTATGAGGTAGGTCAGCATGAGGTTTGTCATGCCACCCCCTGTTGACACACACACACACACACACACACACACACATTTACACCTCTAATAGCTACTCCCCATTGCCTGCTCTCTGTGTATTATCTCTAGGCTGCTCAGGGCTAGCCCTTTGACGTTTCCTGGGGCCCAGGATGAGCCATATGGTCCATTAGAGGTCCTACAGTATACATTCGTGACTGAATGGAGTTCTACTCATCTGAAAATGTTATTAAATGTGCTTTACTTGGTACTTGGTAAGACAAGACAGAAGCTATTCTAATTTTATTTTGGAGTGTGGTGCATGGAGAATAGCGCAAGGGAAATAAAGAATTAGGCCATACAAAAACTGCTCTTCTATGCATAGGACTGTATGCTGCCAAGAATCATCATTATTCCATAACGTACAGATATTTTGCCCCACAGTGAACTTATAATGAAAAAGGTTTTCCACTGTGGTCGAGCTACCGTCTGCTTCAGATTCTCTTATCCCTAAAAAATGGAAGCTAGAGCCTCTAGCAGGTAAGGCCTATCTATTTAGATGGCTGTAGGGAAAAGCTTGAATCAGTTCGATGTAGAATCACAAAAAAACACCAGTGGCTGAAAATACATTTGTCTTTTTTCTAAATAATGAAAAGCTGTAGCATCAAAGTATCTACTGGTTGAATGCATTCATAACAAACTGTTACGACGGTAACCATGTTCTATGAGTTCCGGATGACCATTAGGGTCATCAACCACGAATGAACCTTCCAGGTGTCCGATGCATCGAGACTCTTATGCCAACATTTGTCATGGACATGACCCGCACATAGTGACATAATTCCTCCCTATAAAGGGAGGTGCGTCAATGCGGAAATCCTCTGACCCTTTTCTCGCCCTAAAAGGGTCCCGAGTGATCATGAGCCCTAATGGTCATCCGGAACTCATAGAACATAGTTACTGTCGTAACTGTTCGTTCTATTTCGTTCCTTCGACCATTAGGGTCGTCAACCACAGATGACTAATACCCACAGTGTCATGAGGGATCGTCATACCTTTAAGTGGATGCCAAGGCTGTCAGCAGGATGGTTGCACCGATCGTTGAACCCGGCGGCACGTTGACGTGATAGAATTTCAAGAATGTGCAGGGGGACACCCATGTCGCCACATCACAAATCGCTTTAAGCGGTACGCCTTCCAGGGCTGCCCATGAAGTAGCCATACTTCTTGTAGACCTACCCCGGATATTCATAGGCAAGGGCTTAGCACTAGCCTCATAAGCTGTGGCTATCACCTTCACTACCCAGCGGGAGAGGCTCTGAGCCAAGAGCCCTTTGGTTTTACCGTTGCAAACGAAGAGTTGCCCTGTAAGTCTGATGGAAGCGGTAGCTTCGACGTAACGTCGCAGCACATGCACTGGACATACCAGGTGTGCGTCCCCCAGGTCTTCTCCTGGTGGGGGGCAAAGTGCAGCGAGCTCGATCAGCTGGTTTCATGTGAAATGCCGAAATGATTTTGGGCAAGAAAGATGGATTGGGCCGCAGTGTGAGTCAGCCGACCTCCACCTCAGACACTCTGCGCTGATAGAGAGAGTGCAGAGCTCTCCATTCTTGCAGAGCTCGCCGTTCTTAAAAGAAAGCCATTTAAGGCTGGTCATCTCGAGCGGCTCATAGGGCTGACCCGTGAGCGCTCACAATACTAAGGGGAGATCCCAGGAGGGAGCTACCAGGGACCTTGCAGGTCTCAGGAACCGGCTGACAAGGTAATGGCTCTCTGCAGGCTTGTTGTGCACCCAAACATGCCTGCTGGATATGGCAGCAGCATATGGCAGCATATGCCAGCAGGAATCGAACAGTGTACTGGGTCCGCGCCTTCCTGTGAGCACCATATGCAGAACAGTTGCCACATACAGTATATCCTCAGGTCTTCCTCATAGAGGGGCTCTGGAGTTAAGTAGCGTCCGTAGGATGGGGAAACCGCACCCAGTTATCAAAGGGTTGGGCCACTCAGTGGCCATAACCAGAGCTTCATCTTGTTTGGTCAAGGGTGCCAAACAGAGCTGCTCAGTTGTGACAGTAGATCCTCCCGGAACAGGGTTTCCCAGGGCGGATCGTAAACAAGGCAGAGGACTGTTGGAAACCAGGGTTTCATCGGCCATTCGGGGGCTACCAGCAAGAGCTCGTGGTGGCCCGTGCTGACCCTGTGTAGGGTCGCCTTGACCAGTGATACTGGCAGAAAAGAGTACAGCTGGCCGTTCCAGCCATTCATGCGCTAATGTGTCCATCCCCAGAGGGCTCGAATGCTTGTTCATCGAGAATTACAGGGGCAATGAGTAGATTCCTGAGAGGCGAACAGGTCTGTCTGAGCATGACCGAACTGTCGCCATATCTCCTCCACCACTTCGGGGTGGGGAGGCCATTCGCCAGGACAAATCTCCTGGTGAGATAGAACATCTGCTGTACCGTTCCAAATACCTGGTAGGTGTACGGCATGAAGAGAGGCAAGCCTGGCCCTGTAACACAGGCAAGAAGTGCCTTAGTACGAGAAACACTGCTCGGAGTTCCAGCACATTGATGTTCTCCGACTGATGTGGTCGTGACCATATTCCCTGAGCTGGGCGGTGCTTGCAGACAGCCCCCCAACCGGTCAGTGAAGCGTTCGTCATTATCACCACGCATCATTTCTGTATGTTATTTTGTGTTCTTTATAACACTCTTGGCGATCATTAGGTGGAGGCTCCACATAAGCCCATTGGGCTTTTCTGCCTCTTCCTGCACTGTTTATTAATTGTGTTCTCTGTCAATTTTGTATTTTAAATTTGTGCAAAATAGAAACTAAACTAAACTAAACTAAAGCATCGTGATGGTATTACACCCATCCGGACCCCCTTTTTTACGAAGCTGACTCATCGCCATGGGCAGAGTAGCCGACAAAATCGACACATCACCCTGATTCGAGTGTGACGGTCTCACTTGGGGTGCAGTGACATGGCATTCAAGCATAATTGAAGTGGTCTGGCTGTCAGGAGTCCGAGAGGCACAACTGCTGAGGTGGCCGTGATTGGGCCCATAGCCTTTGAAAAAACCTCATTCCAAGGACCCGGTTCACTCGGAACTGACACACCGCGTCGAGCACAGTAGTTATGCGACGGCGCGTCAGTGCTGCCTTCATGCTCTTTGAGTCGAGGAACAGTCCAATGTACAACCCCTGGCAAAAATCATGGAATCACCACACTTAGAGGATGTTCACCCAGCTTTTTTACTTCGTAGCAAATAAACAAATCACAAATATGACACAAAACCATTTTTATTTAATAGCTGAACATTCTGGCTTCGTGAAACATACCTCAAACAAATTAAATTTTATTATTTTTAAATGAATTACATATTTTTTTCCAGATCAAGTAGAGAAAAAAAATCTGAATTAGTACTTTGTTGCTCCTCCTCTGACTTTTGTGATGGCCTGAATTCTTTGAGGCATGGACTTCACTAATGAAAAACAATATTCTCCATCAAGCTGGTTCCAACTTTCTCGAATAGCGGTTGACAGATCAGCTTTGCAGGATGGAGCCTTGTCATTGACCAATTTTTTAAATTTCCACCATAAATTTTCAATTGGATTGAGATCCGGACTGTTTGCTGACCATGTCATTGAGTTGATATGCCTTTTCTGAAGAAAAGCTTTAACACTCTTTGCTCTGTGGCAAGATGCATTATCATCCTGAAAAATGACTTCATCATCACCAAACCTATTTTCTAATAATGGAATGAGAAAAGCATTTCAATGTACACCTGTGCATTGACTGTTGAGGTAATGATTGCCATTTCCCCTGGTCCTTTACCTGACATGCAACCCCATATCATAAATGATAAATTTGATTGTTTTCTTCAGGCAGTCATCTTCATATATTTCATTAGAACAGCACCGTACAAAAGTTCCAGCATCATCTCCTTAGCCAATGCAGATTCGTGATTCATCACTGAATATCACTTTCATCCAATCATCCACACTCCATGATTGCTTCTCTTTAGCCCACTGGAACCTTGTTTTCTTCTGTTTAGGTGTTAATGCTGGTTTTCATTTGGCTTTTCTACATGTAAATACCATTTCATTCAGCCGATTTCTTACAGTTCTGTTACAAACATTGATTCCTGTTTCCGCCCATTTGTTTTTCATTTGTTTTGCTGTGCATTTTCTATTTACAAGACATCTTTGACATCTTAGATGCTTTGATGTCTTCCTTGGTCTACCCGTATGTTTTCCTTTTATAACCTTCAGATTTTATTTATACTTGCACAAAGTTTTACGCACTGCTGACTGGGAACAACCAACATCTTTTGCCACACTCCGTGTTGGATTTCCTTCTTGAAGGAGTTTTATAATCCTTTCAATTGTTTCAATTGACAACTGTCTTGTTAGGGCCATGTTTCCTTTCAATTAGTCAAGTCCAACAGCTCGTTAAGGTCTGTAAGCACTCTCTTTTAACTGCAGACTAATTTGCATTTTTAGACTTGTGCCGGTATTTGTTTTAGAAATGCAAATTACAAGGTGATTCCATAATTTTTTCCTCTACTTGATCTGGAAAAAAATATGCCATTAGTTAAAATAATTGAATTTAATTTATTTGAGGTATGTTTCAGGAAGCCAGAATGTTCAGCTATTAAACAAAAATTATTTTGTTTCATATCTGTGATTTGTTTATTTGCTACGAAGTAAAAAAGCTGGGTGAACATCCTCTAAGTGCGGTGATTCCATAATTTTTTCCAGGGGTTGTACTCGATGGACTGTATCGGTACTAGCTGGCTCTTGCCATAGTTGACACTAACGCCCAGTCTGGAAATATGTTCCAGCGTCTGGGTAGAATAGAATAGAATAACTTTTATTTTCCTGTAAAGGAACTTCAATTGTAGCCACCAGCAACAACAAAAAAACAGACAGTGGGGCAGACCCACAACACACAAACAAACAAACAAACAGACAATCCAACTAATTAAGTGCAAGCATCAAAAAGCAACAACAGCTCCTCATTTTCCTCTGCTGTCTTGGGCTGTCCAGTGTCCCCAAGCAGTCCTACAGCCGCAGGGAAAAAGCTTCCCCGAGTCGACCAGAGCAATCTCCCGTATCATAGCTGTTCCACTCCAAGCCCCGCCGACACAAACAAACTCCGCCTCCGTGACTCTCTTCAATGCACGCACAGTCTCCGTCCAGTCGAATCCACTCAGCTTCCCAGTCGCCTCACTCCTTGCCCGCAGTCCCGATACCAAGCCACTCAAACTCCGGTGAAAAACAAAACCCTGTTGCCGTATATCCAACGGACATTCCGGAGTTATCAATGTTATGAATGCGTCTCCACGGTGACGACCATAAACAAAACCAGCCCCGACTGGACAATTCGGCAATAATAATAATAAATAGCAGCAGGAGTGCCCTGAAAAATTATGTTTGTTTCCCTGTCCTATAATAGACATACCAGCACATGAAAAAACAAAAGACAAAAACATGACACAACAAAACACATTCAAATTAACAAACACAAAAACGAGAGACAGCTGGACTACATGTCGCTATTACAGCGCCACGTGACGTTTTACCCAGTTGTGTGTGTGAGCATCATGCTGTATGATTCAGCACATATTTGCCAATCGTCTAGATATGGCATGATTCTCAGCCGCCTCAGCCGGAGCGGCAATAGGACCGTGCTCATACAGCGAGTGAATACACGGGGGGCCAGAGACAGACAGAATGGGAGGACATTGAATTCATATGCCCGACCTCTGAGCCGTCCGGTGGGAGGCCCAAGTGACACAGTGCCCTTTTTTAGTAGGCCTGTAATTTCCTGTCTCAGCCTTCTCGACTGGGCGGGGTCCAGACTCCGAGTGTCTTTGACCCCGGAAAATATTGGGGGGAAAATAATCTACGGCTGAATTTACAACCTTGCAATTTTATTTGTTAATGTAAGTGTGCTTGAAATTTGACTATAAGTGGTTTGTTGGTTTTTGTTGTGTTGTTTTATTAGATTCATGACCACAAGGGCCACTTTGTTTCAGGCATGTCCATTTCAGGTGTGGGGCCACACCCTTTGGAGCAGTTTGTGTAAATAGGAATCAGGACCCACTTAGCTTAGGGAACTCAAACTTTTGCTGATTGTGTTTATGACAGTGTTGATTAATCTAAACTTTCTATTGGAAAGAAAAGGACATTTCCTGACCAGATTGATCACTGTGCAATTACTTGCAACATGCTTCATGTGCTGCACGGTGATGTCAGTGGGAGCACAGAGCTGCAGTACAAGTAACTGGTTTTTCTTTCCTTGTTTTTTGACTCCAGTGTTAAATTATTTTTTCAGAGCACGTAGACCTAATCGTATGCAGCAAAAGCCATGGTGAATTGAGCAGAAATGTTTATTCAATTAATCTGATCCACCCCACTCTCTCTCTCTCTCTCTCTCTCCATTTGCTTAAACTTTCAGGAAGAAATTGGAAGATTTTCATTCCCGCTGGAGTGAAAAGCTTTTGAACATGCCGTTAATCCTCTCAGATTTTTCAGTTTAACTCACTGCATGGTATCTTGTGGGACAGATTTAATTTCTGCAGGAACAAATGTTTTCATTCTATTCATCCCAATAAAATAAATGAGGTAAATGATGAATACTGTCAGGTGTTACCCATAACATTGGCTTAACCCTAGTGTGACTAAAAGCAGTACATACAATATCTGTTTTCTATACCATAGTTTAAAAAATGGTTTTGGACAAAACAACTTGATAAATCTTGCATGCTTTACCTTGAATTAAAAATATCTGAAAACAATGTCCATGAGAGGTGATTAGTGACTGACCTACAGTATGCTATTCTTGCATTGTAGTTTAAATTATCACCCAAATAGAAACATTTCTTGTGAATGGGGCATCTTGAGTTTTTCTTCTTCAATTGTAAAATGGGCAAAATGTGATGGAAAAAAAGAAGAACAAGGGGAGAAACATCCACCCATGAAAATTACAGCTTGCAGTGCACATTGCTCATGCGTTATTTGAGCCAAATAACTTGTCACTTACTATCAGCAATCACATTGACTATATGCTGCTAGAGGCCACTGTCAGGGTGAAGGGGAGGTGCATGATGGGAGTGAATGATGCATTATGGGACAATTTTTTATTTATGTTCCTCTTGATGGGACTCTCTTTTCCTTCGTTCCCTGTATTTCCATACCTGGGAGATTCCTGTTATGTCATAGGAGTTTCTGGCACTGCCCATTCTGCTGTTACATGTGGATGCTGTGATTTAGGCCACAGTACTTGATGAATATTCATAACAAGAAAGCTAATTAGAACATGTTCAGCAATTATAGATTTAGATTACACAATTTTCAATGTGAAGCATGCCATGCTGCATTCCTGTTCATTGGTCATATAATATGAGTGTGGGGTGCATATTGGAAGAAAATGTATGAGTATGATGAGAAAGAAATGGTCATGATGAAACTGGAAGGTACCTTTTTTCTGTTTTTTTTGTTCTGTTTTTTACCCTATATTCACTCTTCCTATTCAATCTGGAATGGCCAAATCTATTTTTAGGATCATCCCACCATTGCAACATCCTCAGTCAATTTTGGAGTGCAGATAGGCATGCATTCTCCTCAAAAGCATGTGCTGATGGGCTTGACCTCTTTTTATTCTGCAGTTCAGCAGCTGAGCTGCAGTCATAAACGCCGGAGAACAGCACCACTCACACAATCATTGAGTCACTGTTGCACGTTGAGGTGCAGAATACACTGAGGTGGGGAGACTGTAGCCCTCCCTACCTGTGGAATGCTGTGGTCGTGCATCACCCTGGTCACAACTGACGCTAACATGGTCAAGATAACATATCAGACTACCGAGTGCATCACAACACCAAGCACGTGGCTCCAGTGTTAGTGGTGCATGCATCTTTATTTTGCTCATTAGTATGCTGTAGGAATGTTTTTCTTGAAGGTGAAGCTAGGAATGATGTATATTGTAAATCAAGTGCTGTTGGTTGCCTACATTTTATCACTGTTTCACAGCCTCATGCTTATTTACACAATATGCTGTACTTCCTGTTCTTTTTTGTTTTTTTGGTGAAGTTATATGCTTTATTATACGTATATCTTGGCCTTTCTGAATACCTATGTTAGAGATTCAAGAGAATACGTCCCACTGACTCACCCACACACTCTCACTCATTAACCCAGTCAGTCAATCACCAGTCCAGCCCTTCACAGCACAGCAGTCTTTCACTCACATACCAGGTCACACACCACCTAACTGAATTGCCCTCTCATTCACTCATCCACCCATATTCACAGTTCACCTATTCACTCTCTTTCACTCACCCCTCTGAAGCCGCAGTACCACCTGGCTGACCCCAAGAGGGAGCCAGACGCTGGAGCCAGTGAGAGCAGTTACCCACCCAACAGCTCCACACTTACTCACTCACAATCGGCCAATTCAGCACCAGAGCAACTCTCAGAGTATGGAAGACTACAGCTGTGGAGATCTGGGTGACTGCCACAGGGATTCCACATTGCTGGCTTTTTGTGTCTTCTGTGCTAAAGCAACACCATTTATGGTTTAGCCACCATTCTCTCTGCCCTTATTGTCCCTTAAGACCTAAACAAACCTTCAGCTTCTCTCTACAGGGTGCATATAGCCTGCAGTTTATTTTTGGCAATTTCATGGACGCTGAGTAAACCATCATGCTGGGGAAGATGTTTGGCTCACAGGCTGTGGACTGTGCAGGATCACCCTGACAGTGTGAGCAAGAGCGTGAAGGCTAGAGCTGTAGAATGACAAGCCCTAGACCAGCACTGCTTCAGGTCTGCTCAGCTATCAACAGCACCAGAGGGTGTTTCAGGTGCTAAACAGGATTACACCGTACTTGGTTATGGATTTTAAAGCCCCATAGCACAAGAGAAACAGGAAAAATAACCATAATGCTGCGACGCATACATAACTTTGTGGGAATAAATCACATAAATTACCATCCAGAATAGTCAACAACTGCTGTGGAATATAGTGTTATTTTGTAGCGCAGATGGAACATGACTTCTAAAGCTTCCTATAAAAAACATTCTTACACTGCCAAATGCCATGAAAAACCAGTAAGGATACCAAAATGAGTCAAAAGGCATTTGTTCCAATATCCAACTCAAACTAAATTAAGCAAGTATATGGCTGATGGTTGGAACTTCAAAACAAGCAAGACTTCATTCGCCCTACCAATGCACAGTGTTTTACACTGCTTTGAGTGTCTGCAGTGAAGAAACTGATCACATGGAATGTCACTATTGGACCTTCATAAAAAAACCTTTCTCTTTCCTCACAGACAGTGTATACCATGTGTTGCAGTCCATTTCAATAATAATATCCTTTTTCAATATACATTTCTTTTCTATCTTTAAAAAGTGTCTCTGAGGCAAAAATCCAATAAGCTGTAATCAAAACTTTAAAAATTGTATAGCAACAGGACCAGATGCTACCCACTTCTGTCATTATTTGTTTTCTCTATCTAGCGGTAATTTCAAAAACATTTCCTTCTCACTTTTTGTTTTTGATTGAATGCATATTCAATATGTCTGTATTTTATCAGTTAAAACAGTTTGAATGTCTGAAGAGAATTGTGCACTCACACTGTCCTGGAATGTGATTGAGAATGTCTCTGCGAGCTATCGCTGGCAAGAAGCTGTATTGTTTTGTCAGTAGAGTCAAGAGTTTAAAATAACAATTTTACAATTCACATATACAAGAGGGAAAAAGCATTCAACAAAATTCCCTTTTTTTTTTTTATTCGGGGAGGGGGGGAGGGGGGCACATAGGGATATAGGCTGCTGACAAAGAAAGTTCTATAAGATATAGTATAAGACCTATAAGATATCAGGCAGGGTGGAATAATACTTCCACGGCCTGCTTTGAGATACCCTGACTGCACATTGTCAGGAACAGTTACCCACCACAGCCAGGCCACTTATCATGAGCCCATTATATCTGACAACCGCCCCACTGGGCTGACTTAAAAGCATTACTTCTACAGAGGAGGCAGAGATTACCTGTCAACCTGCCTATCTGACAGGCGGCAAAGGGCAGGGATTGTCTACAGCTGACCAAGAGCTTGGTAGAGTTGACCTGAGCAGCTGACCAAAACCAGTGCTGTCTGGAAACATCTGGAAATAACCCGAGTTGGAGTGGATTGAGAGGGAAGATGGGAAAAGGAGTTCTGATTCCGTGAAAGTGACAGGTAGGAGCCTGGGTGCTCTGATAAAGAGAAATTGACCCAATTATAAGGCACCACCCCCGGGTGCACACAAAAGCCTTTTCCACCTCAACATACCATGTGTCAGATACGCCATGGTGCAGGCTCCACTTTAATACTGTAAACTTTCACTTTTAATTAGGCAAAGACTCGATGGTAACGAATAGTCATGCTGGAATGGTGAGGAAAGCTGATTAGCTGGAGGAGAGTTCTGACATAATCTTGGAAATCACTAAATCTAAGAGATGCCTGCCATCTTTATACTCTTTATCACAGCCAAGGAAACTTGTGAAATATGAGGGTGGTTGAAAATAATCATTCACAATTTCAGAATTAAGACATGGTGTATGTTTATTAGCCATTTCAAAGAACTCAATTTCAATAATATTTATTTATTTATTTATATTTTTATAAAAAGATTCAGGGGAGTGTTCGGTTCTATGGATAATGTGGCCATTGTTTTTCCACATGAAAATGAAGTATGTAAGTCCCATATCATCATATCTATTGGGAAATATGCATTGTACTGTTTGCAGGACACATCCCACGGATCAAGATTTATATACCATCAAGAGACCAAAAGCAGGCACCTGTATGTCCTACTTTGTTATGTGCATTCTGGTGCCTGGGGATGGCACCAATATGAGATATGGCCTGTTACTCTGGAGCTGCAGATTCATACTCAGAGTGGTCTTTACACTTCAGCAAGTGCATAACAGTAGACATCCAACTAAAAATGGATGAATTTACTTTACAATCAATTCCATGATATTCTGTTGTGGTTTTGGGGGAAATTATAAGTCATGATATTAGCTGTTAGACTGTAATAGCATGATGTGACTCAACATCAGGTGACAGCAGGCAGCCAGCGCAGTAATGATCTCCCTGCTGCTCGATTAAGAAACTGAAATGGCCCTCGTAAAGTTATGCAGCTGTAACCTTTAAGGGCAACGTCTATTCATTTGATTACGAATGAAAACCAATCAACATATATTTAAGAGTACATGAGTGAACTAAACTGCTCCTGCAGCTGTCCAATGAGGACAAAGGTTAAGCAAGCACAACACATTAGTGTGCCTGGCATGGGAACGGTATGGTGGGGGGGGGGGGGGGTGTTATGTTATGGACAGATGTGGATAAAACTTTATTAAATGGTTGCCTATGGGACAGGGAAGGAGTGATTCAATTTTAGCCTTGCCATGACAGCAGAAGGTACAGTATGTACTAGATCCAGTTAAATTCTAGTTTTAAACCTATAGAATAGCTATCCTTACTGGCTGTGGAACAGGGGTAAGCTAGGCTGCACACGTTCCCTGGGATTCAAAAGGCAGATGACTAAAGAATCTAATTTCCTGCATCTGTATTCTCAGAAGAAGAAGGATTGAATTTCCTTCAAATGGCCATTTTTATAGCTCCTTTTGCCTTTGGGTAGATTGGTTTTTCCTCAGGAGTGTTTATTTTATGCAATGATGGTGCTACAGGTTGCCTTGTCATTTTCAATATTTCATCTGGGGTACTGGGGCTTGGAGGCCAGTGGGAGGGTTGGAGAAGAGGTGGTTTAGAAACGGGATGAGGATGGGCTGGACTGTGGATGTTTGTCCTTGGCTCTACGTGCTTTGACATCTCAGATTTATAACTTCAGAGTGGCTAAATATATCCAAGAACACCCCCACACATCTTTTGGTTAAGTTTTCATTAATAAATGTGCAAATTTTATGATGAGTAATCTTTTGTAGTGTTGTTAAACGAGACAGCAGGAAACAGCTACAGTATGTAAGGTTGTTTACCCTTCCCTGTCAATTCCTTGTTGTATCAGTCCATTCTTTAATATCGCAAACAAATGACCCACAAAGCACTGTATGCTGCTGTATTGCTGGCTCTTAGGGTGATCAGCCTTTCTTTTTTCATTTTGTTGCAGCTGAAGAAAACAAAGAGTGCAATTTATTTGCCTTGATTATTCTGTGGCTACTCTGGGTTTTTTTGGTATGTTCTATATATCCATTTCCACTTAAACTGCACCTGCTTTGTGTGTGGAATGACCTCAAAGGCTATTTCAATCTCTGCCCACTGGTTTTTTTGGGTGATTTGTCAATGGTGTTTTGAGACCTGCCAATCATTGCTGCTGACCTGCAATCTGAGTAGCAGCTCTCTCCTCAGCTTGTATATAGAGGTGGAGGTCACAATAGTATTTTCGATGTAACCCTTGATGGGATCTATTTTCATGAGGTTTCAACAAATATATAATATGTAACGACTAAGCAATGCTGGTCATGGTTCCTAAAATGTCAGGTCCCCATGAAATAGGTACATGAATGACCTTTACCATCTACTTTGCCTCACAATGGAGACTGTTATATTCCCCTAGAGGGCATCTTACCAGGAAATCTAGAAACTGATCTTCTCTTTGGGCCAACCTTTTCAATTAAAACATAAAACCAGACAGGAGCCTGTAAATGTGTAGATGTATTCATATTATGATATTACATCATATATGCATTCACACTGCTTTTAAAATCCATGTTTTCTCATTACTCAGTTGTTAACTACACTATCTATAGTTTACTTACATTTTGTGATCACAGTGAAAGAATGCAGATGCATGTAGTGCAATATATACTCCTGCTAAGAGTAAGAGAAGTGAATGTTTGAGCATTATTTATTTTTTATTGAATATGAGATACTGACCTTCATTCTTTCACAGACAGTCTTTTAGCTTTAGCTTTGACATCTTGAGCTAAATGAGTGACTTGGCCAGTCTTTAAATAAATTGTAAATTGTAAATAAATTGCCGTAATTACGGCAGCCTAATCGGCTATTTGTCTGAATTATCTGTTTGTAATGATCTTTCCCCACCTAACCTGTCTTACCACCCCCTACCATGTGTCTAACCCCCATTCCTCTGTGCTCCATGCCTCGCTCCAGGAGGCCCAACCACCGCAGACGCTGTCCGGCAAACCTGGTCTGCCCACCACTGTCCTCTCATAAGGAACTCTCAGTGGTGGGTGGACTATGGAACTGCCGGTCAGCCGTCCAGAAAGCTGACTTCATCACTGCCTATGCCAAGGTGAAGTCCCTCCACTTCCTGGCTCTCACTGAGACCTGGATCACTCCCGATAACACAGCCACTCCAGCTGCTCTGTCTGCTGGCTACTCCTTCTCCCACACCCCCAGGGCCTCTGGCCGAGGTGGGGGTACTGGTTTTCTCATTTCCACGTCCTGGAAATTCTCTATTCCCACTGTACACTGCCTGAATATCTCTTCCTTTGCATTTCATGCAGTCACTGTAACTCACCCATCTGCACTTAACATTGTTGTTCTCTATCGCCCTCCAGGTCCGCTCTGCGCTTTCCTGGATGAACTGGACACTCTCCTGAGCTCCTTCCCTGAGGATGGCACCCCTATAATCCTACTGGGAGACTTCAACCTCCAACCAGACAGTTCCCAGCTATCCAGTGTCGCCTCACTCCTCCAGTCCTTCGCCCTCACTCAGTCCCCATCGCTGCTACCCACAAGGGTGGTAACCAACTGGACCTTGTACTCACCAGGAGTTGCACCACATCTGAACTCACGGTGACCCCCCTCCATGTATCGGACCATTTCTTTATCTCATTTTCTCTCTCCTGCCCACTCTCCCTCAACTCCGTTAACAACCCACCCACTGTTATGTTCAGGAGAAATCTCCGCACCCTCTCACACTCCTCTCTCACTACTTCTGCTCTCTCTGCACTTCCTCCTCCTGCTTCCTTTGCTAAAATGCCTGTTGATGTTGCCACTTCTGTGTTTAACTCATGCCTCTCTCAGTCTCTCAACTCACTATGTCCTCTTGTCTCCAAACCAGCTCGACCATCACCCCCCTCCCCGTGGCTGATGGATTCTCTCAGATCCAGCAGAACCATGCTGCGAGCCGCTGAGAGAAAGTGGAGGAAATCCAGATCCCCAGATGACCTGGCCTCCTACCACACGCCTTCACAGCTGCAACCACATCAGCTAAAACTTCATTTTTCCAGTCTAAAATTGATGCATGTGTATCTAATCCACGTAAACTCTTTTCCACCTTCTCCTCCCTGCTCATCCCCCCTCCACCCCCCTCCCTCTCTGCAGATGACTTCCTGACCCACTTTGAGGGGAAGGTGGCCGCGATCCGGAACTCCTTCACGCATCCGGTGACACCTCACATCCCCCATACTGAACCCATCGCTACACTGTCGTCCTTCAAGATTCTGGAGGACTCAGATGTGCTCCAGCTGGTGACGCGCCATCGCGCAACCACCTGTCCACTAGACCCCATACCTTCAGCAGTCCTCCAGTCTATATCCGCTGAGCTCATTCCATATCTGTCCTCCATTATTAACACCTCCCTAATCTGTGGCCATGTTCCTGCTGCCTTTAAAACTACCCCACTCCTTAAAAAACCTAGCTTGGATCCCTCTGATGTCAGGAACTACCGTCCTGTATCTCTCTTGCCCTTCCTGTCCAAAACAATTGAATGTGCTGTCCTTAACCAACTGTCTGTTTTTCTCCACCAGAACAACCTGCTTGACCGGCATCAGTCCGGCTTCAGAACCGGCCATTCCACTGAAACTGCTCTCCTGGTCGTGACGGAGGCACTCGCCACTGCTAGAGCCCCCTCCCTCTCCTCTGTTCTGATTCTCCTTGACCTGTCTGCGGCATTCGACATGGTCAACCACAAACTCCTGATCTCCACACTCGCTGAGATGGGCATTTCTGGGACTGCCCTCTCTTGGTTTGTATCGTATCTCACTGATAGATCCTACCAAGTCTCCTGGAAGGGTTCCGTCTCTGCTCCCCATCCCCTGTCTACAGGAGTCCTGCAGGGATCTGTACTGGGTCCTCTGCTGTTCTCTATGTATAAGTCTCTTGGTTCAGTAATTAATTCACATGGCTTCTCATATCATAGCTATGCTGATGATACTCAACTCTTCCTCTCTTTCCCTCCCTCTACCCCACAGGTTAAGGAGAGGATATCTGCTTGTCTGACTGACATCTGTGAGTGGATGGCTACCCATCACCTGAAGCTCAACCTTGACAAGACAGAGCTCCTCTTCATGCCGTACAAGACCTCCCCACTACATGACCTCTCCATCACCGTTGATGGGACCGTGGTGGCTGCCTCCTGCTCTGCAAGGAACCTGGGGGTGGTCCTGGACGACCCGCTGGACTTCAAAGAGCACATCAGGGCGACGGCACGGTCCTGCAGGTTCCTCCTGTACAACATCAGGAGGATTCGACCGTACCTGACCACCTACTCCACCCAGCTTCTTGTCCAGACCATGGTCACCTCACGCCTGGACTACTGCAACTCCCTGCTCGCAAGCCTACCGGCCTGCGCCATTCTGCCTCTTCAACTGATCCAGAATGCAGCTGCCCGGCTTGTGTTCAACCTCCCAAAATTTTCCCATCTAACCCCCCTGCTGACCCTGGCCTACACTGCAGCCAATAGGGCAGGCCCCGCCTACCTGCAGGACTTAATCCAGAACTATGTTCCTGCTCGACCACTCCGCTCTTCTACAACAGGGCGACTCGCACTTCCCCCCCTCCGTGTTAACGGCTCTTGCTCGTCCCGACTGCGGAGCTTTTCCACCTTAGCTCCTCAGTGGTGGAATGAACTTCCCATTCCCCTACGTTCTACTCGAACCCTGCCTGCATTCCGTCGAGGCCTGAAGACACACCTCTTCAGACTCCACCTTGACTGATATTCTAACCTAGGACCTCATGGTGCTAGTTCCCTATGTTTTCCTGTTTGTTATACAGTAGCTTATAATAGTATTTAGAATAGAAGTGTAGTATAGCTGATTTACCCACAGCTTACTGTGAACTACAGTAAACTTTCATTACTAGGGATAGCTGCTACATTATGGGAAGGATGTGCTTTGTCTTGTCTGTTCTGTAGTGATCTTGATGACGTCTCTGTATGCACTTATTGTACGTCGGTTTGGATAAAAGCGTCTGCTAAATGAATGTAATGTAATGTAATGTAAATTGTGGGTGTTCAACACAACCACATTTATGTGAGCCCTGTGTGAGAAGGCAGCAGGGACACAAAGAGTGCTGCTGTCAAGGAAAGCACCACATGCAGGGAAAGACTCCCCTCAGATTGAGATTATTAAAAACATCAGCTATTATCAGTTTCAGGCAACCTGTCACACATTTCAAATTTAGAAGATTTTTCAAGCAGATGTTGAGTCATCTTGAACCAGGTTTTAAATTATAGAACAATCATTTCTGAGCCATCAAGGCTGTCTACACTGTAGCATTATGATTATGTCTACCAGCAAATATTGTAGTGTGGCTATAGCTGCTAGATAATTGCATTTGATATTGTGAAAGTAATATTGAGTTATTTGTACTTTTAAAGGATAAGTTCGCTATTTTGGACCTTGGACCCTATTTGCGGTCTGTCTTCCATGAACCTGACACATTGAGTCCATATTTTCGCTGATCGGTCCAGTATTGAGCTAGCTACAGATTTCCTGTAGGCTCTCACTGGGCTACAATAGAAGTCAACGGGGCAATTAGAAATGTTATGGAAAAACAACGATAAATGTGCTTTTATAGCTCAGTGTGTATTCTTACGGTCTCAGTATGCTCTCCTGTGAAATGTAGGCTATCGCAAACGCAAACCGAACGTTGAAACAACAGTTCCATTTGAAACAGAACTATTTCTCCGACCGCACTACCTCGCACTGTAAACTTCCGCAGTCTAGGTACGTTGTAGAGAGGCCGCTTGAAAAGCAGTTGATCACAAATCCTGACCTCCCGTTGGAGTTTACTAGCTAGTAGCCTACAGCAGAACTATTTGTAACGCAGTGTTTGTAATCACCATTTGTAATAATTTACATTAGGCTACCTGCGCAACTTCAGCCTCTCTTTCTTCTCTTGCTCTCTTATCATCCATCTCTTGTAGTTCCGTGTCCGTGTATTCTGGCTCAAATCTGTAGCCAGTAACGTCAAAGTCAAAATCGAATTCTTCGTCTTCGTAATCATTATAGTCATCCATCATCCAAGTTTTTTGTGGAAATTGTAGCCTACGTTGCTGCAGGTAAACAAACGCAGACTGCTCACATAGTTTCGTAAACGGCCGGCACACCTTCCCACTCCCCCACCCCCGACACATAGTACTCCGCGGGAGCAGCGAAAACAAGCAACAGAGAAATGCTTACTTCCAAGCCATGCCAAGCACGTAAAAATGTTCAGATTGAGATACATTTCACAGGAGAGCATACTGAGACCGGTAACAATACACCCTGAGCTTCCCGTCTCATTTATTGTACATGAAAGCACATTTATCGTTGTTTTTCCATAACATTTCTAATTGCCCCGTTGACTTCTATTGTAGCCCAGTGAGAGCCTACAGGAAATCTGTAGCTAGCTCAATACTGGACCGATCAGCGAAAATATGGACTCAATGTGTCAGGTTCATGGAAGACAGACCGCAAATAGGGTCCAAGGTCCAAAATAGCGAACTTATCCTTTAAGTTGGAAGAGAGTGGTATATACTGTATATGAAAAATGTAGGTATGGGCAAATGTAGGTATGGGCTCTTGCAATATAATGCTTAGAGACTAATGCTTCATGGTATCAGACCTTCATATTGAGGGAATTATTATACGCACATGAAACCAAGTGCTGGGCCGCGCGAGAACAACAGTAACAATTCAGTAGAGCCCGCACACTGGAACTCGATATACACCTTTATTAAACAATGTTTTGATTCCGGGTGGAAAAAAGACCTGACCTGACAAAGATCCACTTGGGATCGAAACATTGCTTAATAAAGGTGTATATCAAGTTCCAGTGCGCTGGCTCTACTGAATTGTTTTAGGAGACCTTCATATGACACCAAAACAGTATCATTTGCTAAGTCCCAGTCTATTATTTCAGGCCAAGTTAAATGCTTTGGTGTTAAAATACCTGCCTCCATTCATAAGTTTGGATAAATATGAGCAATAATCAATGTGAGAATATATCACACACAAAAAATACCTTTAATAAAACAACAGTTATTATGAATCAGATTAGCTGAACTGCTAGGTAGGTCTCATTCCCAATCCCCTACACAAATAACATAGATTGAAAAACATTTTAAAATTATACCTCAGGGTCTTTTGGCTTTATTGTTAATTTAAAAAAAAGGAAATTAATATTATTTGCTCAATGTTTGAGGTATGTAATTTCTTGTCTTCTGTTTTCTCATCAGGCATATATGAGCTTTGTACATGTACAAGGATGTATGTGCTTGAGACAACATACAGTGTGTGCACACATGTATGATGATATTTACTGTATCTTTTGCATCTATGTGCACTTGTTTGACATTGGGTTTCTTTCACAGGGCCAGGGGTGTCTGTCAAGACCATAGACTGTATAAAAATATGGACAAAGCCACTGTGACGTCACCCATTGCCTTTCCACGGCCTCGTAAAAACTGAATTGAAGCTCGGAAGTCTTTTTCGCCGCCCGTTTGTACAAACTGCGCCTGCTCTGTGGAGCCAAAGAGGACTCAACCTGTCCCTCTGATTGGTCCTGGCAGTGAGAACCATATAGAACCTATCTATGCCAGTGATCCCAGGACTCAACCTGTCCCTCTGATTGGTCCTGAACAAATGTTAATACCCTGTCCAAACGACACAATATTTTAAAAAAATCAGCACATGCACAGGCATTAGATGAAGGAAAGGCACCTATTGCAATTACATTTTTTTGTGTAAAAAATGTATTGACTGAGTATTTTGACCACATTGCTGCCATTGACTTACATGGGGAAAGACCTATACTGGAGCCAACCGCAGTGGCGCTAGTGAGCAACATTACATTACATTACAATTACATTAATTTAGCAGACGCTTTTATCCAAAGCGACGTACAATAAGTGCATACAGAGACGTCATCAAGATCACTACAGAACAGACAAGACAAAGCACATCCTTCCCATAATGTAGCAGCTATCCAGCAACAGCACCAGGAAGTGAGCTTCAGAACGAAAGCCCAGTCTTGGCCCCTTGGTCAAGACACAGACTTCACAGCCACTACATTAGCAACAGATAACTAGCTGCATTAGTGTTCCACTGGTTGCATTTTATGTAACGTACACCCTGGGTTTTCAACATGGGGTCCGTGGGTCCTTGAAGGTAGCCTACTCTAGGGCCCCTGGCCCCTGGCCTGACTTGATATGCAATGACTAGCCTATACATGGATTTGGGAAAATATTTCAAAATTTAAAAAAAGCTTTTCTTAAAATAGAACCCTTTTAAACTTAACGCTTTGCGATCACGAGACGAATTTAATGTATACAATCTTTAGATGGATCTATACCAGATGTATCTATGTATAACCATAAACAACAAAAAACTGACACTGACATGAGCTGTTGGGTAGAAAGCAATTTGGTAATAAGGACGATTAATGTCCAGTCTACCCTTAAAATAGATTTCCACTCGAATAGTTTATGCCTTGTTTAACTAGAAATTATTCTTTACGTATTAACAGTGTCACAGATAGTGTTTCCCTCCTTATGAAACAGGGAATCATTGGCATTTTTATAATTTGCCGCCCAACACGGGGCTGCCTATTATTTACTTCTCTAATGACATGTTAGGATAACTTTCCATCTCATCAAATTCCCACCCCAATTTAGAATTCCATTGGCATTGGCTTCACTTGTTGTCATCGTTCAGCCTCCTCTACGTGACGCTCCAGGCTATTCATAATGAGGGTCAGTGTTAACTTCCGGGTCTATAGTGTCAGAAACGCAAATGAAAGGCGGATCCCTGTTGTAGCTTCTTTTGAAACTTTCTCTTAAACAATTAAACCTTAACGTGCTAAAGTACTACAGGTATCGAGCATTCGGTTTCTTTGGAATTATTTTATCCCCGAAAGAAATCGAATTGCCAGTTAGCCTGATTGATCGCAGGAAAGCAGAAGCTAGAGAACGTAGGCTACGCAAGCTAGCAAGCTATTGTGACAGAAAGCTCAAACATAAGTTAGCTAGCTAGCTAGCTGCATAATTGGCTCTGTTTTAGCAAGGGAAGCCGTGCCAAGAGAACAGGTATAAGACTAAGAACATGGCAGATACGGAACTGACGTGGGCCTTGAAAAATGGAGATCTGGACGAAGTGAAGAATTTACTTGTTAAGGTATGAGACAAATAAGTTAGGCCGACTAACGTAACTGTAAAATCCATACTCGCTATCTAGCTAATGCTAACGGTATTGCTAACATTTTGGGTGAGGCCGGTGACCAGCGTGTAGGGCTGCAACTGTTTGTATAAACTCACTTGCTGGGATGCTAACAAGCTAGCTGACTTCCCATTCGCTTTTTAATTGTGAAGGGGAATGGGCTTGATATCACATAGCTGCTGGCCGGTGATTCTACATGGTCAAATGTGTAGCGTCGCGATTAACTGGATTGACCAACCGCTTGTTGCATGATCACAAGTATCGCTGCAGTGTCACCGTTGGCAGTTTTAATTGGGTGTTGCTTGCTAGCCTTCCTGCTAACGTGCAACTATGGCCAAACGTATGCTTTGATCAACCGCTGGTTTAGGACCACAGCTAAGCGGTACAAACTCGCAGCCCGATATATTGGCTAACTACAGATAACTAATATACGTTATCGTTGTTCAAGAGACCATTTTGAAAGGTGATCGAATAAGTTATCTTAACTGCAGGTGGGAGTGGGATTCGCGTGAGCATCAGTGAGGCAGAATTCAGAATGGAAATGCATTTTTGACTGTGGTTTTTGAATGCAGACTGATTCGTGTGTTTGGCAGTGAATGGTGCGTTATTTAAGTGCAGCCACCACAGTTCGCTCTCCGCTTCTGGCCAAGGCCCACCATATTCCAAACCCCGCCTGCCCTGGGCCATTTTTACATGAGGAAGCCGATGCAGTGCTAAACGTTGAGTTGCTGGATGGTGTAATGGAGGGAGTCTATATTATGAATATTGGAATTAACTGAAATATATGAAATTTTATTTTAATTTTCCCTGAAGATGCTTTTAGAAAACGACTTTTACAGACTTTTTGTTGAAACTCAGTATCAATAATTATTTTTTGTTTAAGATACTGTCGGGTAAGTGAGGACTAGGTAAAATGTGTATTTTCTGAATCCAGCGGTTCCAACAGTCAATGCCCTTGTTAAAACGTTCGGCACTCTGAATGCTGAACACAAGCGGTATTGCGTGTTGGAACCCTTCACCTAACCTACATTCAAAATAAGTTTTACGTGATTTCATTTAATAATTTTTATAAAAAATTACAATCCTCAATTAAATCGCCAAATTCGTTAATAGGTAAGTCGAACAGTAACCTGGTGGATCAACCAACAAGCCAAAACAAAGTCTAAATCAGGTCTTGAGATTAAATAATTTTATTAAATGAAAAACAGTCAATTAGAATAATGACTGGAAATCATACATTCACTAAGGAACGTAGGCTGACTACATATAATTTACCAAAGGGAAGACATGAAACCAGACATTAATTAGAAGATACCAGTAAAGAGAGAGAGAAGCCAAAAATTGCCAATATTATTTACCCTCCAGCTGAACAGGAACAAAAGGAAACGCACAAGGAACCAAAAAGGATGACTTCTTCCCCAAACAAACTCCAAACTGACTAAATTCTTTTTCTGCGGTACACTCATAAAATACCTTGACAGGGAGGGGATCCAAGCTCTGATTGTGTTAAGGTGTGAGGGAGGGGGGGAGAGGGGTCATTTATGACAAAGACTGGCTTATCTTTGATGTTGGTGGGGTAAGTGAGTTTGAGAGAGACAGAGAGTGACAGAGATAGAGAGAAGGGGGGGGGGGGGGTACTTTACTTATATATATCTAAATATTAGATATCCTACATCCCTCTCTTGTAAGAATAGGTGCATGCACCTGCTAAAAACCTATTCTTACATCACCAAATAGGAATCGCATTACACATTTGAACATTGAAGATGCAGTTACCTGCTAACAACAAAAACAACTGTCCATATGGTTCATCAACCATTTTTAAAACATTTAGTCCATGCCCAGTTTAATAGTCCCTTTGTGATCTGCTGGCCAGCAGATATATGGACACACTGACGTATGTCCCACGATGATCCAGTGTGGTGCGGAGAGATATCTCTATTAGACACTCTTGTGTCGCTGCTGTTATGACACCCTGGTTCAGTCTCTTCCTTCTCCAGTGTCCGGGTATCTAGACTGGCAAGGGACAAGAGGTTCCCTTCACTTTGGGTGACATGCAGTGCTTTTTCCCATTATTGTTGCAATTGCGTGAGTGAAATGCAACCTACTCCCACAGTGTCTCTACCAGTACTGCACGGCGTGCGGGGGGCTCTGTCTCCTGTGACAGGAAGCTGGACGATCCACAGGTGGCAAAGTGCAGTCAGAACCTCTCTTCTGACGGGCGGGGAAGCGCCTCTTTCCCTGTCGGAATCCATTTTGGCTCCTTTAGCCTGGATCCAATTGGGTGGACTGCTGACGGCAGTTGCTTAGGCTAGCTTCCCGCGGCAGGGTGTGGGACCGGTTGCACTTGTTTGCACTTGTGTCTGTGGGTGTCCTTTAGGGAATGGCAGGAGAAGACTGGGAGTTGAGGGCTTAGGCATTATCACTCACAGCAACATGTGAAGAGTGGAACAATTAATGATAGCACTGCATGTTATGACCGCTGTCAGTCCATGCAGGGGAACCTTAAGGACAGGGTTTACCGTCCACGGGATTGCCAGTCTAAATAATCACATGAATAGGGCAGACTTGTCCATAAGTGTCCAGGAACAGTATTTGGTGGGGCACCTACACTCTATAAAAGGGACTTAAACACAACATGGGCATGGTATTAGGTTAAAAGGTGGTGGTAGGGATGTGGGGCGGGGTGGGGGGGGGGGCAGAGACAGTGAGAGAGAGGCCGAGAGAGAGAGAAAGAGCAAAAGACATTAGGCAACATCCCGTCAATACTGAATTAGTCACGAAGAACAGTCAAGCCTATACATCAGGGATCTCAAACTCCAGTCCTGGAGGGCCGCTGTGTCTGCTGGTTTTTGTGATTTCCTTTCAATCAGCAGCCAGTTTAGGCCTTGGAAACAAGGTGTGCAGACTCTTTAGCCAATCAATGACTTAAATTAAACACTTAAGTGCAGGAACACATCGAAAACCAGCAGACACAGCGGCCCTCCAGGATTTGAGTTTGAGATCCCTGCTATACATAGACCCCCTTCCACTGTTTTGAACTGTCCTAAAATAACTTGATCCAAATTTCAAAACTTACTGGCACTATTGTGGTAGAAAGTGAATATTCCGACTTTGTGCAGTCCGTCTTTTCCCATAAAAGTACATTTCTAGGCCTTGATATGGACATAATCGGCCCACTACGTAATCGGGTACAGTGTACATAGCAATATTTTAATATGTTGTAATATTTAGATTTCAATTTCTTGCTTATGGCTGTCCATCATTATCAATTCTCTCACACACTTGTAACTGCACATATTTGGCATTATTGCCTCCAGAATTTTATTTAACACCAAATAACTGTGTTGCACAGGACTTGCTGTTTTCATTCAACGTTGTTTTTTGCTTATTTGTGTTTTGTGAAGTCGCTTCATCTCTCACGTGCATCCAGTCCCTGCTGTGAGATGATGAGGTCATTGTTTCAAAATGGGCTTTGTGGGAAACCTGTAACGTTTGGCACAATGTGGGCATCTGCTTAGGGCCCTTCAGCTGTCTGTGCATTTTAGCACACTAGAACAGTCTGTAAAGCAATACCCTACTCACATAGATGCAGGGCTGCCCCCCCCCCCCCCCCCCCAATTCCTCAGAGTGGGGTTTTACATTATTAGGACAATTTAATTTACGTGTGATTTTTCCAGTTTAATTTTATGCGCAGTATGGTTTTATGTCTTTTGTTCATTTAGTAAGTGCACGTCTGCCACAATTTATTTTAAACTGCTATTGGAGTACAGGAGCATCTACATATTACTGCCTCAAGCAAGCCATCGCAGTGCATTCAACACTGGTGGTGCCATTGTCACAATGCCATCACTCAGCGCTGATACCAACAGTTGACTGGCTTTTTGTCCCGACAGAAAGCTTTGATGCAAACAATGTTGACACAGTGATACTATAACATGACAAAAAATATGAATACTGATTACTTTTTAACCCCTTCTCTAGCACCACCATTTTTGAGCACAAGCCTGAAAATAAAATGGTTACTGTTGTTGAACCCCTTTGACTACAGGCATAATCCTGGTCTCTTCTGTAAGGTAACCCTTGGGAGTTTGTTTTCCAATAGTCAGAATTACTCTAAGTATTACTGACGCAAAGTGACAGAAGCTCAAACACGGTGTAAGTGCAATGAATGCAAATAAACTAAATCATTTCCTACCCGAATACCGGTGCTAGTTAAGGGGCTAAGTACATTACATTTTTTAATGTAAACATCAGAGTACATACCATTTTTATTTTAAGTCTGATCTTTTCTAGGTAAAAAAAAATATTTCAGTTGAAGATAAGACTAATGTTGGATTGTTTAGTCATTTCATTGTGCTTTTTTTGCGCACATGCAGTGTTTATGTAACGTAACTTACTTAACTTTCCTTTAAATTATTACGTTTAATTTTTTGTTTTGACGTCTTGATCACCCCACTCCCTGTTAAGGGTGCACGAGTACAGTTGTAAGAATTAAAGGAAAATATTTTGGGGGAGCCTATATGTCATTATTGCCCAAATGGTCTAGATATTACTCACCCTATGCACTGGGTAATATGCAGAGCCCAATGCAATAGGCTCTTGGCCTGACAGGAGAAAAAGTAACTCATACTAAACAAATCACCTGGTTGTAGTGGGTCCACTGTTACTTCGGCTGCTTAAAAGAGGAACTGATATGAAACCCCTCTTTGTCCCAATTTGCATGCAGTCCAATTTGCATTGTGTTTTTGGAACTTTGGCCACATTTTAAGCTTTCGGTTATTGGTCATCATTGCCAATTAGCTCCGTATATTCAGTTTTATTACCAATGTTTCGGCTTTCACGACTTTAAAACTATGAATATACAGAGCTGAGTACAATATCTTTAGTCCCATTTATTTTTTCCCCATGTGAAGGCAGCATCTAAAGATGATTGGGTACATGGATGAAACTGCCTGGTATATGCCTATGTAAATGATTTTGCATATAATTTTGCATCATCTCATTAAGGATGGATTTATTGAAAAGCTTTGCTGTGAAGGCCAACATGGATTGACCAGTGCTAGTCTCAGAAATTGCAAAACCAGGTTGAGGTGAGTTAAGAAGGAAAGCAGTGACCCGTGCCCCTTTACAATGGTAATGTCAGCTGTTATTCTGAGAACCCACAGGTAGCGGTGGGAATCGAGAACCGGTTCCAAGTTGTCCGATTCCTGGGAATCGTACGCCTTCGAGCTTATCGATTCCCGCATGTATTCCCGACAGCTACGTATAGCAAAACAACGTTGCGTCATGCGTGCCGTCGTTTTTCATTCAGTCAGCGCATGATGGCAGGCAGAGTTTGGCGCCCCGTCTAAAAATATAAAATGTAAACGTCATTTTTTTTAAACTAATACTACTGCTACTATCATTTAAAAATCAATAGAAAATGTGTTCGCGTAAGCTCCATTTTGTGATCCGTCTTCGGAAATGATCAACTATTCAGAACTATAACAGATTTGTGGAGTGTGTGGACTTCCCTTGGGAGTCTATAACCAACTAGTGTTTTGATTGGCGGTAGACTAATCTGACAATGATTGCCTGCTTGGCGACGCACAGATGAGTAGCCTAGATTTGGAAAGCGAATAACTAACCTAAATTAGCGAAATGATAATCTTCAATCTTCGTCATCTTCAGCTAATAAGAGAAGCCAGCTTGCCTCAGGTAACGTTAAAGATCTCGTCTTTCTTCCATGTAAATGTATAGGCTAAATGAGATAGGGGAGAATGGTGACAGTTGAAACTTCTAATAATACAGAAACCAACGCAAACGTTACGGTGCAGCTTTATGAAACATGCCTAGGACCGTAACTAACTCATAAGTAAAGTTTGCGATCTTCGTTAGAGAATGAAACTACTAAATATCCCAATCACAGAGCAGCAGTTAAACAACAATATTTTAGCCATCTTTTTTGGTGTCTCTTATTTTCTTTGATGTCTGATATTTTTAAGCACTCGTATTGATCAAGCCAAATTACATTTATAATGCCATTTCAATTTACAGAATTATACAATTCAGACTTTTATTGGATGCTCTGCCACTTGTGCAGGCATAAATATAGCAGATAAATATTTTCCATGATATGACTAAGAAATATGAATGAAAAAACTAATGTTTTATACTTTATAAATATTGTGTCATTGAATCCATTTTAGATAACCACCCAAGAGTAATAGTTGGTCTTTTAATAGCCTGGGAGCAAATAATATTAAAGGAATCGATAAAGAATCGGATCGATAATGGCATCGGTATCGAGATACGATCATTGTTCACTTCACTTATTTTCATATATTTTCATAGTTATCTTGAAAATGAAGTCAGTGACAAGTACTTTCTCATTTAAATGGACCAGCTAATCAGGTTTTCTTGCACTGGACGTTACTTTCCACCTGCTTAAGACCTAGCATGGCCAGGCATTTTAATGGGGACACGGTTGGCGCCAGTAGGAGGTGTTCCTTTTGTGCATCACATTAATGGTGCTACCTACCTCGACAGAAAATGCCAAAGTGGCTTGAAAAACCTCTCAATTTCTCCTGGCTTTCTCCGTAACTTTAACTCAATTTATAGTTAGCATCACAATACATTTTATGCAGGTGTGACTATATAAATATGTCATTCAGTGGTGATCCTAAGGTTATGATATCGCAGTACAGTGTTTGTGATCACCGGAATTGCTTCTATGCTTCACTTTTAATGCTACATAGCTTGTAAGATTATTTGAAGAAGGGCACTTTTACACATAGTGCTGTGTGCGGCTTATATAGACCTTCAGAAATAAGATGAGATTCTCTGCAGTAACTGATGGGATCACATTTAAACCCCAGTCGTGCATGAAAGATCTTAAACTCTTTTGTACCTTTGCCCAACATTACCTCATCAAACAGTCTGCAAACAGAGACTATATTCATTATTCTGTTGAGTTCCAGGAGGTGACACTTTACAGTATTAATGAAATTCCCAATTGATAAGGTGTATATAAAGATGTGTGTAAAAGGCAGTGCGGCAGATGAGAATGGGGCTAATTTCCCACTCTGTTCTGACCCTGACCGCCACAGTGGAAGTAATAATGGCAAGTAGACCTGCCGGTGAGGGTCTGTGCAGATTCTGTTCTGCTTCGACAAGCCCAGGTTGCGCAATGGATACTGCTCAGTGGAATAACCTGCTACAAAGCAAGTTTCTTCTTTTTTTATATTAAAGCCACAGCTGGTGGAGCACTTTAAGTAGTCAGCCTTAGCCTTGGAAATACTATCTTTCTTGGTTCCTGAGAAACGTGGCGTGAACTGGACATTGTCACAGGAACTCTGTCAGTTTGACTCCCTTTGTGTCTGTATGGAATAAATATGAGGAAAGTGAACTTATCAAAACAGAGCCTGTTCTGAATGTTTCCAAACCAAATAGCCATAATTGTGGTCAGATAGTAGGAATGAGCCTCCGAGTGAGTGGGTGGCCGTAGCATATTCTGCCAATCACAAATTTAAACCAATCAAAATACTTGCTCTCTATGCAAAAAATAAAAAGCTGGTCATCAAGACAGAGAGGCATTAGTAATGTGATATTGTAATCATTTTCTGGGGTTTGTGAAGCTACTGTCTCCTTAGTTGTGAGTATTGGGCCTAGCTGAGGGTGCCCTGTACAATGTTTCAAGGGTGTAGAGCTGCCCACACTGCCTATGAGTGACAGGGCTGAAGGTGGCTGTGCTAAAAACTAATCGCCCAAGCTGTTGATAAGCACAGGCCTTGCTGTCAAATTTCTTATTCTTTCTTATGCCGGATTTACACCAAAAGCATTTTGCTGTGTAGTGTCGTAGGTATGCGTGGCTGGTACTGAAAATGACAGGGTTGAAGTTCATAATTTGCTTCAGATTTCATTATCTTTCTGTAGCTACAGCATAGTTAGTTAGCAAGCTGGAACATAACTTAAGCATGTTAGTTAGGAAAGATTTAATAGTGGGAGCAATTATGAAAAGCTACGAACGACAGTTTGAACAGAAATGATGTGTTCTAATGAGATGGCCCTCCTTTCATATGATTGGTTTGCGCACTGGCTGGTCATGGCGATTTGCGCAGAAGTTAAAATATTCTTAACTTGAGTGAACAGTGCGGTACTCGCGATTCGTACCGCTGCCAGCGACACTGGCAGAATGGTGCCTTGTCGCCCTCTCTCCATTGGACTAGAATGACTTCCGGCTGGATTTACGCGGGACTGTCGCTCTTGGTGTAAATCCGGCATTATTCTCTTAACCTACCGTGAAGGTGCCTTAGTCATAATGGCCTCTGATCTGATGACAATATACAATACAGATCCTTTCCAAAAAATTTGAATATCATGGAAAAGTTGTTTTTCTTCCATAATTCCATTCAAAAAGTGAAACTTTCATAGATTATAGATTCATTACACACAAAGTGAAATATTTGTAGCCTTTATTTGTTTCATTTTTCATAATTTTCGCTTACAGCTCCAGAAAACCCCCAAAACAGTATTTCAAGAAATTAGAATAGTGTGTCGAAAATCAGCATTTACTTCAGTTATTTCAGAGAATGAGTGGAGTGGCTTGACTCGAGGAATCCGACAGTTGTAGCCCATGTCCCGGATACGTCTGTACGTGGTGGTTTTTGAAGCACTGACTCCAGCCTCAGTCCACTCCCTCTGCATCTCCGCCAAATTTTGGAATCGTCTTTGCTTGACAATCCGCTGAAGCCTACGGTCATCTCTTTTGCTTGTGCACCTTCTCCTGCCACATTTTTCCCTTCCACTAAACTTTCTATTGATATGCTTGGACACTGCACTCTGTGAACAGCCAGCCTCCTTAGCGATGACCTTTTGTGGCTTACCCATCTTCTGGAGGGTGTCAATGATGGTCTTCTGGCCAATTGTCAAGTCTGCAGTCTTCCCCATACTGAACCAAACTGAGATAAACTTTGCAGGTGTTTTGAGTAAATTAGATGATAGTGTGACACTCTAAGTGTCAAAAAACATTCATTCTCTGAAATAACTGAAGTAAATGCTGATTTTCGACGCACTATTCTAATTTCTTGAAATACTGTTTTGGGGGTTTTCTGGAGCTGTAAGCCAAAATTATGAAAAATGAAACAAATAAAGGCTAGACATATTTCACTTTGTGTGTAATGAATCTATAATCTATGAAAGTTTCACTTTTTGAATGGAATTATGGAAAAAAAAACTACTTTTCCATGATATTCAAATTTTTTGGAAAGGATCTGTATATACAGTATTTTGATATTTGCTATATCAGGTGGCTTCTATTATAAGTCTAATGCTTTTGTTTTTTGAACAATTGCTTGTTTTCACAAACGTGAAACTGGAATGGCACCAGCTAGTTGTGGAACTACAGGGTGGGTTAGGGGGTTTGTAGCAAATTAACTGGATGTCTGATGTCTGGAAATAGGTTTGAGCCAGACAGCCATTACTTAGCATGGAGCAGACGGGAAGCTCAGCCATCTCTTATGTTGCTTTTGGCTTTAAAATGCACCCTGAAATGGGGCACCAAATAGGCTCACAGAGGAGTCGACTTGTTTGGGGAATTGGTTTTAATTATAAATACAGAAAGAGAAGAAGTTTCTTATTATATTGTTTATTCTTTTTGAGGAAAACTTTTCTACTGGATGTTTCAATATTTGATCTATTATTAGGATGTCTTAAGAAAAGCATTTGAAAATGAAACCCGCAGAATGTGTTTGGTTGGGCATATAGAATAGTCCATTACCGTGAAAAAAAAAAAAACCCAGCAGGTATGGCATTTCTTTCAATGTATTTTGCAGTGGAGACCTTTTTGTTACCAGATAGCATGCTGTTCACACATTGCAGAGGAAGTTGCTGGTTGACTTCCTGTTCTCAATGTCCGTTATTATTTGTGTGATGGAACCACAAAACTGTGCATCCTCTATGGTGGGGGCGGTTTGAGCAGTGGAGGGTGGGCCTCACCTCTGCGCTCACTGGAGGGGAAGAGGGCAGAGGGAGGCGAGGGGGAACGAGTTCTGATGCGAAGAACAGCCTCTCTTAGCCACCTGTGTCCTTTGCCGCTTTAAATTTAGAGCGGCTGGGAGACTGTCGGTGGCATCGTTGATCCAGGCCTCCGTCTGCCTCCCGTGGCCTTTGCGGTAAAGCCGTCAGGGTGGAGGCTTTACTGGAAACTACAGTGTAACCCTTTCTAAGCTGCATTTATGACCCGCCCGGCCCCCACAGCTTATACTTCACCGTTGCCTGGCTCTCCGGCTTAATCAAATCGGTTAATTGGACAGGAGAGAAGGAGATTTCCGTCAGCTCGAGAGATCAGGTGTTGCGACGTCAGATGGTAACAGGACACCAGCAGGCGCAGAGGGGCCCCTGGTATTCAGTCTGTTCTGTTTCATCAGTGCCTGTGTGAATCCTGTAAGTGTGCCAGCCCGGGGAACAGCAGGCTGGGCTTATAAACTGTCTCCAATGCTCAGCACCTCACACTCTTGATTTACTTATGTAGGCCACCCAAACTACCTGCTGTGAATTTCTGTACCTAGTTTAGATACGGTCCATACAAAGCTCTGTCTGAGTATTTGTTCAAGCGGTTCACACCAGGTACATTACATTACATTACAGGCATTTAGCAGACGCTCTTATCCAGAGCGACTTACACAACTTTTTTTTGAATTTTTTCCATATTATCCATTTATACAGCTGGATATATACTGAAGCGATGCAGGTTAAGTACCTTGCTCAAGGGTACAACAGCAGTGTTCTCCCTGGGAATCGAACCTGCAACCTTTCGGTTACAAGGCCAGTTCCTTAACCATTATACTACACTGCCGCCCCAATATTTGATCTATTAATAGGATGTCTTAAGAAAAGCATTTGAAAATGAAACCCGCAGAATGTGTTTGGTTGGGCATATAGAATAGTCCATTACCGTGAAAAAAAAACAAAAAAAAAACAGCAGGTATGGCATTTCTTTCAATGTATTTTGCAGTGGAGACCTTTTTGTTACCAGATAGCATGCAGTTCACACATTGCAGAAGAAGTTGCTGGTTGACTTCCTGTTCTCAATGTCCGTTATTATTTGTGTGATGGAACCACAAAACTGCATCCTCTATGGTGGGGGCGGTTTGAGCAGTGGAGGGTGTGTGTGTGTGGGGGGGGGGGTACCCCCATGTGGGTGAGACAGAAGTGCCCTCAGGAATCGAGCCTTCACTCTTTCACAAAGCCTTCACAGCGGTAGATCTTTAGCCGTTACGGCGCTCTGTCTCACCGCCTTACCGTCTTTCCATGGGTGTGAAAGCTGTGGACCGAGGTGAGCAGAGGGAGTTTACGCATCGCCATCCGAGTAGGTCAGGAACCGCTGTTGCACGAACCAAAGCATTAGACAGCGAATGGTAATGAGCTGTGGGTGACCACTGTCCTTTTTTTTTTTTTTTTTCCTTCTGGAGCTTTCCTCAAGAGAGAAGATGACTCTTCCCGTGTGGCAGCCAGCGCAGTGTCAAGTTTACGGTTTACACATCAGTAATAAGTTAACCAGTCCCGTGTTACTTTCTTTAGAATATTAGTTTTCATTCCATAAGCAGGGGAAAAAAAAAAAAAAAGAGGGGCTTGTGGATTCGAAAAATCACTGGCCATTTTCAACATTTTACCAGCCGCATGACCTTTTACAATATCATACAACCTGGCTGGTTACCGGACAAAGTGGCTGCTAGAGTATAAAATCTCACCAGCTACAAAATTTTACCGGCATCTGGCTGGTGGTGGGCATTAATTTCCCACCCTGGGCTTGAAACCACTTCAAATAACAGTCAAACTCTTCGGGATGTAAATCGATTACAGCTATTGATTACACATTAAGGGTGGATTCTGCATTTTTCACCTTGAAAAACAGTATGGAAAAAAATGTGTGCTGCATTTTGTAAAATGCAGATATATATTGATCAGTTTTGAGTGGCGATATGTCTAATGATTGGCAAAACCTTCGTAGACTTCTAAATTTCCGAGTGTATTACAGGTGGGAAACGTGGCTTTCATGAACTTATCCTGAACACAAAACGTACACAAAATATAGTCTGGCCACTACAGCAGTTGATTGATATTGATTGTGGATTGATAAACTGAGCTTATCACATAGGTAACGCATTTAAAATAAATAAATAAAGTTATTCTATTCTATTTACAGATTACTTGAGAGCTAGCCTAAACTGGCAACTTGACTAAATGTTGGGTTCCATATTACTGCCATTGTGTTAATCTTGCACTGTTAACTTAATACATCAATTTAACTTCATACTTGTCATATAGTGGCTATGATATATATTAGACCTGCCATTGTTTTAAAGGTCTGAAGCAAAACCTGTTAATGTTGACCTCGTTTCAGATCCAGCTCGGCTTTCCGTTTCCATCCACGTCCTCACTGTATTTCCCTGATCATATGTCTGCCTTGTCAACGCTGTCTGCGTATGAAATGCATAGCCTATATCTCGGCCTACATAGAGGAGCAGTGTAGCATAATGTTTACAGAACTGCGCTTGGAAGGCAAAGGTTATACAGTAGACTTGATTCCCAGATGGAGCATTGACTTTGTACCCTTGAGCATAGTACTTGAATTGCTTCAGTAAATCGCCATCTCTACCAAATGCCTGATATTTAAAATGATGTAAAATCGCTATGATTTAATATCCAGCTGTGTGTGTGCGTGTGCGTGTGTATGTCCAATATGGGCACAGTGTTAGGCCTACCGGTATTATTTACAGGCTTGGCAGACTACTTGATCCAGGACATTTTACACAGCTGACATGGTACCCATTTATACAGCTGGATATTTTATTGTGCAATTTGTGTCAATCACCAATGACCACAGCACACTGCTACCTTACCATTACTTTGGCCCTATAAAATCTATTTAATATTTTCCTAAGTCGCGTTGATGTAAAATTGAACCTGGAAAACTGCCAAATGGAGCTGCACTGTGTAAACACGGAAGGGGGGGGGACCTTGCATTTGGGCGTTGTTTGAATGTATGATAATAGTTCAAAACCAATTCAAATGACCATGATTCAATGAATAATAGCCAATTTGCAATCAAATGAATGGGCGCCTTGGCGTCATCTTTAACATGGGGCTGATCATGTTCAGCCTTTTTCAGGGCTTTGTAGCAGTCAGTCACTTTGAGATGCTATAGCTTTACTCATCTGTGGAGTGCATCATTAGGTTTTGTGTTTCACAACATCATAATGTTCAGTTTCACGCAGTGCGTCCCTTCAAATGAAACGCTTTTCAATGAAATGCACTTGCATTTTCAATACTTGCCGTTTTCCATATTAATTACCAGAGCCTCTGCAAAGTGCTGTATTCTGCAAGGCCACTTTCTCTGTTTCTCTTGTGAAAACTACAGGGTCCTTACCATAGCACAATGCTGCCTTACCAGAACCACAGTAAATTTACGTCCATTTCTGACAAGTAGAGATTGCATAACGTGGTATGTGTTGGATATATTTCTAATGGGCCAAGAAGGTACACTTCACCTGTGTGTGTTTGTGTCTTACAGGACGAAGATGTGAACAGGACTCTGGAAGGCGGGAGGAAGCCCCTGCACTATGCTGTGGACTGCGGCCAGGCCGAGATGCTCGAGTTCCTCCTCTCCAAAGGAGCAGACATCAATGTGAGATCTGAGACACTCAGGGGCATTACAATGATACCTTCCCCCTTTTTGTTATTCCGATGCCATGGCCTATCTCACAACATGTGAACAAAACCACTCCTCTGATGTCATCAAGAAATGCCAAAGAATGTGGCCGCAGGTTCATCCCTTTTCAGGCAGTTTCAAACAAATTTTACATTTAACTTGTTTTCTTGCATTTTTTTAAATGTCTGCAATGTTTTACATGACCTATTATTGTTTTTTTTAATCACCCAAACTTCCTGAAACATAGCATTTCCACTTTAAATGTATAAACCCACTATCAAATTAACTGGATGCAAGGGCGTTGTCATAAATGCTTATGCAGGGAGTCCGCTACACGCGTTATAATAATTAAATTTGCGTTAAAAGCCACACACGTGTTTTTACACTATAGCATTTTCGAAGCTGTTTCTTCCAACAAATATGCGCACACACACACACACACACACATACACACATTATTCCTGTAAAACCTGCTGTACCTAGGGCTGGGCGATATACAACATCGATAATTATCGAATGCAATAACGGACGTTGCCACCGTGTGGGGCGCCTTTCTTTTCATCTTTTTTTCTTTAAGTATACCCAATATACAGCAGTAAACATCCAAACTTGAAATGCTGCGTGAAATGCTTCCGGAAAAAAACATCAGCGCTGATATCTATTGAGTGTTGATAAGACAGCCAACCAGCAGCAAGGTCATACAGCTTTCACGTGATCATGTGATGTGTTTTCTCAATCGCATGAAAGGTGCAACGCCATTCTGTGATTGTCCGTCTTATCAACGCGCAGTAGACAGTGATGCGGTTTTTTTTCCCGGAAGAATTTCACACGGGTTTTGAAGTTTAGATTACTACCGCATCAGGTATAATTAAAGAAAAAAAGGCAATACCCCACATGCTGGCAACGGCCGTTATTGCAATCGATAATTATCGTTGCGATATATCGCCCAGCCCTAGCTGTACCGCATATTTTATCTGACCCCACAGCACTAACGCGTGTATAGGCAGCTGCAACAGTTAAGTCTTATTTCAGTCTCCCTCAAGGCCAGTGGGTATCATTTGCTCAGGGAAGTCAACTCTATGGGTTTTCTTGTTCCAAGTTTATTAAACAATAATCATGACTTGATTGCTAAACATTAGAACAGAGGATTTAACAAAACCCATTATCTCACAGATATGCGAGGAGATTATGCAATGTCTGCCGTAAAAACCGTGCTGAAGCACTTGATGCAGACCCACTTTATGACAAACTTACCTCAACTGCAGCCAAATCTTTATTTTATTTGATGTACAGTTTACAGCCTCTGCACTTAAACATTTTAGAAACTCATTTCCATCCTGTCAAAGAGCTGCACAACTGTCTCTAAAGCTCATTTGAGAGAAGAAATGTAGGGTTATCTATCTTGGTCAGGCTTGCAGTAACTTCATATGTGACTGTACATATAGTTGAAGTCGAAAGTTTACATACACCTTAGCCAAATCCATTTAAACTCAGTTTTTACACAATTCCTGACATTTAATCCTAGTAAACATTCCCTGTCTTAGGTCAGTTAGAATCACAACATTATTTTAAGAATGTGAAATGTCAGAGTAATAGTAGAGAGAATGATTTATTTCAGCTTGTATTTCTTTAATCGCATTCCCAGTGGGTCAGAGGTTTACATACACTCTCTGTTATTATTTGGTAGCATTGCCTTTAAATTGTTTAACTTGGGTCAAATGTTTCGGGTAGTCTTCCACAAGCTTCTCACAATAAGTTGCTGGAATTTTGGCCCATTCCTCCTGACACAACTGGTGTAACTGAGTCAGGTTTGTAGGCCTCCTTGCTCGCACACACTTTTTCAGTTCTGCCCACAAATTTTTCATTGGATTGAGGTCAGGACTTTGTGATGGCCACTCCAATACCTTGACTTTGTTGTCCTTAAGCCATTTTGCCACAACTTTGGAAGTATGCCTTGGGTCATTGTCCATTTGGAAGGGCCATTTGCAACCAAGCTTTAACTTCCTGGCTGATGTCTTGAGATGTTGCTTCAATATATCCACATAATTTTCCTTCCTCATGATGCCGTCTATTTTATGAAGTGCACCAGTCCCTCCTGCAGCAAAGCACCCCCACAACATGATGCTGCCACCCCCTTGCTTCATGGTTGGGATGGTGTTCTTCGGCTTGCAAGCCTCACCCTTTTTCCTCCAAACATAACGATGGTCATTATGGCCAAACAGTTACATTTTTGTTTCATCAGACCAGAGGACATTTCTCCAAAAAGTGAGATCTTTGTCTCCATGTGCAGTTGCAAACTGTAGTCTGGCTTTTTTATGGCGGTTTTGGAGTAGTGGCTTCTTCCTTGCTGAGCAGCCTATTAGGTTATGTCGCTATAGGACTAGTTTTACTGTGCATATAGATACTTTGTACCTGTTCCCTCCAGCATCTTCACAAGGTCCTTTGCTGTTGTTCTGGGATTGATTTGCACTTTTCGCACCAAAGCACGTTCACAGAACGCATCTCCTTCCTGAGCAGTATGACGGCTGCGTGGTCCCATGGTGTATATACTTGCGTACTCTTGTTTGTACAGACGAACGTGGTACGTTCAGGCGTTGGGAAATTGCTCCCAATGATGACCCAGACTTGTGGAGGTCCACAATTTTCTTTCTGAGATCTTGGCTGACTTCTTTTGATTTTCCCATGATGTCAAGCAAAGAGGCACTGAGTTTGAAGGTAGGCCTTAAAATACATCCACAGGTACACCTCCAATTGACCCAAATAATGTTAATTAGCCTATCAGAAGTTTCTAAAGCCATGACATAATTTTCTGGATTTTTCCAAGCTGTTTACAGGCACAGTCAACTTATAGTGAATTAAAAGTGAAATAATCTGTCTGTAAATAATTGTTGGGAATATTACTTGTGTCATGCACAAAATAGATGTCCTAACTGACTTGCCAACACTATAGTTTGCTAACATGAAATCTGTGGAGTGGTTAAAAATGAGTTTTAATGACTTCAACCTAAGTATATGTAAACGTCCGACTTCAACTGTACGGTGCATTTCTGTTTTATGGAAAAGACTAGAACACCGTGCCAGCTTGTACAGAAGACCGAAAATATACACACACTAAATCAAATTTTATTTATTGGTTTATTTGTAATGGACAAACACAGAAAAAATTGACAATTGCAAATGCACCGTCCGATGTATTGTGCACGTGTTTCTAGCCAAAACTAATTTCCAACGCCAGTCCCTTGGTGGGTAAAGATGGTCCCTACAGTCAATAAAATTAACACATTGTTACATTAAAGCATAACAAAGCACGCTGGTTTAGCTAGAACCCGCACCTTTTTGTGCCAAAATGCCAAAATCTGGGCGTGTTAAGGTAATAATATAGGGGGTGAGCTCCAGGTATGAAACCACGCCCCAGCAATTTTTGTTCACTCGTAGCCAAAAGCTCATTTCTACTCTGGACAGCACTCACAGCGGCTGCTTTGTTCCACTGTCTCTCTTTCGCTACCTCTCTCACTCATACGCACACAAACAAACATGCTAGCTCCAGCTGCTGCTGCTGAGCCCCAAGTAGCCGAGGCAGAAGCAATGGTGGAGAATGAGAGGCCCCAGCTTTTATAGCTGGGGCGTAGCCCGCCCTCGCTGGGGCGTAGCTGTACAGGTTTCAATTTCGTCACCGGGTGGAATACGTCAGCTGGATGAAGTTTCTGGCCAATGACAGACTGGACGTGCAGTTTCTAACGTTTTACCACCAGAGACACTTTTGAGCCAGATCTTTTGGGTTTATGCTGTTTTGCGCTGACTGCAGTAAAATGTCAAGTTTTGGACCAGGATCAATCAGTAACGCTTAGAAAAAAACAAATGTAACAGTTCTCGTCGAAGACAGTACAAACTATAGAAACTATAGAAAATGAATTGTTGTAACATACACAAATATTCACTATAATTCATAAAAAATGACAAATTTCAATTGTGATTACAATGTTGAACCAAAACTGAAATGATGTATAAAAACTCCTAACGGTGAACTGTCCATTTAAAAGCAAGATTGTCATATGGCAGTAGAATGTGAAAGCCTGAGTATGCAACAGAATATTCAAACATGCATAATAAAAATCCACCTGTGAAAAGGGAACATGGAAGGAAAGCATCTTTAAGAATTTAGATCTATTTCTTCACTACTAAAAGTAGTATTCCTCCAGAGATCAGCACAATGCATCCATATGATTAATAAATCTACTTGGTCTACCTCCAATCACAGGGACTCGCAGCTGCTATTCACTTTAGAGAAGGCATGCACTTCCATCAGCTGAGGGAGACAGTCCTTTTGGCATGTTCCTGTGCACACACTGCACTTCGACTGACCTCAGATCAGGGCATGTGTAACTCTGCAGGGTCAGAGGCAGTTTTTTCTGCAACTGCTCACTTAACCCATTAAACCAATCAATGAACTGTTTTTCATTTGAGGGGGGGATTTATTATCTGATTGGGGAGGGAAGCCCTGCTCCTGTTTTTTTTTAAAGACACCAGGAAGTTCTACTGTGTTGTGCTGTGCCAGTCCACTCCCGGACCAGGAGTACAGACCCTTACTTTGTCAGTCAGAAACAACTTTCCATCAGTACCATGTTAATGGAGAAAAAATGTGTTTTGCAAATGGCAAGGCTAGGAAGTTAACACCCCTCCTCCCCCCTGCCTGAGTGTCCCGAATACCAGATAGTGGAGCTGCTGTCAAAGCAGATAAACAAAGTGGTGTTCTTTATAGATTTATAGATGAGATGAGTAGCGAAGGAGAAGTCAAGCTGTTTCTTATGATGGTGTAATGATGTGCGCCTATGTGTGATGAAATGATCCATAAAGGCTCTCCAATCAAACCCTCCCTCCCCCGTTTTCTTCCCCCTCCCCCCACGCAGGCCACGGACAAACACGACATCACTCCGCTGTTTTCTGCTATTTACGAGGGCCATACCAACTGCGTCAGGATCCTACTAGAGAAGGTACAACCACTCGCCCACGTCCGCCCATGGCACGTCCACTCCCTTTTTATGTTCCGTTTTACCATTTTCATACTTTGATATAATACTGCTGACTGTTTTACGACCTTCCCAGTTTTACATCTTACTACATGATTTTATGCTCTTCAGGCATTTATACTTTATTTGCCATTCTCATCCGTTTATATTCCGCCGCCTTACAGTTTATTTTTCCCGCTTTTAATTTAACACAGTTCGGGTTTATGTTCTCCATGCTTTCACTTTATGACATTGTACGGACATTGTCTGGATTTTGTGTGTCTTGCTCGCCTGGCCACTACAGGTGTAGGTAGACCTGCTTTCTCTTTATTCTGTGCAGTGTTCCACAATACAGTGTTGACTTTTGTTTTCGGTTTGTATTGTCTTGTTTTTGTTTTGCCAAGCCTACACACTTGTTCCTCCTGTGTTAACGGGCTGTTGTCCTGCATTCCGGAACATTCCGCCTCCAAGTGGCATCACTGGCAGTAGAATGTTAACCTGGTCGATGCATCTTTTCTGGCCAGTGCAGCAGTTTGAACAGAGGCCTCAAAGCTCCCTCCCCCTCTCTTCTCCTCCATCCCGGCCCCGCCCACACCTCCCCCTCTCAGGGCCCCTTCCGGGAGCGAAGGTCATTATTCATGAGGTCGGTTCAGGGCAGTCAATTTCGCCAGGGTCACGCTGGGGATTTCGCACTCGAATAAGCACTTGATCCGCGGAATGGTCATTGACAAATGGCGGAGAAATGCAATTACACGGGCATTTTCCTCAATTAAAGTCACGCCAAAGCTGTTTGCTCTATGCAAAACAAAATACAATAAAACGGTATAAACTAGTAGTATGACTGTGAATGGCAGTGGTGAGGAGAGCGATTAGCCAGGTCTGAAGTGCATTAGGAGGGAAAAATGCTTCTCTGAGCCCTGACATCTTAAACCAGAGCATTCTCACACCCGAGTAGGCTTGGCTGAACTCAACCATCTCTTTCATACACCGGGATTAGGGATGTTGATAACGGATAGTTTTGCAACCGGTTAGCCGACATCATTATTCGGTTAATTAACAGTTAGAAATGCTGAAACGTTCTACAGTTATGACCCACATAATACCCAACCCAAAACCCCCAAATTAAAAATGCTTGCATACAGAGAATGGACGTTTCTCAGAATGGTATTTATTGCTTTCAAAATGTAACATTCAACACAACAAATAATAAGTTGTAATATACATTGTATAGCCTACAAATAGCAGCCTATGTTGTAGCCGTAATTATTTTTAAATGGACATAGGCACATGCTAGCCTATGCTATAACTGGATCTCTTGAGGGTGGTGGAAAAAAAGAAAACAAATTAGGCTATGACGTAAACTAGGCTAAACTATATCAAATTTAGTCTACTTATTAGCTAGCCTACACATTTTTGTTCAGGAGGATTAACATGTTGACATGTTCTGGTGTTAATCTGTGCGTATGCTAGTCTGTTTACGGTAAGGTTCGCCGCCGAGAACACCCGCTCCTGGGACACGGATGTCCCCGGCACACGCAGATAGCATCTGGCTAAAGCTGGGGACACATTACATGACTTTTCCAATCATAAGCGACAATGACAATAATGAGTACCACACATTTAACAAATGTCATATGCAGATTTTTCAGTCTCTTTTTTTTTTTTTTTTAACGACGGCTGTTTTTCAGGAGCACAAATCTAAAACACAGAATTTACGCAGACGGATGCAGTTCTCTCACATTTCTCGTGGTAGACCTGCACTTGCGAGAATGTCTTTTTTTCCCCGATATTTTGAAACCAAAAAACAAACACGGAGCCCATACAGCTTGCAACTTTGTCAGTATTGTTGTGGTAACTTGCATTGAGTTGACATTATACAGACATACACGCTCATGTGTCTGCCACAAATCGCTCCTAATTTGTAGTATTCCAAAAAACATATTTATTCGGCTCAGCCATCCGCACGTTGGATTTGATGTTTAGCCTACTTCCGTATTTTTCCACCTCTGCCTTCCTCTGTCGCAAACTCACTTTTAATTGGCTATTGAAAATTCCCGTAGCGATTTCAGTCTTTGGCCAGCGCAAACCATAGGATTATGCAAAGACTAACCCTGATAAAATCAAGCGTGTCTGATAAAATCGTGGCGTTCCCGACTTGGATCGTAGGAGACAAGACTACAGTATTTCACTCCAACACACATAACGATTACAGTTGCGACATTACAGCGCAACTAGCCTGTATTAGCCTGGACTGCCCTGGACTACCACAGACTCTGCCCGACCTCAAATCATTGCCAAATCGGGCTAAAAAATAGTGTAATGTGTCCCCAGATTTAAGGTAGCCAGGCTGGGGAATCGGAATCTGTTAGCGTGTCTGTTTGGACGCACGTGTGCCTGTATTTTAAAGGATTCAACATGTTGCTCATGCTGCTACTGTATTTGAGCACCCCCCCCCCCCCCCCCCCAGTATGTTTTAAATAATGACATCTCCCCCATTATTTAACCCAATAACATCAATGACAAAATGCGGATATTTTTTTTTTTATTATTATGCAAATTAACCGATAAGCCGTTAAGCATATTCGGATATTTTTATTTTTACGGCTAACCGTTGACATCCCTAACCTGGATGGGTTTAAAGTTACCAAATAAACGTCAATTGGAGTTTCTGTTCAACTGCTATGAATGTATGAATTGTTTCATGAAAAACCAATGTTTCAGCGACAAGACCTCACTACAATCGTGACAAGTGACCATTTATTTAAAAAATTATTTTTTTTTAAAACACCATAAAATTCATAGGTGAATTCAATTCGTTTTAATAGGATACACAAAGCAATACATTTTTTTATATTAGTTCCAGGAACAGTAAAAGAGCGGATGGTGCTGAAGTTGAATTGACCTTCAATGCTGAAAGTTATCGGTTTAATCAACTGGGGTCATGATGAACGGGCGAGCTGGAGGCGGCTGTTGTGAATGACGGATTTTCTGAATGTTAAATGTTAAAATTAGCCTGCAGACTCTTTTCCATCTTAATAAGAGACGCAATAAACTGAGGTCACAAACGGCTTCCTTTTTTGTAAACCTCTAAATTGTACATAATTGTACATCGCTGCAAGTTTTCCATATAACCGGCAACTATAATTATAAGATTTCAGTCTTAATCTAAATAGCACCAACACATGGGGGAACCGCAAAGCGCATTCATAGATGATGCATTGCATTTTTGTATGTGTGTTTGGGGAGAGATGAGGATGCACAGAACAGCATAATAGTTACGCTGAACAAAGCAGCTGTCTCTAGAAATGCAGGCAAAATTAAATGAAGGCATGGGTACGCGCTCTCTCTCGTACGCTCTCCATGAGCTCGTGACGGTGCGGAAAGGCAGCCGAGATCTAATTCCGAGCCCTGGGGCTCTTTGCCGAAAAGTCCTGGCTGCGAAGCTGCGGGCTTCACACATGCCCTGGCCTGTCTCTCATTGCACACCGCGGCTTAATTCTCCCGCATTTTCAGACGGAAGGCAGAGCTCGAAGTGAGAAACATCTGCCGCTGCGTCCCGCGCTCCCGGCGTAAATGGGAATCCGGCGGAGAATATTAAAAAGCTGCCTCCCTCTTCAGATCTGCCGAGGTTTCCGGTTTTGCAGGCCGCATCCACAGAGCCATTGGGAACACAGAAATGCGGTTTCTCATTGAGTGCTTCATATCTTTCATGAATGTTAGATTGGTTTAAGTACTGGCTGTTTGAGAGAAGCCTCACCTGTACCGTTGACATTCTGGTCCAGGGCCGTATGTCACAAAATGAATAGTTATATTTATAGGGGGCTGAACCTTTTAGAGCGGTAAGAAACTGCAGTATCTTCCCCCTGGGCTCCACGCAACCCCACTCATTTTTTTTTACTCAATCATCACTCCAGTCTCTTTAGAGTTGCCAATAACAGAGACGGGCCACCACTAGCTCCAGGGTTATTTAAAAACGACTGGCAGGGTGATAAAAGCTGTTATATTCGCTAAGATCAGGGAATACCGCCTTTTGGGGGCACGCGCTCTGCATAGAGATTGTACCCTTTGACCTGCACTTGCAGGGCAAAGGAGAATCATGGGAGATGACCTTTGAAGTCCTCCTGTTCCTCCTGTGAGCTGTTGGTTAGTAGCGCTCTGGTTGTCCCTGAATTATTAATCAGATTTTTAACCTGCATGTGGCCTTGGCAGTCCGGTGGGTGCAGTTCAGGAGGGGCGGGGCCTGTTGTACACCTCGGTGGTGCGGTCAAAGCTGGCTGCAGGGTTCCCGGGGAGACTGACGCTGTAAATTATAAATCATACATCATTATTCACTGGCCTACATGGTTTTTATCCAGAGCGGCTCGACTGTTCCAGGACCATTTATCCAGAGCGGCTTGACTGTTCCAGGACCATCCAGCCCAGCTAGCTTTGTAAAGGGGCATTCTGGGTAGCACATTGCCCATGGACACGGCAGACATAATGGGATTTGAACTCACAGATTCCCCAGCCGTGAGTGCACTGCAGACTCCTCTCATTATGCTGCTCTACATCTGTCTCTACATCACAAGCACGCAAGATGCCTCAAAGGGATCAAGAGGTGTGTGTGTGAGAGTGTGTCCACAGAACCATTCAAGGTGGGTCACATGCTTTTTACAGAGAAAACTGTTGGTCTGGATAGAGCCTTAATGTTTAAGACCAGCCACAAGTTCCGTTTGCTTTGAAGATCGTTTCTGCGGTTATAACCAACAGATGGTTAACCTTCACTGGGTGGAAGTTCTCTCGAATGGCCAAAACTCCCGAGTGGGGGGGGAGAGAATCTCACGCAAAATCATATTAGCCTGCGGAATATTTTTATTTTCTAAACCACTCCAAATCCTTTCTGGATTTGCCATTGTAAATTGAAGGCAGTGGAGGGGTTCAGGCAGTTTAATCTGCAGTGTGTATTCATCAAAGGAACACAGTCTGTTCCATAAATACGGTGATTTATTGTTCTTATGGAAAGTGGAAGGTATCTCTGGGCCTGTAGGGTCATGTCTAATCTGAGCCTATAGGTGCTCACGAAGAAGAATACCACCAGGCAGGTGATGACAGTGATGTAAAGCATACCCACAATGCCTTTCAGCCCCACTAGTCACAGAGGTGTGCAGGGCATGTGTAACTCCGGAGGGTCAGAGGCTAAAAGTAAAAGTGCAGTCCAAAAGCTGGATGCTTCACGCTGGTCCTAACCTGGGTTGAGATGACTGCAGCTGTACAAACCATTCGGGAGCCATGGGCGGTGATCGTAGTAAAAGCAATTCATACATTGGTGTAAGATAAATTGGACCATATATGTGTCAGAATCCACTTTGTTCTAATTCATATACAGTCAAGCCGGAATGTCTGCACACCCCTTTCACCTTCTCCACGTTTTATTACATTACAGACATATTCTACAATAGATTGAGTTCATTTTTTGTCTCAAAATTCTACACAAAATAGCCCATAATGACAAAGTGAAAACAGGTTTTTAGACATTTGTGCTAATTTATTAAAAATCTAAATGTAAAATATCATATGATTTTTGATATGATATTGATATGACACCCAAAAGTGAGCTGAGGTGCATTTTGTTTCCACTGATACTGCTTGAGATGTTTCTACAACTTAATTGGAGTCCACCTGTGATAAATTCAATTGATTGGACATGATTGGGGATTGCCAACACCTGCCTATATAAGGTCCCACTGTTGACAGTGCATGTCAGAGCAAACTCCAAGCCATGGGGTCAAAGGAATTATCTGCAGACCTCAGAAACAGGATTGTGTCAAGGCATAGATCTGGAGAAGGGTACGGACAAATCTCTGCAGCTTTACAGGTCCCAAAGAGCACAGTGGCCACCATCATTCGTAAATGGAAGAAGTTTGGAATCACCAAGAATCTTCCTAGACCTGGCCGCCCGGCCAAACTGAGCAATCGGGGAAGACGGGCCTTGGCCAGGGAGGTGAGCAGGAACCTGAGAAGATCAACCATCCAAGCAGCACTCCACCAATCAGGCCTTTATGGTAGAGTGGCCAGACGGAAGCCCCTCCTTAGTAAAAGGCACATCACAGCCCGCTTGGAGCCACGCAAAAGGCACCTAGAGGACTCTCAAATCATGAGAATCAAGATTCTCTGGTCTGATGAAACCAAAATTTTTGGCCTGAATACCAAGCGTCACGTCTGGAGGAAACCAGGCACCGCTCATCACCTGGCTAATAGCATCCCTACAGTGAAGCATGGCGGTGGCAGCATCATGATGTGGGCATGTTTTTCAGCAGCGGGAACGGGGCGACTAGTCCTGATAGAGGGAAAGATTAATGCAGCTAAGTACACCGAGATCCTTGAAGAAAACCTGAGAGCGCTCTGGACCTCAGACTGGGGCGAAGGTTTACCTTCCAACATGACAACGACCCGAAGCACACAGCCAAGAGAACAAAGGAGTGGCTTCGGAGAAAGTCTGTGCATGTCCTTGAGTGGCCCAGCCAGAGCCCAGACCTGAATCCAATTGAACATCTGTGGAAAGAGCTGAAAATGGCTGTGTACCGACGCTCCCCATCCAACCTGATGGAGCTTGCAAGGATATGCCAAGAGGAATGGGCAAAAATGTCCAGAAACAAGTGTGCCAAGCTCGTAGCTTCTTTCCCAAGACGCCTTGAAGCTGTAATCGCTGCCAAAGGTGCAGCAACCAAGTATTAGGCTAAGGGTGTGTACAGATATGTAACCCCTAAATAACCTATTTTTGTCAGTAAAATAAAATTGCATATTTTCTAAAAACCTGTTTTCAAGTCGTCATTATTGGCTATTGTGTGTAGATGTTTGAGGCAAAAAATGAACTCAATCTATTGTAGTATAAGTCTGTAACGTAATAAAACGTGGAGAAGGTGAAAGGGGTGTGCAGACTTTCCGGCTTGACTATGTGCTAGAAGTGTCATTTTGAGACCGTTTTAGCTGCCCTATGTAAGTGAATGGAGAGTGACAATTACCCTATTCTGGATTATCATCCCAGAGGAGCACAGAGCAACTAACAAACATGTTTCGCCACCATTTGGACTCATATCATGGCCAGGTAACTACCCAACCCTAAAGTTCAGTTGTGCTTTAACTGTAGAATGAGGACCTTCGTTAACAAGCAGTGCCCTAAGTAAGAGTCAAATTGGTTTTCTCCCAAATCATAGCACTACCAATCATATTTGTACCCTACACACCCTGACAGATAAACATGTCCACGAAACCAAAAACGGGAAAATCTCTGCCTGCTTCATTGATTTGAAAAAAGCATTTGGTTCCATTTGGCATGAAGGTTTATATTACAAACTTCTTCAAAGTTGTGTAGGTACTGTATATGTATATGATCCAATTAAATGTATGTACACAGAAAAGTGTACAGTGTGAATTGGCAACAAAAGGACAGAGTATTTCAAACAGGGCCATGGTGTGAGACAGGGCTGCCGTCTTGAGTCCAACACTGTTCAATATCTAATTAATGAGTTAGCAGTGCAGTTGGAACGGTCTGCATCCCTTGGCCTCACACTACATGACACATAAAATAAAAAATTTCTTCTCTATGCAGATGACCTGGTTCTGCTAGAACAGACCTTAAATTATACCTACCTCAGTCTGACAATCAGTGCATCCGGGAGCTTTAGAGTGGCGGTGAATGCATTTAAAGTGAAAAGCTTTTTACACAGTTAAGAGACTTTACAAAATTAATATACCAAACACAATCTGGTACAAACTCTTTGACAGTATTATACAGCGCATTTCACTATATGGAAGTGAGATTTGGGGTCCACTCAATGAGCACAACTACAGTAAATGGGCATGTGTCCAACAGAAACCCTACATGAACAATTATGTAGAAACATTTTACAAGCTCAAATCTCTCAAATCAAATAATGCATGTATGGATTAGGCCAGAATTAGGCGAGTTCCCATTGATATTATCCAATAGTTCTAAAATTCTGGATACACCTAAAATCAAGTCCTGAAGGCTCTGTGCCATTTAAGAATAAAAGCCCAAGAGCTAAAAAATAAGTCCTCCAAGTCAACTGGTCTTGAAGCTGACTAACCAAATAACACATTCTAATTAAAACAGGCTCAGACCTGCTCTGCTCGTAATCCACAAAATCAGAATAAACCAAATTATGAAGCAAACCAAAAACTCCTATTTGAAACATACAACCATAGTATGCTGATGTCTGGTCATGCCAATAAAGCCCATTTAAATTTCAATTTGAGAGACAGAGAGAGCAAATTCTTTCTGTAAGATTTGTCCGATTAAAAAAGAGAACGTTTGGAAGACAGGAAAGACGTAGTATAACTGAAGCGACAAGCATTTCCTCCCTGTTAAATATAGCCTCTTATTCACAGAGATTAGCATGCATTCTGCACAGGCAGGGTGAACATTCTTTTCACACTCATGTTCTGTTGGCAGAGGTAACTAATGTTTTCTTTCCTCATTCTTTTGGATGATATTTTCTCCCAAGTAAAGCTAGCAGAAGACCTCTTTATTTTCCTTCATGCAGTGCTCACTTGGGCTGTTAATCTTGGACCCAAAATGCACTGCAGCGTCTGTGTACGGTTTCTGTGAGAGGTCCTATTGGTTTGGCAGTTGGAGGCATTTTCCTGCGTCTCTATCTCTTCATCTCCACCAACTGTCCTTTGAACACTGTGGAAGAGATATCAGTTACTTAAAAGAAAAAAAGAATATTGATCCCTTTCCATACAGTACATTTCAATGTAAAATGCATCCCTTACAGTTCCTTTGGAGTACTTGACTGCAGCCTGGCGGTGAATAGACTTGCGTAAACATCACTTTATTAGCAGTTTGTTAGTCCCGGCACAACTGCACACCTGATAGATAATGTATGTGTATCCCTCTTCTCTGCCAGTAATGGCATAATGAACAATAAAGTCTGGTGGAGGGACTTGTATTGCTGGATTGTTAGGTTTGGGGAGATATTCATTCTGCCTGCCTGTCAGTCGCAGTGTCTCAGTTTGCCAGGCATCACAGCACTGCTGATCATCACTCCTGTACGTCACCTGAAACAGAATAATTTAAATGACTCTATGTCTTTCCGTGTTCTTTGGAGAAAGCGTAACTACTGATCTTTCTGGCCCAGAGCCCCAGGCCTCTCCCCTCACCTATCCACAGTGCCCTTCAGTCCCTTCCCCTCACCTATCCACAGTGCCCTTCAGGACCCTCCTGTCACCTGTCCACAGTGCCCTTCAGGCCCCTCCCCTCACCTATCCACAGTGCCCTTCAGGCCCCTCCCCTCACCTGTCCACATTGCCCTTCAGGCCCCTCCCCTCACCTATCCACAGTGCCCTTCAGGCCCCTCCCCTCACCTGTCCACATTGCCCTTCAGGACCCTCCCCTCACCTATCCACAGTGCCCTTCAGTCCCCTCCCCTCACCTATCCACAGTGCCCTTCAGGACCCTCCCGTCACCTGTCCACAGTGCCCTTCAGGCCCCTCCCCTCACCTGTCCACAGTGCCCTTCAGGCCCCTCCCCTCACCTATCCACAGTGCCCTTCAGACCCCTCCCCTCACCTGTCCTCAGTGCCCTTCAGGCCCCTCCCCTCACCTGTCCTCAGTGCCCTTCAGGCCCCTCCCCTCACCTGTCCTCAGTGCCCTTCAGGCCCCTCCCCTCACCTATCCACAGTGCCCTTCAGGCCCCTCCCCTCACCTGTCCACAGTGCCCTTCAGGCCCCTCCCCTCACCTGTCCACAGTGCCCTTCAGGCCCCTCCCCTCACCTGCGCACAGTGCCCTGCAAGAAGGTACTGGATCTGCTTTCAGCCAGCATTTCTTTTTTTCTTTTTTTTTCTTCTTTTTGTGAGAATTTCAGTCCAAGCTAAAACCATAAACATGTTAATTGGTAATCCATTTATTTAGTTGTTAACAATCCCAGTTGAAAACATTTCCCAAAAGGTAATCGAATTCTGGTACTGTAAAACTGTAAAAACACAGGGGCTTACAATGAGTCACGATTCAACCTTCTTAATAGGATCAATGACTTGGTTAGAATTTTCTTTCTGCCTACTTCCCAATTAAAGCTGTTTGGGGCGGGTGTCTCTGACTAAATCTCATTAGCCCCCCCCCCCGGGTAATCCCACTCTCCAGGTCCTCGCTCAGTTGGCCATGTGGCACGCCGACCCTGCCTTCCCTGGCACCAAAACTGTTCCACTTTCGCCTGCTTTTGTACGCAACAGTGGAACTTTGCTTCCCTCTGTAATCTGTGGCTAAGAAGTTAAAGCTGGCAGAACAGACAGTTTGGTCTTGGTCTTATAATTTTTTTTTTTCTCTTTTTAATCCGCATTTTTTTGGCCATCGCTATTGGGCGTAACCTCTGGCTCTACCTATTCCTTTCTGCCAGTGTCCTTGTGAAGTACATGTACTAGCCTCTGTGTTTCCAATGTCAGTCTTGACTTAATTGAGCTTGCGTCCACACTGCAACATTACTGATTAAGAAGTGAAGTGAGCTGGAGCTCTGCTTTGGGCAATCTTGTGGATTATGCCCAGAGGTTGCTTGAAGTAACCCGGAGTGCTGTTCTGTATGTTTCTTTTTAAAAAGAAATCCCTTCATTAACTCGGAAAGCAGATACAGTATGACAGTTAAGAAGAAAAAAAATAAACATCACGTTGGCATCGAGATTGGTCTACGACAGTCTGCCAGCGGAGTGCAATTACTGTGCAGCCCACTGTTTTTATCCAGAAGCAGCGTGTGACTGCAGGCGCTGGGTTGTGTGCTGACAGGTGAAGCTGACTCACGGCCTCGCAGCCCCAACTGTCACTTTCCTGCTGCGGTGTGCAGTCTGGCCCCAGCTCAAGCCATCAGGACTCCCTCCGAGATGGGAGTGCTCAGCTCCTCTTCTCTCAGCGGTTAGCGGTGTTCAGGTGCCCGTGAGAGCCGGTCCATGGTCTTACTCCCCCCCCCCCCCCCCCCCCCCCCCGCCTCCTTTCCTCAAGCGCCGGTTCACAAAGCGATCAGGGAAACGTGTCTTGTTGTTTTTTTTTCTGCAGGGAGCTGACAAGGACCGGAAAGGACCGGACGGACTCACCGCCCTCGAGGCGGCCGAGACCGAGCCCATAAAGGCTCTCCTCAAGTGAGAACGGAGAGGGGAGGTGGGGGAAGAGGGACAGACTGACAGGCGCACAGGCTGGACAGACGAGACGGACAGATGCCTTCCCCTGGTCTCCGTCTGCCCCCTGCTTCGCCTGTTCATGGGGTTTGTTTGTTGCTGGAGAGTGTTCCCCCTCAAGATTTGTATTTTTTTTTTTTTTTTTTTTGGGTAGGGAGGGGTGGAGTTGGGGAGTATGGGGGTTTCTTCTTGCCTGTTCTTTCATTAATCATTGAATGGATCAATCCCTTAAGGACCAAACACTGAGGGACAACAGCACACACACAAGACCATGAATTCCATGCTTCAAAAAATGCTACAAAAAAGACTTTGATATTGACTGGAGTTAAATATCTTGTGTGAAATTAGCACTTGTCTGTCTGCTGACTTTCTAAATTTGTGTCTTCTCAATTTTAGTGACGGGAAAGGTGGGCACAGGTGACACACTAGTGTTTTTATAACTTTAAAAAGTACTGTAGGGCCACAGGTTTGATGGGAATGAGAACAGTCATTAAAAAGGAGAAAAGTGTTATGATGACCTCTCGTGTCCCGCCCTCCCGGTTGTGTAACTGATCAGGGGTCAGTTTTCTGTGCTGGAGTTGTAGGGTTTATTAGCAAGTGAGGGACAAAGCTGATCTGGGAACAGCAACAATGTTCAGCTTCACCCCTCATTCCACAGACCACATCTGGGCAATCTCATCAAACAATAAATTTGTGGGGGGGTGGTGTACATAATAAATAGATGACTCATTTGACTTATGAACGCACCCCAGAATCAAATATCTGTGAGCTCTGACCAAATTAGATTTTGCAATCTAAAACAGTGGCAGATATCATGTAATCAGCAGCACAGGGTAATGGGTGTTGATTGTCTTTTCTTTTTTTTTAACCAAGTGAATATCCCGTTTGTCACAGCTTGATTTCCTCAGTTTCCGAAGGTTGCATTAAGCAATAGTGAGTGCAGGGGGATTAAGACGTGTGTTTGGCCAGTGTAGGGGCTGTTCTTTTCGGTGTGGTCAGTGGAATGAGAACTCTTAGCTCAAAGAGTACTTACTCTGGGTGTGATTAGTTTCCCCTGATGGTCCTGCTGCATGTTGGACCTGCTACCGCTTCTAACCTCTTCAAAATGGTTGCTCTTTCTCTCTTGGTTGCTTACAAACATGAAAAAGAAATGTAAACGAAAAAAAACGCAAAGGTTCAAAAGATCAAGCTTTATATCTCACATTGACATTGTGTGAAAAGTTAATAAAAGCAAATTTTAAAAAAACTGAACATGGACCCTTCTTGGCTGAATGTGTCTTGATTTTCAAAAAAGAAATTGAGGGCTGGGTGTCTGAAGAAGCCTCTCAGACTTTCCCCCATTGATGAATTGTAACTTTATCACTTCAGGGGTACAGATGAAAGTCTCACACATTGCAGGTGCGGAATTGGATCAATGTCTGGCCCAAACACTTCAGTGCTTTATTTCAGCCTTTGTATCAACATTCTGCTCCGTGTAAAGCGGTCATGAAATTGTCCAAGGCAAATACAGTAGGTACCTGCCTACACAGAGACTGGACGTGCTGGAAGGAAGCTGATCCCAGATGTGTTGACACCAACAGGCAAAGCGTACCTGCACTGGGGAGGCCCAGTGTTTTATCCATGTTGAGTCTTCGGTAGCAAATATGCAAATCAGACACAAAACAATTTTTGTTTAATAGCTGAACATTCTGGCTTCAAACAAACATACCTCAAACAAATTAAATTGTTTTAATTAATGGCATATTTTTTTTCCAGATCAAGTAGAGGAAAAAATTATGGAATCAGTCAATGTTGAGGAAAAAATTATGGAATCATCAACAAAAAAATGACAATTAGTACTTTGTTGCTCCTCCTCTGGCTTTTATGACGGCCTGAATTCTTTGAGGCATGGACTTCACTAATGAGAAACAATATTCTCCATCAAGCTGGTTCCAACTTTCTTGAATAGTGGTTGACAGATCAGCGTTGCAGGATGGAGCCTTGTCATGGACCCATTTTTTTTTATTTCCACCATAAATTTTCAATCGGATTGAGGGCCGGACTGTTTGCTGGCCATGTCATTGAGTTGATATGCCTTTCCTGAAGAAAAGCTTTAACACTGCTCTGTGGCAAGATGCATTATCATCCTGAAAAATGACTTCATCACCAAACCTATTTTCTATCGATGGAATGAGAAAAGTCCAAAATTTCAACATACACCTGTGCATTGACTGTTGAGGTAGTGATTGCCATCTCCCCTGGTCCTGTATATGACATGCAACCCAAAATCATACACGACTGGGGAAATTTGTTTTCTTCAGGCAGGCATCTTTATATGTTTCATTAGAACGGCACCAGAAAAAAGTTCCAGCATCATCTCCTTGGCCAATGCAGATTCGTGATTCATCACTGAATATCACTCATCCAATCATCCACACTCCATGACTGCTTCTCTTTAGCCCACTGTAACCTTGTTTTCTTCTGTTTAGGTGTTAGTGCTGGTTTTCGTTTGGCTTTTCTATATGTAAGTCCCATTTAATTCAGCCATTTTCTTACAGTTCTGTCACAAACATTGACTCCTGTTTCCGCCCATTTGTTTTTCATTTGTTTTGTTGTGCATTTTCTATTTTCAAGGCGTATTGCGTTGAGTTTTCTATCCTGATGCTTTGACGTCTTCCTTGGTCTACCCGTATTTTTTCCTTTTATAACCTTCATATTTTGTTTATACTTGCACCAAATTTTAGACACGGCTGACTGGGAACAACCAACATCTTTTGCCACACTCCGTGTTGGATTTCCCTCTTGAAGTTTTATAATCCTTTCCATTGTTTCAATTGACAACTCTCTTGTTGGGGCAATGTTTCCTTTCAATTAGCCAAGTCCAAGACCTTGTTAAGGTCTGTAAGCACTCTCTTTTAACTGCAGACTAATTTGCATTTTTATACTTGTGCTGGTATTTGTTTTAGAAATGCAAATTACAAGGTGATTCCATAATTTTTTCTTCTGCTTGAGCTGGAAAAAAATATGCCATTAATTAAGACAATTTAATGTAATTTGTTTGAGGTATGTTTCACAAAGTCAGCTATTAAACAAAAATAGTTTTGTGTCATATCTGTGATTTGTTTATTTGCTACAAAGTAAAAAAGCTGGGTGAACATCCTCTAAGTGTGATGATTCCATAATTTTTGCCAGGGGTTGTATACAGTGCAGTAATCTACAACAAAAAATGCATTATTTCAGGTATAAATCTTAAAGAAAAAAAAGCAGACTTTTGTCTGGGGGGTGGGGGGGACTACTTACAGATAAAATGTTGAGCCTTTGAACTTATATTATGCAATGTTTCTGAGGCAGCACCTCAATTTTGTATGTTCTTCTATTTTAAATGGAACATTTATGTAATGTTCTGTCTCCTACAGATTATAAATCTTCTGGGGGGGGGGGGGGTGGGGGTGATAAAACTGAGTTGTAATAAGTAGAACAAAGGTGTAAAGGGCCAGAGGTTGTTTTCTACATGTGAAAAGGGACTGCAGGTGTGTCTGACTTTACCTCCTTATTTTTGACACCTGATTTGTGAAGCAGAGCTCATCAGCTCTGCTTTGTCCTCTAAACGGGCACCTGGATGTTCACGCTGCAGTAGATTTCGTTTCTTCTTTCTCTTCAATCAGGCGGCCTGGATTCCTTCCATTGTGAAGGTCTCTGCGCGTGAGGTCCTGAACAAGCGTTCTAAATGACACGGGGCCTGGGAGTGAACATGCTGCTGTGCATGCATGCACTGGTATAAGGCAGAGCAATCACAGGCTTCTCCATACAAAGTGAAGACTAAACTGATCAAAATGGGGATGAATTGAACAGCCTACTTCAAAGAAGGTCTTTGAGCCTACAGATGGTAGTGTGTTTTGGCTGTCGCAGGTCATGCTTGACTGCTGTTGATGTCTCAAGGCTACGTGTGAAAGGATGTCACAGTTTTCCTCCGCAGGTTTGTCCCTGAGCGTCACTGTTTCAAGCAGCTCCCTTCACAGTTCAGGATCTCCAGATGTACTGTACACCGTTTACCTTTCCAAGAGTAACACTGTAGTGCGCTCCCGGTCTTGGAGGTCTGCCACTCTGTTTGCTTTCACTTTGGATTCTGGTGAAGTGGAGGGAGGAGTGGAGGGTGGATGTGGAGTGGAGGGTGCTTGCTAACCACTGGCAAATGAGTAAAAAGTCAATGGCATAAATGGTTGCTTGTTAGAGGACTATGGTGGTGTTTTCTCTTTCAGTAAAATATTTGTTACCGAGAAAAGGCAAAAGAAAGTAGTTTAGGATGAGGACGGCCTAACTAGGCTTGGCATTCTAGATACACGCTAACTACTCATTGTGTATCTAGCACAATGACAAGCTTGGTCTTGAACCCCCCTAGTGTCTCTGCCTGTATCATATGGCCTGTTTCATGCATTAACAATTCTGGACTGTATGCATTCAGGAACTGAGTTGGAGGCAGCTGGTGGATACCACTATTACTTGCTACTGCATTTTATAGAATGTGTTCATTGAAAGAGCAATTCTGTCCAGCCTCATTGCCACTAGCACACAGTGATACAAATACAGTGACGTGAGTGAACTGAACAGAGAGATACAGTGTAAACCTACTTGATATAATAAAGCTAGATCGGTTGAAGCACAAGGGACTCCGAAGAGCTGGTATTAAATAGAATCTGCAGCTATGCCTGGATTCCAATTCCTGAAAGGAAAATGGTTCTACCCATGTTTTAAAAATCAAACCGACTCCTTTCATTGCCTCCAAGTCATTTGCTGTTGCTTGAAAATAAAAGACAAATCAATTATTCAGTAGAGCTAAGATACACTGGAATGCCATTATTTTTTAAAATTTCTTTATTTTCCTCTTTTCTCGGTGTTGCTACTGTCCTCATTATTGGAGCCTTGCTCTTCCGATTGGCACGCACACGATTAGAACACAGAGGCTGCAAATAGAACTCTGCTTTTGATTGGCAGGGCCATCACTCCAGAATATAAATCAATTCATTTCCTTTTTTGTCTTCATGGAATAAAGCTAACGCATACCATGTCCCCTGTATGCAAATAAAATGCATGTGATTCAGGGGATGAGATATGTTTTAAATGAATCATTCCTTCCCCTTTCCCGTTAACTGTGAATTGCATTTGTGCTATGATGCAATATCATTCCAACAATATTCATCTGGAATTGAAGTGCAGAGGAGTCGTGTGAAAGCCTATCTGCATGCTCTGGCTTCAACAGTGAGCTCTCCTCCTCCACCATTAGCACTGGTATTTGTATCATTCTCGAGCCCAGAGTCATTCTTATGCTTTTTTTGCCTGACATTTTAAGGGGAATGTTGTCTGTGGCAATAAGAAAATGACTCAAAGACCGATGTAAAGAACACCACCTTAGTTAAGATCTCCAATTTCTCCCCATTTGAAGCCCTTGCTTTTGCAAATCATTGGGTTTTACTCTACTGGCACCTAGTGGTACCTAGCGAGACAGGCACCTGTAGTTGGTTCCATGTTAGTAATGTACAGTCGTACTGACTATATAAAAAGCAAACTTAATGTATAAAGCATAATTGATATTACAGCTATTGTAATAATGATACATGGATACTGGCCCTGTCATCAGTGCACACAAAAAGTGGAAACAAAACAACAGCAGATTGATTGCTAAGTGTCCCATATTACAGACTTAATTGCCGGCTGCAGTAATTAACACACACGCACACACACAAGCGCATACACACCCCATTCAGTCTTTCATCCTGCTGTTCTTAACAGTTGCAACAGTGACTCCATACATTGTGATCAACCAGGTGGAAACTACTTAATGAGGTATCAAATCCAAGTAATTACTATAATTATTGTTTGTCTTTGTGCCTGTGATTGGCTTTTGAGTCTTTGGAACTTTTCTCTTAATGTCGAATCACTGACTGATTTCCTTTAACTCATATACTCCTTTGAATTATGTAGTCAACTCATAAGCTTTTATTTCTCCCGGGTCTTAGTTGTCAAAAACATGTATTAAGTAAACTTTCCCCATGGAAAATCACAGACTGCAAATAAAACCGACACACAAGAAATTATTACAGGGAGAAATGCCCCCCTTATTTCATTAGGCAGTAAACAAATAAATCAAATTATTCAGATAGGTTAGCTGTCGCTCAGGAAACCAGCATTGTTTGGTCAGGGGCCTGTTGAGCTACAGAACCATTCATTTTTCTTTCCTTAAAATTTGCACTTGTCGTGTCGGGAAAGAATCTCTCTTAGGGTGGGCGTGAGCAGTTTCACAGCCTCTTGTTTGTCTGGACTCAGGAACAGAAAGGCAAGCTTGATTAAATAAATGAGGTGGTCATTAGCTCCATACCAGGGTGATAACATAAGCGGTGAGATATTCTAATGTCAGAATTTAATTAAGCTCCAGTCCAGTGATCGCAGACTGCCACTGAAGGGCTTCCTGGAGGAAAAAGCAGCAGGATTAAAGGCTGTCGGACACTCAGCCTGTCAGAGGTCTCCACCCCTGCTCAGGCCCGGGGGGATGCTGTGAAGCGAACAGGGGTCCCTCCTGCGGATGAGTACCGGGAGTGCAGCTCCACAACTAGGGGTGTGGGGGTCTGGGGGTGCAGGGTGTTAGCTCACAGTAATCTCTTATCATGCCAAATATTTATTTATTAACACAGTTTGCTCACACTCTCAGTGGCATGAAATGCCTATACCAAACCCAGCGGGCACCCTTAGCTCTAATGTTCTGTTCTTAGCTGGATAATAATTTGTGCAGATGTCAATGCTGCCAGGATGCTATTAGGAATATTTTAAATGAGAATAAAATAGGGTTTATTATTGTTGTTGTGATGGCTGAGTGCCACCCACCTCCCCTCAAGTAATGCATGGCCAGGAGCTGTAGTGCTGAACAGTAGCAGAGCATGTTGGGTAATGTGTCAGGGCCTTGGATGCTGTCCAAGGCTGTCTGTGTTCTTGACTTTCATAAGCTCCACCCTAAAAACCTTCAATCGCACGGCCTCCTGCTGAACACATGACCAATACCTGAGATCTGATTGGCCCCAGAAGATACTCGTGGTCACTTGTATGTATGGGGGAGTGCTAATGAAGACCATAACTGAGCTGAAGCTGTTGAGATGCACATATCTGCTTGCCTAGCTGATGTCTTCAGTAGGATGTCTGTGTCCACCAGCTCAAGCTTAACCTTGAGAAGACCAAACTGCTCTTTTTCCTGGAAAATCCTGGCTTTTGCAGGACCTATCCATCTCCATCGATAACGCCACAGTGACTACTGCCCAGACCGCAAGGAATTTTGGTGTGACTCTAGACAGCCAATTGTTTAACATAGCCCACATTGCTGCCATAACGTGATCCTGCAAGTTTCATGTTCTTCATGTGCATTGAACCAGGTTAAACCATCCGTGACCTGCATCAAACTATAACTTCATTCTGAAATATGATTCACCTTGCTATACGATTTGCCCGTGGGTGCCCCTGAGCACCCACATGATCGGTATCTATGCTGTACAACATCCGGTGAATCAAACCCTTCTTCACCAGGGATGCTGCCCAGCTCCTAGTTCAAGCTGTCGTCATTTCCTGACTGGACTACTGCAACTCCCTCCTGGCCGGGCAGCACTTTCTCCAGCCCCTTCAGCAGCTCAAGCCCACCTGGTTTTCAACCTCCCCAAATTTTCCCATGTCACCCCCCTCCTGCATTCCCTCAACTGGCTCCCGGTGGCTGCCTGCATCAAATTCAATACTCTGGTGTTGCTGCACAAGGCTGCTAAAGGAGTTGCACCCCCATACCTTCAGGCCATGGTCCAGGCCTACACCCCAACCCGTGCTTTACACACTACTGCCACCGAGTGCCTAGCTCTCCCCTCCTTGTGATGACCTGGTCATCGCTCCTCCCAGTTTCAACTCTTCTCTCTACTGGCCCCCTAATGGTGGAATGACCTACCCATTTCAGTCAGGACAACAGAGTCCCTCCTACCTTCCAGCGTAACCTGAAGACCCATCTATTCCGGAAAATCCACTCCTCCCCCTCTCCACCCTGATTCCCATTGCCCTCTTTCACGTCTTCTCTATCCTATAAAAAACACTACCTTCCCTTATGCAAGTGCATTCTTGTGACAAAGGAGTACCTATTGTGGGTATGTTATGGCCCGACCATTACACTCTCATTAATTGCTACTTGGAATGTTGATGATTTAGGAATCTAGACCTTTTCTTTGTGCACTAATTATAAGTTGCTCTGGATAAGAGCGTCAGTTAAATGCTTAAACTGTAATTACAAAGCTGGCACAGGATAAAGTTTTAATGCTGAATATATACACATACAGACTTGAATCTACTTGTAAGCTTCATAAAATTTCTTAGTCAATCCAGAGCAGGATGTAGCACTCCTTCATTGTTAGTCATTGCAATGAGTATGTGATTTATTAATTCAACAACTGAGCCCTCATCTTCTACAACCTGGTGAATCCTGAATGATAAGGACACACTGAGTAATGCAAGCGAGTACATTCCTCTGGAGTGGAAATGCACTGGGCAAGGCCACATTCCTGGAAATAGTTAAGTCAATAGCATGGCATGTCAATGCATGGAGTGAGCCATGAGATTATGAACAGGACTGCTAGAAATGTAAATCCTGAGGCAGTGACATCTAGTCTATTTTTTATGTTGCTCAGTGTTGTGTGTAATTAATATTGAATTCAACTAAATTTTTGTGTTTATTTTGGAACAGTCTTTACTCATGTTCAACACTGCCTTGACAGGTGCATATAGTGGCCTTTGTTTGCAACAAATGGGAATGGCGAGAAATAATTTTTGATTTTGTGGCACACCTTACATCACTAACTACATTTACTTTCATAAAACATCTGTTCTCAGAGGTTGAGGCTCGAAGAGTACAGTGTTTCAGTTCACTCCCATTACAGTTCAATTCACTCCATCACTGAAATGGGATTATTGTTGTTATAACCTTTAAATACCTAAATCTAAATCTTCACCACAGGTGCACAAGTTAATTACAGAGGATCTGCCAGTCAGTACCTCTATTTTCAGTAAGGCTATTAATGAGTTACTAACTCTTGGAAGAAAATACAAAAACAACTACATTTTCAGATGAAGTGGATTCATCTTTAATCTTTGTAGGACTCTATAAATTCAATTTTCTTTTTTTCCTGATTTCAGATTTCTGTTTTATTTTTCCCAATTTGGGATTTCCTGATTATCATAGAAGACATTTATTTGTTTTTCTTCCCTGCATTTATTTTATTCGTTGTTGTGTTGCGCTTTTATTTTCAAACCTCCTCATTCTTTTATTTTGAAATACAACCCCTTACCGCTGACGTCTATGAAGTGAAATCATAGAAATAGTGTTTGTAGATGGTGGGAGGCTTGAGGAGCTGATGCAAAGGATGAGACTGGAACCAGTCTCCAATGAGCATGCTGAGGGCAAAAGATTTTGACGTGCACTGAAACCCCATGTGAGGGGGTGTCTTGGTGGTGCAGCCTGTGAAGCGCCGTCCACGTGCTCATTGTGAGCCACGATGTCAGGGTTTGGTTCCGGCCATGTGGTCTTTGTCGTGTGTCTCTCCCTCTCTCTTACTCCCAATTCTTCCTGTCTCTCTGCACTCCATTCTTCCCGGCTCTCCGCACGGAAAAAAATATCCATGTGAAACCAACCTACTTCCACAGCCAAATAAGATCTCATCGTCATTTTTATTTTTTGCCTCGATCTGTAGTCATACATTTTATTTTATATTACTTTATTAGGCACACCTATCTAGTATGCGGTAAGACCTTTTTGCCTCCAGAACAACCTGAATTCCTCATGGCATGGATTCAACAAGGTGCTGGAAACATTCCTTAGGAATTTTGGTCCAAGCTGACTCGATAGCATCACATAGTCCCTGTATTTTTTGGCACATTCAGGCTGTGAACCTCTCATTCCACCTCATCCCAAAGGTGCCCTATTGGATTGAGATCTGGGGACTGTGCAGGCCATTGGAGTAAAATTACGTCACTGTCATGTTCATGGAACCAGCTTGATATGATGCGTGCTTTGTGACATGGCTCATTATCCTGCTGGAAGTATCCATTTGAAAAAGGGTACAGGTAGTTCGTGGCCATAAAGGGATGCACATGGTCATCAACAATGCTTTGGTATGCTGTGGCATTCAAATGAAGCTCAAATGGTATGATGGGGCCTAATGTTCGCCAAGAAAACATTCCCCACACCATTACACCGCCACCACCATTCTGCACCGTTGTCACAAGGCAGGAAGGATCCATGGATTCATGCTGTTTACGTCAAATTCTGACCCTACCATCTGCATGTCACAACCTAAATCGAGAGTCATCAGACCAGGCAACATCTTTACAATGTTAATTTCTCCAGTTTTTGATCACATGCCCACTGTGGCCTCATCGTCCTGTTCATAGCTGACAGGAGTGGAACTTTCTGTGTTCTTCTGCTGTTGTAGCCCATCCACTTCAAGGTTAGATGCGTTGTGTGTTCTTCTGCTGTTGTAGCCCATCCACTTCAAGGTTAGATGCGTTGTGTGTTCTTCTGCTGTTGTAGCCCATCCACTTCAAGGTTGAATGCACTGTGTGTTCAGAGACGCCCTTCTGCATGCCACCATTGTGAACATCTGTTATTTAAGCATTTGTGGCCTTTCTCTCAGCTTGAACAAGTCTGCCCATTCCCCGTTGACCTCTCTCTTTAACAAGGTGCTTTTGCTCGCAGAACTGCTGCTCACTGAATGTTTTTTTTTGTTGTTTATTGCACTATTCTCCATAAACTCTAGAGACTGAGCCTGCATAAAAAATCAAAGTAGGGCAGCTGTTTCTGAGATGCTGGAACCACCACATTTGGCACCAACTATCATACCATGGTCAAAGTCGCTATTTCCCTATTCTAATGTTTTATTGAACAACTAAACCTCTTCACCTTGTGTGTATTCCTTATATATTGAGTTGCAGTCAATTGTTTTCCAGTAGCCATTACTGCACCTTCCATTCAAAGCTTGGGCTGTTACTGGGGCAATTTATCCATTCAAGATAAAATGTTTTCTCTTCTACCTCAGCAATTTAACATAATGGGCTCACTAGGTCAATAGGATATACAAATTCTATATTCTTTTTTATAGAATAAGAGCAACAATGTGTTTTCCAAAAGTTTGAAGTGAGGACTATTTTTGCACACAAATACACAATAGAAACACTTGAAAGAGGTGGAGGGGTTTGATTCTCAAAGTGGATTTTAAGTGGATTGACAGTCTCATATACTGATTTCTTTTTCTTTATTTTTTATTTTTAATTGAACAGTCAAATGTGAAGGCCAGAACAAGCTTTCTAGAGGCTCCCCTAAGTATCTGCTAAACTCTAAAATCTTCAATGTTCCTGGCTGCCATGACATGTTTTTGTTTCGTCAAGGACCAACATTTTGGATTGCCAATGACATACCACCAATCACTTGGCCGATTTAAAGGTATGTTTTTCACATTATAGCTAATAATACATATGGTAAATGGATATTTGATTACTGGCTAATGTAGCATAGTCCGACATGCATAGTGTTTGATACCTTAGCTGACAGCATTTGTGTGGCATGTGATTGTGTTGCGGGGCAGTAAGTAACTAACTAGCTCTGAATCCTTGCAGGTATACTTGAGTTACTGGTGGATTGTCTGGACAATTCTTTCTATTTTTTTTTGTTTTTTTTTTTTGCTGCTGTATGGCTATATTTGCACTTAGAAGGTGCCTTGGGTGACAGTGGGCCACAGAATGTTGCACTGAGAACTGAAGTCCTCCATTATGGCAGTTTTAATGCTTTGACTGCCGCTGTCCGATGGCAGTAATAGTATGTCACTTTGTGATCTATGTGATACTCCTGTACCTGAATCAAAGCTGGCGATAATTCTCACATATCCTCTATGTGAGCTTACAAGATTACATAATATGTTTTAAACAAATGCAAGTAGTTATAAATAGTACTCGATATGCAATGGATAGAATGAATTTTATGTAGTGCCTGTCCCAGTATTTCACAGTGCTGAAGATTTCAGAGAAAGAAACCAATATGGTTTCTATAAATTTAATTAGTTGTGTGCTTCTGTGTAGTTTTTCTATTTGTAGACATACAAAATTACTGTGACATTCTACAATTCAGGATTAAGTAATGTGGTAACACTGCAATGTTGGCTTGCAGTTGTTTGGACCATTAACATAGAGCAGAGTGGCATCACAGCTTTTAAAGTTCTACTGTACCACCACCAATCAGTATAGTTTACATATCGCCCTTCGCACAGTGCTACATTTTCCAGAAGGAATAAAAAACAGGGAAATGACACATGTAATGGATTTTGTGGTGGGGAATGGAATGTTACCCTGTAGACAATTGATTTTAACTCCTTGAAAATAGCAGATACAAAGATTTGCCAAATGGAAAACAGCACATTGAGGCACTAAACACAAAAAGTGTTTCTTGCACTTAAAAAACTTCTTAAAATGACCTGTAAGGCAAGTTAGAGACTCCTGTTTGGGGGTTTACTAAATCAAATGACGTGAGCTAAGCTGTTTCAGTGTCCTTGAGCCTTCATTATTGCACCAATAAAGGGTTGCAGTGACACATTTGATTAACAAGAACAAAAACAGTTATGGAAATTGTGGCAATTCTTCAAAGGGGTGTCAAGTCAAAGAGCCAAACGTTGTGTTTATTCATGCACCCTCCCACCCCAAACTCATTGATTACAAAATTACAATGCAGAGGAGTGCGGGGCTGTTTATCGCCATTGGAGGCAAATTTGCTTATTAGCTGAATTCTGAATGATGGAGGGGACCTGGACCTCGCTGTATTGATCATTTAATTAACCAGTGCTGTTGATAAAATGTGTCAAACCCGATTGAGGTTTTACAATAATGTTCTTTATTTCAAATTTACACGCTATCCCTCAATGTACTGCAGTCTTATTAAGATATTAAATTATTAAAATTTCATTATTATTAAATACAGCAGATATGATCCCTCAGTTTTATTTTAATGACTGTGTTACCTTATTGAGCACATCAGTCACATCATTCCACCTTTCCACCAGGCCCAGTTCAGTTCACACCAAACGCAGAGCAAGAGTTATAGAGCATTGAGTCATAGAGTATTGAGAAACTCCAAAGTCAGTCTTTCTTAGTGCAAACATACCCTTTCCCACCACTTAGACATGGGCAGAGGGAAGCAAGCTACACCAGGATTAATTGGGAAGACACTGTAATTTAAATGATCAGGGCAGTTCCGTTCTCCCCTGATCTTTCCTTTCGGTTGATGGTAAGTTTCTAATGGCTTGTGAGAGCTAAATGGCTTGCTAAAATGATCAATGTGAGCCCCACTCAGAGAGGGACATTTGTCTCATTTTTCAAGTGTAGAGAAAGTTAATGCGTGTGTGTGTGTGTGTGTGTGTGTGTGTGTGTGTGTGTGTGTGTGTGTGTGTGTGTGTGTGTGTGTGTGTGTGTGTGTGTGTGTGTGTGTGTGTGTGTGTGTTACCATGTGGGGTGTGGGAATGGGAGGAGTCGTGATAAAAGCAAATAGAGCTAAAACAGCATAATTGTATCGCTCTGTTGTAGAACAAATTTGTATACAGTATTTATTAAATAGTTATGGAATAGAATGTGTATACTGTATGGTTATAGGTTGTTTGTAGAATATAGCTGTTAATTTGGCCCCCGGGTTTCATGAGAATACAGAAAGCAAGAATCAGAGTGGTATAAATCGCACATGTTCAGCTTGCAGTCACTGTAATTTCACAGAAAATATTTGGAGGACATGGTGTTTTATTTATCCTCTATTCTCTTTCTCTCAGATTTATCGAGCATGAAAAATAGTTTGTCATTTGAATTTGATTTTGCTGACAAAAAAATAACTGCAGACTTAAATTCAGGCACAGAAGATTTATCGTCACTTTCCCAAAAGACAGAACTGGGAGTCCTTGAACAATGCTTATTTTTAAACATGTATTTACCACTCCCATAATTTCCATTTACAGATGCCATTATTTTTGAATGATTTATAATACTTTCTAGAGACAATTCAACCAATACTTGTGGTCCCAGAATAATTTCTAACATCTGAATGAGGCATCTCCTGAGCGAATTCCCTTGAGATTTCAATGGTTTAAACTCCAGCACTTTAAAAAAGCCAAAACTTCGAAACTCATGTCAGATAGCAGGATTTGTATGATTGCAATTTCTTGTCAGCCTGCATCTTCTGGAGACTCACCAATTAATTTAATTCCCCACTGGAGCATTGCAGTACTGCCACATCAACTGAGAAAATTATTGTCTAGAAGATAAAATGAGATATTAACCAAAGCCTGACCACTTTTAATTAAAAACTGCTTGAGATTTGAGCCATTCAAACTTGATGACATAAGTGTTTCTTATTTAATTGGACTGTCTCCACAGAAAAGGGACTGATTCCATTGTGTTATGTTGGGTGAAAGGCATGGCTTTCTACATTGTTCTACTCTTACAGTAACAGCTGGAGCGGCAGGCCAAGAATTGGCAGTCTGTCTTTGATCACAGTAGTTCTAAAAATGGTGCTTGTGTTTTCTTCCATCAGACGTGTATGAAGCTTTTCTTTCCCCACTCTCTTTCACACTCTCCGTGTTCTTTCTGAGTGTGCCCTTTTCCACAAAAAATGACCTAAAATGACTTACGATGAAGTTCAGCATAGACAGAATTTTGCCACTATCTACTGTATGTGGTAGTACGCCTCTCCCTCAGTAGTTTATTCCCCGTATGATCTATCCATCTTGTATCAAATGTCAAAAATAATTAATGTATGTCCATTTCAGATAAATCTTTTGACCAGGAGCGCTAACAAGACTAAACTAGTTGATTTTCAATGGACCATACCACACACAAATTATCAAGAGCAGTTCCTTAATGCATATTAACAATACACTTATTAGCCAATTTGGGCAGATAAGTGTGCAGCATTGCTGTACATTATACCTAGCTACTTTCAGTGTTAATATGTTTAAGTGTTAATGTGTTAATATGACATTAAACTTTGTCCCTTTAGTTCAGATGTGTTTAAATTTGATATTGGTCACCAGGGCCGTCTCAAGGGTAGGCGAGTCAACCTACTCGGGGTCCAGCTGTTAACGCAATGACATCATAGCTAACCTGTCATAGGTTTAAATAGTATCTATTATATAACTATGAACGTAGGATTTACAGGCTATGACATCACACAAACCAACTATATACAACCAACCAATTGAAAAATTAGTAGGCTATGCCATTACACTGCCCTTGAAGTGAAATATTGTAATTAACAAAAACAACTCGCCACACTTTTTCTTAATTTCTCCAATTATAACAATAATACTGTGGGTTGTGGTACGATCATAGCTAATCTACCATGAATTGTAGATTGTTCTATTGATTGAGGTAGACCATAAAATAATTGCAAAAGTTCACGATGTTGACCCCTAGCGTTTTCATTGTTAAGAGAGGTTAAAAGCAGGAAGAGGGTGGGATATATAAATAAAAGTTTATAAATACTGACAGCATATTAAGAGATACATCGCAGCAAGTCGCACCTACCAGAATTTGATTCAGCATTTTTTCACGCATATTTCTCCGGATGATTCTAATCATTATTCCCATTGTAGCAGGCCTACGTTTATGACAATGTTTGTGAAGACATATCTGTTCGACGTGTTAACATTGCAGAGTAATTTTCTTGTGTTGCAGTGTCAGACGTTGCACTTCGCTTCATGACACTTGAATGACATCCCACCCTCTGCCTGCCTTTTGCCTCTCTTTACAATGAAAAAGATAGTGCTCAACATCGTGACTCTTTGCAATAATTTTTTTCTCCACCACAATCAATAGGACAATCTACAATTTGTGGTTTATAGCTATGGTTGTACCACAATCCACAGTATTATCGTTAACTGGAGAAATTGGGCAAAAGAAAAGCAAAGTGCATTTTGTGTAATGTTAGCTTGAGCGCATTCACATGAAGGGGAGTTGAAATCTGCAGGGCACGAGGGCAGTCGAAAAACAGCACTTGCCTCAGCGGCGTTGACCTGCTCTTCCTCCTCCACGTTTTTCTTTACGAATCTATCCAAGGAACCTTTAAATTTTACATTTAATTAATCTCTTTTCTTTTTCATGCTCCCAAGCTGTAGCATAGGCTACATTCAGAATTTGTCTCGGTCTCTGCTGTTTGAGCTTGCCACTTCGCCAGTTGCCACCCGAACTTGAAAATATCATAGCTGCACGTAGCTATGCAGCGTAGGGACGTAAGCCTATAGCTACTTCCCACATAACGTCAACTTTCCAAAACATCATTTAGGCTAAATGTATTTCTGTGTGTCTGGGTGTGCTTCACGAAGATACAGTATAGGCTATTTTACATAAATATTATTTTATTTTAAAAAAGAAGAAAGAAATGGTTGTTATTTAAATTAATTTCCTCTCTCACCGCGGGGCCCTGTTAAGTGCGGGCCTGAGGCGGTCGCACCGGTTTCCCCTCTCACCGCGGGGCCCTGTTAAGTGCGGGCCTGAGGCGGTCGCACCGGTTTCCCCTCTCACCGCGGGGCCCTGTTAAGTGCGGGCCTGAGGCGGTCACACCGGGCGGGGCGCTGTTAAGTGCGGGCCTGAGGCGGTCACACCGGGCGGGGCCCTGTTAAGTGCAGGCCTGAGGCGGTCACACCGGGCGGGGCCCTGTTAAGTGCAGGCCTGAGGCGGTCACACCGGGCGGGGCCCTGTTAAGTGCGGGCCTGAGGCGGTCACACCGGGCGGGGCCCTGTTAAGTGCAGGCCTGAGGCGGTCACACCGGGCGAGCCCTGTTAAGTGCGGGCCTGAGGCGGTCACACCGGGCGGGCCCTGTTAAGTGCAGGCCTGAGGCGGTCACACCGGGCGAGCCCTGTTAAGTGCAGGCCTGAGGCGGTCACACCGGGCGGGGCCCTGTTAAGTGCGGGCCTGAGGCGGTCACACCGGGCGGGGCCCTGTTAAGTGCGGGCCTGAGGCGGTCACACCGGGCGGGGCCCTGTTAAGTGCAGGCCTGAGGCGGTCACACCGGGCGGGGCCCTGTTAAGTGCGGGCCTGAGGCGGTCACACCGGGCGGGGCCCTGTTAAGTGCGGGCCTGAGGCGGTCACACCGGGCGGGGCCCTGTTAAGTGCGGGCCTGAGGCGGTCACACCGGGCGGGGCCCTGTTAAGTGCGGGCCTGAGGCGGTCACACCGGTTTCCCCCCCCCCAAAAGACGGCCCTGTTGGTCGCTCACTGTGTATGTTATCATAATTTTGACCTCTGAACAGTAATGAACTGGTAGCCTACTTATACTTAAAGTGACACTTGATGTCTACTGAAGGATGATTATAACCTTACCCTTATAAGGTCACAATATGTTAGAAACGGTTATGTAGCCTATGCCATGAAGAATAGGTATACCACATTTACATCCCAAGACTCAACTAATCAACTAATGCTTTACTTTTCTGTAATGTACTGTATGACAAATTATTCCTTTAGGAAGGAATGCAAATTTTTAATTATTGACAAGAACTTTTCAGAGGAACTTTCTAAAGGAGGATGCAGAAAACAGGTACAAAGATAAGCATTTTAAAGCTTGCTTGTTTGCTTGTCTGTATGCTGTACAGATCTCAAAGCTAGTTTGCAAAAGTATTGTAGCTGTGGTTAGCATGGAAGTAGCCCTGTCATGTTCGGGTTGTTTGTGTTTGTGTTTGTGTTTGGTTGGTTTGCTAGCCAGTAGCTAGCTAGCTAGAGTTTGGCACTGTGATTTGCATATGACAGCCTGAAAGGGGATAAAAACGGAACCCGCTCATGCTTTACGGCAGTTTGCGTACCACTTAATGCATGATCGCTACGGTATTTCAAGTTAAAAATCACCAGATTAGAATCCACAGGACATCACAAAGAATCAGAACTAAATGGTCAGAATCTGTAAGAAAATCAAACCAGATTACCGGAAGTCTGTTATCCTGTCCGTGACTGCAAATTTTGATGGGATAAAAATGACTGTTTTTGGGTATGAAATCAAAGGAGTGAGAGAATGGGAGGGAGCAGAGAGGATCCTTCAGCACTTGGCAACCCTCTAAATGCGAGGCAACCTGGTCCCCCACCCACCCCCCTCAAATTCCCCTCAATAAAATCTGAGAATTTCAGACTGCATCTCCGCTATCTGCATTTTTTAAAAATGCACAAACAAATTACAGTGGCATTTGAGCTGAGCTTGCGGCAGATGAGATGGCTGAACCTTGAGATAAGTAGATGATGACTAAGTTGACTTTTCATGCAAGTGGTAGGAGGAAAGATAAATTTCCCCTCCCTGCTTCATAAGCCTGATAGTCGTTGTGTGAAGCATCTCTCTCCTTCACAGAGGGAGAAAATGAGAGGTGGGGACAGAAATAGGCAAAGATTAAAAGCAGATATTCTGATAGTGTATCCCAGGAGCTTCTGAAATGTCCAGGGAAAACTCAGGGCTTTGGAAATTATTAGAGATATCTGATTTATGAAAATCACATCAATTTTTCATTCGCTCTCTGCATCTTTATCTTTAGACAAGAGCTATTCATTTAAATTTCTCAATCAATACATCATTACGTAGGATAAACTTTGGTCATTTGTTATTTTCTGTCATCTCCGGGTGCTCTCTTAAGCAGATTGTTACACTGAATTTAATTTTGCACTGGCACAGCTCTTCTTCAACTTTTTTCTATGTATCACAAAGCAGCACATTATATAAAACACAAGCATTCTCAAATTCACGTTTCCCCAACTAATTTCCAAAAAGCCTGTGCAATTTGTGGCTGTGTACAAATCGGTTTTGGAAATATTCCTCCTTATGTGTTCATAGTTCATACTGGTAATATTTTTACAAGCCTTGCATGTTATATCCTTTACTGTTGTTTTTGTTTAGCCATTATCATACTCTTGCACTTGTTGGTTTTCACCTGTGGGGGTGATAATATTATTATACCAAAGCCTCCATATTGCAGTTTCATTATTATAATCATCATCTGCATCTCAGCACTCATCACCTTGGTTGGTTGATTGCATGTGACGCCACGCAAATGTGTACAGATAGGTGGGGGGGTAAGAAAGCAGGGAACGTGGCCGGCCCTGAAATGCCTTTTTATGGCACAATTTGCATTGGAGGATGGAGGTGGAGACCCGAGCCACATTAGCGTGGGTCTGATGGCGGCGGTTCGGGAGGCGCGGGTCCAGCCGGGAGAGAGAGATTATAAAGTCATTGGGAAGCTAATCATTAGTTATTAAAGAAATGCCGCTGAATGAATGTGTCCTGGGGAAAACCATGGTGGGAATATTAAGCAGGGTTTAGAAGGGAAGATGGAGTGGGAGACACAAGGCCTGACTGCTGTAACTGTGCGTACGGGGGGAACCAGGGCAGCCACTGAGCGACTAGGCCCAGGCCAAACTGAGCTGGTGTCAGTGGGTATGAGATGCAGCTAATAACCTGAAGAGGCACTCTGGAACTGGGCTCTGGATCGGATCAATTGTGTGGGCAGTGAGGAGGATGCCACTCTGCTGAGTTTCTCTACCAGTTTCAACCATCGGGAAGCTTTGCTCATAAGGCCAGCCTCCCTATACTTCACTGGCTCCAGCATCCTCCTTACGAGGTGTGCGAAAGTGTCCAAGGTAGCCCTCAGGGGTGTCTTTCATGCAGACGTGTCAGAATTTTTAAGAACATAAACACATTCGCTGGCTTCTCCAAAAGAAAAACACAATACATAGTTTAAAATACATGGTTTAAAATGTTTCATTTCATGAAGATCCACTACTATCATTTATCCTCTTTGTTGGACTAGTGAAGGGGAAGACCAGGCGCCAACTTTCTTTTAAAATGAACAAACACGGAAGTGCAAATTATAGAACCGATATGAAATCTCCTGTGGCTAAACATTTACAGGAAGCACCGCACCCTGCAATCCTTTCAGGGGATTTCCATGGCATTACCCTTACTACTTATCCTCACTAATATAGAACACTGACTTTTACATTGCAAAAGAATATGGATTTTCTATTTAAAGACTGTTTATCCATATGGTCTTAATGAAATACTTAATCTGGTATGCTGCCTTTAGCTAACATGCATTCTTATGGTTAAGTAGCCTATCTTTCTTTTTCCCATTACTGTTATTATGGGGATGTGCATCTGAACTCATCTACACTCTGCTTTTTCCTTCTCCTTTGGGGCTGTGTTTTCCCTCTTATACGTGCATAAACACACACGCATGACAGCTAGACTACACATAGCCTACAGTACTTACCTGGAAATGCATATAACACTTATAAAACTGATTGTCAATTTTTTAAATATCCTTATGGTTATTGTTTTTTCCTCGTCTATTATACAGTATATACAACCTTGGATCTCTCCACCTAATGGCCATCTGTATTCATTCATTGTGTCATTATGCACAGCTGAGTGTCCTTTTATGACTGACCTGCACTGCTGAACAAGTGTACATAATGCGTGATAATTATGAGTGTCCTTTATATACTTCAGAAAGATTCTGACTCTGTAAGCACTGATGAAATTGTCTGACTTTTGTTCATTTTTTTCTTTCTTTCTTTTTTGTGCAACCTACATTTGGCCACTTATTTTCTTTTTTTATGCTGTTTTTGAATAAAATCATATTCTTTGCAGTCTGCAATGACTTTTCTTTTCCAATTTTTCCCTTTTTCTCCCAATTTTGTTAGCCAATTGGACCCTATGTACTTCAATTTCCCTCATGTAGCAACCGCTGGAGAATCGTCATTACAACCCAGTCAGCCGGTAGTAGGAAAGAGGGCGCCACGTCCTCTTCAGGGCGTCACTCCTCAAGCTCCTGACCTTGATTCCAACTCGCCCAGGGCCGTCTTATGCGCGACAATTCTCTCCGAGTCCCTCCCCCCACCCTGGGAACAGGCGCCAACTGCCACTCCCTCAAGGCACCGGCCATACTTGGATCTGGCAGGACCGGGCAATCGAACCCCCAATCCTCGGGGCGCAACTGCACAGACTGAAAGTGCGCTTTTACCGCTACACCTCCACGGCATCCCTGCAATGACTTTTGCAGTGGATTTAGCTTTCCATGGGAAAAGTTTCTCTTTTGTCTGCAGGTCATTAGTCATAATCGCCTTTACTTTAGCAGTTCACCTGTTCTGTACCAGGAGCTCATATTGTGAGCTTTTTCATTTCAACAGTGTTGGACAAGTCCAATCATTCAGCTAGACTGCAAAGCACTTTGATAGTGTACTGCGGCTAATGATGTGCAGCAAGAACTCCCCGGTCACAAGCGCTCAGAAGTCTCAGCCCCCAACTGTGCTTGTTAATGGTGACCTTTTTATGGGATTCTGAAAGCCAGTTCTGAGGTGGTTGAGATTTCATAGTTAATATCCCTACTAATAACTTCGGCTAGGAACTTCTCCCAGAGCTGAAATAAAATTATTGTCTGTGTGTGTGTGTCAGTGTGTGTGTGTGTGTGTGTGTGTGTGTGTATGTGTGTGTGTGTGTGTGTGTGTGTGTGTGTGTGTGTGTGTGTGTGTGTGTGTGTGTGTGTGTGTGTGTGTGTGTGTGTGTGTGTGTGTGTGTGTGTGATTATGCATTTAATTGCATCAGCAATGCATGATAATGAATATGTAATAAATCATAATGCAATAATAAATGCACTGTTCTATTGTTTAGTAGAGAATGGCATTTTATATTCACATGGGGTAAATATTTGTGCCAGAGCAGACACACAATCTTTATACTTGTTCTCTCTCTTGAACAAGTGTCGTGATGGAATTATGGAGACTATTTCCTTTTTCATACCCTGATGGCTGTCCTCTTTTTACTTATTTATTTTACATAATGCATTTTGAGGCAAATTAAATCCCATTCTGCTCATAATTAAATGCCTACCAAGCCAGAAATTGCGAATAAACAAATAAACAAATAAACAGGCAAAATCAAACGAACGATCACAAAGACAAGACTACATTTCAACAAATCCATTAAGGAGTCCTCGGGGTGATGAATATATGACAGCTGCACATTTTTCGAGGCTCTGGGATTTGGTCCACTGCTTTTGGAAATCTCAGTGTCGCAGCTCGACAAAAACCGCCGCCAGACAGTCAGAATACAATAAGATGCCCTGAGCCGCAAAGACGTGACGAGCAACGCAACGCAGCGCAGCAGCAGAAGCCGCATGCCCCATTTGCTTATTCGGTTAGCGCTTTAGAGCTCCAGAAAACACCAGAGTGAAACCATCTGTCTGGAGAGAAAGCCTTCCAATGCAGCAGGTGAATGCGTCCCTACCATTTTACCTACGACTGGGGTACAGACATGTAGCCCACAGGGACATCGACTGGAACTAACAGTAAAAGAGCAAGAGCTGAATGCAAGGAATGTGAAACATATATTGAAGAGACCGTAGAGGGGTCCCAGTGTGTTATTGTGCTGTGGTGGTGAGTTGGAGACCGTAGAGGGGTCCCAGTGTGTTATTGTGCTGTGGTGGTGAGTTGGAGACCGTAGAGGGGTCCCAGTGTGTTATTGTGCTGTGGTGGTGAGTTGGAGACCGTAGAGGGGTCCCAGTGTGTTATTGTGCTGTGGTGGTGAGTTGGAGACCGTAGAGGGGTCCCAGTGTGTTATTGTGCTGTGGTGGTGAGTTGGAGACCGTAGAGGGGTCCCAGTGTGTTATTGTGCTGTGGTGGTGAGTTGTACGAGGCTGTGTTTCACATCCACTTAATCAGTGATGGACAGCCACGGAGGTGGGGGCGTGGCCGGTGGGACGGGTCGCAGCAGGACCCGCGGCCAGGAGATGACACGTGGGCACGAGCGATTAGTCAGGAGCAATTAGGACACAGGAGGAGTTCCAAATTCCTCCGCTCTGTCAGAGCATTGCACACCATTAATCTGTAGCAGTGGGACTCCCTGGCAATGTGCCACCGAGAAATAACTCAAAGTTTTTCAATAGTTTTGACTAACTGTGCACTCAAAGTGATAGCGAAGGAGGATCTGGAATAGAATTTTTTTTTTTTTTATCTGATGGAACATGGCTGTACAAGGTGCAGAATGCTATGAATGTTATGCAAAAAGAATACACGCATGTGGAAAAGGCAGGTCCTTTGTATTGGCATTTCATAACTGTCATTTTACCATCAGCAGACGATACAAACAACCAGGGTACAATGCTTGACAAGAGAGCACTCCTACGCTTTTAGCAAATTACCCATGATGATGTGGGCAAGAGGAAACCTGCTCCAGTGTTACCAAAATGACATGTGCATTAACGCATGCTCTCTGCCCCTTGTCTTCATCTTTACGAATTAAAATCTTGATAGACAGTGTATGCAACTGTTCCCATTGTTCATTACAAAGCCATTGTCTACTTGGTCTATGACATGGCGGAGAAATGCTCGATGGGAGGAGTTTTATTACAGTTTCAAATTGGAAGAGCAGTTTTGCTCAGCAAAAAATAATTAAAAGGGTTCTATGTACGATATACAAATCAAGCTGTATGTAGTAGAATACTGATTGAACTGAGCACTGTCAGTTCTTCTTTCAAATTCTTGTGTGCTGGAATCTGCATTATAGATCTGCAACCGCTGCATTGGCTTCAACCAAATAAGAGGTCAGTCTGGTCAAAAACAGGATAAGACTAGAAAGAGCAAAGATTTTGTGGAGGACACAGACAGGCGCACACATGCACACACACACACATACACACACACACACTCTGCTAAAGAGAAAAGTCTATCTGCTGTTCCGCAAAACATACCTTTCTAACCCTTGACACTATGAGCTCTTGTACACTCCTGCTGAATAGTAAATCAGTCTGAGGTCCTGGTAATTGAATGCAGAACAGGGGTCTGGGGCACATAATTAAGGAGGAGGTGATTGAGGTTTAAGTGACTGTATTGTACTTGGAGGTAATCTTTGACCACTGCGCCAGGCTCAGGTGGTGCAGGGTGCTGCGTAGTCGTCCACCAAGGCAGAAGAAAACAGCCAGATTCACCCGGTGTTCAAACTCATCTCTGTACATCTCTGCTGTCTTCCTGACAGTCTTGTCACTGTTGGGTATGCTGAGAGAATAACAGTGGCTGTGATTGCAAGGTCTTACAATGTTGCTTAGCCCGGTGTCAGCAGCAACATTCTTCTTTTAATTGCATGGGCGTTAGACTTTTAACTCCAAAACAAACCGAATGCTGAAAGTCTCTCTATAACTTGTCCTTTCAGATGTGGATTAATATTACTTCAGAGACGCCAATGGTGTCAGACAATCAAAAAAATAGCCCAATGTAAAGAAACACAAAAACCCAATTGAGCATACGCAAACATCATTATCTTGTGACATTAGAACAGAACGGGAAAGTAAACACAAAGCCGGCCCCCTGTCACTGTCGGAATGTGAAAAAAAATAATAAGATATCAGAAAGCGCAGGAATTCATTTCGGGCTGTCCTTTGAGTGCCTGCCTGGGAGCAGCAGTCCTCTTTCATGTGCCACCAGAAGATTACACTGCTGATGAGTCTCCAGTCAAAGCAGGGCCAAAATACAAGCGCACAACACCCTCCATCCCTCAGCCAGGGCTCTCTCTGCCGCATTAAGGTGTCTCCCGGGATGTTTTCCCATTCAATTCCATTAGAGCCATTTCATAAATTACTGTTTGTCGGGTGAGGCAAAGTTTTCTTTCAAAGTTCTCTTGTGCCGAAACTTTCCAGTTTGTTTTAGAGTCAGCGAGGGAGCTTGGACACTCCCTGGTAACAGAATTAAAGAAGTAAGGCAGCGTTAATAAAAAACACAACAGCATATGGAGAGGCTTTTCTAACAGTGAATCTGCCCTGGGCAGAAGTTTTCTTTAGCAGGCAGTAGAGTCTCAGGTTGGTCATGCAGAGTATCAATTATTTAGCCTCTTGATGAGGTCCGGGCAGGATGAGGTCCGGGGGAAAGGGGGGTGCAGGGTGGGGGGGTGACACAGGCTTCCTGCCTGGGGTGAACGATCTGGAACACAAGCAGGGCAGTCCAACACGACCCAGGCATCTCAAAGAGCTCTGTTGGACGAGCTCTGCTGGTCTTGTCCTTCTAATCAGTTATTAATTGGCTAAACCCCCCCCCTATCCCCACTCAGTGCGAGTCTCCAGCAGATTGTGACCTGTGCAGTCCTGCGGTGGCAGAGCTTGCACCTCCCCACCTCCATGGGGCCAGTCCTGGCTATTCCATATTAATTCCCATCGCTCGCTCATAATGATCTGGAGAAGAGGCAGTAGCCTGGTGAGCAACAAACAGAGAGACCGGGAGCTCAACTTTAACCCAGAACTGCTATTAGTTGATTTGCATGATGGAAACTCATCTCAATTTTACATAATTGCTGTGATTTTAAGTACAAAATAAGTTGAATCCAATCTCTTTTTAATGAGTAATTATGATAACACAATGAAAATTACACGTAGGTTATGCACCCACATTAAGTAAGAACATATGCGTTGTTGAAGTGGATCCTCACAAAATTTTGAAAGGTTCTTAATCCTGACAAGCGGGTTCAATACCGTTATCAGAACCAGTTAAAGATGTCTTCTCCCTCCCACATTTATCTCAGCTGCCACCACTGAGCCTGTCCACTCTTCTTGAAATGGAGGGAAATTAATCTGGGGGGGTGGAAAGGGAACCACTTATAACAGAAGTTCTCCATCTGTGGAAGCTGAATAGACCTCCCTATCATGCTGTAAATCATTGAACCAACATATGTGAAGTGTGTGCATGGTTTTCAATGGGAAGGTTGCCATATCATTTAAAAAATAAAATAAAATAAAAACAAGTGGAAAGAGAACCTGCGAGACACATGGTTGTAACGGGCCATTGTGTTTTCACACATCTGAAACGCTTCTATATTTGCTGACGGTGTGTGATATTACTCAAAAGGTGTGAGGAGCAGGAATGGAAGATCACCAGCAAAATAATAATGTATGTCATGTTATTCCACTATTGTAACAATTCACAAAGACCAGTTTGTTCACTTTTAAGCTGTTAAAGCTGACTCATATCTCCAAAGAAAAGTTTGAACAATACCTGCTGTTACGCAACCACAAAGGCGACGTTGGAATATATTTGAAAAGGTCCGGTTAAGTCCTGTACTGCATTCCACAAATCTGGTTAGATGTTTTTTTTTTTTATTAGGGGAATATGCAGCAGAGAATTCTGAGGTAGCTCAGTGTCAGTTTGTTTTTTTTAACAGCAGACTTCACTGACATATGGACAGACAGGTGAGACACTTTCACCAGATTGCGCGGTCGATAGCTGACCACCGACGAGCAGGGTGCACCTCCACACGTGTCGCTAGAGCAGGCCCGGATATCGGAATCTGCGAGCGGGGAGTCCGTATCGAGTTTCGCACCCAGAGAAAGAAATCGATCAGCAGACTCCAGGCAGTGGGAACTTCAGAGAATGGGAGAAAAATCCATACGCATCTAGTTTTATTTGTGTGTGTTTACAAAGCGCCACCCCGCCCACAGAGTCAGCGAGTGTAAGGAACGAGAGGCCGAACCTGGCAGCCACTTGAAAGCGAGTGCCAGGAATGGCTGGAGGCCTTGCTGTCTTCTCTGAGCTCAGAACTGCAGGCCCACATCGGATCCGACAGCACAGGACATCAAACGAAGACAAAAAAAAATGAATCTGAGAACTTTCTCGATCGATAGAGGAATGAGTCACGTTCTGCACAATGTAAGCGTGAAACGGAAATGCCAAATGCATGCTGTCTGGAATTGGGAAAACTGTCTCAGAGGCAGCAGGGTTAAGATTAGCATTGAGGTTAGAGGGTAGCTCAGTAATTATATTAATGGGACTAATAAGCATTTTTTCTTATCATAATATTGGTGATAATATTCATTTTCACATTCATTAAGCTGCTATTAAGGTTTTAAGATTTTAAATAAAAAATAAACACAACTGGTTTTTCAGATGACAGCTATTTGTGCCCATTGATCTGTGTGCACTCTGGAGTTTTATGGCTTCACAGTCAGTGGCAGCCTTATCCACGAAGGGATGTGCTATATCTCATGCAGCTGCTGATGAATACAAAAACAAACACGCACACAGCGAGACTGGAATCTCACCTGAAACAAAAACCCAGAGCTTCTGCTCGTGAGCGGCCCCATTGGTCAACATTCTGGTTTCTGCAGCGCTGTCACCATGGCTCCCTCTCCCTCTCTCCTTCTCTCCCCATTTCTCTCCTTCCCTGCTTCCCCCCTTCCTTACCCCCTGGGGAGTTATGAACACAGAGACAGCAAGGTGAGATTATTACTGCTCACCCTCCATCTCCATCTCAGCCTGTGAGATGACCTCCCTGAGTGTCTGAGGCTGAGCAGACTGCCTGCCACAGTTATTAGTGAGCACCCAGAGAGGACACTATGGAGGGACAAATATAACTCCATACGGCACACACGCGCGCGCACACACACAAAAACACGCACACACACACACACACACACACACTCACCTCTCTGTATCTCGTTTTCTGTCTTGTAGGCCTATATGAAAGTGCCAACAGATGGAAATCACAAGGCCAACATGGAGGTGAGGTCTCCTTTAATAGCACTATCAGTTAGCATCTAGTTCATTCATTCTTCTCAAGTAATCATTTCTGCACTGTTCACAGAGCAATCTTGTGCGTTGCATTAATGCATTCAATGAAGGGCCCAGTTTATCCCACCAGATCTGACACGCCTTTCAGGGGATGCTCTCTTTTGTGTTCTCCTTTGTTCACTTTTTTTAAAACAAGCATGACTGTAATGGGTAGAGATTGGAGAGAAAAACAACTCTTTGTTCTAGTTTTTGTGCAAATTGGATGGGACTTCCATCCCCCGGTGTTCTCAGTCTTGGGAACACCCACCCTGTTTAGTAGTCAGATTAACACTTGGTTAATAAGTACTCGTGACAGTGGTAACGCTGGCCTGTGACACACATCAGAGCAGTTCTTGCTTGTAAATAGGGTTCTTAACTCCTTTGTGCAGATGCCTAGTGATAATGGCGCCGGCGTCATCATTTTGCTCAACTGAGACATTCGTTGCTCCTGCAGCCAAACTATTAGTGGAAATCACAAACTCTGTGTTTTTAATTTATTGGTAGACGATTCACCCCCCCCCCCCCCCCCCAATAAAGTACATTATAACCTTAGTAGCGGTATATGCAATGTCTTATTTTGTGCTTTGAAAAATGAATTGCAGGCCAGTGTAACAACAGTTTTCGTTTTAACAGTCTAGTATTACGCAAGCTCTATAGAAAACACATTAGGGAGGGGAGTATTCCCTTTCCCAATATGTAAGTATTTTTGTGTCTAAAATGTGGTTGGTCTCGCTGGCTACATATGTACGTTCATTTTTCCACTCGAGCACTGTCTTTCCAATATGATTGATAGGCCTATTGTTATTTTGGCATTTTGAGTGCATTTCACATACTGTAATGCAATCATTAAATTTATTTTTGATGTAGGCTACCGATGTTCATTGAAGATAGAACATTTGGCAGCATTTTGCAGATGGTGGAATACTATTTTATTTTTATGTTACCCTACAGTCCCGGCCAAAAGTCTTGTCGCATGAGTGGACAAAAGTGACAATTGCTAATTACCCAACTCTTAATTAGCTAATACAGTTAGGAAACAACACAAATTAATCCTAAGTGTCTAAAGTTTATTTAGATACTAGCAAAACAAAAATTTAATAGATGCTTATAAGGTTAATTGCTTGATAATGATGAACAAGCCAGTTTCTACCTGGACAAAAGTCTTGTCGCAAATCAAATTATAATCAATAAATTTTATCTTTCTCAAAAAGTTAATAAAATACCAAATGAAAAATCAGTCTAGTATTTCATCATGGACTATAAGTTAAGAAATTAATATCTAGTATGGGTTCCTTTGGCCTGCAGAACAGTTGCCATCCGGTTTGGCAGAGAGTCGTAGAGCTTGTTGATGAAGTCGTCGGGGATGGCATGGAAGGCCACCTTGCAGGCATCCCAAAGCTCCTCCAAGTTCTTCGGCTTGGTCCTCCAAGCTTCCTCCTTCATTCTTCCCCAGATATGCTCAATAATATTCATATCTGGAGACTGTGCTGGCCATCCCTGAAGGACCTTGATCTTCTTCCCCCTGAGAAACTTCATAGTGGAACCTGAGGTATGGCAAGGAGCTCCATCCTGTTGAAAAATCTGACCCCTCTTGTAGTTGGGAATGTAGTGGGAGGCAAGAATCTGTTGATATTTGGCACTGTCAATGTTACCATCCACCTTACAGATCTCCCTGGCACCTCCGTATTGGATGTAACCCCAAACCATAATCTTTCCACCTCCAAATTTGACTGTCTTCTGGGTGAACTGTGGGTCCAGACGGGCCCCAGAGGGTCATCGACAATATTGGCGGTGCTTGGGATGGAGCTCAACTGACGATTCATCTGAAAAATAAATTTTTTGCCACTTTTCTGCTGTCCAATCTTCCGTCAGGCTGTGGGCCTTGGCATACGCAACACGGTTTCTTAGCTGTCTCTTGTTTAGCGCTGGTTTCTGGGCAGCAATACGACCGTGGAGACCATTGCGAGCAAGAATCCGACGTACAGTTCTTGACGAAACAGGCGTTGCTGGCGTCCACTCCTCCCTGGGGTTGGCTTTTGACCATCGGACCAGCAAGCTGTCGTCTCGAGCAGTTGTCTTGCGCGGTCTGCCCGACCTGGGTCTGTCATGGACGTCGCCAGTCTCTTGGTAGCCCTTGCGAATCCTCTCCACCTGCTGTTTAGACACATTGAAGATGTCTGAAACTTCAGCAGGAGACTTGGACTTGAGATTCTTGATGATCAGCACTTTGGTTTCTGGTTTGATCTTGGGCATGTTGACAGAAGCAATGTTGAGCATGAACTTGGCTTAAAGTGTCAAATTTCTGCTTTTATAGCTCAAAGTTACCTACAGCTGACTAATCAAGCCCCTTGTTTGTTTCTTCCTTATTCACTGTGGCCTAGAAATTGGAGTTGGCCATTGCGACAAGACTTTTGTCCGGCCAAAATTGGCCTGTTGATCATTATCAAGCTGTAACATTTATTAACAATTTTGAAATGTCATTTTGCTAGTATCTAAATAAACTTTAGACACTTATGATTAATTTGTGTTGTTTCCTAACTGTATTAGCTAATTAAGAGTTGGGTAATTAGCAATTGTCACTTTTGTCCACTCATGCGACAAGACTTTTGGCCGGGACTGTACATAATATAGGTAATGGCGTATATACTTGTCACTTAGGGCATGGCAAATGCTCATTCCAATTTACTGTGTGCTGATATGTGGTAGATTAATGTACTACAGAAAAATGCAATCCCGGGGCAAATGTATACATACTGTAGAGTACAGGGAAAAGTGATGTTTTATTGAGGTACAACAGTGAATGATTAGGCAACATATTTAGTATGTATGTAACACTGTGATATCAATGTTTTTATCTTAAACAATCAGAAGGAGCAAATGTATATGCGCTATAATGGACAAAACTAATTTTATTCATTTTATGACATGTTTTGCATAGGGGTTTTGGACCCATAGATATCTACCCCCCTATACTGATGGAAATATAGTAATTCCCACTTGAAAATGGTGCAAAAGTGAATTTTATGAGCCAAAACTGTTGATTTGTAGTTGCATATATCACAATTTAGCCATTTGGATAGATCTGGAGAAACTAATGAACAAATGGACAACTAATGCCTATATGACAGGGCTTTCTCAGTTTCTGCCCCCTCTCTGTGGAACGCACTTCCAACCCACATCAAAGCTGCCCCTACCCTCTCTTCCTTTAAAACTGCCCTTAAAACCCACCTCTTCAGACTTGCTTTCCCCAGCTAATCCCCCCTCCCCCTTTTTTTTGTTGTTTTTACCCCACACTTCCCTAATCTTTTTATTAATTTTTTTTTTGGATTTTAATTATCTTATTTATCTTATTTATTTTACTTATTTATCTATTTACTTATTTTTTAATGTAAAGCGTCTTTGAGTACCTTGAAAAGCGCTATATAAGTTTAATGTATTATTATTATTATTATTATTATTTTGCATCATAGACCTTTAGTAGTTCATCCTCAGATTTTGTACACTTGTGGACATGGAGTTTATGATCCACTTATGTAGCTCTCGGTATTTTGTTGCAAACTAAAGAAAAAGCCTTAAACAGTGCACCTCCTAAATAGGTGAGAATTGACCAAATTTGCCATCTGCGCAAAGGGGTTAATGAACAGGACAGATAGGGAAGAGGAAGTGGGTGCTTCCCAAGCATGTCACGGAGGAGGGCTTGTAAACAACACGACCAGGCAGGAGTGAGAGGTGGCCTATTATCTGTGCTGACTCTACTCCCTAATGCCATCTCTCTGATATGCCTCCATACAATCGGTCCTCATTTGCATTCATTGGATGTAGTATTAGCAGGCTTATCTTGATTGACATTATTTGAGAAGAACAACAATACAATTTCTTTTTGTGAGAGTGTGCATGTGAGCTAAAGCCCCTTTTTGTATTGGAGAATGTCTCACCCCAGATGGAGACAGAAATATCACATCTAATGAGCCTCCCTTTCTTTGCATCGCACTAGACAGCTTTGAAGGGATCAAGAAGAAGTAAGCAAGATTTGAATAGAAGGGGAAAGATTGGATGTCGCAGGTATTTCTTGTGAAAGAACAAAACAGTTGGTGTACTGTTGGAATTGTCTCTGTCGTATAAATAAAATTTGAAAAGATACAGAATCAGATGAGCTGTCGTGGTAACATTGAAAATTGAACATTTCAACATTCAACATTTGCTGTGGATTTAGTGCTTTGCGACAAGAATTTAAGTTCTGTGCTTTGTCCAAGCCTTATCCATCTGGTTCTGTGAAGTATTCTATACCTTCTCTTTGAACCTCCTAAATAAAAGTAATAAAACCCCAAAGATGCTTTACCCATATTATTGTTGTGTGTACGGTTCATATCTGAACCTTCTTTTCTTTGGATGGCGTGTCAAAGGAAATAAGAGCCAAAGTTTCACACAAATCTTCCCCAAATAGAGACCGCGATGTGAATCAACACACTGCCAAATAAAATTATTTCTAATAAGTAGGATGTGGATCTACGTAACTCATGCAATAAGGCATAATACATTTTCCAGGTGGAAATGTATCATTATCTTTTCAGCTTTTGTTTTTGCGTCTTCATTTTCCTAATACTCTCAAAATGGCTCTGCATGGTTAGTTTAATATCACAAGGGCTTATACTTCACACAATGCAATAATGAAATTGAGAAGGAAAAAACATTGAAATTGAAAGGATTTCTTTTTGTCTTAATTTTTTCATACTTTTATTGAGTCAGAGGTCAATCTCTCCCAGTTCTCTACGGCAATCTCGAGATGCAACGAGTGGGAAGAGCTTTTATGTTCTTGTAAAGCCAAACTCCTCTTTCACGTGAAGTTTGACCCCTGAGACCAATCTGTCATTAGCCACCTGGGGTCGTTCCGCACACGCCTTGATGTCTGCTCGTCATATGTGAACCCAGCAGCGTCCTCGGCTGAGTGCGTTCCTCGCCATCACCTCGTTCCCCCTGCACGCTGTAATTGTCCGCCCACCTCTCTCACAAGACAGCGGGGACCCTGACCACCTCTCCATATCTATTTATCTGCACACTTCACATGAAGCCTTTTCTGATATCCTTTCTTCCACTGATTGCCCAAGGGCAAATGTCTAAAAAGAAATGTGTGCCGTACAGAAATGTTAATCGACACCCAGAAGCATTTTTGTATGTTTTTAATGTTTTATAAAATGGGAAAATGAGGTTAGTAGAGGTCAGCGGAGAGATTTCAGGAGTGGTGATGAAAGTAGGTACCATTACAAAAAAAGGGGGGATTTTTACTACCCAAAGAAAGCACGTTTTATATTTTCAATAAACTTTCAATAACGAATAAAATGCAGTGTTGAATGTGTCATATCATATAGAAGTATGTATTTTACAAGCGCAAATGTATGAACATTAACACAGCAAAATGCTCAGTATAGAAACAGCTCTAGCAGTACATTTGGTACTTACTGGACTAAACTCAGGCTTATTAGGGCTGATTTAGGGCTTATTAGGGCTGTATTGCAACTATCACTGCAATACACATGTTAAGGAAAGATAATACCCATTTAATACCTAATTCAACAATCAATACAACTGAACACACATTTTGTCATTTAAGCACTAAATTAAATCTTTCCTCAGGTGAAGAGGATTTCATAACCTCATTAACGGCATCTTTAGTAAGATTGCCTGTGTGCCCACACACAGTCCACAAAGGTGCTTCCACACACCTTATGTGTAACATCTGCCGTTCCCTTCCAGCCCACCTTCCTTTCGTCCTCCATGTTGTCCCCATTCTTCTTGTTTCATGTCATGTTTTTCCGTTTACCTTGTCTGTCGCTCTGTGTTGTGCAGGCTGGGCATGGTTCCCCTGTTTAGTTCCTCATTTTCTCCCCATCATTTCCCAGCCAATCACTCGCCTTCCCCACTCGCATTCCGTACTCGGATTCATTACCTCATTCACTCTCGCTCACATTCCTCACGCCCGGTTCATTACTCATCTCCCATTTCACCTGTTTCTCCCCTTATTTATATCACCCTCTTTGTGTGTTCTGTGCCAGTTCGTTCCGTCAAATCTGTTGTGTGTTTGATGTGTTATTCGGCCTCTGTTTGTTTGTTTGCTAATTGTTCAGTCTGTTTTCAGTTCGCCTGTCCAGCCTGCTTTCCCGTTCCAGCCCTCCTGCCCTGTTTCCTCATCTGCCCTCTTGTTACTCGCCAACCCTGTATACTGACCATCACCCAGCTCCCCTGTTTGCCTGCTTGTCTGTCCTCCTCAATAAATTCACTCCTTTGTGGAGTTTTTGCTTGAGTCTGTCTCCGAATCCTGCATTTGGGTCCATTCCAGTTTTGGAAACCATAACATTATGCAGCTAACGCCATACATTGTCCTGCAATGCACTGCATTACATTACAATACATTACATTAATTTAGCAGAAACTCTTATCCAGATTGACTTGTCATATAGGAGAAACAGACGGGCATTCATCTGTTTGAGTACAAGGCCCTGGACTAGGAGTTGTTTAGAGTAGGTGGTGAGGAAGTGTTGTTCAGATGTTGTATAGAAGGAATCTACATCCTGAGTCACTGTCGCTACTTGGAAAGAGAAGGGGAGCTAGTCATGTAGGGTTACCAACTTACCCCCTAAGCTCTAGTTATGATAGGAGCTCTTCTGTAGCATCTTGGTTGTGTACATACTGCAAATATGCACAAAACCAGGGGACCAGTCGAAGTCTCGGTAAAATGGCACACTAAAAGAACATTTTAGATACATATTCTATTGTGTTTCATACAAACTAACAATAGCTTGGCCCATTCTGGGGGAACCTGTTGACCAAAATGCAGTAGCAACAATGAGCATGAGGTGCTGTTTGAAGATGGCTGAGCGGTAGAGACGGGGTACCACCAGCACTGCAGGTGCACAAAGGTTCATGGTTCTCAGGTGAATAGATGCATGTCATCATTCTCACAGAGCCACCACTTTCTTACATCACATGATTCATGCTATCCATTCTGTATAATCTACCAGAACTCCCTGGAAGAAGAGATATTGTATCTCAATGGGACCCTCCTGGCTAAATAAATTAATAATAATAATACTTATTATTATTATTATTATTTTACACATTTTCCAGTACTGTGTCCCATTATTGTTACAAAAACAAAAAAAAATTTTTTGTGCGCTCTTCCAGTTTATTATTCGGATATTGTGAAGGATTAGATTATGCCAAAGAACGAAGCACATTTCATCATCCCATCATTACAGCTATCCTCAAGGTCACAGTGGACATGCAGAGCCATCAAAGCATACTCCAGTCCAACTCTCAGCAGGCCTTCAAAACCAAACCTTGAACTCTTCATTATAGCTGATTGTTTCATTGTAATTATGTTCTCTTTTTCCTAGAGTAATAGAACTAATTTACATGTTTTGATTTTCTCATTGGTGTGGTGAAACCAAAAGCTTTGTAGGCACTACAGAATAATTAGATCTTAATTCTTCTCTTAAGCTGTTTTGAGTTTCAGCTTCAGATGGCATAATTTGAAGAAAAAAGGGAGACATTTGGTTTGTTTTCACACATTCAGAGTGCATTTTGCAGTTGTGACACAGCTCTGCATCAGATGTTTCCAGACACTGGAATGTCCACACTTCGATATTTATTTTTTTTCAATATTTATTTATTTATTATTTTTTCAAACAAGGGTGCCTTCATTTTTTTTTTCTTCTTTAGGCACTCACATCTGGGAACAATTACATGCCTACATATAACAAATGTGTCAGATATAACCTTACCAACCAGCAACTGTAGCATAAATGGGTTTCTTTCCTTGTGATTATCATAGTTTAACTGTGTTCAGATGTGATGGAAATGGCAATATTCAGTAAGAGTGTACAAATGTGTATACACTGCAGCCTTACAAAATCACAATCAATATGATGTGTTAAATACAGGGCAAATTACTGCCCTTGGTCTCAACACACAGCCAGGACCTTGAATACATGTGCCTGAGAATATGAAACTTGATGCAAGGCCTCGTCTGGGATTTTTTCTTTTCTTTTCTTTTTGAGAGTGCGGCTTCATTTGGAAGCAATTTATATCCTTGATTATGGCTTTTCTCCCAATTCGAATTGCCATATCTTTAGACCTGTCTCATCACTGCAACGTCTTCAATAAATTTGAGCGAGCTGAACAAGTATGCACTCTCCTCTGCCAGCCTTCTTTTGACTCACGCCACCTGTCATTGCACTGGAAGTAGTGCTCTTCATGAGCCGTTAGCGCAGGCAGACTGCAGGCACACGGCCAGAGGAGACTCACTGATGATGCCTACTGGAACCCTCCCTCCCTGGGTGAAGTCACGGTCAAATGTCCACTGCTGTCATTGGCACAGTCATGATCTCATACAAGACCACGAGGATCATGGCACACGCAATCCATGAATTCTAGCAGGGTGAGCCATCTTTCTTAATGTCTCTGCCATAAAACAAAAAACCTAAAAAAAACTGAAAGAACAGTTTTTCTGAATATGGAGCTAAAGCCCAAAGCTGCTTTGCTAGCCTTAAAACAAGTCTCACCATCTGCAATTTCGTCTGATGTTGTTTACTGCTCCTTCACTCCTTCATCCATATTGTCAATCACATCCATGTTCCATGAGAATTTAAAGACTACAGAGTTTTATGTCTTTTTCTAGAATTATTTTCTCCCATGTCTCAGTCCTGTCTTTCCTGCAAACCTCAACTATGTCCGTGATCCAATGGAACAAGACAGCAAGCTGGCTTTCAAGCTAGATCTAGAGGGTCCGACTTGCTATTCACTTGGTTATTATTCACTATGTTCACTGTCTCGGGCTCTGTCCACTCCGGGTGAAATTAAATCAAAACCTACAGTCCACACCCTTTTGTATCAATCTACAGTTTTGATTGCCAATATTGTGACAGTGCACAGTAAAGTATCTGTAGACCCTGCACATAGAATTCACTGGCCTTAACAACCATTTCACATTTCCTATTTCAGCCATAGTTACAGAAATAGGGGTACAGAAATTGCCATAATTTTCACAGTCATATGCAAATTTGCACTGCAAACCTGTCTACCATTAATGGTGTGTTAAAAATACTGACAAACCAAGTTTTGCAATTTAAATTATTTGAATACATTTTTTAAAATTATTATTAATAATCTTATTTATGCACATATATCTCTGGAAATGTTGGCAGCATACTCCTTGAGTTTTTAAAGCCTGTCATCAGGTTGTTACATTGCTCACTGCTAAATAACAATGGTCCAATCTTCCTCTTCATGTTCTCTGAAATCTCCCCCTTTGAACTAATTCTATACTTTGCCTGCCAAAGTTCTGAAAGTGATTATCATTATAGGCAACATCACTTCAGTTAAAATATGTTCTCCCCATGCCTTTGACTGCAGGCTCCACAGTCTAGCTGATGGAGTACTGTGCAGGCTCCACAGTGTAGGTGATGGAGTAACTGTGCAGGCTCCACATTGTGGGTGACGGAGTACTGTGCAGGCACCACATTCTTGGTGATGGAGTGCTGTGCAGGCTCCACAGTGTAGGTGATGGAGTACTGTGCAGGCTCCACAGTGTGGGTGATGGAGTACTGTGCGGGCTCCACATTGTGGGTGATGGAGTAACTGTGCAGGCTTCACAGTCTTGGTGATGGAGTACTGTGCAGGCTCCACAGTGTAGGTGATGGAGTACTGTGCAGGCTCCACAGTCTTGGTGATGGAGTACTGTGCAGGCTCCACAGTCTTGGTGATGGTGTAACTGTGCAGGCTCCACAGTCTTGGTGATGGAGTACTGTGCAGGCTCCACAGTCTAGGTGATTGAGTACTGTGCAGGCTCCACAGTGTGGGTGATGGAGTACTGTGCAGACTCCACAGTGTGGGTGATGGAGTACTGTGCAGGCTCCACAGTCTTGGTGAAGGAGTACTGTGCAGGCTCCACAGTGTGGGTGATGGAGTACTGTGCAGGCTCCACAGTCTTGGTGATGGAGTAACTGTGCAGGCTCCACAGTCTAGGTGATGGAGTACTGTGCAAGCTCCACAGTGTAGGTGATGGACTACTGTGCAGACTCCACAGTGTGGGTGATGGAGTACTGTGCAGGCTCCACAGTCTTGGTGAAGGAGTACTGTGCAGGCTCCACAGTGTGAGTGATGGAGTACTGTGCAGGCTCCACAGTCTTGGTGATGGAGTAACTGTGCAGGCTCCACAGTCTAGGTGATGGAGTACTGTGCAAGCTCCACAGTGTAGGTGATGGAGTGCTGTGCAGGCTCCACAGTGTAGGTGATGGAGTACTGTGCAGGCTCCACAGTCTAGGTGATGGAGTACTGTGCAGGCTCCACAGTCTTGGTGATGGAGTACTGTGCAGGCTCCACAGACTAGGTGATGGAGTAACTGTGCAGGCTCCACATTCTAGCTGATGGAGTACTGTGCAGGCTCCACAGTCTAGGTGATGGAGTACTGTGCAAGCTCCACAGTGTAGGTGATGGAGTATTGTGCAGGCTCCACAGTGTAGGTGATGGAGTACTGTGCAAGCTCCACAGTGTAGGTGATGGAGTATTGTGCAGGCTCCACAGTGTAGGTGATGGAGTACTGTGCAGGCTCCACAGTGTAGGTGATGGAGTGCTGTGCAGGCTCCACAGTGTAGGTGATGGAGTGCTGTGCAGGCTCCACAGTGTAGGTGATGGAGTGCTGTGCAAGCTCCACAGTGTAGGTGATGGAGTGTTGTGCAGGCTCCACAGTGTAGCTGATGGAGTACTGTGCAGGCTCCACAGTGTAGGTGATGGAGTAACTGTGCAGGCTCCACATTCTAGCTGATGGAGTACTGTGCAGGCTCCACAGTCTTGGTGATGGAGTAACTGTGCAGGCTCCACAGTCTTGGTGATGGAGTACTGTGCAGGCTCCACAGTGTAGGTGATGGAGTGCTGTGCAGGCTCCACAGTGTAGGTGATGGAGTATTGTGCCGGCTCCACAGTGTAGGTGATGGAGTGCTGTGCAGGCTCCACAGTGTAGGTGATGGAGTAACTGTGCAGGCTCCACAGTCTTGGTGATGGAGTATTGTGCCGGCTCCACAGTGTAGGTGATGGAGTGCTGTGCAGGCTCCACAGTGTAGGTGATGGAGTACTGTGCAGGCTCCACAGTGTAGGTGATGGAGTGCTGTGCAGGCTCCACAGTGTAGGTGATGGAGTAACTGTGCAGGCTCCACAGTGTAGGTGATGGAGTACTGTGCAGGCTCCACAGTGTTGGTGATGGAGTACTGTGCAGGCTCCACAGTGTAGGTGATGGAGTAACTGTGCAAGCTCCACAGTGTAGGTGATGGAGTAACTGTGCAAGCTCCACAGTGTAGGTGATGGAGTAACTGTGCAAGCTCCACAGTGTAGGTGATGGAGTACTGTGCAGGCTCCACAGTGTTGGTGATGGAGTACTGTGCAGGCTCCACAGTGTAATTGATGGAGTAACTGTGCAAGCTCCACAGTGTAGGTGATGGAGTAACTGTGCAAGCTCCACAGTGTAGGTGATGGAGTAACTGTGCAAGCTCCACAGTGTAGGTGATGGAGTACTGTGCAGGCTCCACAGTGTTGGTGATGGAGTACTGTGCAGGCTCCACAGTGTAGGTGATGGAGTAACTGTGCAGGCTCCACAGTGTAGGTGATGGAGTACTGTGCAGGCTCCACAGTGTAGGTGATGGAGTACTGTGCAGGCTCCACAGTGTTGGTGATGGAGTACTGTGCAGGCTCCACAGTGTAGGTGATGGAGTAACTGTGCAAGCTCCACAGTGTAGGTGATGGAGTGCTGTGCAGGCTCCACAGTGTAGGTGATGGAGTAACTGTGCAAGCTCCACAGTGTAGGTGATGGAGTACTGTGCAGGCTCCACAGTGTAGGTGATGGAGTGCTGTGCAGGCTCCACAGTGTAGGTGATGGAGTACTGTGCAGGCTCCACAGTGTTGGTGATGGAGTACTGTGCAGGCTCCACAGTGTAGGTGATGCAGTAACTGTGCAAGCTCCACAGTGTAGGTGATGGAGTACTGTGCAAGCTCCACAGTGTAGGTGATGGAGTACTGTGCAAGCTCCACAGTGTAGGTGATGGAGTACTGTGCAAGCTCCACAGTGTAGGTGATGGAGTGCTGTGCAGGCTCCACAGTGTAGGTGATGGAGTAACTGTGCAAGCTCCACAGTGTAGGTGATAGAGTAACTGTGCAAGCTCCACAGTGTAGGTGATGGAGTACTGTGCAGGCTCCACAGTGTAGTTGATGGAGTGCTGTGCAGGCTCCACAGTGTAGGTGATGGAGTACTGTGCAGGCTCCACAGTGTTGGTGATGGAGTAACTGTGCAAGCTCCACAGTGTAGGTGATGGAGTACTGTGCAGGCTCCACAGTGTAGGTGATGGAGTACTGTGCAAGCTCCACAGTGTAGGTGATGGAGTAACTGTGCAGGCTCCACAGTGTAGGTGATGGAGTAACTGTGCAAGCTCCACAGTGTAGGTGATGGAGTACTGTGCAGGCTCCACAGTGTTGGTGATGGAGTAACTGGGCAAGCTCCACAGTGTAGGTGATGGAGTAACTGTGCAGGCTCCACAGTGTAGGTGATGGAGTAACTGTGCAGGCTCCACAGTGTAGGTGATGGAGTAACTGTGCAAGCTCCACAGTGTTGGTGATGGAGTAACTGTGCAGGCTCCACAGTGTAGGTGATGGAGTAACTGTGCAGGCTCCACAGTGTAGGTGATGGAGTACTGTGCAGGCTGCACAGTCTTCAGTCCAAATATATTGACTGACGAGGTGTTCTTTTTTGTGTCCTTTCACCATGTGAAAAGAGACAGACATCAAATATTAATACCACACCATACCTGTTTATTACAAAGCTCTTCTTAGAAAGCAAATTGGTTGGTTGCAGGCAGTCAGGCATCTGACGCAATCTAAATATCACATTGACTGTATTATTTATACTGTCAAATTAGCTAAATCATCATTCAAAGATCGTCTTACATTCAAGGCACAATTTACATAAGCTTAGTCATCAATTTACATGAACAAATCTACCTGCATTAAAACCTGTTTGACCAGATTAAAATGATTTCACATAGCACATAGTTTAAATATGAACTAAAATTTCCTAGTTTAAGTACACGGGTACAAAGTACACAGGATCCTTTTGTAACTTAATACAATTAAATCTAAAACTATATATTCAAAGTTAGAACAATTACTTTGTGTATATGTGTACATGAGGTTTGAAATGTCCATTTGTGTGCACGTATGTGTGTTTCTGTGTATCCGTGTAACATTGAACCATGCCACCCTTAACCTGTAATAACGGAACCTTTACACTCTAATCAAGCCAACCTCCATAAAGAGGTGGAAGCTGTCTGGTGAGTTCAGCCAGTATGTAAAGATAATATGTGTACTTTTTCACCTAACTAAAAGTTAATCTTTCTTCTGTATGCAGTTCACAGTTTTTAGAATCTGGAGGACCCTTGTGTTTATACATTTTTGAAACATTGTGTTAATGGTGCTGCTCTTTGTAAACACTATTTTAAAAAAACATGTGAGTTCTGGTTTGTGGCAGTGAGTCAACAGCATCATTCCCACTCCAAGTTTGCCCCCTGCTGGCTGAAGGAGTTAAAGCAGCCCAGACCTGTCTGCCGGAGATGCATAGGCTTGTTTACTCAAACACAGCACCCACACCATCCTCGGAAATGCGGATCCAATTCATGTATTCTAGCCCTGCCTATTCACATTTGAAAAAGCTGGAATTTAGTTATCACTTTATAGGATTTTAATGGTTTTTTGTTGGGCAATTTATTCTCATCCATGTGAGCTAATGCATTACAAAAATACTTGCCCTCTCATGTTCCCCACAGGAATGTTAGTGTCTGAATGATAGTTCCTTCTAATACATTTATAGGTTCACTCTTCAAGTATAGAACACATGTTTCCCAGAATGCCAAGCAGTGTTGCACTACCAACTACCAGCTGAGCTGATCCTGGGACATTATTTTCTGCTTTGTTAAACTCATTAATTACCTTCCAGCCAAGTACATAAGAAATGTATCATAATTACCTGGCTTTAAAAGCCTGATGGACATTCGTTTTTTAGAAATTTGATGCCATCTGCTCTGTCCTTGTGTCTGTTGCATAATCCATTTGTTGGTAAGTATTAAGGCCTGCCCTGGAGTAATTTAACTTCACTTTTTCATTATGTATTAATAAAAAAGTATTTGTGTTCTGCAGTTTAGGCACGCAAGGATGCAAGTTATTCATATGCCCATATGCCTCAGCAGGAAACTTCTAATAAACATCTTTGTGTGTGTGCGTGTGTGCATGTGCGTGTGTGTGTGTGTGTGTGTGTGTGTGTGTGTGTGTGTGTGTGTGTGTGTGTGTGTGTGTGTGTGTGTGTGTTTGTGTGGCACAGTTTTGAGTGTTGTTTTAAAATGAAAATGTTTACACTTTCCAAAGAAGAAAAAAAATACATTTGCAAAAATACATTTGTTTTAATAACCTTGAAAAATGGCAATACATATTCAATATTCAATAGAATAACTCTCACACTTTGTAATATATTCATGTGCAGTTGCTGTACATGTCCATAATTCATGTTCTGCACAGAGTACAAATGCCAGCAGCCACATTTTGGAGAAATTGTATGTGAAAGGTCAACGCTTGGTTAAGGGTCAGGGATGAGATTGAGGAATGGCTTGACCACATGACAATGGTTATGTCGATGATTGACTTCAGAAAGTTGTATGAAATAATCCCTAGTATTAGTAACTATGTAACAATATGTACTAAGATGTATTTTATATCATCGCCAATATAATTGTACACTATTAACAATATTTGTTTTAAGTCCTGTATTTGTATTTTTTAAAGTTTATTGTCAATTCATTATTATTATTATCATTATTATTATTATTATTATTATTATTAATCTTATTATATATTGGATAGATGTACTTTTTTTACTGTGTAGATATTAGATGCTGAATGCAAACCAGAAATTCAAACCCCGTCCTGTTCACATATGTGTTGTTATGATTATGTACATAATATCTACAGTGCATCTCTGTGCATATATATCCAGCTCCATACAGGATCCATTAAGAACCCAGAAGGCTTTTCCTTAGAGTGTGCAAAAACACCTCCTTTTCTTTATTCACTCTGGTCCATGCTTGACAGCGGTTTGGTGAGATAACACACTGCCCTCGTTCAGAAAGAATCCCGGGGCCCTGCAGTTTGTCCACGTCGTCGCTCTGCCGCAAATGCGGCCCCGCCAATCGAAGCAATGTGTGTGCATTCCTGTGCACAAGGACGAGAGTTAGCAGCTTCAGTGCACAAGGGGCAGGCCTCTATCCAGATTCTGTTTATGTCCCAGCTGGGAGTAAAGAGCATTGAAATGTCATTATCTCTTTGTTCGGAAAGCAAATCCTTTAGCGTCTGCAGGTGTGGAGTGTGGTGGTGAGGCAGATAGAGACACAGAGTGACAAGAAGATGGATAAACAGATAAGCAACAGATAGAGATGTGCATATAGACAGACTGATGAAGAGACAGATAAACGCAGGCAGACCGGCACATGCATGAACATCAAAAATTAAAAGAAAGACGGAATTTCCAACAGTCATAGAGGCCAGGAAGACAAATACTTAGAGACTGACATGGGGCATGGTGCAATCGGTCTGTGCGCCTAGTGGCACGGTTTATGGCAGTAGAGTGGGAATGTTACTTCAAGCAAGGTTTTAAGGTTTACTCATCTGTTGAAACGCATTTCCAGTTCAAATCATGCATATTGTTTTATAAAAACAAAACCAGGACCTGCAGAACATGAGACCAGCTTTCTACCATGCCTCTGCTCTGTTTCCTTCAAGGTGGAGTCTGCAGCTGTGTATAAGCTTTTGAAGCCCATGGCAAATTCCTTTGACATCATCAAAAATATTAATTAAAGTGACAAACCAGTTATGGTGCAGATGAGGCCTGCATCTCGCCACAGAAACCATTTCCTACATGAGATTTCATCACACGCGCAGAGTAGAACAGAGATATATGTGAGGAATGTGTGATTGTTATTTGAACAAATTCTCCACTGGTCTCCTGCAGTGCTGGCAAATACACACAAAAAGTTTAGTTCAGGCGAATTCTGTCAAAATAACACAACCAGAACTAACACACTGAAAATGTGGATAAAAAATATTTATCCCACAATTTTGAGGAACTGTTCTCCTTCTACTGTTAAAAAAAGATAAGTGACTGCAGTCTACAACTGAGATTTTGACAACGTCCATTTTACGACATCATCTCATGGCTCCGAGTCAGATGGAAAGTTGTCTGGTTTGATGATTGACAACCGCGATTTGACAACGATATAAAATTTATTCTACAGTGAGGCGCTGTTGTCATACTGAGCGACATGCTCTCCCTGAACTCCTTCAGCAAATATCCGGCAGTGGACATGGATAATGAGTGAAAAAGTAAGCTGTGTTATGTTGCATGGATAAGGGTGTGCAGTAAGCAAAGTAGATACTTTATTAATGATGGCGAATATGAGGGCGGTGTCCACGCAGCAGCTGCCATGTAGAGAGCCTGAGCGATCGCCAGCAGCACAGAGAGGCTTCCAAAAGCAACTGTCTCCAGGTCCTGATGAATTCCAGATTGCCGCCCTGACAAACTGCACAAGCTGGACAGGGAACGCTCCAGAGTCACGGGAAGAGAGGGAGGGAGGGCGGGAGAGAGATAGAGTGAGGGAGGGAAAGAGAGAGAGAGAGAGAGAGAGAGAGAGAAGGAGGGCAGAGGAGGAGAGGGACTTACAGTGTAGTCTTCCAGCAGGGGTGTGTGTCCTTGACCCTCCTGACTGAGTTGGACCTTTTCTCTGCCGTACACTCGTGGGTCTGCTGGTGGCTGAACCGCGATAGGGCACCTGGTCGCCATGCTGCGCTGGAAGGTGGTGATCATTGCTGTCTTCTACTGCAATATCTACACGTGTGCCATTCAGCAACGGGGCAAAGGTAAGACCCAGGTGCATGCACGCCAGGAAATATGAGCAATCAACACGACTGGCACATATGCAACTGACATCACAGCCTTACAGTTCATTCCATACTGCTCAGAGGACATATAAATGGACACGTGTATTAGAGTGAGGTAATTCCACAGAGCTGACCAGAGATTATCAAGGAACACATTTAGTGTCCCGTGAAGGATAGAAGAGACATTTACTTTATCTAAAATATAACTGGGAAAGTTTGTTCACAAGAGAGTAAGTTATTTTTTTCAATACTGGCTCTTTGTTAGATTTGTGAAGCTGATGAATCATCTTTTTTTAACAGTTGTAACCTATTGAGCATGGACAGAACATTGAATAGTTCTGACTGAACTGTATACTGCAGAGTTAGACAGGTCAGTAAAGCCTATCACGTATCTGAGGGAGGTGAGGTCCGGGCAAGAAGATAGATCGAATGGATTGCATTTTTTGCATTAAGAGAAATCTACCAGCTGTCATGTTGTGGCTGTCATATATATATATGCTAAAGAAAAATCTTTAAAAATGTTAAATAAAATTGTAAATATAAAATTTATATCATTGTCACAACAAATCTTCCTCCAGCCAGTGTTGTCAGAGAAAATGCAGAGAAGTTGCTTTTGTATTGTATTGGATTGATTGATTAATTGATTGATTGGTTGGAGCCAAATAAACTTTGTAAAAGTTGAGATTGCAGGATATTTGTCCCCTTTACATTTTGACTGTTCTGTCTGAAGCACCTGTTGCCCATCTAAAAAATGATGTTGAATTGATCACAATGTGGAGCAGGCTTTGTCTCTGATGGAAATAAATCCTAAACTGTAAACTGTGGTTCATAATGCACATGGACACACAGTATGCAGTCCTTAGTGAAAGTGTCTGCTGGGGGGGGGGGGGTTGTTGACACAGGCACTCCCATAATGTTAACTCTGTTGTGCACAACTTGTTTCTTCATAAGCTGTGGAAAGAATGCACTCATGCAGGATAATCAATTATCTGATCTAATATAATAAAGAATCAAAACCGAACCCTCTACGCTGGCAAACTAGAAACCATCGTCCTCTTCCAAGTAAATCCATCTGTGGGAAAATATTCTTTTAAGGCTGTAGAATGTAAGACATTATGAACCTTTTGTGCTTGTTTATATAAGAATATTTTGTAATGGGTCAAGCTCTGTTTCTTTCTTCAGGAGTTGCAGCAGACATAGTCCGTGCAGTCTCACAACATACTTTATGTACGTAACTGTGCTTTAACATGTGGGTTTTAAATCTAGGACATCTAGGACAATAAAGGGAAAATGACCAGAACTAGTTTTACTTACTTTATTTTCTCTTTTTTTAGTATATTTATATTTTCGTATATTTCAGTGTACACCCCCCAGCCAGCCCCCCCCCTCCATACTGCTGTCCTCATAGATCAGGAGAGGATGTTGATGGAACAGCAGGTGTCCGAATTTTCACTGCCACACATATCTACAATACTCTCCCAGCTCCCCAATGGCTTCATTAGGCAATATCATCCTTTCATATCTGATTTCTCAGCCAATCAATCAAAGTTAAAATCTCGATCCAAAATGCGTTTTGTTGCATGTCTCCATGGGCTAGGTAGCTGGAACTGCAGTTAGCAGCAAGAGTTATTTAGCTGGAGCTGACTGAGGGTAGAAAATGCTTCAGAGGCTGATGGCTTGTGAGTGCATGCACATGATGTGCATGTGTGTGCTTTTGTGTTCATGTTTGTACGTGCATGTGTGCAGGCAAAGTTATTTTATCTGTTTTTTAGCTTCTGTGAGTCTGACCAAATCCATTGATGACTTGTTAGACCACAGTGTCTGCTTAACAATTTATGCCACTGTGCCATATAATTTTTAGGAAATGTATAAGGATTTGTGGATAAAATGGCCACAGTTTCCACTGATTTTGAGATTTTGTCAACTCAATATAGAGATGGGCTACCGTGGCAAAAAGATATAGATGGGATATTGTTGGAATAAGAACAGAGTGAGATAGGATGTCATTCAGTTCGTAGGAATGGCCAAAATGTGTCTTGAAAAGGGGGTCAGCTTAACTATAACCGCTTGCCTAAACATGACTACTGATCCATTGACATCTACCAGAACAGTTCAGTGAAGAACAATGAGGTCTTAGGAACATATGGTGAGTATCTGTAGACATTTTATGAGTCACATTTCATAGCATATGTGCTTGTTTAAAGCCTGAAAACAGTTCCTAATATTAAAAAATATTGCAATATTTTTCAGCAGCTGAAAATAAAGAAATAAACCTACAGTCCTATCCAGACAGTAATTTTCCCAGTTTATCGTAAATTATGTTGCCGATCAACAGAATGTTAATAACTTTTGTACCATTGAAGTCCATGTGACAGGACTCAACTTCATTTAAAAACAGGGGCTGTTCAGTAGACATCTCAAGAGAAGCTTCTTTTTAACACAATGAAAGCTTTTCCACAGTTGTGCTGTACTGTGTGGTCTGAATTTTTCTGACTGGTTTATAGGACCTGTGGGACCTTGATCTCTTGGACGGAGTTTTGGCAGATCAGCTGTGCATTAATTTTAGCAATGCCTTAAATTGGAATGGGATTGTTGTTGCTTTTGGTTGTTACTGGAATTCCTCTTGAGGCTCAGTGAATGCCCTTTGGTGGAATGTGGACTTGTGGGCTTGTGTGAAAGGACACCAGGGACAAGAGGAACATGGAGTCCAGCCAAGGAGAGACTGGGAAGAGGGTGGAACAAGCTGGAGAGAGGGGAGGACGAGGGTGGAACGAGCTGGAGGGAGGGGAGGAAGAGGGGAAAGGAGGGGCAGGGTTGGATAAAAAGAAACAAATAGAAGAAATTATCAAGAATCAAGTGCCAAAAAAAGTACTGAATAAATAGTTGAATTGAAGCCCTTTGGTCAGCTGGGTTAGATCTGATTGGATGGAGTCAGGAGGAAAAATGAGTCAGGAAAAACAACCCTTCAAGTGATCCATCCATATCTACTGCATATCTGGCAGCAGAGTGATGGTTTGAGGCTCGTTTGATACATCAGACGCTTGTGGACAGTCATTTAGCCAATCATGGGTTCCATACTATTCCCATGTAATTTACAGCTTAATCTATTCCCACCCCCCAATTCCTATAGAGATCCATTCAAATGCAGAGAGGTTATAGTATCGCTTCTAAGAGAACCTGAAAATAAGATATAGAGAGTTTTTTGACATCCTTTTATAGCCAGCATCACCTGCATCACCTGATAGCATCACCTGTTTACCTGTGGAATGTTAAAACAGGTGTTTTTTGATCTTCTCAGTATTTTTTTTGTTGCCCCTGTCCCAACTTTTTTGGAACGTGTTGCAGGCATCAAATTCGGAATTAGCGTATATTTCAATATACAATTGAAATACAATCAATAAAGTTGATAAGGTAAAACATTAAATATCTTTTCTTTGTACTGTTTTCAATTAAATATATGTAAAGGAGAATTTACAAATCACTGCTTTCTGCTTGTATGTGCATTTTACATACTGTCCCAACTTTTTTGGAATTAGGGTTTGTATAGGAAAGCCACTAAGAATCTTGTTGAAAGGCACAGTGATGCTATCCTACCTAGGAGTCAAGCTGAAAGCACAGTTCCTTCTTGAAAAAGCCAAGATGGCGGCGTAGTAAACGGTCTACTGCAGAACTCTCTCTGTCTTGAAAACTTTTTAAAAGCAACAAAACGAACTTTAAGGATAAAAATTGAAGCTGCATGTGATGGCAAAAAATCTAGGCTCACATAAGAGAAACCTTACGACTCCCAGTTCCTCTCCATCCAAACTTTCTGGCAAGAGACAAGCCATGGAAACTGACGCCGCGGAAAACATCATTGCTACGCTCAAGATGGCTATCAAAGAGCAAGGGGCTAGCATTGGGAAGAGTATTAGTGACCTGCAGGTTACTGTTAACTTTATCTCCGAAGACCTCAAAGAGTTGAAAGGTAAGGTGACTCACACCGAAAAGAGAGTGAGTAAAGTAGAGGAGAAAATCCAAACATTGGAAAGCAAAGTGCTGGAGTTGTCACGGTACAAACGAAGATGGAACCTGCGACTTCACGGGCTAGCTGAGGAAGACGGAGAAGACGTTCGCCGAAAAGTGATTGAAATCTGCCAAAACATGGCTCCTGACCATCGAGAGAAATTCCCGGAGGTGCTCGACTCGGTGCACAGGCTTGGGCAGCGACGTGAGTCTTCATCGGCACCACTGCCCCGGGTCGCAATCATGCAATTCACTATGAGGCACTTTCGAGACATCATCTGGAAAGCGGCGAAGCGATCCGACTACTTGACGGCCAAGAAACTGCGCTTCAAGGAAGATCTTTCTCCCGAGGACAGAGAGAGGCGCAACCTGCTGTGGCCACAGGTTGAGAAAGCACGCAAGGAAGGGAAGATTGCTTACTTTGTGGGAGCCCGTGCGTTTGTGAACAGAAAGGAGATTCACTGATGTGCTTGTCAGTCATGTAAGCTAATATGACTCAGGATATATTTTGCCTTATTTGTTTTATAAATATACAGTATGCTGTTGCTGCTAAAAACTTTTGTATTGCATAGACAGAGTAGTTCTGTTCTCTCTGTTGTTTACACACACTTTTTCTCAGGGTGAAAAGTTAGTTACATTTCAAAATTTCATCTTTATCTTTTGTTTCTTTTAATGCTCGAGGATTAAGGGACAATACCAAAAGAAAAGCACTGCTGCTATATGCTAAAAGCTTGAATACTGACTTTTGTTTCATACAAGAATCTCATTCGGAACCTAATGATGCTGGATTCTGGAAATCACAATGGGGGGAGGTCTTGTGGATGTCTCATGGCACAAACCACTCGGCAGGAACTCTGACTTTGAAGCACAAGTTCAACGGGAAAATTATTTCTTCACAGACAGATCCAAATGGTCACTTTATTTTGTTGGTTATTTCATTTAATGATCAGGTATTTTTATTGGGAAACATTTATGGATATAACAACAAACAGGAGAATATTACCTTATTGCATTCAGTAAATGAAAAAATTGAGTCTATAATAAGTAAATTTGCGGATCTGAAGATCATATTTGGAGGGGACTGGAATCATTCAATTAATGATATGTTAGATAGATGGCCAAATAAAAGTAATACAAGTAATAGTTATATGTTAGATTTTATAAATGAAAGAGATCTGATTGATATTTGGAGGTATAAGAATCCTACAGTTAAAGTATTTACGTGGAAGAATAGGTCAGGGTCATTACAGTCACGTATTGATTATTGGTTGATAACTGACCCTTTATCTGAATATGTCTCTACAGTTAAAATGTTACCAACACCCTTGACGGATCATAAAACTATTTTTTTGGAGCTGCATATGTCTGCTAGTCATCAATCTAAAAGAGTCAACTCATACTGGAAATTAAATAATTCTCTTTTATTGAATGAACCTTTAGTAAAGGAGATTAAAATAAAAATAGGCGAATGTTGGAATAAGGCATGTGCTGACAATATGTATGGCAAAAATTGGGAGTTCATGAAATTTGAATTAAGGTCCCTTATAATGAAAAGAGGAACTGAAATAGTTAAAAATAGGAAAAAAGAAGAATCAGAAGTGATCTCTGAAATTATTGCCTTATCATCACAGTCACTTGAAAATTTATCAGAGGATAACAAGAATAGACTTCAAATTCTACAATTAAAATTAGATAATCTATATATTCATAAGGCAAAAGGAGCCTTTGTGCGCTCTAGGAGGAGGTGGCTTGAAGAGGGAGAGCAAAATTCCAGCTATTTCTTCAAATTAGAGAAACGACATAATACATTATGCAGCATGACCAAACTTTGTTCGGATGGTGTCATCACACAAGACCCTAAAAAGATTTCTGAGACTTGCGAATCATTTTTTAAAAACTTATATGAGTCTAAATTATCAACAAATGACATGGAAAGTTTCTTCAACTCGTTGGGTAATATTAAGAGCATCAGCAATGCTAATAAAGATTTGTGTGATGCCCCCATCAAAATAGTGGATATTGAAGATGCGATTAAAAAAATGAAACTCAATAAGAGTCCTGGAAATGATGGATTGACCTCAGAGTTATATAAATTATTTTCCAAGGACTTATCACGCTTTTTACATAAGGTATATATAGAAAGCATTGCTAATGAAAAGCTCCCTCCTTCCTTGAATCAAGGGCTAATCACTTTGATTCCCAAACCGCAAAAGGACTCTTTATTGTTAGATAATTGGAGACCTATTTCACTCCTGAATAATGATTATAAGATAATTGCTATGTGTTTGGCTAAAAAGTTAAAAAGTACACTTGATGACATTATTGATGAAACACAGTCTGGTTTCATGACTGGCAGACATATAACAAACAACATAAGACTGGTGATTGATATTTTAGATCAGTCAGAATTAATTACAGATAATAGTTTCATTCTTTTTTTGGATTTTTATAAAGCTTTTGATTCCATTGAACACAAATTCATGTTTAAAGCACTTGATATTTTTGGTTTTGGAAATATGTTTAAAAAATCTGTCAAAACGTTATATGCAGGTGCAAATAGTTCAATCAAACTCCCATTTGGCACTACTAAAAGATTTAACATCAATCGTGGAATCCGTCAAGGCTGTCCGATTTCGGCCTATCTCTTTCTTCTTCCTATGCAATTACTCTCTATTCATTTTAAAAACAGTGATGTATTAGGTCTCTCTATTGTTGGCAGAACATTGTCTATTACTCAACTTGCAGATGATACAACACTTTTTTTAAAGGATAAATCTCAAGTTGGTAAAGCAATCAAAGTCATTAACACTTTCTCAATGGCCTCTGGTCTCAAACTGAACATTTCAAAATGTGAGCTTCTTCCTATTAAAAGTTGCACAGATACTATTATTTCAGGGATCCCTGTTAAGCATAAGGTTAAATATCTTGGTATTATAATTGAAAAAGACCAAAGCTCTAGGCTATCAGGAAATTTTGATCCACTTATAGCTTCAGTCCAACAGAGATTTAACCTTTGGCTTCAAAGAGATTTGTCCATTACTGGAAGATCCTTAGTAGCTAAAGTTGAAGGCCTCTCCAGACTTATATATGCAGCTATGGCACTTGATGTCTCAAAAGACATATGCACAAAAATTGACAGAATATTATTTGAATTTATTTGGAAAAAGAGAATACATTATATTAAGAAAAATGTCATGATAAATAAGTTGTGTTCTGGTGGTCTTAATTCTTTAGACTTCACCTCCTTAAACTCTTCTTTTAAAGTCAAATGGATCAAACTCTTCTTAAAAAATCCCAACTCAATCTGGAACTTTATTACTGCTCATATTTTTAACTCACTTGGAGGACTGCATTTTCTGCTAAGATGCAATTACAATATTCTTAAATTACCGATAAAATTGTCCAACTTTCATAGGCAACTTTTATTATCCTGGTCAATGATGTACTCACACAATTTTTCTCCCCATAAATATTTCATTTGGAACAATCAAGATATTAGGTTTAAAAACAAATCTTTATATATTAAGAGATGGGTTGATAATAAAATCGTACTTGTTAGTCAATTGATGAATGACAATGGTCAGCTATTTACTTATGAAGAATTTCTTTCTGTATATGGTTTCCCTGTTACACCAAGAGAATATTCTATTGTTTTTGATGCAATACCAGAAGGGGTTAGAAGGTTATTGTTGTATGCTCCTAAAGGTAAAAGCTGTATTATTCCAGGGTTGACTCCTGATGACATATATATTGGTAACTTCTGTCCTCTATTGAGTGATAAAGCCACTAATCAATGCATTAGAAATATTATTCAAAGAGACATTGTTTCTAAACCTGCAGCCGTTTTCTATTGGAATAATATTTATAATGACATAGATTGGAAGAACACGTGGATCTTGTCAAGAAAATTTCTTATTACAAATAAGGTACGAGAAGTTACATTTAAATTGCTTCACAGATGTTATCCAGTCAAGACTCGTCTCGTAAAATACAAGATCAATATTGACACACTCTGTTCCTTTTGTGGCAATATGGATGAAACAATATGTCATTTATTTTGGGATTGTACCTACTCTCATGTCTTTTGGATTGATTTAAATAATTTCATAAACAACAATATTGACCCTTCTTGTAAACTTAACATCCAACATGTTTTATTTGGTCTGTCACAAAATGAGGAAAGAAATCCTGAAAAAATATATATTATCAACCTTCTATTAATATTTGCTAAATTTCATATTCATTGTACCAAATTTGCACACCAGCGTCCAAACATTATTGTATTTAAAGCACTTTTTTCATCTTATTTAAGGTCTTTAAAAAACTGTATGAACTCTAAAGCCAGCAAAACAAGAAGACTATGTGAAGAATATAACTTAACTTAATCCTATACCTCGAGCTCTTTTATTTATTCTTTATTTTATTTTTATTTATTTTATTGATGGATTTGTAGTTTATAATTGTGAAGTATATTATAATTTTGTAACTATCTTTATCCTATTGTGATGTAATGTTTTCATGTTCTTATATTTTGTAATTGTTCAATAAAAAAAAAAAATAAAAAAAAAATAAAAATAAATAAATAAATAAATAAATAAAAAAATAAAAAAATAAAAATAAAAAATAAAAAAAAAAGCACAGTTCCTTCTCACTAATTCACTCTGCCTGTGTGAGAGGGGTTAAGCCTGAAGTCCTGCAGCTCAGAGTCCTCCCTGTTTCAACTCCAAGTTTAGTGCATTCCTGCAAGCACATCTTTGAGATTGAATAAATCTGAAAGTTACTGATGTTGAATGTTGACCTATATGTTTTTCTCATTTTCTTTCTTTTTTTGGACCCCATCCTTGTTTCATAACACTCAGCCTCTTACATTACATTACATTACATTACTCTTCCCTTGTTGTTTTCGTCACATTCCAAGACGATTGCGGTGAAGATGAACTGTTGCTGTGACATCGTAATTGTCTGTCATGGGATTTTTCATTCAATTTCCTTTCACTGGTATGAAATATGAGGCGCAATCTATGCAGGAAATAATATCACTCTAGGGCCTTGTGTCTCACCAACCATCATCCCTGTTTGTGTGAACCTCCATGTATGACCACCCTGTTACTGGGTGTGCGTAGTGTGTCAAACATCTGCTTTCAATATGAGCACAATCAATTACACGTTCATCAGGAAACTGAGAACTGGGATGGAAAATGAGAAGCAAATGAGAAACACTAGGATGAGGCACTGAAAGCCGCCCTAAGACCGGTCGGTTTCATATGCCCCTCACACAAACATCAGCTAGCGTCTGACATGGGGCAGAGACGATTTCAAAGTTGCCCAAGTATATCCATTACAATTTCAACCCTGATCCAATGCACAAATCATGACGCAATTTGGCATCCTGAAATTGTTCTTCAGTTGAAAACCTCAGTTGGGACAGTTTTGCACGTCCCATATGCAAAACTAATTGTGCTTGCGAATGCCTTACCATCAGCAGGTGGATATCAACTTTTTACATTTCCACCAAATCCTGTTCAGCATGAGGGTTCACAAGTAGTGAGGGCTACAGACAGTCAATGAAAAACAACCATTCAATAACGTGCAAAAAAACAAACATCTGTTTTCTATTAGTGTTCTGGATACACAATAACATACAATGTAAATAAAGGAGCTCCTGTCCAAGACTCCCAGAATCCACATACACTGCTTTAGCGCAAGAAACAATGAAAGGAAGGAAATAGGTTCTATTTTAACATTGGCGGAGACACATGGACCACTTTCCTCCATGCTACAATTATCAACTTTTAACTTTAACTGATATAAAGCTACTTTCTTACATACATACAAAAGACTCTTTTTAAAAATTCTTCTTTTTGTTGCCATTGTGGTTTGGTTGCCTGCAAACCCAAAATAATATAACTTATCAAACATAAAAAAGTATCTAGTTAGTGTGACTGTGTAACATTATCTAGGAAGCCAACCTTAGCTGGATAGTTTTTTCTGACAAAGAAACATATTAACAGGTATACGTATATGTTAATATGCACTAGTTAGCTCAAATAATATGCTCCTAGATTGACTAGCTTGCAAGCAAATTAACATTGGATTTTAAGGCTTATTAACAACTCTGTTGTTGCTGACTGTAAATACCTTCTCTCAATGAGAGGCCCTGGTGGCATTGTTACAGCAATCACCTTTTTCTCAGAGCTAGTCTGAAACGTCGCTGCATTGATAAGTCCTATGCCATGTAATATTTAAAAAAAACTTTTATTTTAAAGCAATACATTTCCAGTTTTCAGTTTGTTTGCTGTCCTCTGTACTTTTTTAATAGATTACCTTCTCATAATAGGATGACCAGAACTTATGTCAACCAATGAAATATCATTATTTAACAAATAGAGAAATGTTTGGTGCGTTTTAAGCAGAAAACATCTTCTCATTTATATTAAATCTTCAATAACCAGATGCACACTTTGGCTGTTTCTCATAAAACTATAGAACAGATGTTGCTGATAGCAACATGAGACAGTGATTGATTACATATTCATCTCAAATTTATGTCGACAAAAAAGCCCTGTCTGTACGTTTTTCATTGGTGGGTCTGATTTGTGTAAGCTTAAACTAACTCACTCACATAGGGTATTATGAAAATTATTTTCCTGGTATTCCTGAAAGAAATCTATTATGCAACCTGTAAAAAGGTCTGCAAATTCATTTTAGCACAATCTTGATAAATTTGGAAATGCATGTACTGACATAATACCAATTGAAATATGAGAGTTGCGTATCCATCCTTATCAAGACACTAGTTCTCCCTAGAGGCCAAATTTTGATTAGTATGCAGGGTTTTCACTGGCAGGTTTTTACACACCAAACTGAACCACCAGACTAGTGATAACATGGTTCCTGTGAAAGGCATGTATATGATTAATTATTGAAAGCAAGTAAAAAAGTAAATATAAAAAAAAGATTATGTATAGCTGGAGCCTGCAGGGACTTGGTAAAAAATTCACACTTTTTTGTGCCTTTGAAGTGAGTCCAATAAATGCTGAACAGTTTGAAAGAATTCAGAAGTAGAGGTAGGCCATAAAGGTCTTTTGAAAATCCTAACACAGAGGGAGATTCTTTTGAGTGATAAGTTCTAAGACCTGTGATAAAGCGTGTTGGTTAGAAGCTCACATCTCTCTGTTGTTTAGAGTATTTGAGGCCGAAGCCGGAGGCTCCAATGGTAATGTGAGTTTTTGAACTGCTCGGGAGAAGACCAAGTGCCTGTGTCTGTTTGGCTTGGCCCTTGCCCGGTCTGGGCAGAGAAACGAGCCCTGACTCCCTGGCTCTGCGGCTCCAGGCCTCCAGGCTCCTTCCAGCTGGGAGAGAGAGGATCCCATTGCTCTTCCCTGGCTCCCTTCTCTCCGCTTCCTGCTGTTTTTCTGTTGAACTCGTTATTTCTCTTCAAGGCAGGGATGCATGTTGGAACTTCACCTGCGATCAGGCCTCGGGCACTATGAGAAGAGAGCGCACAGTCGCATCAGTGAGTAAGCGGTGTCCATATCGTGCAATATGGAGAACCAGGTTTTCAGGCTTGGCATTTAAGTTGAGAATTATCCATTGTGGGACCTCTGGTAATATAATGGATCAGAATCAGATGGCCTGTTGATAATCACAATATGCTCCCTGTGCCCATGCACAGCTCAATTTCCGTAAGTAATACATAACTGTGAGACGCAGCTTGCTCTCCACCCCAATATTATCAACCTTTCATCCAAATTTGTACATCAAAATGTAATCATATTTCTCTCACCGGCAGCACCACGCTCTGTAATTGGCCACATGCAGTTTTTAATTTTACTGCGGACCCTCAACAGGGTATTATGTGCAAACTCTGTCATGAAGTAGTTGTGATGCGGAGCTCCTGGGCTTTTTTGAATTAATGGCGATTTCAGTGCTTTATAGGGCACGATTGAGTAGAGGCCAGGACTGGAGCTGAGCCAATGCGAGCGGAACCCCCTCCGGTACCTCCTCCCCCAAACCTTTCTGGCACAAACTCCTAAACAGAAGCACTGTAAACTTTGGCATTAGACAGATAAAATATGCCTGCTGTGCAGGCATTACCCCACTGATTAAGATGCAGCACCGGTGATTTATTTGACCCAAACTACATTGGGGATTACAGTAATTAGGGGATCTCTGGCCGGGCCAGAGCCAGAACTCTCTCTTGGGAGCCAAAAATGAGAGACATTAATGAGAGCTCCAGCCTGATGGAGCGCGTGGCCCTTTCCAGCTGCTCTCTCTCTCTCTCTGCATACCATGGGTCTGTTCCTCCTGTGGCCTCTTTTATTGAGCTCAGATGTACTGCTGGACAGCTGGAGAGAGGGGAAGAGCAGGCGACGAGGCTGTTGGACGGCAAGCGAAAAACAGTAGCCTTCCTCCCGTCTGGTGCGTTAGATGTGGCCCCAGGTTCCTCTGCGCTGTGAGCCTGTGTCACCCTTAAGAGCTGACTTAGTCATTTATTCTCTCTTTAGCTGTCTGTTTGCTCCGCTATGTGCCAGATGTCGCTTGCATCCCGCAAGCGGGATCAAAAAGAGAGGTTCACCCTGTGTTCCATTGAACAGGCTCTTGGGTTTAATTTTATGAGAAACAGCCGTCTATCCTCAGCTCACTGGCCTGCTGTACACGTGGCGCGGTGCTCGGCAACCCCCGGATTCTCCTGCGCCTCTGCGCCTTTGAATCCAGAGGTCACACTCCCACCGCCTGCTGATCTAAGCCATGCCTCGGGGTCACGGTACCCAGGGTTTTCAAGGAGAGCTCTGTCCTGCCACCCCACCCCCCCCCCCCCCCCCCCCACCACAACAAAGGGTTTGCGCATGAAGCAGTAAAAATGGACCCCGGCGCACACTCAACTGATTCATCTCTCCCACCTGTGAATGAGTGCAAGGACTATACCTCTTTTATTGCAGGCTGTTTTTCACAGTGCAATGAATCATTGTGCCAAGGAAGGTGTCACAGGAAGAACTAATGGTTCTGTCTCTCTGCCTCACTTTCTCTCTCTGGCTCTCTTTCACGCTCATTCTCTTTTTCTTGCTTTCTCCTTTCTTCCCTCTTTCACTTTCCCTCTTCCCTCTTATCCCCCCCTCTCTATCTCTCACTCTCTCCCACAGCCCTGTTTCCAGCAGCTCTCAGAGTAAAGAGAGGGATGATCAACCCCATCTTTCAGAACTCCATAGAGGACATCAACTTGCTCTATGAGGTATGTTAATATTGCGAAATTAGGCACCAGATGACAATGAACTGAAGACTGACTTCCAAAAAGATGACTGCTGTCATAATTATAAACAGGATATGTCAACCATTCATTTGCACATATAGTTGTAAATGGAAATCTGCTAGTTAAAATTAAGTAACGTAATGAACTTGTTTGTTCCATTGTTTGTTGAGCTTAAGTGTTACACAATCAGCATGAAGGTGGATTGTTTATTTTTAAAGTGTGTTACACAGTCAGCATGAAGGTGGATTGTTTATTTTTAAAATGTAAGCCAAACATAAGTGAATCTACTAAATGTCTAAAATGTAAAATGTAACTGGGAAAGCTTTTTCTCCCTTTCATTAACTAGTAATGTCATTGTTTACGAAAACCATTTTTGTGATGCCTGACCAAGGTTTCAGATTTATTGATTGAAATTACATGGACCAGACAGATGAGTCCAGCCAAACCCAACTTAAATCTAAAACATTTAAAAATGAACAAAGTATTTCAATGGCATTTATAATGCAATTCATTGTGGCCAGCTGTTAACAGAAACTGAGGTTTATATTCTTTTACATACAGTATAACACGTGCACAGGCAGGCCTCAATATCTCCCCAGTTGAACCCATCCCTTATAAATACCTAGATCACTATGATAAGGAGTCTATGTATCACAGTAACGGACTATGTTCATGTTAAATATTCTGTTTATTTAGGTTTTGTAAGGGGGGTTGGGTTCGGAGGACCAGACGTGACTGAGGGGGGATCAGAAAGATATCCACGAAAATACCGGTGTAAGCCGAAAATAATAGCGACCCAAGAACATAGGGTGAAGCTCCCAGACTCGAGCAGAGAAATAGATAGTTAGGGAAAATAATCCCGGCCTAAGACAAATAATAACAACCCAGTAAAATGGGCGAACGCTCATAGACTCGAGCAGAGAGAAAACAAAACAGGTAGGAAGCCTCTAGCTCTGAAAATTGAAATAGAGCAAAAAACTAAATAGAGAGGCAAAAGGAGACGGGAAAAAACCAAGGAACTGTCTAGAAGCAGACAGGAGAGGAAAACCAAGGAAGGAAAAGAGTGAGAAGGGAAATGAAAACTCTAAAAGAAAAGAGAACTCCTATCTCACTAAGGCAGACCCCACATGTACTTTTAGTAGTAGCAAAAGAACAAGTGATTTCCTATACTGTCAATACCTGGCTTTGTGTAGTGGCAGTGAAGACACCAAAGCACCGGAAGCAGGAAGCACCTTGCTTATATAGCCAGTGGAGAATTTGAAACAGGTGCGCCAGATAAGTGCCGGGAAGCAGAAAAACCCGGCACGGGCGACGGAAAAAATAGGGCATGAACGCCCACACGTGGCTCCGAATGGAAACTACCACAGAGATAGCCAAACCATGGTTTATTTATAAATTTTGGTATGGTATGGTGCAGTTCAAATGTACCTTTGGGGAGCCATTAAAATTTTAGTTATAGAATTCTTGTGTGCTATCATTGAGTGCTAAACAGAAACAGTTGCAGTAGCTGTTAAGTTGGACTTTTGAAAACAAACATTACCTTTCACTCTCAAACTAAGGTGGATTTCAAAAACAGGATTACATAGCCACGTTGCTTCGAGCCACTTTGTCAGCATAGCTGCTCTATGGGGATTTAAATTCCTAATTCTCTCTGTGGAGGCCTGTACAAACACATTCCAGGAACCAAAATCCCTAGCTGTTCTGCAGGCTGTCTGATTTACATGAGTATACAGTCAGCACAGTAGGAAAAGCCTGCTTATCCTAAGTAGCCAGTAGAGGACTCTGTCTGCCCTCTTGGGTGTATCTCAGGAGGGAAATTATGAGGACTGTTGAGGGCACACATTGGTGATCTATGTGATCTATGCTTTCACCTGTTGACACTTAAAGCCATTCTGGGAGTTGTGTAAACTGAGGAAGATTTTTTTAAATGTGCTTAAACAGACTGTTTGTTAGAATAAAGAGTGAAATAAATTAATGGGGGAAATATGATGCAACTGTAACTGTCTGTAGATTTAAATATTGTACAGGAGAAACAAAAAGGCAGCAAGAAAAGATAATGGATAATTCCAGAATCACTCACTAAATAGGGGCATTTTCAGTTGTGTAGAACTTCCAAGCATTATGGAGACACCAGCAACCAAGATAATAACAATTTAATCAGATTTAATACAAACTGATTGGAAGAGAAGTGTTTCATATAATCTATGTTCCAAGGAACCACAAACACCTTTCGTATCTCATTTCATTACATTTCATTACATTACAGTCATTTAGCAGACGCTTTTATCCAAAGCGACAAGAGACACAGCCAGTTATCGAAGCCTGTTTTTTCCCTTGTGTGAAATCTGGATCTCAGGAGGCCTATCTGACCTGACCTAGAATAGCATGTTCCCTTAGGACACCAAACATTTCCCTCCACTGATCGGAGAGAAAGAAAGAGGACAAAGAGAATGAAAACACAGACAAGCAACTCTCTTTCTGAGTTCTCATTCTCTCAGTCTTCTTTATAATCTATTTATGGTATTAATTGAAGTGTTTTCCAAAACTCACTTTCACTTTTACCAATTTTGAAAAATCAACATTTTTGTTTATTATAAATTGTTTTGTTTTTTTGCATGAAAAATCCAAATTTTATACTTAAATCCCTAAGAGTAATAGTGGAAAAATAAAACTGCAAATATCTAACGTAAAAATTATACTCAACTTGTTTATCAAAAATGGTTTATCAAAACTGGACTTAGTGAGGTATGGAAAAACACTTATTATTATTCTCTGAGTGTCATGCGAAAGGTTTGCTCTTCTTGTGTTTATTTATGCATTGTATTGCTGTATGAGAAATATATATGGAAAAAAGGGAAAAGTATACCTTTGACAAGCTTGGCAAGGTTTTGTCTTTTTTTTATTTTCTGTTATTCTATGAGTGGTTGCACAGGTCACCAAGCCACTCGGGGAGCACTCAATGTTAATCTACATTTTGATTGAATTACTTTTTATTTTGCCTCAACCACCACCTCTTTGTTTCAGAATGTGTTTCAAATTAGTGTGCACTGGTCTTTAAGTTTTAAGTAAAGAAGTTATTTTTCAAATCAATGAAAAATGCTGCAGTTGTTTAACACATAGTTCTTATTATTAAAGCAGCTGAATAAGAAATAAATTAACAGGAAGGAGCCTGGTCGTGTAAGGCCGAGGCCACAAAGTGATTAATTGAGTACAAGGCAGAGCAGATATTGATTTACCCATTCTTTTTGATCCTCTTCCCCCATCTTCCAAAATGGGGCAGAAAAACAAATCCCCATCTTTTAAATCTGAACACCTGAGTATAAATTAAATCTTTAATGAAAGAAAGTTAAAGTCCTGCAGAACCGCCTCATGATTACTTGTATGTTTCTCTTTCTGCCTCCTGCTGTCTCTCAGTGTCCACTGCTATATTGGGCTGGGGACATTTTTCAATTTAACAGCTCATTTCACCAGCAAGTCAATACAATTTGTTTTCTGAGTAAAATATTACTTAACAAATGGACCAAGCAGACAAAAGGTACACAGTCTTCTTAACTACAAACCCATTCACAATACTTAAAATCCATATACATCCAATGGACTCCGTCATAAGTTAACTGCAGCCACTATCCCATGTGTAAATATATGTACAGCAGCAGAAGCCAAAACAACAGGGGGAATTCCACCCAAAGGTCTCTGAAAAAATAAGTAATCCAGGTCTGAAACACATATATTGAGCTACATATCTCCCTCAGAAACTGGAGTTGCCCACTTTAGTGAATGGAATTTTCCATTGAAGGTCCATTGAAAAGAGCCTCTGAAGACTGCATAAATATTTACGTTGCAGAACTCATTCTGAATCAAAAATGTATATATTTTGTCCAATTATTGTACAGCGTATTTTACTTTTGCAGTATTTCCCCTACACAGTACTCCACATTTACCCCAACCATTCTTAAAGTAAAACAATGTCGTAGATATTGATACATTTTCGGTGAGAATCCCCTTTAACCATTCCCTCATATCGACTTGCAGTTTGCCCTATTCGTTTTGTTTGTCTTGGATAAACCATGGAAGGTTTTGGCTTAGCGCATTGTACTATAGTCAGTATGAGGAAATTAAACAACTCCTTATCTACAGTGTAAATATTACAGTTGTCTAGAAAACCAAACAGCCATGTCCCGTCTGAAGGCCATTGTGCTACACATGCTTTGTGAGTAATTGCAGCTGATGCCAGGTCATAGTATTATAATGCAGTATTCAGGTCTTTAGAAGACACACCCCACACACACATAAGCTAATACTGTTTTCTTAAACAATTTTCCCTGATAACTTTTCTGCCTTTTGACTGACTGCTGTTGTTCCCCTGCAGTTGAAAAGCTTCATTCATTTGTCTGAAAGCTTTTTTTTATTTTTTATTTTATACTAGTTGTAGTTTTATGTATTTTCCCTTCCATGTATGAGTGTTTGAATAATAAGATATTACATGTAGTCCCCATGTATCTATCCCACCATTGGCCACTGCTGTTAGATTTATTTTTCTTCAGTATTTTTTTTTATGTGACCAGGGATTCAAGGAGTACCAGTCTCTACACTCAATTGTCTAGTTGCAGTCTAGTTGACAATCTGAGCTTCAATTACAATTTTTCCACAGGCTCCTATAACTGCACTGCACTCTGACCTAAAACAAATCAAGTCAATCAGATTGCTTGCTGGACAGAGGATACCTGCAGCTGCTTCAGTGAGTTGTCAGTTGTCAGCAGAGTTGACTTTTTTTCTCCCTCTCCATCCCTCCTGCTGCAGATCATGCTGGCCGGACTGCAGATAGGGGACGGGGACGTCCCGTTCACCGTACAGGATGAGGAGCTGGCATCCATGCGCCAGGCACGCACTCTGGAGGCCATATGCGAAGACGTCCTGCCCAAACGCCTGACGGACATCCGCCGGCTGATCTCTGACCTGTCCCAGCGCCAGGGCCCCCTCCAAAGGGGAGACTTTGAGCGAATCGTGCTGACCATGGTGTACGCCACCTACAGACTGACAAACACCAGCGGGCACCAGAGGGACGCCTGGGAAGAGTCCTTCATCAGCCTGTACAGGGCCTTAAAGCAAGACCTCAGAGGCCAATGAGGTGTTAGCAAGACCATTTGTGATTTATAAACTTGATTTATAAACTTTATTTTATGAATTATTTTGTCAGTGTGAACCAGCACTGAAGTGATCCTGGTTTCTAGGGAATCCCTCCAACTCCCCCCCACCCCATTCTCAAGTCTGTGCAGAAACATTGGTTCAGGAATGAAATACACTGTAGACTCTGATCACTGTAGGAGCTGTGGGTTCTTTTTTTCTCTTTGAAATGCAATTCTCTTTAGTTATTTCCCCCCTGAAATGAGTATATTGAGGTTTTAACCAAGAGTGTGACACGGGCGGGTGGAATGTTCACATCTGCTTGGTGCTACTGACTAGACTGATGGTTGTTTAAAACTCATTTTTCACAATCTGACCTAAATGCTTTGAGATATGCACTTTTCATCAACATCCAATATTAATACTAATATTTCCAATGAAAGTTTTTAGGTGATTTGACCTCTTAGGATTTGACTTCAGATGAAATGAAATGATGATGAATGATGATGCATGTGATTCTGCCCACAAGAGAAGGCCTCTGAGCTTATATATTTACAGTATGGAATGACAACTTTAAAATGCAGAAATTGTGATGACTGAGATTGAAATAATATTGAAAATTTGATGAAAAGGCATGCAGTTATACTTATTGAATGGGTTGTATAAAATCCTTTCCACAAGGATTTCCATATTTAAAATGGGATTTTCTATGAATGAAACACATCCTTCTAGTAATACATGTTTAAGTGGTCAGGTCATACATTATTTATACTTTTGCTAATAAATATTTTAATATTGTTCATCCCTGAAAATAAATGTAATAATATGGCCTTCATTTTTAACATCAGTGAAAATGTACCATGTAACAACCCCTCCCCCTGAGCAGATTGGAAATAAGCTATGCTATGTTCACACATAAATTAAAATATTCCTAAATCTACCCATGAAAAAGCAATGGAACCAAAAGCCCAGCAACATTACTGAAAGCTCAGTACACTGCTGCTGTTTTAAGTAATGTGTATCTCCAAACGGTTGTTTTATATTGTTTTATAACAAGGTTTCGATTGGTAAAATTAATTCCCGGGGAACTCTATAGTGCACTTTTTTCACAAACAATATTAAAACTTATAAGAGACACAAACCAAATTCTGGCAGCTGATAGCTTATTGAAAGTGATCTGTCAGTTGAAGTTGAAGCAGGAGTGTGCGTGAATCTCTCTCTATTGGAAATGTAGTGAGGAGAGGATTTTAAAATATGCATATGGTTTATTTTACACTACAAAATCATTTGCCGTTTGACATACCATACAAAATCATTATAGTTATACATTATGCATCACAAAGAAAAATAGTCCATCAATAAAAAGAACAGATATTGAATGAAGAAGCTGTCACTGAAACAGATCAATGTTTCTGAAACCAGGAAGCAAGGCCTAGTTTTGGCAAAGAAAAATAGTCCATCAATGAAAAAATCTTTACATAGAAATAGATATTGAATGAAGAAGGTATCACTCAAACATCTATTTTCTGAAACCAGTAAACGAGGTCAGGGATTTCGACTAGAGCAGAGGTCAGAAAGTAAAAGTCCTGCCATGTGTTTTTTCCACCCATGAACTCAGCCAGCTGATTTCACTAATTAGTTCTACCTCCTGGCTGAAGAATTATGCTAATTAGCAAAGCCAGGTGATTGGAACAAAATACTGGGGAGGACTTTTACTTTCTGAGGCTGGATTTTCCACCTCTGGTTCACAGCGCCACTCCAATTGAGATGACAGTGGGGTCTGATGTTCCTACTTCCTCCTTGGTCTGCGGGGAACCTGTGTCCTCCAGGGGGTGCTCTTGAGGCGGCGTGGGTCTGGCCGAGGGGCAGAAGGGTACGTATCTGATCCAGGAGGAGGTGGAGAAGCGAGTGCTGAGGCCAAAGGGCAGGTCGTACACCTCACCACTCTCCAGGGTTTCACCTGAGTCCTCATCGTGTGCCTCCTTCCACGCCACAATGCCTCGCTCATTTTTGGATCCTGGGTAATCCCATGAGAGAGAGGGAGGGAGAGGAAGAGAGAGAGGGAGAAAGACAGTGAAGGAGAGAAAAGGAGAGATAGAGAACAACAGGCTTTAACACACGATACCTACTATTTGTACTATACTATACATTATACACATGCATTTGTGTTAGTTCTATACATTGGCTTCCCCCTCACTCTTCACACAGACTGATAATAACACCCCAAAGTAAAGTAATTACCTCTCACAAATGTGTCTTAGAGAAAGTGACATAAGTGACATTTTCATAAGGTTATATTTCATTACCTTTGTCATTTACTTTTTGAGCAAAAATAAACTGAAAGAAAATAGACAGAAAAAAAGACAGAATCCCATGACATACCAGTGGCAAGCCACAATTAATGAGACCTTCATAACATCACAGCAAGAGCCCAGTCATTCCCATCACGCATCACCCATGATTTCAAACTAATCTATTGTGTTATTAAGGCATATTCTCTTTCAGGGAGAGACAGTGGCACTGCCAGGGCTCTGGGTATGAGACCATTTCCATGATGCCTGTTTATTTAATCATCCCCTGATCTGTGTAACCACTGCAGCTCACCTGGGATGGTGTTGTCAAGGACGAACCCAAAGAACCCCCCCACAAACATACTGGTGGTCAGAAGCACCCCAAGAACCTGGTCCAGCTCAATCACACCTACGACAGAGAAACACACTCACAGATGTAGGATACTGTACGTCTGTACTGCATTATCACCTGCTGTCTGTAGTTGTTGCTGTCCTATTACATCAGGTCAACTGTGCATAGGTTATCAATGTTTCCTACATGACCCATAGTGTCCATAAACTCGCATTACATGGAAAGTTCCATGTACGCAGTACTCATCCTGGTGCTACCTGTTGCTATGGATGCTGGGTGCTTGATGATCCAGTTGGGTATGACCAGCCCGGAGAACATGGAAAACCCAAAGATGAAGATGTTTCGCGAGGAGTTCATATCTGCATACTAGAGAAAGGATATCATGAGGGAGATAGGCCTGAATAGCGCAAGGAATACAGACGACCATAAACAGAATATGATTAGTTATGCCATGGGACACAGTAGAGAGATGACTTTGGCTTGACTATTCAATGATAAAAGGGCATATCTATGGTATAGTTATGTAAATTAGGTGAAATTACATGCCAGTAATATGAGGAAGCAGTCACGTGTGTGTGTGTGTATGTACAATATGTGCACATGTGCTAGTGTTGTATAAATGGAGAAACTGGACCTTATAACATTTACAGGACAGATAAGGTAAATGACAGTTCAAACCCTCCTAGTTATCTCAAAGAAATAAAACATGCATTTAATTTACAGCACTTAAAAAAGTTAAAAGCAATTAAAACTGTAGCAACGGCCCGTATAACATGTAAGCACACCTGTAGGTTTGCCACTCCCGCAGCGGAAATGACTCCAAACATGACAAGGAACATTCCTCCAATGACAGGCGTGGGTATAGTGGTAAAAATGGCTGCTACTTTCCCAAAGATTCCCATGATAACCATCAGGAAGCCACCGGCCACAATCACCATGCGACTCCCCACCTGCAGCGAGATGACAAGGTCACTCAGCATCAATGGTTTTAACAGTGAAGGTAATAATGACACTGTTCATATCTTACATGTCCATATGGATCAAAACACTCTTATCACAAAAAAATAATCTCGTACAATATTTGCATTTCCTCGACCATGCTGCTCAGTTGAATGCTACCCTCATCTTGGAATAGGATTAATGCTGTACGTGCAACATAAAACAATATTAATGCTAACAACAGTAATAAAACTGATGCTAATATGAGAGCCATTTTAATGGGGTCCAACCAAAGTACAAGCGCTACTAATAAGGACACAACATGTAGGAAAAAACATAAGAAAATATCACACCAATATTTTGTATCACATGTACAGTAAACACCCAAATTTGATTGGTTTGTAGCAGTCATGTTTTTTCAACATTTGATGAACCTCATAAGAAAATAACTTCACAGAACTGTTGAAGATGCACTAATCCCAGTAGTTATCACAGCCAGCTCTTCCCCCTCCCCCTCTGTCTTACCCGCGTGATCCCCAGTGCGCCCACATTCTCGCTGTAGGACGTGGTACCATTCCCTGTGCCCCACGCTCCGGCCAGCAGGCAGCCAATCCCTTCCATCCCCACCCCGCGGTTGATGGCGTGCTTGGGTGGAGGAGGGGCCCCTGACAGCCTGGCGCAGGCATGGTAGTCGCCCACGGACTCCACCATGGAGGACACCACCCCTGCCATGATCCCAAACACCCCCGCCAAGCTCACAGTTGGAAGGCCCCACTGACCTTTGGATAGAAACAAGTGACTTAAATTAATTTATATAGTTGTTATAAAGGGAATGTTATCTGTATATTGGGATTGTATATTGGGATTAATTTCTGTATCTGTAATGTTTATGGTACCAAACCAATCATTGCCAGTTACTAACATGTCTACTTGAGTGGCTTTATGAGATCCTTTAAGGGGCGGCAGTATAATGGTTAAGGAACTTGCCTTGAAACTGAAAGGTTGCTAAATGCCTGTAATGTAATGTCATGTAATGTAATGTTTAAGACTATAGTATAGGAGGAACATCATAAAGGCTTTTTTATTTATGCTATGCGATCAGTGACTGATTCTGTGGATGTGATCGGCAGTCACCGGCGTGTATACCGGGGTAAGGGAAGCGGAACCAGGGGGCCTGACCCATGACATCCCCCTTCAGGTCCGTTCGGGCCAGGTGGCCATACTGCTCTGGGTCAGATGGCAGGACATCATAGATGGTCAGAAGGTAGCAGATGAGCCAGGAGAGTGTGATGCCAAGAAGCACCTGCATGAAACACACACATCACACATATATAGTCATTTTCACATACACAAGTAGGCATACATAAATAATCACATAAAATATACAAACAACCACACACACACACACACACACATTATGCACACACACACACACACACACACACACATATGCACATATTTACACACATGCACAATGCCTGCTCGTAACTGCACCCAGGCTATCAATACCAGAAAGTCTATAAATATGAGAATGCAACACAGCATATTTGTTTTGACATCATTCCTGTGAAATATAGCTTTTCTTGGGCAGGTGAGACCAATGCATGACTTACTTGTCAAGTTCCATTTAATGGTCTGTGGCATTAATTTCCAGATGTTTGTCTACAGCATATAGAGAGGTGTGCTGTTAACAAAGCCATCTGTTTTCCACTCCACTTACAGGAAGAATCTGAAATATGTACATCCTGGAGGTGTGGAACTTCTTTGCCTTGCTGTAAGTGGGGAAGGGGATGGCGATGTGACGGAGGTACTGGGAGAACGCCACAATCAGCACCGTCGTCCTGGTTACAGGGAAACAGACATGTAGATGGCACTGCTCTGTTTTGAATAGGCGTCTTCACTGACTCATTTTGTATTTCTATGCATTGATTTTGGACTTAAAGGAACTGTCCTGGGTTCCCATGGTAACAGGAAATGCACCTATGTGAGTGAGTTATATAAGTTGTTACAGTGCTTAGTTTTTGTTTTCATAAACCATAATTCAATTTGTTTCTTTTCACTGGGTTAATCCTGAGATGTGTAGGTATTGATTTTAGGGACATAAAACATGATTTAAAAGGATAAGTTAGTTTACCCATTTCGAAAAATTTGAAATTGTTTTACTTACCCCCGAAATAGTATGTAAGGCTGTACTGATGCTCTCACCATTGTAGCTAAAATTGGCTAAACCTGAATTGGAACAATGCTAACAACTAGCATCTTTCCATTGGATTTAATTGCCCCCCCAGCTAACTTTTGTTTAAATAACTGTCTATATCCACTGAAATTGTTAAATAAACAAAGGTTTAGTTTGATGGTATGTAGTTTAGTTTGATGGTATCATGCATAATATAAATTTTACATGTTGAAATAGCTTATGGAAAAGTTGCCAGTTGTCCAAAACATTTTTCGTCAACTGTAGACCTACTTTGTGCAGCAGTGTGCTGTTCCTAGGTGGCTCGCGCGAGGAGGGGGTGTGTTTCACTTCATAAACACAACAAGGTTACCATAGAAGAAGAAAACAAGAAGCAGCTTGCCACGACATTCTCGTGCGGAGAAAAAGTTACTAAAAGTTACTGGTTCTCTTACCGGATGTTCATAACTTAAATCTAAACAGAGGCTGAAACATTATCATATACAGTAATTATACAGTATACAGTAATTTGAGCAAAAATATCGGCCTTGTGCACTCAGTAATCATATGTGCATTTTGTAAAGCTGTTGTTCAACCTTATTTGAGTGGATTTAGGTGGTTATTTAAGCAAAATTAGCTGGGGGGCAATTCAATACAATTCCGTTCCAATTCAGGTTTAGACTATTTACTACAACTCTGAGACCAGGACAGCATAACTACAGCATTACATACTATTTCGGGGGTGAGTAAAACAATATCAAATTTTTCAAAATGGGTGAACTATCCCTTTAACTTAATTTTTTCTGTCTCAGCAGTGGTTTTGGGCTGATGTCCACTCTCAGCTCTGCTGGTTTGTTCAACTCAAAACCAGTATAGGAATGGAGCTAGTTTGGCCTTTTGATATATTACCTCCCCCTCCGTGCCTGTGTGTTAAATGTCTTACATGGCGGAGATGCCCCAGTGGTTCCCTGCATTCATGCCGGCCGAGTCGAAGAGGGACAGGCCAATCAGGGAGATGGTGGGGGCGATGGTCAGGGGGCCAATGAACCTCATGAACAAACCAATGAGGCCAGAGAAGCCCACGATAATCTGTAAACAAGACGCTACCATGATGGATCCCTGGAGCTGCACATAAAGAAAATACATTATTATTATTATTATTATTCATCTGCTTCCATAGTGGACAGTGCGGATTTGTAAGACATTGTTTGGTCTTACCTCCCTAATGCGGCTCTGCCACACCTCAATGAAAATGGGAGAAGAGGTGTTGACCAGTGAGGCATTCTGAGTCCAGGCTGGGCACTTCCACTCAGGCATAGACAGCATAGCCATGGAGGGGGCCAGGAAAGTAAATGTTCCCCCCTGAAGGATGGGCAATCTGTGGGGGACACAAATCTTCAAAAAGAGCAATGTTTTTCTGCACCATTAATTTTAAATTTGGGAGGAGACCATGTTTGCACACACTCAGTGAAGATAAACCGGCACATGCATTGCACAAAACAGCATGTACCAGCCATTAACAATGAGGCCTCCCCAGTAAGGACCTATCTGTAGCTCAACCCACTGCACACCAGATAAAGGCCTGACTCGTACACTAAAGCTCATATGAGAACATTGCCATCCAATCAAGATTTCAGCAGGTTAAATGGATTTTGGATAATGGATAATCTGAACTGGGACTATAAGTAGCCTCTCTCTCTCTCTCTCTCTCTCTCTCTCTCTTAATATATGGATTGTAATTATAATTCTTTTTTTCTGGTTTATGGATTTTTTAAAATGCTGTTATTAAGAACCAGCAGGAGATGGTAATCTGTATGTATTTGCAGTATTCAGCTAAACCCTTGAAACTGTGACCATGGTGCCCAACTGACCCCCCTGGTTAGTTTAGTGGGTTAGATGGGGACCAAAAGAAGGTCAGCACTGAAACCAACCAAAGTCATTGAGTCTGAGGAATGTGGAATTAAAGTGAGCTGGATTCTGCTTTAATCAGATGGAAATTCCTACCTAATCCTATTACAGATACCAACCTTTTGATAAATCAGGACACAGCAGCACACCACTGTACTGCAGTGCACACTGTACACACTCCAGAGACCGTATCTGTGTTATTGCATCTGTATCTGCATCAACAAGTCATAGCAGGCACATCTATATTTATAGCACCCTAGGCAAGGTATCAAATCTAATGTTACACCCTCTACAATCCTGTTGTGCTGTATGAATTTAATAATTAAAATAACCATAATTTCCACTAGACACTATCATTTTCTATTTTTGTGTTAGTGATCTTGTTTTTAAGTGATGATGATGATGATGGTGATGATGATGATGATGAAAAATCACAAAAACTATTTTGGCGTAAATCAAATCCTGCTTAGGGGCCCCTCAAAGGCTAGGGTCAGCACTGCTGCTATGATAGACTTTTTTTTTATTATTATTTCATATTTTTGAATACAAGATTTATTGGCTCACCTTGCTCTTCATCCACCATGATGGTAATGGCACCACTTAAGTTACTGGGTAAAACAATCTCGGTCAAAGGCACATTGTAAGCTAATTACGATAGTAGCATAAGAAAATTGGCCAGTCATTCATCAAATAAAGTTAGTTATAGGAAAGCCTAACTAGTGTGTGTGTGTGTGTGTGTGTGTGTGTGTGTGTGTGTGTGTGTGTGTGTGTGTGTGTGTGTGTGTGTGTGTGTGTGTGTGTGTGTGTGTGTGTGTGTGCACGCGCGCGTGCGTGCGTGCGTGAGTATGGGGGTGTGGTATATGTGGAGGGGCTGCATGTCCAGCTCTCGCCCCAGTGGATTTCAGTTTATGTTGTCAGTTTGTCTTGTTCTGCATTGCTGCTTTAATCTAGAACTGCAGTATTTCTAAGCGGCTGTACAGGGGTTTAGAGCACCTAAGAACTTTGCAGAGGAAGCATGAATAAGGAGTACACATGGATCTGCACGGCAATGGGCATCCAGGCCACTGGATAACAGGTTAATAACAGGTTATTTGCGGTGGTGGATGTGTGTAGGCCCGAGCCTGATAAATAGTGATGTGATGCAGATATGGACACGGTGCACAAAGACAGAAAGCACCGGACTTATATACGCTGTACATCTATAGCAGAGAGATTAGAGAGTGGCTTTAGAGAGTGGCTTTTAAGACTTTTTTGTATTTTATTGCATATGTCCTCATTTTTATTGATCTAGTTCTTACAATTCGGCACAAGTTCTTGATGTATCTTTTTTTTATATGTTCTTGAATACACTTTTACATGTATTGTTTAATTATGTGTATTATTTTATTGTGTTATTGTAAAGCACTTTCAACCTGACATCTGAGAAGCACTCTATAAATAAAGTTTACATCATAAAGTTTATGGAACAACTAAATTCACACTTAGTACAGGCTGAGAAGATAATGCAGGGTGTGTACTATATAAGCCTATTGGTGTGTGAACCTGTTCCTTCAAAAGATTCAACACGCATCTTGATACATGGTCTACAATATGACACAGGAAATATACACTCACGCATGATACATTTTTCAGTTCTGATTCGATGCGGTTCAGTTGAACTCTGATTAAATTCAATTTAACTCTCATTCAGTTCAGTTCAGATGTGATACAATTCCGTTTTTTTACAAACTGTAAAAATTCGGTGCGTTGAATATTGGCTATCTTTCCGAAATATTCAGGCAGCCGTGAAGAAAGATGTGTTTTTCTTTTTTTGTGGGAGTGCATGTCATATGGCCGGTGATCTATTTCCCTAGTTATTTTCCTAGTGCACATGAGGGCTTTACATTCAATTTAATAACAATGCAGTTAACATATGTAAGGAAGATGGCTACATATAAAGCTAAGCTGAAGTGGTGTACTAGTCTATTATTCATTAGGCTATATTGCTATCTAGGAGTTGCCAAATATTGATTACAAGTTTTGACTCCACATACGTATTTAACAGCCTGGCTAATGTTCAAATTGGCTAATGTTAGCTTGTAGCAAGTTGCTTTTTGCTAACATTCCTGCCACAATATGCCAGAACTATGTAGACTACGTTACGCTATGTAGGATGCCAGTTCCATCATTGTATTATCGTAAACATTTCCTATTGAACTCTATGGAAAAATAAGTCAGGAGAAGAAACCCTTCAAGTTATCCATCGCCAGACCCAGAGCCATTTAGCCAATCATGTGTTCCATACTGTTCCAGTGTAATTTAAAGCTAAATCTAGTCCCAGCCCCCAATACACATAGAAATACATTCAAATGCAGAGATGTTATAGTATCGCTTGTAAGAGCACCAGAAAATAAGATATCAAGAATCTTTTGATATTTTTGGGTCACAGACATCAGGAAGTAATGGCATGCAAAGGATATCCTTTATGAAAAAATCTCTCATGGGAAGTCATGGTGAATTCATGGGAGTTGATGGGACACCATTCGTATCCCATGGGAGTTCATGGGGATCACCATTGGATTTGGATTTGGATGAAACCCCATGGAACACCCATGGGATCCCCATGAGACCCCATGAGCCCCTCCATGAGACACCATGATCTCCAATGAGCACCCATGGGACACCCATGGAATCCCCATGAGACACCATGAGAATCCCATTGAACTCCATGAAAAGCATCCCCCATGAAAAAACCCATGGGACCCCCTTGAGGAGCACTCCCATGAAAAACCCATAGGACTCTCATGCATTGAGTTGCTGCCACATGATTGGTTGATTAGATATTTGCATTAACGAGCAGGTGTACAGGTGTACCTAATAAAGTGGCCACTGAGTATATATATAAAACAAAGACGTGCGGGAGTTATGGGTGCATCAACTATGCCAGTGGATTCAAACGATTCATTCCTCTCTTTATTTCTCTTTTAGCGTAAGAGCTTCCCTAATAAATAACCCACTAAAATCCAATGAGTCATAATTACAAACTACCCAATGCAAATCCATGATATTCCAATGAAAACCCCATTAAAATCCAATGGGGTCATAATATAAACACCATTGACACTAACCTATAGGAAACCCATTGGATTCCCATTAAAATCCCATGGTTCATGGGGGGCCAATTCACAATGGGAATCCAATGGGATTCCCATGGGACATTTCCCATGGGAATTCCATGGGACATTTCCAAAGGGATGCGACCAAATATAAAAAAAATGATTACTTTATTCTACATTATGTTAAACTGTCCAATATTTTTAGATGCCCAAAAAATGTGGGGGGGGGGGACTATGTACAAAAGGTTCTATAATTTCTAAACGTTTCATCCGATATGGATGAAAATACCCTCAAATTAAAGCTGACAGTCTGCACTTCAACCTCATTGTCATTCTATCCTTTCAAACTCAAAGTGATAGAGTACAGAACCAAAATAACAAAAACAATTGTCACTGTCCAATGAATTATGGTGCTCACTGTATGTGAAAAAATAGTGCACCTACATAGTGCACCGTCTTAGGCTCAGCTTTTTGCACCCTCATACCAGGAGGAGTTTTTGAAAACTTTTTTTGTTTGTGTGCATCTCAAAATAACCCATAATATTTTTTAAATGAATTTTTGAATAAGTGTTTCTTGCTTTTCTTCCTTTTAAGCTGGCAGTATGATTGGACTAGTTCTGTGATTGACTGGACTTTGCAAGGGATAGTGTTCTGGAACGGACTTTGAAAAAAAGTCCTGGATGTCCATGCTACTTCTATGTCATAGTACTGTTATAATACAGGACTCTTGTAGGTCATACTGGATAAGAACATGATATCAATATGAACCTTTACACTCTTGATTTGAAAACTAAGAGTCCCTCAGTTGAACAGTGAATGAATAACAAGCAAACAAGACATTAACATGAGTGAGTAATGTTAGGTTATTTCCGAATAATAAGCGGATTCCATACTAGGTATGAAGATAGAGATCTGTAACAGACCTGGCCAATCATATCCTTTTTAATGTGTAAGTCTGTCCGAGGTCTAACAAATCAGATCATTCAGACAATGTGCGACGCAAATGAATGCCAAAGGCAAGCATTCAAACAAGTCAAAAGGTCAAAGTTCTCACAAAGGTTCTGGCATTCTGTTGACATCCCCGCCCGCAGTGCCCACCTGACCCCGAAGGTGACTCCTGATTTGAAAACTAAGATTATCTCAGTTGAACTCAGGAGTGAATGAATAACAAGCAAACAAGACATTAACATGAGTGAGTAATGTTAGGTTATTTCCGAATAATAAGTGGATTCCATACTAGGTATGAAGATAGAGACCTGTAACAGACCTGGCCAATCACATCCTTTTTAATTTGCCATCTTGTGAAATAATCTTTTACTGTCATGACCTACAATCTCAAATCCTATTTATTATCTGTTGTCAAGGTGATCTACAGTAAAATTCTGGTTGTCCCTGCTGTGCAGCAATAAAATAACTTTATAGTATAAACAACATGGTGGAAGTAATGGCCGCCCCTACTAGTGGCACTAATAACTGGCACATGGGAGTTTATCACACCCTCTTACAAGCAAGGCCATGCAATTTTATTTTAAAAACTAGGATAATGATATTAGTCAGTATCCTGGCTGTTTAAGCTTGCTCTTAGTAACAGGCCATAGAGCTGGAACTTACTACATAGCACTCACAATGAAGTATGCTAGAAAGCATTGCATGGTCTTTGTAATATGTTGACTGGGCTACAAACAACATGATGGCCCACTGAGGTACCCATCCTGCATTTACTTTGAAATGGCATAAAGCTGTGACAAAGCTTGTGCAGACTTGAACCTTAACAGATAGTGGATTTCTATGCTGTTATAAGCATTATTTCTACATAGTTCAGAGAGGCCGAGATAGTATTGTTTTAACTTAGCTAAACCCTTACCATGTATTAACCATTTTAGCATATTAATTATTCCCTTTCAACAGACTAGCTGTAGAACTGAAGACACATCTCAACATTTTGCAGGTCTTGCCAGCACTTCAAAAAAATAGCTGTTTTCCTCTTCAGGATGAACATTCCATTGTCCATTAAAATGAACCGTCAACTAATGTGTAAGTCTGTCCGAGGTCTAACAAATCAGATCATTCAGACAATGTGTGGCGCAAATGAATGCCAAAGGCAAGCATTCAAACCAGTCAAAAGGTCAAAGTTCTCACAAAGGTTCTGGCATTCTGCTGACATCCCCGCCCGCAGTGCCCACCTGACCCCGAAGGTGACTTGTAGCAGGGTGCATATCCCAGAGACAAAGAAGATGGTGCTGATCAGATGACTCTGGGTCAGGCTGTCGTGCTGCAGACACAACCCCTGGGACAGGATGAGGGGGATTGCAAGTATCCCACCAAACGCTGTAAGGCAGTGCTGAGGAGGAGGACGAGGAGGAGGAGAAGGAGTATGAAGAGAAGGAGAGGATATAGTACAAAAAAAAAGAATGGCAGGTGGGTATTAAGATACAGTACTGCTGTACTGTATATTTTCTGTCCCCCATGGTCCCTTAGTTCACACAGATTGAGAACTTTATTATCATAAATAAGTCTGCCTGAAAAATGTGTACAAAATAAAATCAGCAGTCAACAGCTCACCTGTACTCAGTTTAAACCACGCACATACTCCAGATGTTAGCTGAGGTTATGTATGTTGAGACAGGCGTGAGGTGGGGTAGGAGGAGGGAACCTACCTGAATGCCTAGGATAATGCACAGGTACCAGGGTGGGACATCTGTAACACAATAGACCAGTCTTCTCTTGCGGTCTGTCTCTGATAGCACCACCCCTTGTCCATCTTTGCCATCAGGAAGTTCACAGAAGCGTTCCACCCCCTCAATCTGCAGGGTGGACATTATATTCACCCACGACAGTGATCGTATATATACTGTATATATATATACAGTGGGGACCAAAAGTTTGAGAGCAGTGACACAATTTTTGTTGTTTTGGCTCTGTATTCCAGAACATTGGATTTGAAATGGAACAGTGACTATGAGGTTAAAGTGCAGACTTTCAGCTTTAATTTGAGGGTTTTTTCATCCATATTGGGTGAACCGTGTAGCAATTGTAGCCTTTTTTAAACATAGTCCACCCCATTTTAGGGGACGAAAAGTAATTGGACAAATTAACATGAACTTAAATAAAGTTCTCATATTTAATATTTGGTTACATATCCTTTGCATGCCATGACTTCCTGATGTCTGTGACACAACAACATCAAAAGACTCTTGATATCTTATTTTCTGATACTCTTACAAGAGTTACTATAACCTCTCTGCATTTGAATGGGTCAATGAATCTCTATGGGAATTGGGGGGCTAGATTAAGGTGTAAATTACACTGGAACAGTATGGAACACATGGTTGTCTAAATGGCTGTACCTCTTCAAGGCTCTGAGGTATCAAACAAGCCTTAAACCATCACTCTGCTGCCAGGTATGCAGTAGATATGGATGGATCAGTAGATAAGGGTTGTTTTTCCTTACTCGTTTTCCTATTGAACTCTATGGAAAAATAAGTCAGGAGAAGAAACCCTTAAAGTGATCATCCATATCTACTGCATATCTGGCAGCAGAGTGATGGTTTGAGGCTCATTTCATACCTCCCAGACCCTTGATGACTTACAGTCATTGATCCATACTGTTCCAGCGTAATTGACAGCTTAATCAAGACCCCCTCCCCCTCCCCCCAAATTCCCATAGAGACCTATTCAAATGCAGAGAGGTTACAGTAACTCTTGTAAGAGTATCAGAAAATAAGATATCAAGAGTCTTTTGATGTTGTTGGGTCACAGACATCAGGAAGTCATGGCATGCATAGGATATTTTAAATTTTAAATTTTAAATATGAGGACTTTATTTAAGTTTATGTTAATTTGTCCAATTACCTTTTGTCCCCTAAAATGGGGGAATAGAGAGTTCAATGTTCTGGAATACAGAGCCAAAACAACAAAAATTGTGTCACTGCCCTCAAACTTTTGTTCCCCACTGTATATATACAGTAGATATATGTATATAGTGGGGTCCAAAAGTCTGAGGATGCTACCAAAATCAGTTTTAATCATTCATCAAAAACTAACAGAAAGTTTTTACTCAGTTTAAATGTATATCTGAAGCAAGATTAGATGTTTTTTACTAACACAAGTCAAAACATTTTGCTAATATTAACAGAAAGTCAGAGCTTCTCAATATTTGGTATGTCCACCATTCTGCTCACTGTGGAGGGAAAGCCATACAAGTGAACACTCCTTGCTCTTCCTTAGACTTCAAATAGTAAAGCTTTTAAAGTGTGTTTCAGGTGATGAAGGACTGTCCTAGCACAAAATTGCAGCTAAATTGAAGGTTTCTAAGGGGGCAGATCGATGCACATTACAGAGGTTTTCAGAAACCAAGTCACTTTCTTCCAAAACAAGATCAGGCAGACCTAAAGCAACCGAACCACATGAAGATCAATATATTTAAGCTAACGTTTATGAGACAGAACAGTACCCACATCCAGGATTCAAAGCCAGTTGAACAAAGAATACCCTACCCCAGTTAGGAAAACTACAGTGAAAAGTTAACGAGCAAAATGTAGCCTTAATGGCACTTTCAATATGGAACCTTTAATGGTAAATTCAGATTTGGGGCTGTTTCGCCTTGCACTTGCACAGGATAAATTACACAATGAGCAAAGAGAAGTACCACTCTATTCAACAGGGGCATGCAATCCTTCTGGCTTAAAATTGTGTGAAAAAGGACTATTAGCATTATATATGCTGTAATTCTGATTCAGGGCAGGCAAGTTCCTCAAAATCCACTGTGCAAATACCATTTGTGACAATGTACATTAGTTGCATTTATTTCCTGTTCTAGAAAATGTACTTTACAAGCCACAATGCAATGTGGGCATGTGAACCTCCTCAAAACAGATAAAGTTTTGCAGATTTGTAAACAGTGTAAGGAGAAGCTCGAGGAGAAACTCTCTGACAAAACTCACAAGTGTGAACACTGACTTCCTCTCAATCAGCTTAATCGAATCTGAAGCTGAAGCAGTGACTTCATTTACTCCTATTATGTGACTCCCAACATCTGTCCTTATAATAATGGAAGCAGCTCTAGCCAGAGCCTGTTTGTACATTTTATAGGGTCACTACAAGACATGGATACCACCTCTTTTCCAGGGAAGTCAAGATTTTCCATTCAAGAAAGGAGTCTAGCCAATTTACGTGTACAGGTAAAGAAAGGAATTCAAGAGGTTATGTAGCCTCTGTGGTAAACTCTGCAAAGTGTAGCCCAATCACTCACTGTCACCCAGCAGTAGTGACATCAGAGCACCTGTGTATCCCCTCAAATGTTGGCATTTAGAAAGCACTCTTTCATCAGTAGAGAAAGTGGCAGATTGGCAGGACTAGCTGGATCTTAACTAGAGGCATATAGCAACTGTTTAGAAGGAGATAATCAGCTCCCATGGTCAGGAATGATTAACTCTGTAGTTTAACTACTGATTATGTAAAGATATGGATATTTAACCACATTTAGTTTGGGTCCAGGTTCACTTAGAATTTCAAGGTAATTACTCAAACCCTATAAGACCAGAGGAGAGAAAAAATGGAACATTTACATTGAAGCAATTTAGTGTCCTTCTGAGGGAATGCTTTCATGTAATCTCAGTAAAGTCAAGTTACTTTCATGACCAATCAAACCAATGATTTTCAATTTCATAAAAATCCCATATCAGTTTTATAGCAAATACATGACTTGTTTTTACATAATAAAAGTTATATGTATGATTCTGTGGACTATCAGTCAATCAATTTTAAGAGCAGCTATAAACTAGCAATAAGGGAAAAGGATTGTATTTATGCAACGCCTCTCATCTCATGATGTAAAACCACTTGACAGAGGGAAACCCATCTCAACCTCAGCCTATAAAATGCAGAGAGGCTATAGTATCGCTTGTAAGAGTACCTGAAAATAAGATATCAAAAGTCTTTTGATATCCTTTTATACCCAGTCATCATAGCATCACCTGTTTACCTGTGGAATGTTCCAAACAGGTGTTTTTTGAACTTCCCAGTCTTTTTTGCCCCTATCCCAACAGGCATCAAATTCAGAATTAGCATACATTTACAAAAATCAATAAAGTTGATAAAACATTAAATATCTTTTCTTTGTACTGTTTTCAATTAAATATATGTAAAAGATAATTTACAAATCAATGCTTTCTGCTTTTATGTGCATTTTACATACTGTTCCAACATTTTTGGAATTGGGGTAAAATATATCACAGAAAACCTGAGGAAAACTAGAAAACTATTCAGCTGTGTTTTAGCACAAGCAAGCATAGGCATTTGAAATCACCCCATGACTAGAGCGCACTGATCCCTAACAAGAGCATTGAAAAGCTGTACCCTTCATTCACAACCACACAGGAAGAGAGAACCATCTTTTCATAACAATGACAGCAGTAACTCCCCACATGGGTCAATACTCACTGAAAATGCGTAGTTGTCCAGACCATTGCTTTCCTTCTCTGGAGCCATGGATCAAGTGTGTGCACTCCGGTGCTGCCAGGAGACTTGAGCTGGCGTCGGAAAAGAATCCAGCAGGGAGAGAGGAGGGGAGACAAAGAGCGAGAAAGAGAGACCGAGAGGGAGAGGGTAAGAGAGTGCACTGGGACACGAGGCTGCAACTTTTTATTGTGAACGAATGAGTCTTATCAGCTGCTCATGTGAGACAAATTATTGTGGAGCTGTGGGCAGCTGGCCACAGGCTGGCGAAGGTGGGACCAGAAACGTTACCTCTCTGCAGCTCTACACACTAGAAAGGGAAAAGCCGTATTTGGCTAAATAAATATCTTGGTAGTGTAATTCTTTTCTATGTGGAAGTTTGTTTGTTATTTGATCACTTGGATTAAGGCAACAGATGTATTCCATATAGATGATTGATGTATCAAGCAAATTTTCAAATGTCTGTGTTTAAGCCTTTTTCCTGACCTACTGTACTTTTCCAGGAAGTATCAGGTAAATTGCAATTTCCTCTCAACAAATTAGTAAGAAAAATTGTGGCAATATATTACACATTATTTATCTGGACATTGGTCATGGGAACTTGTGGGGAAATGCAAAGAGGCTGCTATGTAATGTGCACACTCAGTCAAATTAAATCTCAGTCTAGTTTACGGGAAAATACGTTTTCTTCCTGTAAGATAATTAGTTCTATTCCGTAGATAATATTACGTACCAAATTGAGCTCATTTGATAAAGTAATCAGAATGTTGAGAATTAGCATATTATAGAATTGTTTTGTGGTTTTGAATTAGCCTATTATAGATCAAGCAGCTGTGTCAAGTGGACGTTATGTCATGGCAGAACTAGGCTTGGTATTGAGGAGGTTGTTGGTTCAATTGGTAGATCCCAGATTACTTCTGTAAATATCCCAGATTACTTTGGATATGGTTTTGTGCCTGTTAGACAATGAAATAACAATGATTGCCTTCAGCTAAAGGAGCAGGTCTGTATCATCAGCTTTTTATATCTAACAGGTTTATCAGAAGAACCCAACTGCTGCCCCTGCATGGCTTATAAGGCAAAAGCGCTAATGCATAATTCAGTGATGCACTCTGTAGCCAAGCCAATCACGACTATAAAGATACCTACAGTTTGATGCACAATACAGGAGGTTGTCAATCAACAGGGTATCCTAGCAACTTCCCTAACGAATCAGGGACTGCATCACAATGTCCTCAGGTACAGTAACTGCAGTGGCTTAGCTAGCAGAAAGAAAATCAAGTAGCCACTTGTTTGTTATATTCATTTTTGCATTTCTCAACTAATACATTAATAGAGAATTATCATGGTTTTAAGAATGATTATATTACAATTATATTGGTAATAACTGTGTAAGTATTAATTGTTGAAATCAGACATTTAACAAAGGCTGATTTCAATATCTCTTTCCCAGGCTTGGAAGTGTTCAAACTGCATGTAAAATCAGGACAGGAATGCTCTGGTTTACCCTGGAGGACCCAGAGACATTTCTATCACATGCTTCATATTGGTGGACACACCATATGTCTGGGCCCACTCTCACAGGCAAATCAAATATCCTTCAAAGTCATATGCATGTTTTTTACTCTGGGGTCACAGAAAAAGAGAATGAATAATGGTATTCATTCAATAATGACAGTAATAATAATATTTGTACTAAGAACAACACTGAAACAAACCCTCTCTTCGTTGGAGATTGAATCATAAGCTTGTCAGCCAAATTAAAGCTTATTAGCCTACTCAGAATCTGAATGCTTGTTTAAAAAAAAAAAATTTTTTTTTAAATCCAATGTTCAATAGGGGTAGCGTGCACAGGTCAGGCTCACAGAATTGTTCCAATAAGGAATGCCCAGACCAACAGGGGCCAGATGAGGTAGTGAAAAATGTGTTAGGGCCATTTCTGCATGTGGCAAACAAATTTGCGTACAGGGAGAAAGGGTTGGTGTGTCCCTGATGGTCTGACCAAAGAAAGGGCTCCATAGCACTAGCTGTGAGAAGCTGAATGTATATTGTGGCGAAGGTAACTTGATCTGAAAAAAAATCTAATGAGGATATTTCTTGGACTCAAATTAAGATCTTTACTACCCTGCACAACATATGTTATGTCCTTATTTACCTCACATTGTTTCCCAATTAGCCATATTAATCGAAGGTATAGGTTAACTAGTTAGGTTCTATTAAATACCGCCAGGCCTTATATGTCAAAAGCTGAACACAGAATGGTTGGAAGGTCAGCACTGAGATCTGGGCTGGTCGCTAGAGTACATTAGCATGGAGAAGGGATCTGGCACGAAAGACGGCAGGACATTAATGTCACGTGCAGACCTGCATCTCTGTCATGAGGTTTTTCCTGGATTTAGGCCATGTGCGTGAGTCACTCGGTCTCCCCAGACTTCTGTGATAAAGTGATGTTTTTGTTAGCTCAGGAACACAGAGGTACCGAGCCAGGAAACCGGGATCACATTTGGATGGCATGTCAGATATTTCATTAACAATCATTAACAGTTCATTTGAAAAACAAAGCTTGGTCAATTAATGTTAGGAGCTGGTGGGGGGAAGGACCCAAATGCAGGCAGGAGTACAAAAAACCGAAGTTTAATAAGGGAAAGGCAGCAATCCGTGGTATAACAGTCAGGGTCGAAAAACCGGGTAGACAGGCAACGAAACAAAACACAGTCCAAAGAGTGGTCAAGGAACAGGCAGGGGTCAAAACCGGGAAGGCACAGCAAAGGTACAAAAGCAGAATCCAAAACAGGGTCGCGAGAACATAGGCAGGGGTCCAAACCGGGGAGGCGTAGGAGGAACAGAAAGAAAACAAAACAGAAATAAACAACCACAGGTAATGGACGAGGGATACAAAAAACTCGGAAACAAACTCGGCGCAGGAGGGACAGGTCTGGAGACCTCCGGCGGCGCGGGGTGGACCGCTGGGGGGGGCGGCGGCGCCGGCAGGACCGCTCAGGGGGGCGGTGGCGCCGGCAGGACCGCTCAGGGGGGGCGGCGGCGCGGGCAGGACCGCTCAGGAGGGCGGCGGCGCGGGCAGGACCGCTCAGGAGGGCGGCGGCGACGGCTGCATCGCCCTGGAGGCCGGCGGCGACGGCTGCATCGCCCTGGAGGCCGGCGGCGACGGCTGCATCGCCCTGGAGGCCGGCGGCGACGGCTGCATCGCCCTGGAGGCCGACGGCGACGGCTGCATCGCCCTGGAGGCCTGCGGCGACTGCTGCATCGCCCTGGAGGCCGGCGGCGACGGCTGCATCGCCCTGGAGGCCGGCGGCGACGGCTGCATCGCCCTGGAGGCCGGCGGCGACGGCTGCATCGCCCTGGAGGCCGACGGCGACGGCTGCATCGCCCTGCAGGCCGGCGGCGACGGCTGCATCGCCCTGGAGGCCGGCGGCGACGGCTGCATCGCCCTGGAGGCCGGCGGCGACGGCTGCATCGCCTTGGAGACCGGCGGCGAATGAGCGGCTGTAGGCTAGGCGGCCCAGGGACAGGAGACGGCAGCTAGCTCTGCAGCTCAGGACAGGCGGATGGCTGGCTCTGCAGCTCAGGACAGGCAGATGGCTGGCTCTGCAGCTCAGGACAGGCAGATGGCTGGCTCTGCAGCTCAGGACAGGCGGATGGCTGGCTCTGCAGCTCAGGACAGGCGGATGGCTGGCTCTGCAGCTCAGCACAGGCGGATGGCTGGCTCTGCAGCTCAGCACTGGCGGATGGCTGGCTCGTGAGGAGGGCTGGAACGTGGCGGGACAGGAGGGCTGGAACGTGGCGGGACAGGAGGGCTGGAATCGCCGGCAGCCCCTGAGCGGTCTTGCCCGCGCCGCCGCCCCCCTGAGCGGTCCTGCCCATGCCGCCGCCCCCCTGAGCGGTCCTGCCCGCGCCGCCGGAGGTCTCCAGAGCTGTCCCTCCTGCGCCGCCATCCAGCCTTTATTTCCCTTCTCCGGACCCCATCCACCCGCAGGAGGGCTGGAACGTGGCGGGACAGGAGGGCTGGAACGTGGCGGGACAGGAGGGCGGGAACGTGGCGGGACAGGAGGGCGGGAACGTGGCGGGACAGGAGGGCTGGAACGTGGCGGGACAGGAGGGCTGGAACGTGGCGGGACGTTGGCAAACACGCATGGGTGGAAAATGGATCCTCCGTCGACGGAGCCGGGAACCAGGACCCCCTCGTTTTCTCCTGGGCCCATAGTTTCCCGGACACAGGACCAGGCGGGTCCCTTCAAAGGTGACGGTTGGGGTTGGGTGGTTGAAGGGGTTGTGGGCTCAGGGCTGGCCGGCTGGAGGGTCAGGATTCCGAGTCCAACGGAGTGGGAGGTGGGCTGATAGAGTCCGGGGTGATGGGTGGTGGTCGGCATGCCGACGGGCTAACTCGGGGTTCTGCCCCCAGATACCCATGAGGTATTCCTCATAGTTGTCTTGGAAGGGGTCAAAAAATATATAAATAATCCAGTCGCCATGACGCCCGCTGGGTCCTAACTGGCGAGTTCCTTCTGTTAAGAGCTGGTAGGGGGAAGGACCCAAATGCAGGCAGGAGTACAAAAAACCGAAGTTTAATAAGGGAAAGGCAGCAATCTGTGGTATAACAGGCAGGGTCAAAAAACCGGGTAGACAGGCAATGAAACAAAACACAGTCCAAAGAGTGGTCAAGGAACAGGCAGGGGTCAAAACCAGGAAGGCACAGCAAAGGTACAAAAGCAGAATCCAAAACAGGGTCTCGAGAACACAGGCAGGGGTCCAAACCGGGGAGGCGTAGGAGGAACACAAAGAAAACAAAACGACTGAAAACAGAAATAAACGACCACAGGTAATGGACGAGGGATACAAAAAACTCGGAAACAAATAACTCAGAAACTAACAGATAACTCGGAATATACTCGGAAAACCAGACAGCAACAAAGAAGCAAAAAATCTTGTGAGGAACTCGCGAAGACAGGCTGAAATAACAGGGTTTAAATACACAGGGAGAGACAGACATAATAATAATAATAGGGAGTGCAGATAAAGGGAAGCTGATAATACAATAACGAGGGAACACATAAGACGCGGACCGGACTAGCACATAACATATAGACTATACATGACCTGGATCGAAGAAGACCCATGCACACAACGAGGTAGAGGAATGCGGAAATCAGATGCAGGTGAAGCGAGTAGGGAATCACAGTAAGATATTCAGATAGGACAGAAGAAATGAAAGACAGGTGCAGATGGAATCTGAGATTGCAGTAAATTAGTAGGTTAGTAGAAACTCTAATTCCCTGACGTTAGTAAATTAGTTGATTAGTATTATTTACAAGTTAGTCGTTAGTGTATTAGTAAGAAACCTAATTCTAAGCAGTTAGTAACGATTAGTAGATTAGTATTATAAACAAGGGTAATTAGTAAAGAAGGAAGTAAACGAGAGTGGAAATACAGCGTAACCCGAAATCACCAAAGGCTCCCGAATAGTGTGACGACGACAGGGAGTGACAGTAATACCAAACATGGAACAGTGAAAGCACAAAATAATCAGAATAAATAAACATGGTAAAAATAAGAAACAAACTAACACAGAATACAGAAACCTAACACTGTAAGTACACAGATGAGAAGGGAGACAGTTTCCAGTAGTCCACATCCTATTCCCATACCCCATCATTACCTGTCAGCTGTCACCTGAGGTAATTGAAGATGCCACTGCCACAAGTAAGAATCATTGTTAAGAAGAGGGGTGAGGCAGATAGTACGGAAGCCGACGGGTATAAAACACAACGACATTTCGGAAAACACACCAACAGGTTATAAAACACAACGACATTTCTGAAAACACCAACAAGTTATAAAACACAACGACATTTCAGAGATGAACTGCAAGTCAGAAAACACGACGAAAACCCCCAAAACACATTTACAAATCACTTAAAGGAAAGGGTAGGTACTAGGCCTACATGAAGGGAGATTGTAGCCTCCTTCTGTTTGGATACGCAGTATGTCAAATGAGAGTCTGATAGCGTGAGTGACCAACCAACAAGAGTTTCCGTTATCTAACATGACATTCAAGACAGAAGACAAGCCTATGGAGTTTATGTAGTTCGATAAATAGCGCGCGTATAATTCTGAAATGAGTGCACAGAACAGTATTTTTAGCTGTTTTGAGCTTGTTAAAATGGCATAAAAATGGCATAAAAACGGCGAAAAACACTGCATTTTCTTTCCAAAAAAAAGCGGCCAATTCGTTTTCTTTTTCTTGAACCCGCGTGGTTAAGTTCTTCCATCACTTTCCCTTAAACATAGGCCATGTAAAAAAAATTAGTTGTTGATCGTCCCCGCCCGACATCCGAAAAAGGCCCCGACGACTTTTTTTTTTCTTTTTTTCTTTTTCGTGACGATGGCCAGAAGTTGCAGAAAACACAGGGAAATCCTATTTCTAAGCCATTTGGATAGAAAATCATACTCACACCGCACTAGGAGATCCTATCCGATCCACTAGGCCTAGCCCTTTATAATTATATTGACCTAGGCTATTAAATGTTTTATGATTGCTTGAACTTTGGTCTATACAGTATTTTATTGTTGTAAAAAAGGTTTTGTAGCCAGATCTGGTCTATGGTGTAGTACAAGCATAAAACCAATAACATACAATCAATCAAGGAACATTTATTGACCAAAAATACATGAAACACTACAATCAATATGAGAAAAATTGATGTTGACAGGCTACAATTAAACAGAAGCAATTTGGTCGAGAGACGCAATGTTCCCTATATTCTGTCCTCTTTATTTCTCTCTATGGTTCACTGTACCTGGTGCTTAAATTTAAAAAAAATTTTTTTAAAAACTCCCTCCCTATGACTTAAAAAAAAAAAAAGGACGATCAACAACTTATTTTTTTTACATGGCCTTATGAAAACAATGCAGGTTTGGCTCGTTGTTATTTGCTTTGTCTTTGAATTCTTCATCGACTAATGATTAGTCTTAGTTGCCATGTGTCCACAATACCAATTACGAGCCTATTGATTCACCTCAGCCTTTATTTTGATCAGTTAAAAATGTAGTTACCTCAAATAACCAATCAAATCAATAGCTAGTAAAATCAATAGGCGTGTAATTGGTGATAGCGTGGACACATATGCCAATAAAACTAACCATTGGTAGATAATGAAGAATTAAAAGATAATGCAAATGACAACGATCTAAACCTGCATTGTGTTAATGAGTTTAACTCCTTCGCGACGGCCCTATTAAAAATGGTTCGAATTCGAACCATAGCGTCATTTGTCTCTCTGCTATTAGTTAACCGTGGATTCGCGGTCGTTTTCATTTGAAAATGTTTTGGATAGTCAGCCAATGATTGCACAGATATTCTTGGCTGTGTGACGTGGTTCATTTACGCTGCACTGTTGACGCGCAATACGTTTCACTTTCACTTTCTTCTCCACTTTCCATTCCTCCATGTTCAGAATCAAAGTCACTGTCATTATCATCGTTGCGCATAGTGCATATTTCAGCAACTTCGTCTGCAGTAAACCGGCGTTTACCACTGGCCGAAGCCATTTCGGAAAGGCTTGTAAAGACGTATTGCGCGTCAACAGTGCAGCGTAAATGAACCACGTCACACAGCCAAGAATATCTGTGCAATCATTGGCTGACTATCCAAAACATTTTCAAATGAAAACGACCGCGAATCCACGGTTAACCAATAGCAGAGAGACAAATGACGCTATGGTTTGAATTCGAACCATTTTTAATAGGGCCGTTCTAGTCACGAAGTTAAGGGGGAAATGATGAAAAAACTGTTTTTAATTTGATCATTTAATAATTTTTTTTAGATTACCTCCTTTTTGTAATTGTTTGCAATAGGCCTATAGCACAATAAGCACAACGTGAACATGGGAGTTTTATTCTTCATTGCATGCATAGTTCTGACGTAATGTAGCTTAAGAGGGTAAATGATCCCTCTTAAGACAAGCACATAATTAAGAAAGATTAACAGCTTGTTAAAATTCTGGGATTGCAGAAAACAAACAGGGGTACCGGTACCCCAGGACCAAGTTTGGGAACCACTCTAGCACAATTATAAGCTACCATAAGCAAGCTAATTTGCAATTGCTCCTCATTTACAATAGTTTAGCTCTATGCATCAAGACCGATTCTGCTCATAATAAGTTTTAAATTAATAATAGATTATGGACTGCATCGTAAGTCAGGTGTAACAGGTTTGTTGTAGAGGACAGGTGCTATTAGGTGATAAAGATTGAATGGAATACGAAGAGGAGGGGGGAGGAATGGACATTAGGCAAGTTTCCTAGTTCACAAGTTCCCCTGAATTTCAGCGACTAACCTTGAAGAAATAACACTGTCAATGGAGCCTTTACTGACAATTTAAACCGACGTGATTTGCTGGCCTATGAACTGTGTTGTCTTGGCCAGTATTCTACTCATGGGATTGTAAATCCCGTGCAACTAGACTAATGAGGGAATAGCTCGGAGAAAAGGTTTAAGCATGATGTTTTCCGCTGTTGCTGTGGGAAAAAAGGTAAGAGTTCTGAAATATTACCGTTCTTGCAACCGGACGAGACTGCTCTTTAGATTTGCGGGATCAGCTAATAATTGACCACGTGTCAGAAGCAATAGTACCACTTTGCCTCCCGCTTTAAGTCTGGCCTGCAGGCTGACCCCAGCTTATCCAAAAAGGCAGCCTGTGTACATTATATTGACTGTCAGCCACCAACGCTGATTCTATACTCATGTATCTGACTCCAATTTAATTATTACTATCTAATTGCTATGTAAAATTTACATTTGATTTGCTAAAGGACTCCTGTACTCTTGAGCCTGTTCTCTGAACTGGATGTGCTGGTTCCACCGGGTGCTACATACGGCCGTTTATGTACACCTCTCATGGCTGACTAGATATCTGCATTTATCTCAGAGGTTGCGGAAGAGGCCACATCATGAGGTATAGCCTATCCAATAAGGCTCAGGGACCCAAGAAGGTAATATTGGCAACCCCCGTTCTCAACATGTATAAACGCCATGCGGAGATGATCTAACTTAAGACATAGTTCTACGGGTGCAATACTCCGTGATACATTAAGCTTAACTAGTCAACCTCCCTAGATCAGCAGAGGGGGTAACCCAGACGGAGGAAATTAATCAACTCATTACCTGTTAACAGAGATAGTATGTCTATTTCAGAGAAACCACACAAATCAATTTTAACAATTTGGTTTACCAGGTAGGTTCTTTACTTAAAATAATCAATCACAGTTACAGATTAAAACATAACATATTCAAAATAGAGTACAGAGTAAAATACTTTGTCATACCTGGCAATCGCAACACACGGTGACACAAGGTGAGATGTGCGGGAGAGTCTGACTACAGCTTCCCCTAGGTCTTTGTTTCCTCTGCTTATATGCCCAAATTCTGCGTTTGATCTGGCGGCAGACGGTCATAAAATCATGAACTGGCCAGAAAGCTAAATTGCACTTTTAGTCCCCCCTTCCGGGGGGGGGGGGGGGGGGGGGGGGGGGGGGGCGTTGGCAGAAAGGGTTTCCTGTGATATAATTCCACAACGGCAGTTTACTCCTGAGTTATGAAATATATATCTCCTCCATGTTGATCATTTAGGAAATATAGGCCATTGCACCACCCACACCACGACCATCAAAACGATATCAAACATGAGTAGGTCTACGTTCGTGTTGTCATGAGAATCCCATCTCTGCATAGTTTTCAAATGTGATTAATATTAATGCCACAAACAGTCCCAGAATTCCTGTTGAGAATATTACATTATACCCTAATTTCCCCTGTTCAGTCAGGTACATTAACTGTGTGTATTTACTAATGTAACACTCAGAAACGGAAAAATATATGCTTATTCCTCTGGAAAAAGAGTGTATAATGTATTTTCCAGTGTCCAGACTATTTCCAATATATACTGTACAATGTAGCAAAAATATTCATCACATTTGAAGGTTTTTAGGCTTTTTTGAAGACAAAAGCAGTCTGTACTGTTACATTATCTGAAGGAAAGGGATGTGGCCTGCCTCAGTGACGTCAGGTGGGGGCACTCTGGTATTGTCCATGTGTGGGGTTTTAAGACAGTCCAAGGGTTTCTCCCAGAATCATAAAATCCTAGGACATTCTTGGACGTCCTAAACCTCAGGCCAGATGGTCCCAGTAGACCGGCACCGGATGCTTGGCTTTATGGCTCCCCAGAATCACAGGGTGCCACTTCCCGGTATTGTGTTCTCTTAGGTGCCCTGGGATGTCAAATCCTGTCTTACACGATCATGATTCAATTAAATCAGTGCTTACTATATTCGGCATAGGGATAATGTTTCTGTTTTGCATTGATGCATTAATGCATTTGGATTCTTCTTGTTTTTTTAGGCATTTTAAATATTTGAAAAATATCAGATTGAACATTTTATGATTATGCTGATTAAAGGGGTTTCACATTTTAAATAAGAACAAAAATGCTTCTGTATTAAAAAATAAGAACTTAGCATAGGCTACACACTACCACTGAAAGGTGTCTGAATGCCACCAGGTGGACATGTGTTGAGACACAATAGCATTAATTTTATTCAGCAAGGCAGAGGGACTGGTTAATTGAAAGTAGTGGAACTAAACACCCACAGCCAGAACGCATTTAAAATGCAATAAAACAATATATTGTGAATTGAAAACTTATGAGTAGAATCGACCCTGGTGCATAGAGCGAAGCACTGCGCCACTGAAATGGAGCAATTGTTAGGAAAAGTTAGGTATTTTAAAATCATAATTCATGCATGGCCTTCTAGGCTTATCCGATGAGAAGACACTCAATCGCTTAATCCAGACGGCAAACATTCAATCACATTTGTTGCAGATAGTAGGCTAGTCAGGAAATAGATCTAACATCGGTGCTGCTGCTGCTCCTCATAGCCTACTGCGTGACAGGGAGAAAGCACTCGGTAATCTTAATATCAGTGAATTAGCTTTTACATTTCGTAGATTAACACAACATTACCTAAACAAATAACGCAAAGATACATAATTTAATAGGCACGATTGTTCAGCAGCATGTAAGATCTGCGGTGAACAGGTCTGGTCTAACCTCGATCATCATTGATTGGGTGGTGGAGCAGCCAGGTGGAGCTCATTGGACTGCTCTTTCATCATTTCCACCTTAAACTCATTAACACAATGCAGGTTTAGATCATTGAGAGAGGCTGCGGTGAATCAATAGGCTCCTAATTGGTACTGTGGACACATGGTCACTAAAACTCAGCATTAGTCGATGAAGAATTCAAAGACAAAGCAAATGAGAACGAGCCAAACCTGCATTGTGTTAATAAGCTTATGGGGAAAGTGATGGAAGAACGTAACCACAGGGGTTCAGGAAAAAACGAATTAGCCGCTTTTTTTTTGTAAAGAAAATGTTTTTCGCCGTTTTTGAGTTCATAAAAACGCCGATTTTTTATGCCATTTTAACAAGCTCAAAACGACGAAAAATACTGTTCTGTGCGCTCATTTCACAATTCCACGCCCGCTATTTATGGAATGTCACGTTAGATAACGGAAACTGTTGTTGGCTGGTCACTCGCGCTGACAGACTCTCATTTGACATACTGCGTGTCCAATCAGAAGGAGACTATAATCTCCCTTCATGTAGGTCTAGTACCTACCCTTTCCATTAAGTGATTTGTAAATGTGTTTCTGGTTTTTTCGTTGTGTTTTCTGACTTGCAGTTGTTCTCTGAATTGTCGTTGTGTTTTATAACTTGTTGGTGTGTTTTCCGAAATGTCGTTGTGTTTTATAACTTGTTGGTGTGTTTTCTGACTTGCAGTTGTTCTCTGAATTGTCGTTGTGTTTTAAAACTTGTTGGTGTATTTCCCGAAATGCCGTTGCGTTTTATACCCGTCAGCTTCCGTAAGATAGTGAAGTGAATCCAATTTTGTGCAGTGCTTTAAGTAACACAACAGAAATATCATCTGATTATATCTAATGAAGTCTTTCACACTTAGATATATTGTCTGTTTGTAACGTCTGAATATGTTTATCAATGTTCATCAATGAAAAGGAATTAGTAAAAAAAAAAAATTATATATAACTTTGTGCACGGTTTTTGTTTTTATCACATTTGTATTTTCTTGATATTTGGAAAATACCCCCGTAGTCCTGTCCCATCTCTACACTGTGGTTAGTCAGTTCTGGACATTGCACACCAGCATGCTCTGAAGTGTACAAAACCAGGCAGCACCATTTTCAGGTTGGCAGTTTACCACAGGATTTCAGGTGGCCAGTTTACCACAGGAATTGCTATTTCATGATGACATGCAGAATAGCACCTCATATATAGGGAATGTTCCCTCTCTGGCTATGTACAATTGGGCATAACCCCACAGGATTCCCAGCCACATTAGGTACCTCCAGCCATGATTACTTTCCCGACCATGTGGCATTTCACTACATCAAGGATTAGTGATATAATGTACCACCCAGGAAGCCCAAACTTGGCCCACAGTTGCGCACACAGGAATGCACCTCTATGACCTTAATGAGCAACATCAGCTAGGCTGTGCACATGGGGAAGTTATAATCTTCTTGGTATTTGACTTCTATTTCTGGACTGTATCAGAACACAAGAGTCCCTCTGTTTTAGACTGCTGTTTCAGGCATATACACAAAGCTAGTGTGCAGCAGGCAGGGGTAAACAGGGAACCTAAACTCATCTTCACGAATTCCTGAACAAATGTCAACATTCTTATTCCATACTAATGTGTTTGCTTCGGATATATAAAATAGAACTGGGGTATACATATGTTTTTGCCTTTCCGTGGTGGAAGTGGCTGATTGAAATGATAATGTCCATCACTCCTTAGTGAGCCTAGCAAATTATTCACTGTCAGAGTGAGTTACTGTTCCCAGTAATGATATTTGACCACTAGATGGCACTAAGGCTAGCAATAATAATCTAAGATCAGTGCCTGTTCAAATATTGTCTCGAAATGTTTAAAATGTTTAGTTTTTTGTAAATTGTCTATTATTATTATTAATGTTGTTGTTGTTGTTGTTATTACCTGCATTTTCTTATACGTATTATTATTATTATTATTATTATTATTATTAATAATAATAAAGTTGTTATTATTACCTGTGTTTTTTATACTTATTATTATTATTATTATTATTATTATTATTATTATTAATAATAATAATAATGTTATTATTATTACCTGCATTTTCTTATTCAGGAGCAAACTGATAAAGCTTCAGAAACCATTCATAAACTAGTATAAATAGTCATACTTCTTGTGAACAAACTTATGATAATGTCTTCTTTATATATCTATTCATCAGATATTATTATTATTGTTATACAGAGAGAACAGCTCAGAGTCTCCCACAATAAACACAGTCTACACTTATTTCAAACTCCATGGTAGACCGCTTATCAAAGCATGTATTGTTCAATATTCCATTCAAAATCATCTATCTGGGTCATTCTCACGAAATCCCGATTTCAAAGATTCCAAACATCCAAATTTTAAAAAGACATAAATAAGGAATTTCTTTTTTGAAACATAGAAAACAAGGTCTTAGGTAATCAGGACTATAATCTAAAAAAATATATATATTGACACTATATCACATTTTTACACCTTTCACCAAACAAGTCCTTGAAAATTCTCATTACCGCAACTATCCAAAACACCTAAAAAATTATAAAAACTAATTATTATTTGTAATTTTGAAAATGAATGATTAACAGGCTTGAACAGAGTAACATGAAACTCTGGGGAAAAGTTTTTTTTTACATAAATACATTTATTTAATTTTACTGATTTCTCTCATTACCGCAACACCTCCTACAATCTACAACCTGTTTTTTGTGATATTTCATGGAAACCCGACATATTTTAAAAGTCATTCTGAAAAACTGAAATAAGAAAACTTATATATTCTTTAGACAAATTGAAAAGCAAAAAAATTTAAAGTTAATTAAGGAATGAACCCACAATTAGCATCTGTTTCGGTAATGATATACATGTTTCGGAAATGAGGTTGATGATTTCGGAAATGAGAATTTGTGATTTTTTTTTTTTAATTCTTGCATTCATACATTTTTTATTCTTGCATTCATAAGATAATCTAACTAATTCAATATCAAGGACACCTGACACACCTACCTACACACTAACCCACCCGTTCACGTGCAAAGAACACAAAAGTGCACAATTTTAAAAAAGTTCAATTCATATTTATTCTGAAAAACAAGTAGGCATATACAAAATGCAATATATAAAAACAGAACACAAACAATCAAACTTTGTTTGACATTTGACAAAATGTGAAACATGTTTATAAAAAGAACTTGAAAAGAACTGAATAAAAATTCAAAAAACAAGTAGGCCTATACAAAATGCAATAATAACAGAACACAATCATGACAAAATGTGAAACATGCTTAGACCTATAGAACCCCACCCACAATTAGAATATGAAATAAGAGCTCCAATAGACCAAACACAGACAGCAAACAGCATAGCATATAATAATCAGTAACCAAGCAAGGGCCAGACAATATGAAGCAGTAATGACTGCATAAAACCTACTCCATAGACAATTATGTCGTTTTTTGTTGCAATTTTTAATGTCATTTTGTAATTGTTATTTTTCTCAGCCCTAGTCTGTCTTATACATCAGTCCTCAGCTATTACAACAATAGCTCTTCCATCTTATCAATTAAAAAGTACTTCATAGTTTATTTTATTCAAAGGCAGCCAAAAATGGTGCACAAACACACACACTCACTCCCACACAGCAGTGTTTTATACACGCTTCTTTCTGTGCTGAGCCCAGATCTCAGGCACAACACTGAAATGCCGAGCAGACGATGTGGCAGGTAGTGGCTCTGGGATGATGCATTTGATATCATCCCGGTAATACCACACTTTCACACTTTTGATATCTGGAAAGGAAGCATGACATGAGCATGTCTCAAAACATAGAAAAAATCTTACTGATATGGACACGTCATCTTATAGTAGAGAGTGAATGGCTTACAGACTGTGTGTGTGTGTGACTGTATTGTAGGTAGAGAGATAACAGTGAAACTATCAGCATATATTCTCTAATTGTTTTAACTTCTTGTCAGTTAAATAATGGTGAAGTTTAACAATTCATCATTTTGCTAGGGACCCCCTGAAACTCCCTCAAGGACCCCTGGTGGTCCCCGAACCCCACGTTGAGAACCTCTGCTATAGACTATGCTAATTACTCTGGCTGTAATCTCTCCAACCCCTAACCTCTCTCTCTCCTTTCTTCTGTACTCTTCCAGCAGTTCTGGGTCGTTGTGAACTTTTTCTCTGAATTTTGCCAGCCTAGCCTTCGCTAAAGCTTTCTTTTTTTCACTTGCTGACTGTCTGCAATGAAACAGAAGATAAAGCAAAAATATCAACAGTTAGTAAATAACATTTAATTTGTCCAGAATTCCACGACTGTATTGTAACAGTAAAACTATGGAGAAGGGTCCAACTGCAGCCCTCACCCCTCAAGTCACGCTATTTGTGTGAGCCAATGGGGTTTGAGCACATGAAACACATGACCTCACTCCTCAGGTCCCAGTTCTGTGAGTTGGGTTAGTCGTACAAAGTAGGATACTAACGTGAAGATGTTGGATCTAATGTGAGAGAACATCATTTGAAGTCATTAAATATTACAACAATGCTCATAATGTATTCACATTTGTATTCCGAATAAATGCTTTGTTGAAAATGCATTAAGCTACGGATCTGACTGCTAGCCTGTTAGCTTACTACTGTAATTTCCCATAGAGGTTAATAAGTTAGCCAACATTGTCATGTTCCCTTCAGCCTGGTCCTCAGCCCAGCCCTCAGTTTCCTTCAGTTTCCCTCAACTCCTCAGTCTACACACCTGCCTACCATCATCACATTCTGGAACCCTGACATCATTATATTCTAGAACTCTGACAACATTACATTCTAGAACATCATCACATGACATCATGCCATGACATCATCACCTATCCTGTATATCAAGTCTGATTCTTGGTCCACTCCACGTTAGTGTCGTTTCTGCTCTCATGGATCACACCTTATCCATCGCCTGTCTGTCTCTTGGTCTGCCTGCTGTTCCCCGTCTTCATTTTTTATCTTTTTATTTTTTTTATCTCTCTCTCTCCTGCGTTTGTGTTCTGCACTTGGGTTCACTTGAACTCTGTAACAAACATTAGCTTACAGTTTACTGCATACAGCCTGTGGTAGCTCATTAGCCGCTAGCATCTAGTTATTAAGTCCAACCAGCAGGGAGCGATAATACCTGCATGACAGGGACCTGAAGTAAAGTCTGAGGGGCATGACAAGTGAGGTCTGAGGAGGGACATAATGAGTGAGGTCTGCAGTTGGACCCTTTTGAAACAAGTAGTAATAGTGTGATTCTCGGACCAGCTGAGAGGAGCTAGCTAGTCAGCTAGCTAGCAATACAGATAGCTAAAGTATTGTGGCTGGTCAAATATCAGTTTATTGGACATAGCAAATATCACATTACCTGAAACTTAAAAAAAATAGTCTGTATGATTAAATTCTCATTACCGAAACAGATGTTCTCTCTACCGCAACTGGCCTTAAACTGTAGCGGTAAGTGAGAATGGTGTTGCGGAGGATGAGGGACGCTAGCATGTTTTGCTAACAATAGAGAAGCCATGATGACTGAGCACTTTTTACTCAATGTACTTAATTAGGCATTAAGTAAGTATATTTTCATAGAAAATTTTAAATCTAATGTTTTTCTAAATATGGAAAACTACCTGTATCGGTAATGATAATCAATACTACTGTGTACACAGTCTGACAAGAAAAAGTTAAACTTTTAACTGGAGAAATATAAAGAAATCTGCTTACCTGGTAGCCATCTTGAAGGTACTGGCAGATGTGTCGCTTCATTCAAAATCAAACTTTATTTAAAATTCTGTGTGTGTGTGTGTAAGTCCTTCAAAAATGTTGCGGAGGATGAGAACATCAGTCATGGACACTTCATTTTTACTCTATTTTTTCATTATTATTATATATGAATATTCAGTTAATAGTGTTTCTGTCATTTGAAAACATCTAGTTGAACATCCTTTTATTTTTTCCAGAATATTCTCATTTTACTCTGTTTAAATTACAACATAACATATACTCAGACAGAGTTGGACGCATTGCGGTAATGAGAATTTCAGCAGAAAATGCAATAAAAACCAAAAATAATTAGTTTTTTTGTTGAAATTACTCATTGTGCAAGGTAGAGAACACTATTATCTTTATTATGATATTTTGTTATGTTACTAAATTACCTGTTTTATATTTAAAATCATTACTGCCATGGTAGTTTAATGGTTTCATGAGAATGACCCATCTACTAAAGTTACCACTTCATGCCATCAAAATACTTTTCTGCTTCTGTATTGCCACATCTTTGACTGCCACTAGATGGAAGCAGAATTTATCTAAAAGCAATGTCAATTGTAGCATCCAGATACAATAATGTTTCATTTATCCTGCCACAAGGGGACACTGTACACCACATCTTTGTACCAATCACATGCAAAAGGCTGGTATTGTGTTACAAGGAAAAAAGATACAGGTGAGCATGGATTCTCAAACTTGATTCCAGGGGTCCCCTATATATGCTGGTTTCCATTATGGCCAATCTCTCAATCAATTAAGGAAAAGAGTGTTTCCCTTAAACATATTAACACAATGCAGATTTGGCTAATTGCATTTGCTTTGCATTAATTTCTGCTCCACTTCCTTTTCTACAAATGGTTCACTTTCAGTGACTAGATGTCCATATTTTCAACAATTAGGACCCTACCAATTTCATCTTTCATTCTAGAATTGAATCAATTCATTATATAGTAATCTCTTTCTAAAATCACGTTTTTTTCTCAGTACATCTTTCTTTCTCAGCACAGACGATGGATTATACATATATTTTACTTTATCCTGACAATTTATTTATCATAGAACAGATTTTTTAATTTTTAAATATGAATGAGAAGACAGTTCTAATACAGGTTCATACATGGTATGTAATATATGGAGATTGTACCTGTCTCTCCATATATTGCTTGCATGTAAGATTGACCTTTCGTCTGTCTGTCCCCATACTGGTTAAAAGCAGCATACTCTGCATATATGTAAACAGTATGTCCTAAGATAAAATTGAAAGATAACAGAGAACAATACGTCGAAATATGACTGGGGCATGTAGGGGCGTGTGATCATTAGCCTCAGAGAAAGGCATAGAAAGCAGTCTCAGCGCTGCATGTGAACCTTATTTATTGGCACTTTGGTTACACAGTAAACTTACTCCTCCTCTAAATGATCATAAGATACTTGCCCAGTGCTATCTGGCGGTCAATGAAGAGAGCTGGAGAGATAGGTTCCCTCAGTCTGAGGTCTGCGTTTTACATTCTGAAAGAGAGAGAGAACAAGAGGGGGAGACAGAAAGAGACAGTGAGAGAGAAATAAAAATAAAGAGAGGGAAAGAAAGAAAAAATGAAAGAAAGAAAAGGGATGGGTCCAGACTGAATCACAAACACAACAGAGAAATATTGCCCCAGATATAGCAGACAAAGAGAAGTAAAAGCGGAGAAGAAAAAACAAACGAGTTGTGGATAGATTACAGGCTGTACCATTCACACCACATTGCTGTCAGTCACCTAAAGCCTGTGGACTACAAGCTAAAAGCAAAAGAGACAAGTCTGAGTGCGAGAGGCACAGGGAACAATAATGCCACTGCTGCAGGGATCCAGCGGGCTGCAGCCAGTTCGCCTGCACAACGGGGGTTCTCAGAACCAGAGGCAGAACCCCGCTGGAGGGATGGGGACCTCAGCCTCTCCTAAAACCCTATCCCACTCCATTGAGCAGATCCTGAGGAAGCCGTCCTGTCTGACAGAGGACTGGAGAAGAAAGAAGGAAGCAGGCACCGCTTCTGGAGGGGCAGGAGGATGCAAACCCAGGAAATATCCAGGTACCATATTAATTAATTTCCCAAGATCATGAAAATATGTTGTACTTTATATACAGTACCCTTCAAAATTATTAACACCATTGAAAAAGATAAGCAAAAATGGTTGTATAAAATAAACCAAAACGAATAAAATAAATGATCATAAAATTGCTCAGGGAAAACGTTTTTAATTAGTAATATTTGTTGTTCACAAAGATAGGTGGAAAAAGTATCGCCACCCCGGTTTTCAGTAATTTCTGCACCTCTTCGCAAGGATAACACAACTGAATCACCTTCTTTATGGGTTTGGTGAACATATTGTGGGTACAATTCTTCCATACAGACTCTTTCACGGTCCTTTTGTCTGTAGACTACCCTCTTCAATTCAAAGCACAAATTTTCTATTTTCTAATTTTCTGGAGATTCAGATGGCAATTGGTCAATTAACCTGGGTTGGTTTTGAGGTATGACTACAATAATTTTCTTGCAGAAAGATGCATTTACTAAAAAGATCACCAATAAATAAACAGGAAAAAAATGAAAAACAAGATTTAATATGAAATAAGCAATCCATAATAAACTAAACACTAATGTCAAAAGATGTGTTTTCAACTGACTTTTAAAACTTGTTTTTTTTTTCAAACTATTGGTGCCTCTCTGAACTGCAGAGGCAGGCTACAAGCATAAAAGGAAAAGGAAGCTTCACCCCTAAGTTGATCAATGATTCAATTTAGTTCGTGTTTTTTTTTTCACTTTAAAATCTGATTTTTCACTAGTAGATTTAATTGTTAGGCTTTGCAGATGAGTTCCCAGGTAAAAAAAAGTAGTATAGTTTAGTGCAATAAAAATATAATTTAAGTATACAAAGGTTATTACAAGTATACTTTTCCTTTTTGTACTTAATTTGAAGTATGTTTAAAATGTACTTTTAAAAAACTTCAAGTATAGTCTCAAACACTCCGTAATACTTTTTAAGTTTGTTTCAAATGCACTGGTGACATAATGAGATATTACTGCAAGTGTATTTACGATACCAACAAATCATATATTTTTATTTATTTAACCTTTATTTATTCAGGAGATACCTCGAGATTAAAAATCTCATTTCCAAGAGCGTCCTGACCAAAAATTGGTAGCAGCAGTCACAACAAAGTTACAGACAGACAACATTTAACAAGTTAAAGCATAATAAAATAAAGATAATTAATTAATAGTCAAATGCACCTAAATCACAGGTAACAGACATCATCAAAAACATAAGCAGGTCAAGGAAGTTGCCTCCATATCTCTAACAAACCTTTTAAAAACATTTAGTGAGACACGTTTCCATTTTCATTTTTTTTTGCAGGGAGTTCCAGGTTGAAGGAGCAAAGTAACTGAAAGCTTTTTTACCTGCTTCTCTCTGTACTAAAGGGACAGATAAAAGCCTGCATTAGTCCTACTAAGATATGAACATAAGTAGGGGGGCAAAAGGCCAAGGATCGCCTTATAAATAAAAATATGCCAGTGGCTGAGTCTGCGTGTGGCTAGAGCAGGCCAACCAACCATGGCATATAAGGTGCAGTGATGTGTAAGAGCCTTAGAGTTAGTTATGAATCGTAATGCACCATGGTAGATCATGTCAATGGAACTGAGACACTTTCCAGAAGCATGCAAATATAAAATGTCCCCATAATCAATGACTGGAAGAAAAGTGGCAGCAACAAGCCTCTTTTTAGCTTCAAAGGAGAAGCAAGCCTTATTTCTAAAATAAAAACCAAGCTTTAGTTTTAACTTGCTTGTGAGTTGCTGAACATGATTTTCAAAAGACAAAGAATCATCAATTAAAATTCCAAGATACTTGAAACTGTTTCAATCTCCTTACCTTGTTTTGTAATGATAACAGGTAGGTTTAACGGTCTATTCTTTGATCTACTAAACCACATTAATTTAGTTTAGCTTGCGTTTAAGACCAACTTCAATCTACATAGTTTAAGTTGCACTGAATCAAAAGCAGTTTGCAACTTATCATACACCAGAGCAAAAGAGGAAGCACAACAGTAGATAATGGTGTCAGCATAAAAGTGCAGGTTTGCATCCACAACATTACATCCAAGGTTATTAATATAAATGGTAAACAAAAGAGGCCCCAAAACAGAACCCTGGGGCACTCCAGTACACACAGGCAGTAAATCAGAGGTGAGACCCCTAAATTGAGTGCATTGAGTTCTACCTGACAAGTAGTTTTCAAACCATGCCACGGCCTGTTCTGATAGTTCTATCCCAATCAACCTCTTCTTAAGAATAGCATGGTCCACTGTATCAAATGCTTTTGATAGATCAATATAAAGGGCAACACAGTGTAGCTTTTTAATCAAGAGCTTCTGTGATATCATTGATAACCTTCATTACTGCTGAAATAGTACTGTGCCTTTTCCTAAAAACCTGATTGGACAGAAGATAGAGTAGCATTTGTGTATAGAAACTCCTTAAGCTGAACACTGACCAAAGTTTCTAGGACCTTAGCAAGAGTTGAGAGCTTAGAAATAGGCCTGTAATTGTTTAAGATAGCTGGGTCTCTCCCCTTTAACAGAGGGAGAACATAATCTGACTTCCAAATCTTAGGGATTTCATTGCATTTGAAGGTGAGGTTAAAAAGATAGGTCAATGGCTCAGCAATGATATCTGCAGCTAATTTTAAGAACCTAGGGTCAAGAAGATCAGGACCTGCAGGCTTTTTAGGGTCAAGGGTTAAAAGGGCATCATGTACTTCCTGAACAAGAAAAGGAGTGAAGCTGAATTTTAGTTCACTATTTGACGAATTGTCTAAACAAGGTTGTACAGTTGGAATAGAGCTAGAGTCAAACAGAGAACCAGATGATATAAAGTGCTTATTAAAACAGTTCAGCATTTCTGTTTGATTATAGACAGCATCTGAATCTTTCACAATACAAGCAGGTAGATCATGCAGGTTACAATTCTTAGACATAGACTTAATGGTTTTCCAGAATTTCCTCAGGTCATTCAGATTTTTTGAAGTCTCGGACAGATAAAATTCAGATTTGGTTTTCCTGATAAGAGCTGAACACTTATTGCGTAGTTTTCTAAAGGAAAACCAATCGATATCGGAACCTGATATTCTAGCCTTGGCCCCGGCCAGGTTCCGTTCCGAATAAGAACAGACAGCTCAGGTGTGAACCAGGAATTATCCCGGCCTTTAATTCTGTATCTGCGATAAGGGGCATGTATATTTATCATATTTAAAAAGCTATCATGGAAGAATTTCCATGCCGTCTCCACATCAGGGATTAGCTCAATCCTAGACCAATCAAAATAAAATAAATCCCAGAGAAAACCTTGTTCAACAAAGCGTTTTAAATTTCGCTTGTGAATCAGGCGTGGTTTTGTCTTAGGGACCTTGGTATTTCTTATTGCAACAACTGCACAGTGATCACTGAGGTCGTTACAAAAAACACCAGTAGCAGAAAATTTGTGGGGAGCATTAGTCAGGATCAAATCAATGAGTGTTGACTTATCTGGACATTTAAGGTTAGGCCGGGTAGTCAAAGTAATCAGTTGGGTCAGATTCATGGAGTCACAGCACGATTTAAAATCATCAGATACTGGAGTTTGCCAGTCCCAGTTCAGATCACCAGCCAGGATTAATTCATTGTACTGGAGTTTGGATAAAAGGTGCAACAAGGAGTCAATAGCATCTTTTGGTGCTGATGGCGGCTATAACAGTCCACCACAGTTAAACTGAGACCATATGAGACTTTTATATTCAGTGCAAGGAATTCCAATTGCAAACGAATAGATTCAGAGAGCACCACATTTACAGATCCTTTCCAAAAAATTAGAATATCATGGAAAAGTTTTTTTTTTTCCATAATTCCATTCAAAAAGTGAAACTTTCATAGATTATAGATTCATTACACACAAAGTGAAATATTTCTAGCCTTTATTTGTTTCATTTTTCATAATTTTGTCTTACAGCTCCAGAAAACCCCCAAAAACAGTATTTCAAGAAATTAGAATAGTGTGTCGAAAATCAGCATTTACTTCAGTTATTTCAGAGAATTAATGTTTTAGACTGAGTGTCACACTATCATCTAATTTACTCAAAACACCTGCAAAGTTTATCTCAGTTTGGTTCAGTATGGGGAAGACTGCAGACTTGACAATTGGCCAGAAGACCATCATTGACACCCTCCAGAAGATGGGTAAGCCACAAAAGGTAATCGCTAAGGAGGCTGGCTGTTCACAGAGTGCAGTGTCCAAGCATATCAATAGAAAGTTTAGTGGAAGGGAAAAATGTGGCAGGAGAAGGTGCACAAGCAAAAGAGATGACCGTAGGCTTCAGTGGATTGTCAAGCAAAGACGATTCCAAAATTTGGCGGAGATGCAGAGGGAGTGGACTGAGGCTGGAGTCAGTGCTTCAAAAACCACCACGTACAGACGTATCCGGGACATGGGCTACAACTGTCGGATTCCTCGAGTCAGGCCACTCCACTCATTCTCTGAAATAACTGAAGTAAATGCTGATTTTCGACACACTATTCTAATTTCTTAAAATACTGTTTTGGGGGTTTTCTGGAGCTGTAAGCCAAAATTATGAAAAATGAAACAAATAAAGGCTAGAAATATTTCACTTTGTGTGTAATGAATCTATAATCTATGAAAGTTTCACTTTTTGAATGGAATTATGGAAAAAAAAAACTTTTCCATGATATTCACATTTTTTGGAAAGGATCTGTACATGAAACTTTGACTTCACATAAATAGCTATTCCACCACCTTTTTTCTTTGGACGGTCTGTTCGATACACTTTGTATCCACCAATAAAAACATCACTGTCTAAAACTGACTTCTTTAGCCAGGTTTCAGAAATCACAATGATATCAGCGTTTGTTGATTTGGCCCATATTCTGATAAATTCTCTTTTAGACAATAGGCTACAAACATTCATAAGCAAGACACCAAGACCAGACCTAACTTTAAAATCAGCTGGTGTTTGAATACATTGTATATCAGGACCAGGATTAGGTTGTACATTGCCTGACATAAATAACAACATAATCACCACACATCTTAATTTCTTACATGACGAATGTTTCTTTGGCTCGTTGCTACAAGCAAAGTCTGTTACGCACTCATCCGATAATACAAAACAATCCTTTAAAACCATTTCGGTTAGGAAGTTCGGTTATAAAGTTTTGATAGTTTATGTCCCAAGACAAATGCATCGGCGGCAATTGCTTCATTGTAAGCATGTTCCCACGCACGCAATGTCCATCGGATCAAGCGCATTATTGGCTGCATTACTCATCCAGCACAGATCACCCTTTCCGGAGTTCAATAGTGTCAGCACGCAAAGTAACACTAAGAGAGTCATTCTCCGTTTGATAAAGAAATCGGGAGGGTGGAAAGGGGAACTGGATGTATGTGGGTGTAATTATTTGTGGGGAGAATGCAGACGCTAACAGCCGGGCCAGGCACACAGCGGAGCGGGGCAGAAGGCACACCCGAGAGGAGAGGACAAGTCACTGGAGAAGAGCAGGTTACGAATCCAGGTGAGAGGACAGGGCCTCTGTCGACAGCTTATGGATCCAGGTGAAGTTTTCAGGTGGAGATCCAAGAGAGAGTAGTTTCGTATCGACGCATAAAATTAGTGTAAGACGCGATAATAAAATAAAAGACGGAAAGCCACAGCTTTTCAATTATAAAATAATAGTAAAAGAATAAGAGAATAAAAGAAGAATAAAATATATAAAAGTATATATAAAATATATATTACACAATCCGTGTGCAATTTAAGGAATCATAAAAAAATTGGATTAAAAAAAGACGAGTTATCTCAGATTGCGGCGCAATCTCAGATTGCAGAGCAATAGAGTTGACGTGGCAGGTAGCTCGATGAAACCAGATGGTAATGATTGATGATGATCATACTTTTTGTTAGTGCACTTAAATATACTTAAGTATACTAAAAATAGTCCCATTTTAACATACACAGTGCACTTGAAGTACACTTAAGTTCTACTTTTGAACAACTTCATTGCACTTAGTATACTTAAAGCACTGCCAATTTGTACTGCCAAAACTACTAAAAGTATACTTTGAAAAAGTATATTTCAAGTATAATCTTTTTTCACCTGGGTTTACATAGATAGATATCTCATTTTAGCAAAAGTTATATTTCCTAGGGAAAGGTGTAGATTCTAGAGCACTAGCAAATCTGGACAAATAAATAAAAGGATTATTCGGAATTACTTTTTATTCTTCTTGGCTTTTTGTGAAGGTGAACATAAATTGCACGCATGTCAATCACTCAAAGGATTATTTTTTAATCTTCTTTAAATCTTTTAATTACATACCAGCTGTGTTGACAGAATTCTTGCCAATCATTATTTTGGTTTTGCATCAGTTCCTTCTAAGTGCATCCATTCACCCTTGATAAGCCATTTCTGCCAAATAAACAAAATGGGTCGATAACAGCAATGATAATTACAATGGGGTAGCTGAGACTGTATCTTCACACAGAAGCTTCTCTCTCCATAGCAATGTCAGCAGCACGGGACAGAGAGGATGCTCTGTATGAGCTGAGAGTGACGGGCTGGATTGCTGGCCACCCTTCTGACCACAGCCAGACACACAGACTGTGTTCCCCTGTCCTTTCGGAGCAGGAAGCAGAGCATCAGAGTGAGAGCAGGCAGGAGGGAGCTCAGGAGGAGGAGGTGCGCTGCCAGGTCACGCATGGTGAGAGATATGGCCTTCCTTTTCCTTATTGCCTGTGATGATGATGATCATCATCATCATCATCATGGCGGGGGTGGTGGTGGTATCGGGGTGGTGATGAGGAAGATGATGATGATTATCATGTTGATGATGATGATGATGATGATGATGATGATGATGGTGGGGGTGGTGGTAGTGATGTCGTTGTGGTGATGATGATGCTGCTGCTGCTGCTGATGATGATGATGATGATGATTGCGGTGGTGGTAGTGGTTGCTAAAAGAAGTGTGTGATGTGTATGTGCAGGTGCAGCAGAGAGGAAGGGCCGTCGCAGGGTTAGGACCACCTTCACTACGGCACAGCTAGAGGAGCTGGAGAAGGCGTTCCAGGTCACTCACTACCCTGATGTCCAGACCAGGGACCAGCTGGCCTCTCTCACACAACTACCTGAGGGAAAAGTGCAGGTAGAAAACTAAAAGTGCCTCTCTCCAACAGCTACCTGAGAAAAGAGTACACGTAGTATTCCAAAACTACACTTTCTCACATAGATACTCTAGGGAAGACTGTAGATAAGAAACCAAAATGACACCCCTCTCACACCACCTCCTGAGTACAGACTGGGATTATTACATCAATTAACCCCCTTCAAGTAGTCTGCCAAGATTACTGGACACTAAAAATAATTACGTGTAAAACACTGGGGATAATGATGTATTAATATTGAAACCAATTGGGCCTGGGGGATGATAACTGCAATTCAGGTGCTTTCTACATGGGAAACATGGTGTACAGTTTAAAGCATTTGGCATACAAACAAAGGGCCATACATTTAGATACTAGGATACTGCCCTTTTCAGCTTAAAAGAAGATTATTTTGCTCCTCACTTCTGCTCCATAAAGTTGCATAAAAAGATTGAAGGATGCTCCTAAGGAACTAAATGTTTTCTAATATTTCACTATAATCTGATAACTGGATATATTTTTCACATGGGCATTCTATTCTATTCCTGTATGAAATGGCCCATCAAGATCTAACCAGAAAAAGATGCCAGAGAAATGCTGTGATTAGCTGAATGAGGTCTCCTTGCTTCGCGTTCAATCTTTCCCCCATTTTGTCATGCCCAGATATGGTTCCAGAATCGTCGAGCAAAATGGCGCAAAATTGAGTCTTTGGGAGATTTTGGGGGGCTGCAAGACCTGACAGTGACAGACCAGGTGAGCAACCTGAAGATCAGATGGGTTGAGTTTTCAGGTGCAATCAGAGACTCACTAATTTGATCCATTCATTAGGTTTTGCATTGGAAAAAATAGTCTTCTTCATTTGTTCAAATAAGTAAGTGATTTATAGCTCACATTAGCGCTAACCATTTTTGAAACCTCACTATACATATTTTGTTCTTTTTTCTTGTTGCAAAATTGAAACCTGCCCAAGTCATTTTTATTGAAGGTATTAAGGGGATAAGATATCAAGAACAGTCTGATTTGACGGTGAACAAAATGGAGGGTGCTATCTCATCTGTTTTTTTATCATTCCTTCACAGTGTGAAAGGATGGTACTTCCATCTCCTCTGATTGGCTCAAGACGGCCCCAGTCCTACCCTCTGCTACACAAACTCCACCTCTCTGGGTTGCCCTCTCTGCCTAATGGCTACTTCTCCTACTGCTTACCAAAGCTCCCCCACCACCTGCTACCATACCCACCCTCACAGCCACTCACCCTCCCCTGGCCCCACCCACAGGGTCCCAATCTCAGTGACTGTTCCAGCTGACAGGCCTTCGTAGAAACCCTGGAAGAACTGAGCTATTGATGAACTACTTGGTCTGTCTGATGATTGTGTCAGGGGTTGTCCAAACTGAAACTAAAGAAACTGCTTTATCTACTGCCATTTTGTGCTCTCACCAACCCTCTATGGTCTATAATTCCCTTCTTGTTGTATATAATGAACTTTGCCTTGAGAAATGTAAGTTTTAAAAAGTGGTGTCTAGGAATGTTAAGTAGCTAGCTTTCCTAGAAACATTTCATTTTGTTCTCAGAACAAAGCACTTATGCCATGCATCACTCTGCAGCATGCGTAAAGAATGCTACCAGAGAGCAATATAGAGTAGATGTGAGTGTATGCATGTGTGTGTGTTTGTGTGTGCAAGACAGCGAGAGAGAGGGAGGGAGAGAGAATAAGAGAGAACACATCCTACACATTCCTGAGTTGAGTTTTATTAAAATGTAATTACCTGCAAAAAAACTCTGTGAAGATTTATGTCTTTAATTGACAGTATCTTTCCTTGTCAGAGATAAGCAGATGTGGCGTAGTGGTTAGAGTGGCAATAAATGGAATATTATGTTGAGCTTTCTAATTATTGCTCAATGGGTTTATTGCCCTGTAGAGATACGGTTCCACCTTGTCTTAATTCAGCTGAGGTCGACTGCAGGTCAGCACAGGTTGGCATTCATGGACTGGGTAATATGAAATTGATTTATTAGAAAAACTGCTCTGGAATGGCTAACATAGTTTTGAGTGTGGTGTCCAAGATAATTAACTTTAGCTACTCATTGTAGGCTCAACATTCCTTGGTTTTAACATTGAAAATGATGGCAAAAAAAGTAAAAAGATATTTTACACCCTCCAATAAATTCCCAAGTATGGGTTCTGTTCTGTTTACTGAAAGGCACTGTCAGTTACCAATGGGAGAATAAAACAACTCCTTTGAAGTTCAGGGTTAAATAATCAACAACATCTATACAGAATCTATACGACAGGAAGATTCACAGTTTTCCTCCTCAACTAGACATACATGTTTTCTCACTCGTGTATACCTCTCTGAGGTACTTTCTGGCCACAGATAACAGCGAGGATAGAGCAGGTGATCATTTTAGGAACTGATTAGTCACTGATTTCTCTTATCAGCTGGTTCTTCACTTTTAATTGAAGAACAAAATGTCCAGACAAGGAATGTTGTATAATGACTATCCAAGAAGAGGTGAAGGCCATGGAAAATCTCTGGAAAACTGAGAGTTGTGGGGGGGAAACGACAAGGATATATTGCACAATGAAAAACATGACTGTATTATGTTTCCTTTGTTATTTTCTGGGAACATGCTCTTATCTTATCACAACACCATATATGAGTTAAATGCATATCACAGGACCAACAAGAACATAGGTTGTCCCAGAACAGCCAGTAACACAGTAGTAAGCATTAAGGTGAAAAACAGTGCAGTGATGAAAGTGTACAGTAATCAGCTTTATTTGTACATTCCAATGCCTTTTAATTGTGCCTGTTGCTCTTTGGCCTTATTTGGAAAGCATTTGTGCACACTGTATAGAATGCACTGTATGAAATCATAATTATTATTAGCATTTACTGGACAGTGCTTATTAAGTCTCCATAACATCAGCAGACTGATGATATGTATATACATACATATACATACGTGCATGCATATACACATATGTACATACATACATATGGAGCCTAATTGTACAGAGGAAATATTGCCATACAGGTATTTATGTACTTGGGCTTTTGCAGATGTTCTTTTCCACATGAAAGCAGTTATCAAAATAACTGCCAACTTTCACATCCCAAGACCACAAGCTTTCAGACTTTCTCTAGGTAAAGCAAAAGACAAAAAGTAGCTCCTTTGGACAACTAGCTCACAAACATGGCAAGCTCCTAATGAGTGACATAGCTCTTCCTTGTTTGATAGCAGAGAATAGATGGAACTAATCAATATTTTTATCAGCAAAGCAAGGAAGACAATTAGCTAAGTATTATTGTAATGAAGTAATTTAAGTAATTATGTATTTTTTTCTCATCACATTCATGTTGTAAGGGACTAAATAAACACCTTGAGTATTTATAAAACAGTTTCCTGGCTGAAAATAATACGATGATGAATCTGTAAAGGAACTGTGATATAATATTTTTATTCTGAACACTCATTTTAATGTTATGTTAATACTGATGTTTGAAAATGTGCATCAGAACATACGTATGTACTCACTACATTGCAAACATTTACACAGCAAGAGGTTTTGCCAAAGGTTTGTATCACATTACGGTTAGGAGGACAATTCAATATAGAGTAAGGCATGATCCACATTCCCAAAAGTAAGGCTCTGCAGTGATGTCCTCTGTTTTTCCCGTTAAGAGGCGCATCATCAGGCAGTGTTGCTTTGGGGCCTGTCCCAGTGAGTCATGCTTCACATTGTCGTGTTTGTATTTTTACAACGGTGGTCTTGCCTTGACTCTTAAACTTTTCACCCTGTCCTTATCTCCCTTTATAGCCTCATACTGCTCCCTGTGTAATCAATGCTTATCAGACATGCTCCTGCACCTACATTTCCTGGCTCTGGCACAAAGGAACCATCACCATTATGCTGATCAAGAATTAGAGATAAATCATATGATCTGGAGTGGAATATAGCAATGCACACACAAACAGGCACGTTTACATTCACATATACAGATCCTTTCCAAAAAATTTGAATATCATGGAAAAGTTTTTTTTTTTCCATAATTCCATTCAAAAAGTGAAACTTTCATAGATTATAGATTCATTACACACAAAGTGAAATATTTCTAGCCTTTATTTGTTTAATTTTTCATAATTTTGGCTTACAGCTCCAAAACCCCCAAAACAGTATTTCAACAAATTAGAATAGTGTGTCGAAAATCAGCATTTACTTCAGTTACTTCAGGATCTGTACAAGCACGCACACACAAACACACAAAGACACAGACCCACACCAGTCAACCATTATCTCTCAACTTTCAAACTTCTGTACTTTTATCATAAATTTACAGGCATCCATCATGAATGTCCTTATATTTTTCCAAAAAATATGGCGTTTAGAATATTAAATATAATAGTAGCCTATACATGCATGCATACATACATACACTACCGTTCAAAAGTTTGGAATCACTGAGACATCTTTATGTTTTTGAAAGAAATTGATACTTTATACTTTTTATTCACCAAGGTGTCATTAAATTGCTCAAAAAATACAGTCAAGACATCGGTAATCTTAAACTACTATTTCCATTTCATTCTATTTTTACTTTAGCAATTGTAGCCATTTTTACACATAGTCCCCCATTTTTAGGGCACCAAAAGTAATTAACATAAATTAAAATAATCATATTTAGTATTTGGTTGCATATCCTTTGCATGCCGTGACTTCCTGATGTCTGTGATCAAACCATTCCATTCTGCCCTGTCTCCCGCTTCCCGCTCCTCCTCTGCTCAACCAGCCCGGATTCCTGTCTCCACCCAGTCCCTGGCCTCTCCCACTCCTGCTCATCCCCTGCCTCGTCCATTCCTGGTTGTCTGTCGTAATTAATAATTCTCCCTATGCTTCCGGAGGGATTCTGAGCGAAGCAAATAAATTATTTGAAGTATCTCTGAAACTTCCTGTGTGTGAGTCGTGCATTTGGGTCCAGTTCATATTCGGAACGTAACAGAACGAACTGGCCAGCTATGGACCCAGCCGACTTGGATCAGATCCATCACGCCCTCGCCTGCCAGAACGCTGTCATCGATCAACAGAGCCACTGCCTGGAAGACGTCCAGGAGACTCTGAAGAATCTCTCGGACCAAGTGAGTCAGATGGGTTCGATGATGGGCCAGATGGCAGTTCACCTCCCTCTTCCGAGGGCCCACGCCAGTCCTGCACCACCTGCCCCGGAGCTGCAGCCCGCAGCGTCACCGCCCCTCTCTGGCAGGGAACCACGTGTGCAACACCCTGAGTGTTACCTGGGGGACCTGGGAAAGTGCCGTGAGTTCCTTCTCCAATGTGACATTGTGTTCCGCATCCAGCCTGCCTCCTACACCACGGATTCAAGCAAAATCGCTTTTGTGATGAGCAGTTTGGGAGGGAGTGCCCGGGAGTGGGCTACCACACTGTGGGAGAGTCAATCACCCGCCTGCTTTCACTTCTCCTCCTTCACCGCTGAAATGCGTCGGGTGTTCGACCATCCAGTTTGCGAACGGGACGCCACCCAGCGCCTACTCCAGATACGCCTGGGCAGCTGCAGCATGGCGGAGATGGCGGTCCAGTTCTGTACCTTGGCAGCGGAAGCAGGATGGAACGACCCCAATCACCAGTTTGTTGTCGAGGTAGACGCCTCCGACACTGGCGTATGGGCGGTCCTGTCGCAACGTGCAGTCCAGGATGGGAAAATGCACCCGTGTGCCTACTTCTCTCTGAGACTCACCCCGGCAGAGCACAACTATGATGTCGGGGACCAGGAATTATTGGCCATAAAGCTCGCTCTAGAGGAGTGGCGGCACTGGCTGGAGGGGGCAGGTAAACCATTTATTGTCCTGACTGACCACCGCAACCTCCTGTACATCAAATCTGCTAAGAGGCTGAACTCTCGGCAGGCACGCTGGTCCCTTTTCTTTTCCCGCTTTAATTTTTCTGTCACCTTCCGCCCGGTTCCCGCAACATCAAACCAGATGCCCTGTCTCGTGTTTTTTCTCCCCCTATGCCAGATCTGCTGCGCCGGAGCCCATTATCCCGGCCTCCTGCGTTGTGGCTGCGGTCTCCTGGGAGATCGAGGGCGTGGTGAAGGCTGCCCAGGTTACCCACCCAGACCCCCGCAATAACCCTAACTCATCCTTATTTGTTCCCAACTCCGTCCGCTCCCAGGTCCTCCAGTGGGCTCACGCCTCCCGTCTGGCCTGCCACCCAAGGATCGCCAGGACGACCGCCCTCGTCAGGAGGAGTTTCTGGTGGCCCACTCTGAAGGGGGATACCTGTGCCTTCGTCCTCGCCTGCCCGGTGTGCACCAGGAGCAAGGCCTCCCACCAGCCCCCCGCTGGCCTCCTCCGCCCCCTCCCTGTCCCGGGTCGTCCTTGGAGCCACATTGGGGTGGATTTTGTGACCGGTCTGCCCCTGTCGGATGGCAACACTGCCATCCTTACCATCGTGGACCGGTTCTCCAAGGCGGCCCACTTCGTTCCCCTGCCCAAACTCCCATCCGCATCGGAGACAGCGGAGCTCCTGGTGTTGCACGTGGTGAGGCTGCACGGGATCCCTGCTGACGTCATCTCAGACCGTGGGCCCCAGTTCTCCTCCCAGGTGTGGAAGGCTTTTTGCGCAGCCCTGGGTGCCTCAGCCAGCCTGTCCTCTGGGTACCACCCGCAGTCCAACGGCCAGACGGAGCGGACCAACCAGGATCTGGGAGCTGCCTTGCGGTGCGTGTCAGCTCGCAACCCCTCCTCCTGGAGCCGGTTCCTGCCCTGGGTCGAATACGCCCACAACTCCCTGAGGAGCACCGCCACCGGGATGTCCCCGTTCGAGTGCTCCTTGGGGTACCAGCCACCCCTGTTTCTGGTCCAGGAGGAGGAGGTTGCCGTTCCATCCGTTCGGTCCCACCTCCTCAGATGCAAGCATGTGTGGAGGCTGGCACGCACCTCACTCCTCCACACCACCTCCCATACCCGACACCTGGCGGACCTTCATCAGACCGAAGCCCCGCAGTACTCCCTCGGGGCAGCAGGTCTGGTTGTCCACCTCCTCCATCCCACTCCAATCCACTTCCAAGAAACTACAGCCCAAATTCCCATTGGTCCCTTCCCCATCCTCAGTGTTGTCAACCCGGTTTCCGTTAAGCTTCAGCTCCCCGCCTCACTAAAAATTCACCCCACTTTTCATGTCAGTCAGGTCAAGCCTGTCGCCTCCAGCTCCCTCAGTGCTCCTGTTGACGCCCCCCCACCCCTCCGGTTGATTGACGATGCCCTGGCCTACACGGTAAGACGTGTCCTGGACATCCACCGCAGGGGCCGGGGTTTCCAATACCTAGTGGACTGGGAGGGGTACGGTCCCGAAGAGCGGTCCTGGCTGCACAAAAGCCTCATTCTTGATCCCTCCCTCATCCACCAGTTCCACAGACGTCACCCCCGGAGGTTCGATCCAGGGTGAACGCCAGGAGGCGTTCGTTGGGGGGGGGGGACTGTTATGCTCTCACTCCCGTCCTTTTGGTCCCGTGTTTCACCTGTTCCCTCTCGTATCGTGTTTGTATTCCTGTTCGTTTCCCTCGTGCTGCAGACTGGGCGTGGTTTTCCGTTTCGTGTCACTCTGTTCACCACTCTGATTCCGCCTATCCCTTCCCTCCTTTCTGCATACATTCCGCACACTCCCTACTCCGTTTATCACTCACGCATACATTCGCACGCGGCACCTAATTGATACCTGTTAACATTTGTATTTAGTCACCCAGTGTTCTTTGTCCTGTGCCAGTTCGTTAAGTCTCTTTGTGGTAACACTCTGGTCTTTGTCTTGTGGATATTTAGTATCTAGTCCTGTCTTGCCTGACTTAAAAGCCTCGCCTTGTGTTCAGCGTTTACTCGCTAGTCCTGCCCTGTCTGGTCTGATCAGCTCTCGCCAGGAACGGCGTCACTACGCTGGTCATCCTGTCCTGCCTCGCTGTACTAACTCTGTTCTGCTCTAGTCTACCAGCCTGCAGCTGTGTGTCTTTATCCTGCTGCTGTGGTTGCATCCAGCCGGTGCTGCAGCTCAGCTACCCTGCAGCTCAGCGTGCCTCCTGCGTGTGTCGCTGCTTACGCCAACCTGCTGCTGGGTGTGCATCCAGCCGGTGCTCCTGCCCTGCTCCCCGCAGCTGTTCATGCCATTCCACTCTGCCCTGTCTCCCACTTCCCGCTCCTCCTCTGCTCAACCAGCCCGGATTCCTGTCTCCACCCAGTCCCTGGCCTCTCCCGCTCCTGCTCATCCCCTGCCTCGTCCATTCCTGGTTGTCTGTCGTAATTAATAATTCTCCCTATGCTTCCGGAGGGATTCTGAGTGAAGCAAATAAATTATTTGAAGTATCTCTGAAACTTCCTGTGTGTGAGTCGTGCATTTGGGTCCAGTTCATACTCGGAACATAACAGTAACGACAGTATAGGATTCAGGCGACCACTTGTCCTTTGACTAATTGCTAAAAGTATACTTGGGACTTGCCTTAGTGAGTTTAGGAGTTTTCTTTCTTTTAAGAAGTTTTGTTTTCCTTCTCACTCAGTTCCTCCCTTGGTTTTCTTTACCCTGTCTCGGTTTGAGATAGTACGTCAGGTTCGCCTCGTTTCCGTTTGCCTTTCATTTTAGCTCTTTGGTAGTTATTGAGTTAGATGCATTCGTTTTCTTTTTCTCCCATTTACTGCTCGAGTCTGCGAGCTTTTCACCCACTTTTCTGTGTCACTTTTCTTACGCCGGGAGTTTTTTCCCGTTTGTTTATTTCTCTGCTCCGTTCGTGGAGTTCTATCATCTCCCCTTTCATCTTGTGGTTCCCACGTTTCGTGGGTAACTTTTTGACCCCCTCAATTTGCAAGTTTTTCACATCACTTACATGAGTACTGGCACAAGTTAAGGAATGCAAACTGTAGCTTTACTTATATTCTCCAGCAGATGGCAATAGTGAAACGATTAATTCTGCCTCCACAGCCAGGAAAGAAAAGTGATTAAGGTGCGTGAATGTTAATTGAGCTGTTAATGTAATTATAATGGTGTGTTGGAACTGCAGACTTGAAGCTTGAATTGAATCTGAAGCATAATTGGGGCAACAAATTATTTAAAAAAATGTGTACTATATTGTGTCCCCTAACCTACAATGTTGTAACTCATTGTGCACAGTGAGAAGTGAGCACTGGCCATTAGCCTACCTTGTTGCATTTTCTGTCCTGCAAGCTGATGAACATTATGCACAGCTCTTGTTCTCTTTAGTTGTGGCATGTTAAATATTGTAAATCTTTTTAGAAAAGTTTGTTTAGAAAAGCATGCATGATGTCATTGCAAATGGGTGCTTTAAATAAACAAAAGTGTGGTTCACCTCTAGATGGCAGTGTGGCACATCGGGTAAATACTTTTCCTTCCAATCAGAAAGTTGGAAGTCCAATTCCTAGATGGGAAATATATAGGCCTACTTATAAATAAATAACTTAAATGAATAACTTTCCATCTATAATATTGTCAAAGCACATGATTGATGGGTGTTGTGTGTCTTGTGTGTACCATGCACTTGTACAGTAACATTCGGTTTTTGACCAGCAGTTATCTGAAGGAAATCAATATAGTTTATAATATAACAAAAATTCTATTTTCACCTAGCTTGGCTCAATGGAATATATTGTCACTTCACATTAGGATTAGGATTATTTCTGAAATACATAATGATGGTGATTATAAACAACAACAACTATTATTATTGTTTGTTATTATTATTATTATTATTATTGTTGTTGTTGTTAATTAATAAATAATATCATAATATCAACAAACAACCAATCAGGTTTTCTCTCCACTGTAAACAGGCAAGCTACATTCACAGAGAGCGATGCGCCGAGATACAGTGACGTCATCAGCTGAAGGATGGAAGCAAGTTATGTGGACTTCGCTTCAGAGCAGACGGGAGAGATGGCGTCCAGGTCCCCATGAATAAGCAAAAAAAGAAAAGAAAAAAGGATGCGAGACAGATACCAAAAGGGCAGGACGCTGATAAGGGAATCTAACATCTTTTATCTTTTTAATCAAAACATCTTCAGGATTGAATTGACCGCATTTGCTTCATAAGGATCTTACTTTGGTGTGGGGGTGTGCAGTATTTCCTTAATTGTTGTCATTGCTCCGTTTTCATCCTCGTCCGATCAAGGGGAGGGGAGGGTTTAGCTTTTGCTACAGCTGTTTCTGCCTCCGCCTCTCATCGAGCTAACGTAGAGACGGCGAGACAGGACAGAGTGAGCGAGGGGCGATGGCTGCTGGAGGAGGATGCGGGGAAACCGTGGATCAGTACCGGGCGGAGGTAGATCGGCTGACCCGAGAGCTTGCGGAAGCTAACCGTGAGAAGATTCGGGCAGCAGAATGCGGTCTTGTGGTGTTGGAAGAAAACCAGACCCTGAAGCAGCAGTATGCCGATCTGGAAGTCGAACAGGAGGCACTGAAGCAAGAGTTGGAGCAGCTACAAGAGGTAGACAACTGAGCCGTTCGTTATCAATCACTGAGTGCTGTCACCGTTTGATACAGAACCAGACGCTGGTTTGAACTTAATTAAGTGCTGCCCGCGAGCTGTAGCAATACTGGAATAATTAGGCTACGACTTATTTTTTAATGGTGCTGTGATTGTGAACGAAGCTGTATTAATTCCTGGCCAGGTCTGGGACAGGGCAGGGCCAGATATTATTTCCAAAATTGAAGCTTATGGCTAAAGAATAAGATAAACGGTCCTTGGTGTGTCAAACGAAAAGATGCTCTACTATAGGCTAATACAGTAGGATTCATTGTGTTTTTTAGCCTCGTTTTTTGGGTGGGCCGTAGCTGTTTGTGCATGCAGGGTTATCTAGCCTTTGAAATCATGTGGGTCTATGTAGCCTCAGCACGCAGGTATGCGCATCCCTGGTGCAGTGGAAGCCCCGGCAAACCACACGATGCCTGTTGTCTACACGAATCCATGTTTTTTAAATCTATCCCGCGGATTTGGACACACCGTTTATGTTTCTCCAACGCTTTCAAGATGTGACACTGATTTTGTACAGAACGAAATATATGTATAATTTTTATTCTCTCAATAAAAAAAAGATAAAGTCTGAGATCTGACCAGGCCGGGGCTGATTTGGTCTCCATCTGTGTCGGAACGCTTCGTGCGCTAACGGGTTTGCTGTATTTATTTTCTCTTGTTTTTGGGAGTAATAAAGTGCAGTAAAATTAATAGTTTCTGTCGGGACGTTTACATGTGGATAGCTTTGTCGTGGTTTTGTCACAATGGATGTGAGTCAGACAAACATGTAAATCTGGCTAATGCTGAAGAGGGATTTTCTTTTGGATTCTCTGTTCAAGTGATACATTTTTGTGTGATATGCATATACATATAAATATGCATAACTTGACACACTTCTACCCCACTCATTCCAGCCTGTTGTATGTGTTTTGTGTGTGGTTTTGTTCCGTCTTATTAATATTTCTATCCATTTGTAGTATTCCATAGGCTACCATTGCCACACATACCATTATTATTCATAGTGATAGTAGTTATATCATACGTATGCATTTTGAAGGAATCTATATTTGTTTTAAAGATGCATTGTGTGTGTGTGTACAGTGTTGTTATTACATGTGCATCATGTAGACCACCCAATGTGGTACCATAAAACTTCAAGTTTCCATGTCGCCATGGTTTCCCTTGGCAGAGGGCATAAGCCATACAAGTGTTTTTAAGGTCTGCAGATCTGTGAAGAATCATAAACGTGACTGATGTTGCCTGTACAGTATAGAGAGCAGGCAGTGAACCTTTACGGTGTGTAGCTACACAGGTGTGATTGCACACAAACATAGCCACTGATCAAAGTGGGTCCAGGGAGCCCTGGAAGCTCAGTGGCGCATTGATCCAGCCTTCTCATTCAGCCTCTTCTCATTCAGCCTCTTCTCATTCAGCCTCTTCATGAAGAATCTGTGGAGTCTCTTGATGGATCCCATGATCTGTCTCTTTAGCTCTGTTGGCTCCTTACTTTTATCCCCACTTCTGATACACCCACTTATATACTGTATCTAACAAACTTATATATACTTCCATACAGTCTGATATCCTCTTCCTCGTACCTCATGTTGCCATCTACTTTATCATATTGTAAAGATAAGGGCTGCTAGACAAGGTGACATCACTAGAAAGAGCACCGTAGCAGGATATTCTGACTCACTAGGGGGTTTATCCTTTTTGGTGATGAGGTAATGTGCGTATGATGTGGAGTGGGAGACAAGGGGAGACAAGGAGACAAGACATTTGTATGTGTTGCCTTAATTGAGGACTAACGTATGCAGAAGAATTTCATTCAATACAGACCCGATCTTTTGTCACTATTGGCACCCCCAATAGTCACTGTCACTGCAGGCTGACAATTCACTTCACATGCATTTGTTAATTATGAAAATAGAGTACATTCCCATGTTCCTGCATTCCTCCATCTGTTTATTATTGCAAGCATGCAGGCAGGCAGGCAGGCAGTGGGCAGCCATTGATGGCGCATGCTTATCAAGGTCAGCATGCAGGATGCAGGATGCAAGAGCTGCAAAGGCAGACACACATCAGGATAATAAGATTGTCTGGAACACAGCGGGGAACATTAATGGTACGGCGACAGGACAGCGTCCTGACCCTCAGACGGAAACAATGTTCACCGACAACGACAGAAGAAAATAATTTAACTTTCCATCGGGTATAAATGCATCAGTCTTTGCATTATTGAGTTGGAGGGGTATTGGGGGTGAACACAACAGCACTTAAACAGTCTGAAGGTTTGACCACTAGTAGAATTTCTGTTATTTAAAAAAAGAAACATGTAGCCTACAGCGCATTCTTTTTATAGCCTGTCCCCGGCTTAGTGAAGCTTGACCTTGTTTTGTTTTTTTTTTCTCTAAATTTGTTGGTGTTTTTTTTAAAGTGCACTTCACTGTTTCTGACATGCTTTCATGTAACAAGCGAAATACAAAAAGCTCAGATCATGCAGATCAGACTGGGTGGTAATCTGTCATCATAGGAGCTAAGAAGCTTGGGGATCAGGCTCCATGATTGGAGGTGTTTATTTTCTCAGTGTATGGGATTAAATCTTCTTTCCCACCCATAATCTTAATCCATGACCAAAGGGAAGCACATCAAGCCTGTATATGCACCAGGGAATAGAGACTTGTATTGTAAAGTACAGAAAGTAGTCTCACGCTCAAATCTTTGTGAAGTGAGCAAATCATTTAGTTATTTGGATCCTTGTTTTTAGCTTTGAAATCAGAGGTTCATGGATGTAGGTTCATTTCAAAACCCAGTGATTATTTTTTATGTTATACATATTTTTTATGTTATACATATTTAATTTGAATACAGTTTAGTTTAAAAACTCGTGTACATACTAATGTACATACATACTCATGTCAAACTAATTAGTTTGATTAATGCAATGATTATATTGAATGTCTTTGTTTGATATGTTTGTGTGTTGTGGGTCTGCCCCACTGTCTATGTCTTTTTTTTGTTGCTGGGGCTACAACTGAAGTTCCCTAGTGGGGAAATAAAAGTTATTCTATTCTATACATGAATGAAAAAGTGCAATATGTATACATATCACCTTAAATTAAACATACTGTACAATTGATTAAGTAAAATATATCCATGTTTGGAAATACAGTATGTTATTGCTATTAAGCTACGTGAAGCACACAATATAACGTTTTCAAGACTGTCTAGCATGTTATTTTTTGGACAGATATGTAAATTTAAATAATATGTAGTGTTAAAACCTGCTGTGCATCTCAAATTGTCTTTGTTATTGGAATAATTGTTCCCTGCCGACCAATGCGAGGCCGGTAAATGTACTGTGTCAGATGTTATTCTCTGTGTAATTATTGTGCCGTTCACTCCCTCCTCTCATTCCTAAAAGCTTCCCTCTCTGTTCTTGGCAATGATCTCTTAGCCAAAGACAGAATACTTAGTCTATTCCTTCTTTTCAGTCCCACAAAGCCAGTTTAATACTTCATTTAGACTGAAAGTAATTAATCGATTAAAAAATTCAGATGTTTGTTACAAAATAAAAAGTGTTACAAGCTCCTGAAAATGGATGCTCCCCTGATTGATTCATTTACAATTGAGTTGTTTCTCATATCTTTTTCAGCTTATTGCTTTGAACTGTTACCTCACTTTGAAATAAAAAATACATTAATTATCCATTCTGAATTCACCAGCAGTTTGGTACTGTCCTCTGGCCTGAATGTAGTTTTTGTCTGTGGAAACAGTGAAATGGAGAGAGTGAATGCCTAGCAGAGGCAAGATGTTAGCAAGTGGCCAAGTAATGATAAGCAACATACACGTTAACAAATGCATTTCCACGCCCATTAGCGCAATGTAGGTAGCATCCAGCAGCTATTAATAAATTCAAATGCAAAAGAGTAAGGCTGGGTGGGAGAGACAGTGGGAGGTAGACCAGGCATAAAACCCCTGTCTGGTTCATTAATATAGGGATTTTCAAAAGGATTGTTTGTGAAAACAACGACAACGGCAATAAGATTAAAGACGCTCCTTTAGTCTTTGGTTCTTAAGGAAACCATTTCTTCCCTCCCGACATGCCTCTGTCTCTATTTTAAGCGTCCCAAGCTGTATGCAGTTTATATTCAGCACATTAAAAAGCCATGGCAGTGCATGGAAGCGCACATGCAGAGCCTATAGGGATTGTACATACCCACTCTAAATTATATATGCACACTTATAGATGTATAGTTTTCTTCTTTCTGACCTTCATCTATCCCCTATACTTGCTGTGCTGTCACAACGCACAGCATGCACGCTGTTTATTTGCCATTTGCAGCGGTATGTTTCCGGAGGTGCCGCATTCCATGCATGTCTGTTGTATGAAAATTAGTATTTTTTATGATCTCTTGCTGTTTGGTCTCACAGTGTGAAGTCTGCACTGTAGTGCACGTCCCGTTGTTCAAAAAAAAAAGTGTCTCGTTTTCATCCGAAAGATCTTGAGTTTTTCTTTATTAGATCTTTTTATTAGTTATTTTCTTACTTGAAATCGGACTTGTGTTCATGGAAGTGTGTGAGACAGTCTTGGAAAGCTTTTTTTATACTAGGTTTGTTTTCTTGTGTTTGTTTTCAGCTGTGAAATCAGACAGCAGTGGCATCAGAACTGATCTTGGGAGCCCTTTCCCCTTAATACAGAGGGGAAAATAACAGAAAGGCTAAGATGCTCAGATTTATTTTTTCCTCTGTGCTGTGTCGTGGTTCCTGCTCATAGCAGGAGCAGATGCAGATGGGAGATGGATGGGGCTGACTAGGTGTTCTGCCTGGGAGAGATGCTGATCGGGGAGATTTGGGATCTCTTGGCAATATAGCCCTTTTCTCTGGCTTTCTTTTCTATCTCTCTCTACTCTCGTTTTTATTTATTTGCTAAACTCACAACTTAACTTACTTTTTCACTTAGTATCCTCTCTTATAGCTGTACCTTTTACTTTCACTCACTTTTTTACCTTTATTTAACCAGGTAGATCATTTGAACACTCAGTTGATTTTCACAGTACCACCCCTGGGGAATCAAGGTGGGTAGAGAATGCAAGGGAATGATATGGAGACAATTTCCTGAGAATTTCACCAGGATGCCACCAATAACACCCCTACTCTTTGAAAAAGTACCATGGAATCTTCAATCACCACAGTCAGGACTCATCCATGTCAATGTCTCATCCGAAGGACAGGGCCTTCTGTACCACTGTCTACCACAGTGCTGGGGCATTTGGTTTTGGTTAGATCCAGAGGAAAGATTGTCCGCTACTGACCCGGCAATGCACACTTCTGTGGGAATGGGAGGGTCTACCATTCGACTTCCCACTAAACCATGTTGGGTTGACAAGGAAAAATACACCCATGTCTTGTAATAAAGAGGCAATCCAGTCCGGAAAACACTTCAGACTTGATCCAATTATAAGAGTCTTTATTTCTGTACGCCTGCCAACAGAGTCGACACCATACTAAAAAAGCATTATTTACAGCGATCGTTAATACCTTATAAGAGGGACTGTGCAAATGTGTGCGTGCCGGTATCAAGGACAACCACCTTATTAGGTAGAAAAGTAAAACTTCCAGATACATACTCCCTTTTTGCTTTTTTGGTCAAGGATTGTTGGAGTTGAGGACAGGCCCCAGCCTCTGATATATTGACACTTCGAACGATTGCCTAGCCAACCCTTATCGGATGGACAATAACAAGCGAAGTTGAATAGGGCAGAATACATAATTTTATATAACTTGTAGTAATAGTAATAATATTTATATATTATTATTATTATGAGCACCATAATTCATTGGACAGTGACACATTTTTTGTTATTTTGGTTCTGTACTCTAGCACTAGCGATACTATAACTTCTCTGCATTTGAATGGATCTTTATGGGAATTGGGGGCTGGGACTAGATTTAGCTGTGAATTATGCTGGAACATTATGGAATACATGGTTGGCGAAATGGCTGTAAGTTATTAAGGGTCTGAGGTATCAAACGAGCCTCAAACCATCACTCTGCTGCCAGATATGCAGTAGATATGGATGGATCACTATAAGGGTTGTTTCTCCTGACAAATTTTCCTATTCCTATTTCCTATTGAACTCTATGGAAAAATGTAGTAGAAGAAACCACAAGTTATCCATCCATATCTACTGTATTTCTGGCAGCAGAGTGATGGTTTAAGGCTCGTTTGATATGTCAGACCCTTGATAACAGAGCCATTTAGCCAACCATGTGTTGCATACTGTTCCAGTGTAATTCACAGCTAAATCTAGTCCCACCCCCCAATTCCCTTAGAGATCCATTCAAATGCAGAGAGGTTATACTATCACTTGTAGGAGTACCAGAAAATAAGACATCAAGAGGCTTTTGATATTGTTGGGTCACAGACATCAGAATTACACTGGAACAGTATGCAACACATGGTTGGCTAAATGGCTCTGTTATCAAGGGTCTAACATATCAAACGAGCCTTAAACCATCACTCTGCTGCCAGAAATACAGTAGATATGGATGGATAACTTGTGGTTTCTTCTACTACATTTTTCCATAGAGTTCAATAGGAAATAGGAATAGGAAAATTTGTCAGGAGAAACAACCCTTGTAGTGATCCATCCATATCTACTGCATATCTGGCAGCAGAGTGATGGTTTGAGGCTCGTTTGATACCTCAGACCCTTGATAACTTACAGCCATTTCGCCAACCATGTATTCCATAATGTTCCAGAATAATTTACAAGCTAAATCTAGTCCCAGCCCCCAATTCCCATAAAGATCCATTCAAATGCAGAGAAGTTATAGTATCGCTAGTGCTAGAGTACAGAACCAAAATAACAAAGAATGTGTCACTGTCCGATGAATAATGGTGCTCACTGTATTTATAATAATATAATAATAATGAGCTTCAGGTGTTGTTCAGCCAGTAGATCATGGCAGTTAGATATACTGTACGCCAAGGGAAAGCACATTCCAAGGCTGTGTGTTTTCCCTGAGGTCTTCATCAGCGCTGGACAGTCCTTGGTCCCTGTGGGACTCCCTAGCCTGCCTTCCTTAGAGACTTGTTGACTTTTTTGGGTCAGATGAAATTCTTCCTGGAGACTGGCTATAAGTGGTAGGGTGTATGCTCCTCCCCCCTCTTTCTGCTGTCTTGGAGGTCGGTGGTTAAAAATAAGGTGTGATGAAGCTTATTAAATAAAATTTGTTTTGCTTTGATGTCTTTTTTTCTTCTCTGCCTATCTCAGGCTGCAGCTTCTGTCTCTTTGCTATCTTTCATAGATCCATATCCATAAGTATTTTACCGTGCAATAGATTTTATTGTGGTTTGCAGATGAACTTTACTGAGTTTGGATTTTTTTGGCATTGTTTTCTGGCAAATGTTTTTGAGCCATTTTTTTGCTGTTAATTACATGTATGTGTGTTTGTGTGGGTTGGGTGTAAAACTGAATCGTGGCGTTTGCACAACTTCCCGTGTTATATCTGCCGTTAGTGATTTTTAAGTGCAGGCAGATGATTTGTTGAAAGAGCTGAGATGATAGAGGTACGTGGCGGGACAGAGAAAGCGAAGGGGCAGGGCGTCTTCCTGTACAGGGGTGAGTAATGAAGGATGCAGCACGTATCTTCACCTCGATCAGAGTCATCTGGCAACGCAGCCTGATTTACCAGCCCTCACCAGCGATTGATTCCCCGTTCTGCTCACCTCATTCTTTTATTGTCCTGCCACGCAGCAATATGGGAGTCATCTTCAGCCTCCTCAGCGCTGCTCAGTGGTATCGTAGCGAGAGCAGCTCCGGCACCCGCAGCCCTGCATTTCCCAGTGCGGTATTTGCGTTAAACTGGGGCTCACACGTAGCGCTTAAAATTCTCATTCATCCTCAGTTGTGGTCAGAACAGGTGTGCACATCTGCAAATCTGTTGAAGGAAATTAATTAATCCCTTGAAATGATAGGCATGCCATATTTGGAAGCTTGTGTCATCTGACATTTCTTGTCATAGAAGGATGATGCAGCCCTCCTAGTGTACACTCAGAAACTGTGCTTAGGGCTCAGTACAGTCCCCCGCACTCCTCTTCTAGCGTGGATGAGCTGGAAGTACAGAGGTGTGATAGTGTGTGTGTGTGTGTGTGTGTGTGTGTGTGTGTGTGTGTGTGTGTGTGTGTGTGTGTGTGTGTGTGTGTGTGTGTGTGTGTGTGTGTGTGTGTGTGTGTGTGCATGCAAGTGTATCATGTATGTGGGGTGCCTTTGTGTGTTATTTATGCATGAGTGTGAGTTTGTACATGCATGTATGTCCATGCACCTGCATGCATAGTTTGCTCACTGGCTGTCTGTTTAGTTTAAGCTCTGAGTTCTGAGTTCACTCACAAGAACACCTGCTTCTCTCGACAGGCTGTCTTGCCCGTTGTACATTCAGCATCAGAAGCTACTAGCTATTGGACGTCTGTTTTATTGTTTTATTTAAAAATAATGGTACTTCTACAGAAGTTTACCTGCAGTCCTTTTCACATAATGAATTAATTTAGCATTTCGTGTTAATTTAGCATTAGTATTACTATGGAATCGATTTTTACATTACAGGTCACACAATTAAGAATGTTATTTGGCTATTCAGTATAAAAACATCTTACTGTGGTCGACTTATCAACAGTAAGCTGGAGGAAATAAGACTGTTGCAATTCTAATTAGCTTCCTTTGTAAACTGCTTGCCAGCCTATTTTTTTAGACAGGGCAGTATTTTTTAAATTGCCTTTTTGTTTTATGCTATGTGCATTATTCATTGTAATTGGGGATGCCCAAATAGAGAAGGTGGATATCGGTGGCAAAGAATGAAGAACTAGTTTGGTACAGGAGAATTATATTCCATGTCACTGGAGCCCGCAGTCAAACTTGTTGTAAAGACATACATGTGTGGCTTAACGTTTTCCAAATGATTGACAAGTCATTTTTAAAGAATCTTCTGGAGCTTGAGTGATAAGGGAGGGGTCATTTTTCCTACCCCAGTGTTGACATTTATTGTAAGAACAGGGCTACTGTGCACATATGACCTCTGTTTAACTTTGCTTTGCTGGACTTGAAAGCAACTGGCAGTCTTTGTCCTCCTGCCTGACTGTGTGCGATATGGCAGCTAAAACCTTTATGCTAGAACTGATATGGTATCTCCCTCTAGATAAAAAAAGGAACTGGCCTTCAATTGCATCTTTGTTATATTATTTTCTATGAATATCAACCAGATCTGTGGAGTTCTGAGACCTCTGCAGCACTATCAGTAGTTTACACCCCATCTTCTCTTTCCTTTGCACAGCTCACGCATTGCCAGAGATTGAATTTAAAGGCATGTTTCAAATTGTGTTCACTGGATTTAGTTTGCTGAACACAATCCGTTCTACCTGTACCCGTTTCTTTATGTTACTGTACCTACAGCAGGCAGTTTAGTGTGAGATCCCACCCCATTCGTGAATGCTCAAGTCCTGAATTTGAACGTTACATTATAGTTTACCAGCGCAGAGGCCATGGTAGCTGTGAAGGAGTCCTGCTGAGAAGATGAGGTCACAGTTATCAGAAACCGTTCTCCAGGGTCTATGACATCACCATGGTGGTCCAAACTGTAGCCCCAGCGAAACCTGGTCTGCGATTTAGATGGCAAAGTCACAGCATGACAGGCTGGTTTTAAATACTATATTCCTGACTGAATGCTCTAACAGAGAGCTCAGATCCCAGCTAGGAAATAGCACAGCTTTGCAAGGCACAGAATAATGTTTCACAAACTTGCATCCTTCCTGAGTCCCCCAGCTCCTCCCTATAGGCATGTGAGATGGGAAATGTCAAGGGCAGAAATAGCCATAATGCACCACTCTGTCAGGGGTTTAAATGCATCTCAATGGACATGAAGAGAGCTTATTTCCAGTTCTGCTAATGTGCCGCCGTTTCAGTCATGTAAAATGGATGACAAATCGGACATGCGCCCTCAACCCTTTGTTATATTATGCGTGTGAAAAACTATTGGCATCTCCATTTGACTCTGTGCTTAATGTCTGCATCTGGTAGTGTGGAAGCAACTATGTTTTACTTATTGCCTGTCTCTGATAGCATGAACATAGTCCTGGGTGTCAGAGCTTGCTGTTTGTCTCTGACAGTAGGAATGCAGTTTAGTGTCTGTGTTGATTGCGCATCTCTGACAGTTTGGCTGTGGCTCTGTGTTGTCTGTAACGTTACCCACTGCCCATTGGTGCCATAGAGCAATCTCTTACTCATTAGTATATTTCTGTGGGCAGAGTGCTTGCCATCCAAGTTACATTAATAGACCTCTTTCCTGAGACTGCAGCCTCATTTAGCTCCTGATGATTCGGATATCACAAAACCGAAAACCCACTCCTTTTTAGATAACTTTGTATCTGTAATCTTTTGAGACAATTTAAAATTGTGCATGAAATGTTTTGGAGATAGAGAGCTGTTCAAGTGGACACGGGAGTCACGCAGCTGTTGCACATGGAAACAGCAATTCACGGACAGATTACAGACAAACTGCAGCACTTATGTGTGGCTCCGTACACGAAGGTCACTGCACGCCATCCTTTCAGACAGTAAATCAAGGAATATATCGGGAAAGGTTGCCTTCAAGTTTTTTTATCTCACCCAGAAGGTTGAGGTGACTTTTGCCTGTAAAATTAAGGAGAGTAGATAAATACTGAATGACAAGAAGCACTTAGTGAAAGCCAGCTGCCATTTCCTCTGAGGTTTTTATTTTACCCAGGAGAATGTGCTAGATTTTGCCTTGTTTGATTATAAAATAAAACAGAGTAAATTGATACTGAATGACAAGAAACATTAAGTGAAAGCCTGCTGCTCTTTTCTTATTGTGACTAACAAGGTAACTTAAATGTCTGTCCAGTTGAAAACAGGAACCATTTCTCATCTGCTTGGTATTTTATGTCATATCTCTCTTTTTCTCTTGTTCATTCTCTCTCACTGTTTTTAACCTGTACAGATAGACTGCATATGACTTGGGTGTAATTCTATGGATAGGTATAAATAGGATAGAGACTTGCAATAATCTTGCATATAGACACAATATAATTGGATACATGTGCTTGTAATTTTAAATAGACTGTATTTCATTGTAACTGTAAGAGAGGATTTACTTTATTTACAGTCCCATTAGCTTTGTTAGCCTGAGTTCCTCTCCATTTGTAAAGTCTGCATTTTCATATTCAGGAGGAAAAGTTTGACCTGGACCTTCAGTCCAAGCCCTCTATGATGAATTATGAATTCCACGGAAAGACTAGCTGCAACCACTTTAGCTTCTATGCGGGAAAGTGAAAAGTCAAGGGAGAGGTATTTCTATGAATAATGTATTGTAATCAGTGACACCAAGCTTATTCTTTGGTTAACCCCTTGCCTGTACAGAACCAAGCATGTATGAAGTTATATATGATATTATTTTACATTTGAATAAATAAAATAACTTTAGCACACCATGGGCTCTTGAGTGGCTCAGATGGTGTAGGTGCTTGTTCTGAGGTGGACTCCTATTGCTCCTATTATATTACCTGACTATGGCTGGTAGTTCACAGCAGCTGACAGCAGTTGTCTCCATTCCATTTTGGTAATGGTGGCTTTATTCAGCTCTGTATCGTGCGATTGCTAGGGTTACTGCAGCATAAGCGTTAGCTACTCACCGGGCTCCCATAGGCTTTTGTTGTCAGCGAGAAGTGCACCTCTCTTCCATTTGACACCCCCCCCCCCCCCCCAGATGGCATTGTGGTAATAGTATTGGTATTACTAGCACAGTTTTTCTAGCATTATGTAATCAAACATGGAAGGCCAGGGGGTTATCAGAGTATAGGCCTACCCACTAAAAAGGAGAATTTATTTCTTTTCTAAGAATTTAAAAATGAAAAAGAATTTAAAGAATTCTAAAAATGTTAACATGGTAAAAAGAAAATAAAGTGATCAATTTCTGAAGATTATAAAAATTAGCCTGCCCTGTGTTTCATTACCTTTGCTTCCACTTATTCCTTTGTAGTTTGGTCTATCCTCATATCACAGCACATCTTCACAGTACAATCAGCACTTCATATTTTTAGCATATCCATTAGTCTCCAATAACATCTCCCTTCCACAGACAAAGAGAGGAAAGAAGTGCTTTTTTTTCTTCAAATTAGAGAAAGAGATGTGTGAAGAGTGAGGGATGGAGTGGAAAGAAAGTAGAGCAAGGGTTTGAGAAGGAGGGAGAGAGACCAATGAGTGATTACGCCTTTCCCTCTTCCCTCTCTACCTTTGCCTCTTTTTTACGGGAACAAAGGGAGCCGAAGGGTTCTAGCCTTATCAAGAGACATCTGTGGCTATAAATCCCCCCCCCCCCTTTCTGGCTGGAAAGAAAGACGGCAACAGGGGCAGCAATTATTTCATCCCCACCCCCACCCCATCATCACGGGGTGCTACTGGTAGCAGTCGATGCCTGATGGGACCCCACCCCTGCATGCTCCTCTCTCCCTTTCTTCTCCAGGAATATGTTTGTGTGTCCCAGAGGAGAGGCTTAGAATGAAGGGGAAAAGCACATTGATTTGCAGAATATATTGAGCTTGAGATTGGCTACGAGGGGCCACGCACACACACACACATGCACACACCTGCAGGGCATGGACTTGCTCCAAAATGTTTACGTGTGATTATATGTGCTCACCCCTTCGTGGTGCAGAGAAGAGAGGGGTAGCGGTCAAGGTGGTTCAGGTTCAAGTCCTTTTCACGCACACGCACACACACACACAAACACACACACACGCACACTCACACAAATATCAGAATATAGTGAAGATCTGCACATCTAGGAGGGAAGTCAAAATGTGTGGTGGTGCTAATAAGAGGGGGCCACTGCATATTAATTAAACCGAGAGAAAGAGTGAGGGAGGAGAGAGAGAGAGGTGGGGAGAGATGAGCTTGACAGACAGAAAATGGAAAGTGAGTCACTGTATAAGACTGTCAGCACCGTCCCTTTCTTCCAATACAAGTGGGTTGATTGTGCCCTAGAGAATGGCGGGTGAAGTGCTGGTTCTAGAGGGGTTCTGCTGTTGTTTTGCTGCCCTGGACCAGCGCTGCCATTTTAACAACTGGACCATTAGCTCCAGATTTCCCTCGCTAATCTTGGTCTGTGAAAACCGCCCAGGGCATTTTTTCTTTCGGGGGGAGGGGGTGAGGTGGGGATTTTTGTTATTTTTGAAAGAGCCGTTTTGCTGCAGTGAAAATGATTCCTGAAAGAGCCGTAAGCCGGCAGGCGCAGAGGGCCCTGTATCGATTAGTGCCCTACTTTAGCTGTGTCTCCTGCAGTCTCAGGCGGCGCAGAGAGGGAGGGCGTGCATGCTTTCATATTAAAAGTGTTTACGTCGCATCACATCCCCGTCTGCACCCCCCCCCCCCCCCCCCCCCCCGCTCCTTTTCTGTCTGTCCGTATTCACTGCAGTCTTTCACCTTCACCTAATATACAGTACATTCAAAGAGCTTTTTCCTTTGTTTTTAACCGTTGTTATGTTGACCATATATAATGTACGCACTAACTGCGTGTGGAATTCAGTTCATGTAGTCATTTGGTATTACTATATTTTGGCCTGTTGCAATGAAACTGCATTTGAACTTATTAAAAGGCAGCAAGTAGTCTGTGTAAAATGTGTGAGAGAGAGAGAGAATGGAAGATATATGTACATGTACGTTTATATTAAAATGCCTCTCAATAAAACATTGTCCTGGAGGAAAGGGGGTGGATCGATTGATATTCCAAAAGCCATTTTTGACCTTGGATTGAATCGTCCCTCAAACACAATCCACCCCCCCTCCGCCCCCCCTGCTGTCACTCATGGGAGTTTAATATTCTGCTGCGTCAGGGTCATTCTCATAGACAGTGGTACCACACACCCCCAACCCCACCATTCAGGAAAAATAACCTGAAGTGACATTACAACTCCTCCCCCTTGACATGAATGGGCGATTGCTCTGTTCTAATTATTAATTGTAATTTTTTCAAAACAGATTTTTCCGCTGGATGTTTCACAGCTTCTGTGCATCCAAATTGGGTAATGTTACATTACCGGGGTTAACCAGATGTCTGTATTCAGAGTGACTATTTAAAAATGTACATTTTCACATGGTATCCCTCTTAAAATGCTAGATCTGGCTTACAGCTACTGAAGTGGTTCAGGTGAAGTAAACTGCTGCACCTTGGAATAGCAGTATTTCCTCCAGGAACCTGCAACCTTCTGTTTTCGTGTGTATTTTCTCAGTCACTGTCACCCCACACAGCAGCCATCAGTGAATATGAGTCTGATTCAGAGTGTTTCGATAAGTGTAAGTAAGTGTACAACAGAACCGAGGCAGTGTATTGGCAGTAGTGTATATCGAGCCGCCCTTGTTTGGATCTAATGGGGATGGTGCTGTCATTATCAGTGGAGTAGAGTGGGATACCCAACCCCTCCCTCTGGGCCTGGGGAACAGTCTTCAGGCTGGGAGGGTGTGGCTCGCGTGTTGGGCACTGCAGTGTGTCTCTTCCCTCGCTCACTCCTTCCCATCATCTCTCTTGCTCTCTCTCTCTATCTCTCACTCATTCTCATTCTTCCCTCAGCCTCCCTGTCCCCTTCCTCTACTCTCTTTGTTTTCCCAGTTTTTTTCTTTCACTCTCTCTCTCCCCTTCTTCTTTCTCTCTGTGTGTCTCTCTTCTCCCTCTCTCTTTCTCTCTCCCTCTCTCATACACACTATTCCATCTCTCTCTCTCTCTTTCTCTCTCTCTCTCTCTCTCTCGCTATCTCTCTCTCGCTATCTCCCTATTCTTCCTTCAGCATTGTCCCTCCCAGGCATAGTCTGTCCCTCCCTGTCTTGCTGACTGTGACCAGGGCAGTTGCTGAACACTGGGAGCTACTGTCTTACAAGCACAGTACACAACCACATATGTCATTTTATTTCAGTCAAGGACATCCATTAGGTAAAAAAGACACAGCGAAAGATGCAATTCTTGTCATGTCATCAAAAGTAAAGCAAGAGTGTTGGGTGACAAGCATTGTGCACTGTGCATTGGAACAAAATAAACAAGTCGTCTCCATCCTAGATGCATTAAAAAGGCAATACGTATATCTAGGATGTAGCTGGGGATAGAGAAAAGGACTAACCAGAAGCCCTGGATCGTTCCCCACAGTAGGTATGACCCTTCAGCATAGAGCTGTTTGCCTTCTTTTCTGCTGTGCTTTCACAGTCAGGCAGCCATGGCGATGCGAGTGCTAGGCTTCAGCACCCTCCGTCATCAATAGATCTACAGGCACTCACGCGCGTAGTCAGTCGCCGCGTAGCAAACACTGCGATTGGTTCAGTTCAGCAAGTGACGGAAAGGGAGATGGTAGTTTTGTGAAGTCTCGGTCTCCCGGGCTGCCGAGTGATGCGGTGAGAGGGCTGCGGATGCTGCAGAGACACGCCCTGAGCGGGAGCCCCCCTGTCTGCGGGGTGAGAGCGGGGGAGTGCCAGCTGAGGACACCCGTGAATCACAGTGCTTACGGAAGACTGGAACACGGCCCTCCATCACCTGTAATCATGCGGTCTCGATATAGCGCACGTCCGTCTGACGTTTAATAGGACGGGGCAATCTCCGAAAGGCATAATAATGCTAAAACACACCCAGCGCACCGCCACCCACAGTCCCGTACATGTTTTGATTAACATCTCTGTATTGCATCCTGCACTTTCAGGGCTCCTGCTACACGAGGCATAGTGAAAGAGAATTTTTACAATGTAAAGGAATGTATTTATGATCACAGTTAGTGGTTTGACTCTTGTGCAATGCACCTTTAGGGTGAATCTCAGAGAAGCACATCCAATGTCCTCATGTGAGGTGGACACTCACAATCAAATTGCCCAGTGCTGCCAACTACAGAACCAAGCCCAAAAAACAGCCACCAGAGTTTGTTTCTCCTGACTTATTTTTCTATAGATTTCAATAGGAAAATGAGTTAGGAGAAACTACCCTTGAAGTGATCCATCCATATCTACTACATATCTGGAAGCAGAGTAATGGTTTGAGGCTTGTTTGCTATCTTAGACCCTTGATGACTTACGGCCATTTAGCCAACCATGTGTTCCATACTATTCCCGTGTAATTTACAGCTTAATTTTAGTCCCACCCCCCAATTCCCATAGAGATCCATTCATATGCAGGAGCGGTTATAGTATTGCTTAGTACCTGGAAATAAGATATCAAGAGTTTTGTTTTGATGTTGTTGGGTCATGGACATCAGGAAGTCATGGCATGCAAAGGCTATGCAACCAAATATTAAATATGATGACTTTATTCTTTAATTAAGTTTATGTTAATTTGTCCAATTATTTTCGGTCCCCTAAAATGGAGGGAATGGCTACAACTGCTACAAGGTTCACCCGATATTGATGTAAAAACCCTCAAATTAAAGCTGAAAGTCTGTACTTTAGCCTCATAGTCACTGCTCCATTTCAAATTCAATGTGTTCGAGTACAGAGCCAAAACAACAAAAATTGACTCACTTACAGACTGCACTGTATATGATTTGGGCCTTGGGCTTTGGCTGCTGTTGTGGCTTTAAGAGTTTGTAGGCTATCCAGGTTTAAATCACCTCACTCGTGACAGCAAAGCAGTAGCTGGGCCGCCAGGCTAATATCTCTCTTTTCTCGGACTGAAAGTCCAGTTGTGGATTCAAGGTTCATATGCTGTCTGCCATTTAGTCACACTGACGACTCATGAAACTGGCAGGGCGGAGCTTCGGGGGAACCAGCATTAACGCGCTCCTCTGCTCACAGCCCATTTAATTGCCGTGTTTGGCCTGTGGCCGCACGCCCCCCTCCCGCGCCGCATTCACGTGAAAGCCGCGGCAGAGAGCTTGCATTGTCTCCGTGGCGGCCGCTGACCGGCCTGGCCTTTTAGGCGTCTGTGTGTCGCGGGAGCCGTCAGCAGCCCCCGCGGGCGCGTCAGCCAGGCTGAAAGACTCGGGTTCAGCCATACGCATGACACATTCACACGGAGCCGCTCTCTCAAAGTAACGGCCCGCATCGGGAGACCAGCCAGCCAGAGCAGCACTGCAGGGGCACTCTGGTGAGAGCTCAAACAAACCGTACCACAGTGCTGCGTGAACACCACGGACCAGATCGCATATGTTTTCAGTGACGGCTGAAGTGGTAAAGCTCTTTTAATTGAGTCATATGAGTCAGTGATTACAGCACATTAGCTCCACTCATTATGTGGTTCACGAAGCCTCACTCTCCCATTATCCCTCATCTCATGTGGCAAAATGGGTTCTCAGAATTCAGTCATCAGTTAAGTATAAAGGATTGCTCACAAGTGAATGGATTCTCAGGCTTGAGGGAGGCCCAGTGCAGACATGTCCTCTCTCGGTGCGGGAGAAGCCCTACACATGCTCGCTGAACCCCTCTGCTTTTGTCAGGAGACTCTGGATATCACACTGTCAGTGTCCAAGCTCTACTTCCTCCTCATTCAAACTCAGCTCTCATGTAGTCAATTATATTCATTTTGGGTAGCACAGTGTGCTAAAAGGGGAAAGCCACTCATTTATATCATCTGTCCTTTCTCCTGGCTGGCTTGCCAAAAGCCTGACGGGGGTAAGAGTTTATGATGTTTCGCCTTGTTTCTCACACGGCATAATAAGTGTTTGTCGGGAGGACACCTGTGCAGCATATGTTCTGAGCTGCAGAACCCAGCGAGCCAGGCACTCAGGCGGTGTTAAATACGCAGGGCTGGGCAGAGCAGCCCGGCCACAGCGGCAGGTGTCACGCAAATGGACACGGGCTCCACGCGGGGCGAGTGGAAAAGGCCAGGATGTTGACTGTCAGTCTGGGAAATGATCCAAGTGTCCCTCTTATCAGTGGTAGGTTGAGCATACTTTTTCCCATACTTTTTAAATTGAATTGCTTAAGCAAGATGTGTTAAACAGATGCTTTCGTCTGTGTGACCTTTGTGGTTGATAGAGAATGTACCCCCAAGGTAGGAGGAAACCGATTCTGTCATTGTTGAGGAAGCTGGTTAACAATCCTTCTGTATTACACAGAAGAGTCAAACCAATCCTGCTGCCTCTTTTATAGAATAACTTCTGACTTATTCTATTGGGACTTAAAGTGAGAGTGTTCTGTCAAGGCAGCACATTTCAGTAACCCACACCGGGAAAAAACAAACAGAGATAAAATTGAAGTGAAAATGATTTCGTGCACCGTAGCTGCAGTCATATATTTGTGTAAAATAAAACATCTCATGAGATTTTGCACCTCATTTATGTTTCATCCAATAACACACACTTTCCATTTCTCCCTACATCTAGGCATTCTTCTCACCAAAACCCTTGCAACGTTACTCAGCATCCATATTGGCAGCTTATCCTTGAGCCTTATTTCTTGAATTCCAATGGAAACATCACTCAGTATTTTCACTGAACTCTGAGGCTAGATTACTATTGCACTTTATTAATATGTGAATTGATTTTCATCAACTTTAATGCTAAATGTATGCACATTTAAATGTAATGACTGCAGGAAGGAGCTGAGTTCAGAAGGGAATGTTATCAGGCACGTACTGATGTTGTTTGGAGCCAGGCTGCTGGTTCTTCCTACTCAGGCTGTTTAAGCAGATTGTGTCCTCATTTGTGACAGTTAAGGTCACACACGTAGAGATGAGAGGATTTCTAAATTCCCATCAGCCTATTGGCTCGTGAGCACACGTTGTTGAAAGTTAACCAGTACAATACCACAGCCTGCACAAAAGACGCCTTGTCACAACTTTGTTCAAGTTGGAAGGATTAGTAGTAATACCCATAGTAATTCAGTTTGATCTTACCAAGCATTTCCTTTGCTGTCTTTATGAGCTTTGAGAGCAGTGGGAAGCAGTGAGTGGGTATGGTTGATTAGGTGAAACTAAAAAGAGACAACACAGAAAAAATTAAAAATGTAAGCACAGGAAATCATACACAGTACTTATATCATATCAATAACATTCTCCATTTTACATTATTTACTTCACAAACTATTTTTTTTATATAAAGTGCATAGAATATGACTATAAATAATTTATAAACTATTAAGAATAATATGACTAAAATGAATTTACAGCATATACTAGCATAATATGCCAAGTTTAAAAATAACTGTATCCATTATTTAAATAATTCATTGTCTAATCTATCTATGTAGCTAAAAAACTATTAAGCAGTGTAGGCTATTCTTTAAGCAATGGATAAGTTAAGTAATGTTGACAACTTGTTCAGCATAAATTTACCAGCCAACCACATATCACTCATTTTAATATCAGGTACAGCTGCACTGATCCCACAGGAGCAGGGAAGTCATTTTATATGCATGGTCTGCAAGATTGCTAAGAGTACAGCCAAGATGAGAATCCCAAGTCCAAATCCCACAATTATCTGGGTTCAATGAACATGGCTATTTGAAATTCAGGCATCGCACTACACCAAACCTATAAATTCCTAGATGAAGACACTGTACTGTGCTCTGTCGTAATTTGCCGGCCCAGCACACATTAGTTGTATTCACAGCAGCTTTTATATCCGTGACCCTTATTCCACTTGTTTACTGGCTGGCTAATGTGAGCGTGTGAGTACAGGCGCTCATTGTATGAGTTTGGAGCTGGTGTGTCATGCGGAGTTTACATTACTGTCTGTGTACACTCTCATTGGCATGTAGGTCTATGTGACAGCGCAGTACTCTCTGTGTCTGTACACCCCTGCAGTTTGGATGTTAACATACACTTCACTGCTCCCCTCCCTCCCTCCCAATCTCCTCTGGTTTATTGTGGTGTGGTGTGGGTTTTTACCCAGGCTGTTTGGCACCAGTCTTGTAGGACCCTGCTGCTGCAAGGTTGTTGTGGTTGCCGAGACAACTTTGCCTGAAACAAATCGCCCACCCGCTGGAGAGCAGTGTTCTCACGCCGGGTCTGCCTGACGCCCAGGGATACGGACGAAGCCCTTGCATCGATAACCGAGCAGATGAGCCGGAGGAGCATTCCTCTGCCAGTGCGGGTGTCACTGCTGCTGGCACTCTCCTGCTTTTTCCGGGAAAGTGTTTTTAAGTCCCGTCACCACCGTCCTCCGAGTGCCTCCGTTATGTTAATGCGTTTCTAACATTTACCAGTGGCGCTTAAACAAATGCCCCCGTCTATAACCTCCATCCACTCGCTCCACAACTCTCCGTCGACTCCCCCGCTCTCCATCGACCCACCTCCCTCGCTCCAACCTTTTTTTCTCCCACTTTCCGGTGGGTCTTCATTACATCAAACATTGTTTCAAGTCAGTGTGTTGGAACATCCCCCCGGGCCCCCGGTTCCTACCTCCCTTCCCTCAATTACATTAATCACATTGCAAGCCCCCCACCACCACCGCCCCGCCTTCTAACAAATCTCACAAACAGACGCAGCATGCGAGAGCCTGCCACATCGAACACATGACATAGGGCAGATAGCTCCTCCCCATCTCCTTCCCTTCTCTGCTCTGTCCTTAATGCACTCGGCAGATTCTGCTTGCGCAGAAAGAAATGAGCCTGATTTATCCCTTAGTTTTACGTGCACACACAGGGGAAATGTTTTATTTCAAGGCAGAAAAGAGGATAGGACATGTTTATTTGCCACTCTGTTGAGTATTAGAAACTGGTAAGTAGGCATAGGAATATTAAACATTGTGGAATATGATGTCGCACTATACTTATACATGCTGGTCTTCCTTCTGAGGCAACGGTGCACTATTTCTTTGTAAACTGAAACTAATAGGGTTTCCATCATCAGACATTACATCATCCATTGAACTGTTGTTATGCATTTAGATTAAAAGCTTGGAAAGAAAGTTCTGCGTAGTTCTGCTGTATTGCTTTTTGTAAAATAGTTTTCTCGTGAAAATTGAATTAATTATTATTAAAGCTTTTGCTTTATGTTTTCAACCTTCAGATCAAATCCAAATTGTCTGATGTCTGGTCTGGTGGTTTTTCCTGTAACTCTGGCATCCCTCACACCCCGCCCCGCATATTCATTCTACCCCCCTCCCTCTCCGTCTGATTTAAGGAATGACTTCAGCCTGGGAGTCGTACCGCTCTCCTATTGCCTGAAGGGGTATGGAGAGCAGTTTGATAGACTCCCTATTAAAAATCGCGGCTATGAGCTACTGACACAGTGATAAATTCCTCATGTGATGCTTCTCCCCTTGAGATAGCCAGACTATATTGATTATATTAATTGTTTTGGAGATAAGTGAACAGACATGAATACAAATAAGGTGTCCATTAAAAACACACCAAGGAAGAGAGATTTTGCCATATGCGTCTCTCTCCATGGTGCTGAAATTCTGATAGTAGTGCTGCAGTCTACAATCTGGGATCATTTTGCTGGCTGTACATTCAGTAAGCATATGCTGCACAGGTTCCTTTTTCAGTAAGACTGGCATCCGCTCCACATTAGCCTTGTGTATGAAGTCCAGAGTTTAAGTCCTTGTGAGTCCACATTAGCCTTGTGTATAAGTCCAGATCTTGAGTCCGTTTTTATTAAAGATCTCACAGCAGAAATGTGAAATGTTAATCACCGCGGCATTTTCCCTCTGTTACCTTAACTAAGGCCTGATTATAGTGAGATTAAAATGGCCAGCGGTGGAAGGTCCGGGGGTCAGAAAGTAAAAGTCCTGCCAAGTGTTTCTTCCACCCATGAACTCAGCCAGCTGATTTCACTTATTAGTTCTATCTCCTGGCTGAAGAATTGTGCCAAATAGTAAATCGAAGGTGATTGGAACAAAATACTGGGGAGGACTTTACCTTTCTGAACCTGAACATAGCCATGTGATACAGGACATTAAAATTGTTGTTTTTTTCTCAGTCAAAGCTAGATGCTTTCATTTTCACCGATTCAATTGAGCACTACCTGCACATGAATTAAAAAATACATTCAGTTTCCTTATTTTGGAGACTGACTAAATCTGCAATAAGTAAGATAAATGCCAACAGAACTTTAGACCCAGATATTCTTTTGCTCTTTAGACCCAGAGATTCATACTCTATACCGTCCTCTCTCTCTCTCTGAAGCCCTCAGTCACTAACTCTGAAATGGTTTATATTGGATGTTTCCATAGTGTATCTCAACAATGTGTATTTAGACACCTGTACGGCTCTGTATCCTTCTTGTTATTAGCAACATGGGTCTTTCTAAAGCCCTTAATTGCTAACCGTTCCATAAGTCTACTGTCTGGTCCCTCTTAAGAGGAATGCGTTCGGCTTTGCACATCGCGCTCGATTTAATTGGAGCGCACTAGCTTGTGGACCTTATCTCTGTCTGATCCGGCCCTAATGCATGAATTATTTACCCGAATAGACCACTGGCGGCCTCAGGACACAAATCAGAATTAGATTTTCTGCAAATAAAATGATACCGGGGCCCCCGTGTTGTGAGGTCTCATCTGTCTCAGCTGCTATCCGGTGATTGGATTAGTAGATTTAGTATCCGCTGCTTAAACAGGCAAGCACTTTCAATACTGTTCATCTTTCCCATACCATATCTAGGATGGCACGAGAGTTGCATTTCTGACTGTGCTCAGATTGAATCAAATTCTTTGTTTCGGGGGCGGAAGGGAGACGAGCTGATTACAATCTGCCTTTGAACCGATGTGCACGACCGAGGTCCCAGAGAAGGGATCCTAATGGCCCTTTTTACCGCCGCTTGTCTGCGCAGCGCGCCCTTGAGGATGACTCGAGCTCTAGAGCTTTCCTTTTAGTGACTGTGCCACTGTGTCAGCTCTCGTTTGAATAACAGAGCGCAGATGGAGACGCTGGGCAATGCGGACTGCCCCCTCCCGGCAGCTACGGGGGCAGCTATGCCCCCTTCGCCATCTGTTTGGAGTGCCGGTCCCGCGCACGGCGGTGGTCGTACATTGCGCCGTCTCCGTCGCGTTCGCTGGGGCCCCAGCTGCACCCCAGAGAGGCCCCCTAAATCCAAAGAGTGCCAACAGCTTTCGTTAAAATTGTGTTGTTGAACTGACTCGCACTGGCCCAGAATTAATTCAAGCTTTTATACTGGGTCGTCTCCCTTCAGTAACTAATTGCAAAACCGGTCCATTTCCCCTGAGGGGGAGGAACCTGGGCCCTGTGACAAATATAAACAAAGCGGGTCACCATGCGATTGCCCGTGCCAGCCACATATTTCATTGAATCCCCAGCCATGTCTTTTGTTAAACATAATTATTTGTAAAGTGCTGCATATTCACTGATTGCGATTCATATGTTAATTAGCACTGGGCTCAGTGTAAAAAAAAAACTCATAGAATTGATATTCATTAAGATAGAAGGTGGGGCATATGCTTTTGCACTGGCAGAATCTGGGATATGAACAAAGTATTTGCACACTTGCCAGTTTGTGGTGTTACCAGCTATTGCTCAATATTCATAAAATATATATAGTATAGGATCCATGATTGTGCTTTGACTAGGCAGTAGGGAGTCGTAGTATTGTAGTAATATGCCACTGAACATTTCAAAAGCATTTGAAAAGCTTAATCAAGCTGTCTTAATCAAGCTGCACTGTTCCTTGAACACATTCATGTGCTAGTTATATTAGCTTTACAGTGAAGATTTGGCATATCTGTTTTAATACATTGTACACATAATAGCTGGCTAGCTCTGTAAAATTGAGGTTTTGCCAGTTATTATTTTTATTTTTTTATTGAGGTTTACTGGCAATGTTTACACATTTTTTGAATGCATTGCTGGTCAGATATTGCTAAATTGCTAAAGACCACAAGAGGAAGCTTTTTTTTATTATTAAGCTTCAAGATCATTAGCCGAATAATGTAAATAATAATAATTTGCTTAAAATTGCTTGTGGCTAACTTTTAAGACCATATATTTCAAATTCCTTCCAAAGACTCAGCCTAATAGCTAATTGAACCTTTTAAAATTGTGATGGGATTGAATTTGATGACACAAAATTAACCGCGTACCAATGATCGAGATTCTAATTTGGATCTGTTTCAAACATCCAGAGCAGAGCCATGGTTGAATAGCACTGTAGTCTCCTCTTGGATATAGTTTCCAAACGCAGACACACACCCAACACTCCCACTGATGCATTTCTAATAAGACTGGTGGGAGTCTGTATTCTGTAGAATGAATGTCTCAGTGCAATTAAGAGATGTAAATGATTCCTGAGACTGATTTAATTAACAGCATGCAAATTGTGCTTTTTTGGACTGTTAGCCCTCTTTTGATGTAGCTTGGTCATTTATCTCACGTAATCACAAGGCCTGAGTTAGAGTGCCCTCATCCCTGACTCTGTCCATTGTGTATCTATAGCTGGCTGATGCCATGCTGTGAGTTCACATTGCCATGGAAACCGCACACTGGGGTCAACTTTTGCTGTGAGGGTTGTAGCAATGAATGGAGGAACAATATCAAGAACCATACTGTACCAGTTGTTCATCTATCTGTTTGTTCTTATCTCCGCCACACACACACACACACACACATGATATTAAGAAGCTGATCCTTTTTGCCTGGCTTTCAGGACAAAGGCGAAAAACCCTGTTAAATTATATGAATATCTGTTAAGTAGTATTGTTTTGGTTTCGGAAGCCAGAAAGGCTGTAACATTCCAAAAAATGGCAAGGGGTTAATGTTACAAAAAACATCTGTTGGTTTATGCAAAGAATGAAGATAGTTAATAAGTTACCTCAGGAGATCAAGAAATTATCAATGGCATCAGAAGCTTTATGCTAATACACTTGCATGGTGGGCTTGACAGGGTTAAGAACCAAGCTGCCATATTCAGTCACACAATGGCTCTCTCTGCTTGGGAGAGTCATTACCCTTGGAGCAGAACAAATTTAACTATGATAAATTACCACTGCTCCAAAATGTATCTTAGAATCCTGATTATTGCCTTTTTCCTGGCACCCTTGGTAGTTATTTTGTTAACTTAATAAAAATTAATTCATTATAAAGAGTGATAAAAACTTGTTGTGCAGACAGAGAGGAACCGGTTCATTGAATCTCCCATCACCCTGAATCATTCATCGTACTTCATCTTACTTCATGAATCGCACTTAATCGTGCTTCATGCAGTGTGCATTGCTTTGCTGTTATTCTGTGACATACTGTGATAAACTCACAGGTCAGAGTCAAATGAACACCCAGTGCTGCCTCTGTTCTGAGGCTATCATGAAGGCCTGGGCATATTGCTACAATAACAAGCAACAATCCTTTTTTTACCTGCCTTTTTGTGAAGAATAGATTTAATAGATGTATTATGTTGATGTGAAGAGGCCTTGCTTTTAATCAGGATTTTTATAGCACAACTCACTACTCACCTGCTGCATACTCACCAGGGCTGTGTCCAAATCAGAGCCCTATCTTCTGCATCATGTGTACTAGCAGACTGCATACTGTTTACTGCGTATGTTTAGTGACATGCAGTATGCAAAAAATATCCTCCATACTATTATCAGCAAAAACATGCAAATAAGTATATCATCTGGGGATTTTAAGTACACTACATTTCCCCTGTTTAACAACTTTCTCATCCAGATTGATCAAGAAGCATACTGAATAGTATGAAAGGGTGTTGATTCAAACACAGCCCAGCTTTTTTGGCATTAGGCGAATATGCTGTTCAAGGCTCCATTATAATCAGTGGTGTGCACCACATGACTGTTATCATGTGACGTTCTCCCTGTCTTTGGGTTTGATTTGTTGCATCACTTGCCAGTTTACAGTATACCATTAATCTAGTTTTACATCAAAAACATTAGTAGCCTCAAGAACCAATCTAGCTCCATTGGGACTCCACCTACCTAGCGTGGGTGTATGCTCATTGGACAGTCTCACTGAGACGCCGCCTCCTCACTGTGTCCATGTGTGCTTACTAGATGGTCCCAAATAAGCCCCACCTACCTAACATTGATGTGTGCACTCTGATTGATGAAGATCATTAGCATCTCCACGCTTGTTGGAGTGGAGGCCTTAGCTTCTGTACATGAGTCTTTGATCCTCACAGCACAGCGCACATCCTGCTCTGGATAAATAGAGCTGGTCTTCAATTAAGGATCCTCTTCACACTACAACGTGGCACTTATAGGGCACTGGCACCTGTGCAAAGGTTCAGAAAAAGGATAAGCGGTCCATTACCACACAAATTCTCTCAATGCCATTGGCTGTTGTCACCTCACTGCTGCAGCTCAAAGTTTCCCTGCACCTTGGATTGATTTATGCACTCCTTAATATCTCTTTCCTTTCTCCAAGTAAAGCTAGGCATCGATTTGTTCCTATGATGCGGGCTCTTCCCTGCTGTTTATTCCAGCCACATATCACAGTTAATAGCCAATAACCACTGAATTATTGAGCCACTGAATGATTTTTTCTGCTCTTCATAGTATTTGCATGTGTGCCCTTTTATTTATTACTCTTTTTTATGTTAGGCCTTTGTTGTGCTTGTGACTGGCACATTCCTTTATTCGCGCATGGCAGTCGAATTTCACGGCAGGCCTGACCAACATACTGTCTGCCTAAAGCGTTAGCTCTCCCAATATCTATGTGTTAAGTTACAGTTTTACGTTTTGTACAGGTAGTGGACCTCATTCATGAAACGTTCCTAAATATGTGCATACATTTATGTACGAAACAAGTCGGTATGAAAAAGGTGTTTGTTTTTTACAATTGTTTGTTTTTTACAATTGCAATTTATTAGCTAGATTTGCATTGTGCATTTCAGAGGCTAGTTTTTGTCATGTGAAATTGTGAAAATTCGTTCTGCTCACATTTCATGAATGAGGCCCACTGAACCTAAATAAACTTAGTCGGTTTGTGATGAAAGAACGCAGACCTTTGGTTTCTCGTTTTGCCTTGCAGTTCATATTAATGCACAGGCATAATGACCCTGAAGCGTGCACTTCTGCCTTCTGCTGGCCTTCGCGATGATGTCTTTCCATTAGGGTTCCTTGCTGACGTCACCTTAGGCAACATTGCTCATGAAATATTACCAAGCTGAGCTGGCTTGCTCACTAAAGCTCCTGCCAAACACACCCCATCAGTCACCCTTCTTTCAAAGTCACTGAAGTCTCCTCTTCCAATCATGCTAGCCATATTACAGGCAACCTGGTTTGTCTAGAATTTTTGCATGACCAAACAATATGCATGCCAGGGTTTTATTTGCTTAATTAACAGATGAGCCACACCTGTGTGGTCTCCTTACATCTACTCTGCATAAACTTTTCGCATGTACAATTTTTTCCACTACCTATACACCAGCTTGATCTCATGCCTTCATGTCGTAAGGGCCAGATGAACCTATCAAGACGAATGGCATAAAATCAGGTTTAAGGCTAACAATGAAGTTTGAAAGTACAGTTTTATGTTAAAATGATCCAGTTCTAGTTTACCTCAAAATGGAGATTGATATATTCTTTTGTGGGTTCTGGGAGGTTGAAGGCCTCCTCGTATGTGAATATCATCAGTTAAACAGTCTTTGAAAGTGGTGAAAGTAATCTGGAATAATTGTCTGACCAGTAGTGGCGCCAAAGGAATGAGACCAGGCTGAATGTGCAACAGTGGAAATAGTGGAGTCAATATTCACCATTATTAGCCAAAATGCATGGATATTGTTTCATAACATTATTATTGGTCACAACATCTGTATCTCTCTTTCTGCATAATGATCCTCACGATTCACAATGAAAATGTGTCTATCTTTATTATTAATATTATTATTATTTCTCCAATAACCGATAAGTAATCAGGTAGTTTTGTCTTGGCGCCTAACATCTGCTCCAGTGATGGTGGTGACGGTGGATGAGACAGATGGGAAGTGGCGGGTGGGTGGGGGTGCGGCCAGTGATGTCACCATGCTTGCTCAGGCCACAAATGATCCTGACAAGACAAATTAACTTGTGTATGTGTGTGTGTGCTGTGCATCCATGGAGCTAGTAACTGTAGATTCTCCAGGTATTTACAGATGGCATTTCCCCATTTACAGACATTGCTTTCTAATCAAGAAAGGTTTGTTTGTTTGTTTGGTTATTTACAAAGGGGATTGCAGTGTACTTCATATTATATGTTATCAAATACATGAGGCTGAATAGAATTCCGTGAAAGGTTCTTTCATGTGCCAGCCATGCTGTAGGGTGTAGAAACATATCCATTCTTTATGCCTGTATGACATCTAACCACCATTTTCATTATCCTTTAACTCTGAACATATTGTAACAAATTGTACAATGTTTTATACAAACCTCAATTCCACAAAAGTTGGGACAGTGTATAAAATGTAAATAAAAACAGAAATCAATGATTTGCAAATCCCTTTTGACCTGTATTCAATTGAAAACAGTACAAAGACAAGATATTTAATGTTTGAACTAATCAACTTTATTGTTTTTTGTAAATTTGATGCCTGCAACACATCTCAAAAAAGTTTGGACAAGGACATGTTTACCACTGTGTTACATAACCTTTCCTTTTAACAACAGTTGTTTTGGGAACTGAGGACACTAATTGTTATATTTTTGAAAGCGGAATTTTTTCCCATTCTTGCTTGATATAAGACTTCAGCTGCTCAACAGTCCGGGGTCTTGTCATATTTTGCGTTTCATAATGCGCCACACGTGGGAGACAGGTCTGGACTGCAGGCAGGCCAGTCTAGCACCCGCACTCTCTGACTACGAAGCCATGCTATTGTAACACGTTTTTGTAACAGAATGTGGCTTGGCATTGTCTCTTTGAAATAAGCAGGGACATCCCTGAAAAAGACATCATCCAGATGGCAGCATATGTTGCTCCAAAATGCATATATACCCTTCAGCGTTAATGGTGCCTTCACAGATGTGCAAGTTACGCATGCCATGGACTCTAACACACCCCAATACCAAAACAGATGCTGGCTTTGCGTTGGTAACAATCGGGATGGTCCTTTTTCTCTTTGGCCCGGAAAACATGACGCGCATTATTTCCAAAAACAATTTGAAAGGTGGACTCGTCAGACCACAGCACGTTTCCACTTTTGCGTCAGAGAAGTCGGTGGCGTTTCTGGATGTTGTTGATATATGGCTTATGCTTTGCGTAGTAGAGTCTTAACTTGCATTTGTAGATGCAACGACAGACTGTGTTTACTGACAACAGTTTTTCTAGTATTCCCGAACCCATGTGGTTATATTCATAGAAGCATGTCGGTTTTTAATGCAGTGCCGTCTGAGGGATCGAAGGTCACAGGCATTCAATATTGGTTTTCGGCCTTGCCCTTTACGCACAGAGATTTCTCCAGATTCTCTGAATCTTTTGATAATATTATGGGCTGTAGATAGTGAAATCCCTAAATTCCTTGCAATCTTGCATTTAGAAACGTTGTTCTTAAACTGTTGGACTATTCGCTCACAGTTTTTCACAAAGTGGTGAACCTCGACCCATTCTTGCTCGTAAACGCCCGAGCCTTCGTGGAAGCTCCTTTTATACCCAGTCATGATAGCATCACCCGTTTACCTGTGGAAGGTGTTTTTTGAACATTCCACAACCTTCCCAGTCTTATGTTGCCTCTGTCCAAACGTTTTTGCAGGCATCAAATTCGGAATTAGTGTATATTTGCAAAAATCAATAAAGTTGATAAGGTAAAACATTAAATATCTTTTCTTTTCAATTAAATATATGTAAAAGCGAATTTACAAACCACTGTTTTCTGCTTTTATTTGCATTTCACATACTGTCCCAAATACCTACAGAATTTTGTTAAGTGAAACCTTAGCATATACTGGACTGCACTTCCTGAGAGTGTATTTTTATACAGGGTAGTGAATAGTGTCTGTAACTCAACTGTCATTTACCGTAGCTCTGTTCTTTTATCGGTTTTGCATTGTTCTGTGTATCACCCAGGAGAGGATTCATTTGTCATGACAGGTCAAATCAGAGCAGTGCAAAATCCCTTGTCAGGAAGACTGGAACACAGATCCTATTGATTGAAGCAATAGGTTGAAATGTTATCTGACTTGTCCCTGAGACAGATGCTGCTGGTTTGGGGGAGTTACAAGTTTTCCCAGCTTCTCCCAGTGTTAAAAAAAAAAAAAAATTCTGGAAGACTGTTGCCTGCATTAGATGACATAACTTTTTTTAATCAGACCTCTGGAATATTTACGTAATTATTTTGCTCTGTGTTATACGCCTGGATACTTACACAAGCCATTGCGGTTAAAGGGATAGTTCACCCTTTTTTTTTTTTTATTATATTGTTTTACTCACCCCCGAAATAGTATGTTAAGCTGTCCTGGTCTCGCCGTTGTAGATTATGTAGAATTATTGTAAATCCTGAATTGGAGCAATGCTAACAATTAGTATCTTGCCATTGGATATAATTGCCCCCAGGCTAACCTGCTGTAAATTAACCGCCGAAATCCACTCAAATAAGGTTTAACATCTTTACAAGTGTCGTTGTTGAAAACAAAAATGCATATATGATTACCGAGTGCACAAGGACGATATTTTCGCTCAAATTACAGTATATGATGTCGTTTCAGATTTCAGAAGTTGGTGTTTACATTTAAATAAGAACATCCGGTAAGAGAGTCAGTATCATTCCGCGCGAGAACAGTGCCCAGTGTCTCACGATACGGAAGTAGACTGGAAGTTAGTGCTAGCGTTTAGTCTGCCTGTAAACAAAGGAGAAGCAGCTAGTGTGTTTTCTTAGCGAAATGTCTGATTATGAAGAAGATGACGGGGTGGAATTTGTAGTTGAACCATACTTCGAGCTGGAATATATTGATTTGGAGTTAGAATTACTGTCCTTGCGCAGAGTGATACTAAAAGTTACTGGATAAAAGTTCCTCTTCCTGGAGGAACCATTATCCATATGACGTAGAGGTACCTCCAAAGTGGTACTCTGACATCACGATTGGGGCGGGGGCAGTGTGGGGAGCAGAAAGGAAATTTAAACCGTTAGGGGCAGCACAAAGACGCTTTTCTATCAGTTTCTTATGATATACAATATTATTTCAGAATTGTTGAAATAACGGAATCCATGAATAAGTTTCATTACAAGGTAGGCATACAAACACGTTTACAGCAGGAAAAAAAGTGATCTAGGGTGTACTTACCCTTTAAGTAACTCTCCCCGAGGAAGCAGCTGAGCATGGAATTCACACCTGCAACCTTTTGGTTATAAGTACGGCTCCTTAACTTTTCATTTCTATCTCTCTCTATCTCTTTCTCTCTCTCTCTCGCTCTATCTCTCCCTCCCTGCCTCCCGCAGGCTTTTGGACAAGCATACTCAAACCAGCGCAAGGTGGCAGAGGATGGCGAGACCAATGAGGAGACACTGCTGCAGGAGTCTGCCTCCAAGGAGGCGTACTACATGGGCCTACTGCTGGAGCTGAAAACCGAGGTCAAACTGAGCCGCTCCGTGACCTCGAACACGCAGGCCGAGAATGAGAGGCTGAATGCGGTTCTGCAGGAGCTGAGAGAGGTAAACACACTAATTATTATTATTATTATTATATTTTTTTTAAATGTATTTACATTTTTATAGCATGTTTGGATATTGTACTGACGTACTTTACTTAAGCATACAACAGCAGTGTTCCATATGGGATTCATACAAAGTGCATAGTGCAGGGTTGGTAAGCGAACACACAACCACACAGAGAGGGCAATTACTACAGGGGCTATATGAGGGGTATTTCTGAAGAATAATAAACATGGAGGACAAGGAGTTGGGATGAGCATGTACATATGAGTATAGTTAAACTGTTGTCTCAGATGATGCGGGCTGAACACAGAATGCATACATTGGAGCTCTGTTTCCCCACCGCAATTTAGTGCCAGTCAGGCAACGTAGGGGAGGGATGGTCCTCCTTTGTGGTTTTATTCTCCAGGCAGGAAGGAGCCCCCTCCCTTTGGGTGTAGTGACCCGGATATGAGTAAGGGGGCAGGGCGGGTCACGCCATGCTCACACAGGGTTCATCCTCAGTGGCTGAGTGAGAGTGTCAGCAGTCACCAGGGCCGGGGGTCAGACGCCGTCAGCTCAGCCCTATTGTGGAGGGCAAATCCGGCGCTAAGCTACAGGATAAGAGAAATGCCCTGAGCTCGGCACATGAGAGAGGGTACGCGTGCCTGGAGCCGCCCCAGATCGCAGGTCCAACCCCACACCGCTGGAGTTCACTGCTTAGAATGGACTATCTCATTCCCTTTTTTATGGATGTCAGAGCAAGTTCTGATAGGGGCAGAACCGGCACTGTCGTTGTTTGCCAAAGTACCGGTCGTACTGGCTTTAATTTGTCTGTAAATTTGTGATAAGGCATGAAACCACCTGTTTAGAAAGACCTACTTGTTCAGCATTGAATCTAAGGGAAAATAATTAAATTATATTGTGAACTGAAAAATGTGTTCGGTCATATAGCAAACTCAGCAGTTAGTCTGTGCCAGTTTGCTGAGAATGCTTTGGGAGAGCTATAACGAGAGGAAATACAGGGTCATTATACCCCTCAACCCACGTGGATGACATGATGGTCCACATCAGCTGAGACCACTAGAGTTACTGCTGGGAGGCCTGCCCACAAGAGGGCTGCGGGCAGAATCAGCTGCATAACCGCACTGGTTCTTCTGCTTAACCCAGCAAATATGTGCAGTATGGATGAAGGGGCATGCCTACATCACATCACAGGAAACAACCTGTTCCAATTCAAGTATGGTGTATTTTCTTTGTGAAAAAGCCTTAGTCTTGGACTCCAGTTAAAGTATGGGCAGTGGGCTCAATGTGGACAATTGTGTGCCACTGCTGTGGTAACATGGGGAAAGCCACCATGCAGTACTTGGCAAGTGAGCTTTAAGGACCTAGTGAAAAATGGCTATAATATAAGCTGGTTCCACCAGTGGAAAAGAGACATAATGAACCAGTCTCTTTCCAGTCTTATAGTCAAAAATGGTACATTGAACCAGCCTGGTTCCAGTCCTACGGGGGGAAAAGGATATAGAGGTCCAATGTGGTTCCAGTCCTACGGGGGGGAAAGGATATAGAGGTCCAATGTGGTTCCAGTCCTTCGGGGGGAAAAGGATATAGAGGTCCAATGTGGTTCCAGTCCTACGGGGGGAAAAGGATATAGAGGTCCAATGTGGTTCCAGTCCTACGGGGGGAAAAGGATATAGAGGTCCAATGTGGTTCCAGTCCTACGGGGGGGAAAGGATATAGAGGTCCAATGTGGTTCCAGTCCTACGGGGGGGAAAGGATATAGAGGTCCAATGTGGTTCCAGTCCTACGGGGGGGAAAGGATATAGAGGTCCAATGTGGTTCCAGTCCTACGGGGGGGAAAGGATATAGAGGTCCAATGTGGTTCCAGTCCTACGGGGGGGAAAGGATATAGAGGTCCAATGTGGTTCCAGTCCTACGGGGGGGAAAGGATATAGAGGTCCAATGTGGTTCCAGTCCTACGGGGGGGGAAAGGATATAGAGGTCCAATGTGGTTCCAGTTCTACCATGGGGAAGGAATATAGTGAGAGTCTGTTTCCAGTCTTTCAGTGACCAACAGGATATAATGAACCAGTCTGGTTCTAACATTACAGTGTTAAAGGGGGATAGTGAGCCAGTCTGGTTCTAACATTACAGTGTTAAAGGGGGATAGTGAGCCAGTCTGGTTCTAACATTACAGTGTTAAAGGGGGATAGTGAGCCAGCCTGGTTTCAGGCTTTACAGCAGGGAAGTGTATTAGAGAGCCTCCCTCTTCACTGGTTAGTTAATGGAGGGCTCACAGCATCCCCTGTTTCCTGTCACCTGCTCGTCTCATGGTGGCACATGATCACTCAGTCACCTCCTTGTCTTCCTCATGCCTTGTGCCCGCATGGCATTTCTGCTAATCAGCATGGAGGGCCATTTTTTAATTACTGTGGGAAGACAGATGCTGCAGCCGCAAGGGGCTTTGTTCATCTTGTAGCAGCACTGTATCTGATCCGTGCTTCCGATGTGAACTCTCACCAGCACAGCTCAGCCCAGCCAAAATTCATCACAAAGTAGCTACTGGTCCGTGTGCAGATAAGAAGAGTTTTCTGTTATTGTCATCTTGTTGTGCTTAATGATTCAGACAGCCCTAGAACACCGTACTTTCAGTGTATATTCGTTCCTATTCGAAAGGAGGTGAGAAACCTGTGTGTTGGGAAAGGATTACAGCCTATTTATTGTTACACTCCACTTGGCATGACATTGAATGCTCAAGAGCACTACCAACAGATAACAGTCAATGGCAGTAACTACTTGCACTCAGCATGGGCTGCAATATTATTTCTACCAAGCCGGTCTTTTTTTGGTAGAGATTTGAGTGGCTTGAGAGTGTGTGTAGTTTTTAGGCCTTGCCAATGAAAAATACTTTTATCTATAGTACAAAAGATCAGTCGAACATGTCCTATTGATAGTGTGTACAGTGGTCAAACATTTAACAAGTCCGCTATGCAATTTCAATTATGCAGTTTGTGCATTACTCCAAAATTTAACACTTTATCCATGTTTTTATTGAGCTCATGTACACTTTACTATATTCTTCTGTGTGAAAGCTGATTAGCACACACATGTGCCTGAGCTCACATTAATGAGCTCAGTGCATTAATAATAGATTAGCACTCTTCGCTTTTCAGTGGCGATGAGGCTAAATGATTAAAACTTTCGGCATACTACCATAATTAGATCAATTGTGTTCTTTAACCTAATCTTTACAGAAACACATTGAGTGCAGATCAGTAATGAATGTCTAAGTTTTACACTCTAAACTGAAATTATATTCAGCTGCACATGAATAGGCTCAGATAATAGTGTAATCCATTACTATAAAATGAAGGAAAATGTAGCCATTCTGGTTTTGGAGCCCCTTGGCTTCTTACGGCGTATTAGACATAATAATAATTAATAAATAATAATTTCAGATGTGTTTTGCGGTCTCAGAGGAGTAATGTCCAGCAGACTGAAATGGAGTCAGTGCTGACTCGTCAGTCGCAGTGTTGCAGCGCAAGCACTTCTGTGCATTTCCCGAATATGCATGTGATGAAGAAAGGTAGACAACACTTTATATGAAGTGTCCCAGATAACACCAGCATAACAACTACATGCACCTTCACAAGCACAGCATGAACACAATGTATGCCGGCTGACAAACTGACATGTCATAGTGCATGCTATGTGACTTCCATCAAATCTAGATTTTCCATATCACATAAAAAGAGAATGTCGTGGTAATGTCAGTTATGTCTCGTCTAGTGAGAGTAACAGTGCACCCTATGACAGTTGAACTCAGTTGTCATATGTGTTTATAGATGCTTATGCAGTGCTTATAAAGGGGTTATGTTGTGCCTTGCAATATGTTTTGCCATTCTTATATTGGATTCTTCATAGAAAGTAAAAGTAACAGATTCATTGTGACAATCAGTGTCAGTGCAAAAATAAATAATACCCCTCTGCCATGGCCCCATCCCCTATAATACCCCTCTCCCTATGTCCCCATTCCCTAAAAAATGTAAGCTAATTTTACTGAATTAAAATGTAGAGCCCTGGGCAATTCCAAGTGGAAGACCCCCACAGCCATAAATAAATCTCCTGAGTACCGCTCTCATGATGTAACCACACTGATAGGGATGATTGGCCCATAATGCACTGCTCATCACTAATGACTGGCATCACCAAGAATATGTATGAGACAACACACCATGGCAGGGGCCTCCGTGGTCATTAATGTCAGATTATGTGGATGGAAGTTCATTAAAAATAAATCTGTGTCAGAAGGTGACTGACTCTCTTGTTGCTGAAGTGGGCCAATCTGTTACATTATCTTTTAGTCTATTGATTTCCTAATAAAAAGTCTAATTAAGTCTAGTTTTATTATATTAAATGTGCTTACATAGCGTGAACACTTTTGTCACAAGATTAAGTTTCTCACCACCAGATTACTGCACAAAAAACATATTTTGCATCTTTAGTAACTGGAATTATTTTCTACAACAAATTTTCTTCATAATTATTGAAGGAAATATTAATTATTATTAATTATTTTATACAACAAATTATTATTATTAATAATTCTAAGATTATTTCCTATAAGTAATTGGAAGTAATTTCTACAACTGTTGTAGAAATGTTGCATGATGTTTCTTGATTATGGCAGAAATAATAGCCATAATGAACATACCATATCTCAGTTATGAGGACATGATGAACAGAGAGCTATACTGCTGTCAGTTTTCCTGGAGCAAAAGAATAGAGGTTGCAGGGAGAGAAAGGGTAGAACCGAAGAAAGGAGGCAGACAGGGAAATAGGAGAGAGGGGGGAAATCAGAAGAAGAGAATGTGAAGAAAATTAATGAAGAAGGATGAGGGGAAAGGGGAAAGAACAGAGAAAAATCTGTCAACCCATTCAAGACACACGCACATGAACACACGTATACATGCATGCACACACATACACACACACACACACACACACGCACGCAAAAAGGCACATGCAAACGCATACATGCATGCACACACACACGTACATGCACACACACACACACACTGGTGTGTGCCACAGCCCAGTCAGCCTCTGTGCTTCAGAAGTTGCTGGCCTGGGTCATGTATGCAGCTGACCCAGAGCAGCAGCACTTCAGCTGCATGTGGTGAATGGCTGAGCCCGAGGTACTCACTCAGCACCTTCACAGAGAGCTAGGCAGGCTGTGGATAAGAAAGACTGGGGCCTCTGCAGTACCGTAGAGCAATGTCCAGCTACACAAACATGGAGAGTGTAACAACAATACGTCATGGTCACTGTAAGGAAGGATGTCGTTTGAGCAAATAATTGACATTATGTTGATTCTGTGTTTTTTGAAGAAGTTGCAAATGTTTTTATATGTATTTTGACACTGATGACTACACTACTGTGCATAAATACAACAATGCAATGTCATGGAGACCTTGCTCAAGGTCTGGCAGGTTGCCATTGTCTCTCCCTGTTTTTCTGGGATTGATATTAGAGGTAATTTGGCACTCAGAGAGCATTTGAGACGATTCATTACCAGGCAGATGCCAACAAAAACGAATGGCTCTCACCTATAGTTTGTGGAGTATGTGCAGTTGTGCACTCACACCCAAAATGTGTTTATGAAACCACAAGACCATGTGAACTCAATCTCACAATCCCACAGTCCTACAAACCAATAGCAACCAAAAACATGCTGTTGTTGGGTGGAGATTCTGAGGCTGCTGAACACAGCACTGGTTTACCTCAGCATGACTGAATCTCTGTTGAATGTGCATGTACACAACACACCCTAGTTTGTCAGGTCCTTATTGCACACAAGAGCAAGAAGCAATGAGATCATCAGACCACCATATGAGATCATCAGTAACTGATGTCATAGCATTAGCCTGCTAGGTTTACCGGACACACACCAGCAGCTCTGTAGATGTGCAGTGTGCAGTGTCTTCATTTATCAGTTAATACAGATTGAAAGTGTGTAATTGGCCTGTAAATCCAGGCAGCTGAAACAGAGGCACTTCTATACGCTTCATAGTCTTTCTCACCTCCTTCATGATACAAACATATTCCTCCCAGACCGTTACTGTGACATTCTGCTGTACCGTACATGCATTCACAGTGATGCAGTCATATTTTTGCTCTTTGTCTCCTTTAAATAAAATAAAATAGTTTGCTTGATTTATGAGTTAATCGATTCATTTCCCCATTCGTCCACGTGACATTTTCACGTTCCTCTTGCCATCTTTTTTTCCATCCCTTCTTTCTCTTTGCTTTGAGGAAGACTGCTGACTCCGGGGTATTTTTTTTCTCACGAGAAGCCATTTGTTTCACAGTCTTCAGTCTTTCTAGTGTGCAGAGCTTCCTCTCACTGTGAGAAAGCAGCACTGTGGGACTGCAGTGTGGCAAGTGCAGGAAACTAATGAGTTGCCCTGGACAGGAAGTGATGTTTTTTGAGGGTGGGTTTACAGGGAGGAGGCTCTATAGATACATACACAGCGAAAATGTTGGTGTAAATCTAACACTGCTGGTGTACATTTAACGCCCTAGGGTGTTATGAGACCACGGTCTCATATAAACACCCTAGGGTGTTGAATATCCACCACTATTTTTGCTGTGTATAAGAGAAATTAATACACATAAGGGTCGATTTACTAAGATCCCAAATAAGGGGTGTTATTTTGCGGACGCAGCCAAAATACTTGCAAGCGTTATCATTTCACACTTTGCAGGTGATCAACTAAGTGTCATTATTTAAATTACTCCAGCCGCAAACAGCCATATTTAAATGAGAGATTTTGTGTGTTTGGAATGGTTATACTGTAAGAAAATGGTGAAAGGACCAGCAGCAATGTTGCCGTTTTATGGTATTTCATATCGTATCATATCATTGAATACAAAATGGCCTTGGGGGAGTTGGATTCACGGTCAAGAGTTTGAGGAGTCAAGGCCTGAAGAGGGTGTGGTGGGCTCTTTCCTACTACCGGCTGACGGGGTTGTAGCGACGAATTCTCAAGCGATTGCTACACAGGAAATTTAATTCGATAGGGTACAATTGGCTACCAAATTGGGAGAAAAATGGGGAAAAATCCGAAATAAATTTTAAAAAAAGAAAACAATGGGCCAGTTAATTAGCCCCCATTGTTACGCAATCATTCAGAGCGTTCAGTTATGGATATTCCAAACACACCCGTAGCCTACTATCTTGCTACAATGACAGCCGTCATCTTATCGATGCTTTTAGTACAAATGGACTTGCTTTCCATTTGTACTAAAATGCACCCGCAAATACAGTTCCCAATCTTCCTTTCGGGCTTAGTAAATGATTTTACACGTGCTAAAGTAATCTATTTGCACCACCTCCCACTATTTCGCGAAAAAATGTAGGGACGCCCATTTTTGCATATTCATATCCTTCAATTTTAGCACACGCAATCCTCTTTACACCTCGTTAGTTTTTTGCGGGTGGGAACAGTTTTACACATGTTTTTGTACGCGCAAACCTTTAGTAAATCGACCACATAGTATTTCTTCCAGGAGTTTTAGAGCTTACAGAAAAGAGAAAGCGATTCAAAGCAGATCTTATGTTCATTAACATTAATACATATAGGACTACAATTGTACTGCAGTGACTAATTTTTACTAATCCCAAAAGTTGCCTGACTCTCCATTGTCATTGAATTGTTCCTTTCTTAGGTCTTGCGTTCAGGTGGTTTTGCATTCATTAATTCAATGGCAGTGGACAGAATGCAGATGAGAAGGGGAACCTGTGTAATCTCTGTACTGCATGGACTGTATAAATCAAGCTTACTTTAGTGGCTTAGCTTTATCAATGCTCTTTGCTGAAGTATTGTGTTTAGGCTTGCGCCCAAACACATTCCAATCCAAGCCATACTTGCATACAGGGAACAGCACTAAATGACATCCACAGCACACACCAGGAATGGCAATTATCATATGATATGAATGCATGTCAACCAGAGGCCATTTGAGTCTGTAAGACTGCAGGTTTGCCAAAATAGACACAAAGGTCTCTTCAGATAAAAGTTGCAGCAGATTATGCAGTGTTGTGAATTCATTTCTCTTACATTATCTCTTTCTCTCTCTCTCTCTCTCTCTCTCAGAGTAATGAAGTTCTGGAGTTGCAGAGGAGCAGAATGAAGGAGGAGATCAGGGAGTATAAGTTTCGGGAAACTCGGCTGCTGCAGGACTACACTGAGCTGGAGGAAGAGAATATCACCCTGCAGAAGCTGGTGTCTACACTCAAGCAGAACCAGGTGTGCCCCAGTCCATACCTGCCACTACTCATACCTGTTCCAACTCATACTCACAGCAAAATTACTACTGTCAAATCATCTTTAGTGTTAAATCAACTCTGCTAGTTCAATAAGGACAATATGTACTCTATCATAGTTAAAAGTACTATATCAGAGTAGACTATGCCTTGAGATCTTAAACCTGAGGATGACTTGAAAATCTTATCTTATAATTAACAATGTCTTCTCTCACTCCCTCTGTCCCCATTCTTTCTCTCTCTCTCTGCCCCTGCCCCCTTCCATTCTTTTCTCCTTCCACCCTTTCCCTGTGCAACCCCAGGTGGAGTATGAGGGCCTGAAGCATGAGATCAAGGTGCTGGAAGAGGAGACGGTGCTGCTGAACAGCCAGCTGGAGGACGCGCTGCGGCTGAAGGACATCTCGGAGGTGCAGCTGGAGGAGGCGCTGGACACGCTGAAGAACGAGCGCGAGCAGAAGAACAGCCTGCGGAAGGAGCTGGCGCACTACCTCAGCCTGAGCGACAGCGTGTACGGGGCGGGGGCCCACCTCGCCCTAGACGGCCTCAAGTTCGGCGAAGAGGCCGGAAGCAACGGCACGACGGCCTCCAACTCGCCCAACAATGAGGACAGCAACAAGTGCAACGGGCACGTCCACGGCGGGGGCCCGCTGGCCAAGATGAACGGGGACTACCGCCCCACCGGCAGGAAGGGGGAGGCGCTGCACCCCGTCTCCGACCTCTTCAGCGAGCTCAACCTGTCCGAGGTGCAGAAGCTCAAACAGCAGCTCCTACAGGTGAGTCACAGCAAGTGGGGTCAAAGGTCAGGACTGTCAGTGCTCATGGGGTCCGTGGTTGTAATAATGCACTGTATTTCTTTTGCCATTCTTGAAGGCAGGATAACATATGCAGCCAATAATGCAGCACCCCCCCCCCCACCCCCAAGTCCCATCCCCCATCTGTCCAGCACCAATTTACTATCAGCGAATCAATGAGGCTTACTTCGGAAGACAAAACTAGCAGCACCAATGCAATCAGCCAGCAATCGACCCTTGTGTCTGCAGCTCATTTCATTAGAGAATGGAGTTATCCACTCTTCCACTGCATTTTGACTGCACATGGCATCCCTGAGGCTAGCAGGTTAGCAATCTCCATCCATCACAGAGGAGCAAAAAAATACAAACTCTGCAACATCAAATGAAGAGGACCGTGGGATATTACACATCTCACAGCATTAAGATTGCTTGTGAAAACACAGTTGCATGACAACAGTAGAAGTGGTGCAGCATATACTGTTTACAACAATGCAATGCGATGGTATTTTTTTAAACCAGCAGAAATTGCCCGTTGGTGTACATGTCGCTGGCATGTACATTTGTTCTTCTTTGTGGCTGCGCAGTACATGATAATTTGGGCTGACATGACTGATCGTTTCTCTCTGCAAAGGTCAGGGTCTTTTATGATGGTTCCATTAAAAGCAAAAAAATTCAAGTACAGTGCAACCAAGCTTGTAAGTACAAACCCCAATTCCAAAAAGGTTTGGACAGTATGTAAAATGCACATAAAAGCAGAAAGCAGTGATTTGTCAATTCTCTTTTACATATATTTAATTGAAACAGTACTTATCACTTGAAGGGTTGTTTCTCCTAACTTATTTTTCCAAAGAGTTCAATCGGAAAATAAGTCAGGAGATACAACCCTTAAAGTGATCCATCCATATCTACTGCATATCTGGCAGCAGAGTGATGGTTTGAGGCCCAATTCCCTTAGAGATCCATTCAAATGCAGATAGGTTATAGTATCGCTTGTAAGAGTACCTAAAAATAAGATATCAAGAGTCTTTTGATATCCTTTTATACCCAGTCATGATAGCATCACCTGTTTACCTGTGGAATGTTCCAAACAGGTATTTTTTTAACTTCCCAGTCTTTTTGTTTTGCCCCTGTCCCAACATTTTTGGAACGTGTTGCAGGCATCAAATTCGGAATTAGCGTATATTTACAAAAATCAATAAATTTGATAAGGTAAAACATGAAATATCTTTTCTTTGTTTTCAATTAAATATATGTAAAAGATAATTTACAAATCACTGCATTCTGCTTTTATGTGCATTTTACATACTTTTTGGGAATTGGGGTTTGTAATTGCCATGATAAACAAGTTAATAAAAGGCTTTCTGGCATGAAATCTGTATAACCTGCTCTGTATCTCACAGCTTCATGCCAAATATTTAGGTAAATGAGATCACATGAAACATCATGTGCCTTTTCTTCTACATGGCAGTAAAAAATATATATTTTTTGTTGACTAAAAATGTCACCTGCATGAAATATATAACAGTCTTAAAGAGGAACTTTACTTTTGTAGTTGTAAATGTATCTTCAGAGCATTAATAGTACTGTACATTAATAGTAATCTTAAAATTCACCTGCACATGACATTATGGTAATTATGTAGTATTATGGGCTTAAATACAAAACTAACAAAAGTTCCCACACTTCTGGGACATAGTGGTATACTATGGGTTATGGTCGCAGTTAGGGGTGAGTTATGACTTTTGTTTGGCTTGGAATGGTAACGCCCCTCCAATAAAAACAAGCAAGACAAGTTCTTTCAACTGAACAATGGAAAAATATGGACGTGAGCTACTTCTACCTGCTACTACTATAGAGACAGCCAATATTGTCAGCTTAGCCTGAGAAATGCTACAGTGGAGCTAGCTAGCTGATTTGCTGCAAAATAAAAAAGTAACATTAGCTAGATAACATTATCCTGGATAATGTTAGTCAACTGAGTCAAATGTTAGTCAAGTTAAGCAGATACACATCTTCTATGGACTGTTAAAGAATCTCTTCTTTGTCTTTTATTTTTATACAATGTAAAACACCATCTTCTTGAAGCGAAGTTAATAATAGCTTAGCTACTCTACAAATACCACAGAAGCTGGTTTGATGGGGTTACTATAAGGCCACCCAGCAGAAGTGCACTGCCAAAGGCCGCCAGTGTAGATTAAATTTACCGTTCTCTATTTCACGCATCTGTGGGAAAGCCGGACCCAATGGGGCCTGGGTCCGGTAGGCCTTCCACGTGCTGTTCTTACAAGCAGCCTACCCTACCCTGACCTTTGCAAACAATATTTCTCATTATCCAATCTTTTCATGCCTGTATATATTCTCATAGTTCTCTCATTTGTTGAGACAACATGAGCGGTGTGTATGTGCTGTCCATGGATATTCTGACTGGCTGGTTGGTGTCAGTGAGTGTGAAGTTCATGGACTTTTTGTGTGTTTCAACTGGAACTACTATAGTAAAGTTTAACTGATTTCAGCATTCCAAGGCTACAGAAATTGGTCCATTGTGACTACATCTCCATTATGAGTCCCTTGCTTTGTATTCCTGTCTAGGAAACCATTGCTTTTACAGCTTATCGGATGTAGAAAACCTGGCCCCGTAAAACACAGTTGATTTGCGGTAGGTGTCCTTATCCAGGGCATCTTACATTTTAAACAGCCATCCAATTATCCATTGCACAGTGGAGTATTATCCTGAAGAAACTCAACTTAAAGTTAACATAATATTGCCCAAGTGTACAACAGCTGTGTTCCGGCAGGGAATCAAAGCCTTATGGATACAGTCCCAGTTCCCTGACCACAAGGCTACGCTGCTGTTCTGTGCAGTTTATTCTCCCCGTTTCAAGTCTCCCCTCCCTCCCTCTATGTTATGGCTACCATGTGGTGTGAGAGTGCTGGATTATTCAGGGCGGAGGGGATCTTAGTTGCTGAAACACATAAAGTCCCCCTCTGTGACTTCTTCGCATTGCCCCTTACCTTCTTCCTCTCTCCTTCACTCACTTATACTGCATTGCTCTCTCATTCCCATTTAGTCTGTAAAGTTCTCCCTCCACATCCAATATTTCTCATCCTTCTTCTCTCTATCTCTCATCTCCCCTCCCCCCTTAATAACCGTATGCCAACCCTTTGCAGGCTCCTGAAGTCTATTATAGCTTTCTGCATTATTTATTAGGGAGGCTAAGTAAACCAACATCTTGCCCTTTAGAGGCAGCTTTTCCTGGCTCTCACTCAGAGGAAGTGATGTGACATGATAGTGATATTAACAGGAAATGCAGCTCATGGCTACAGCTGCACCAAAACCTAGAGCCCGAAAGCTCTAATGATTTCTGTAACTGAATAGTGCGTCTGGTTAATCTCACACATGCGCGTGCGCACAGACACATACACACACAGCAATAGGCGTATTGGTATTGGTTTTCTTGTCAACTGGGTACTGTGTATGTACTGCATACAGTTTGGCTACTATGTGCAGCCATTTAAGGGCATGGTCTATAGAGGGCACTGTGGAGTCTAATTTCCCACAATGCACGAGAGACAGGAAACACTCATGTTGATTTGTTTATAGACTACTGCTGCAGTGCTCATATGAGAAATCTGAGCCCCTCTCACACTCCTCTGGATGACTTTGATTCATTCTTCTGTGGACGCTGCATATTTCTAACCTTATTGACACACAGTGAAATTCAAGGGAAAGGATGCCTTTATTACTGAACTGAATTCAGTCATTTATACTGCTAAACTGCCTCTCTTGGGAACTTTATGTATTTATTGATTTCTATTTTTGTTTTCCTGGCTGTATTCCAGAGGGGGGAATTGATGGGGTTTCACAATCTCAGCATTGGATGGAGACAAAGATGTTGTGTTGGGTCATTTGTGGGGTAGCTGTATAAAATGTGAGAATACAACCTTTTTTAGTTTTATCCCTGATTTTTTTGTGGGTAATTCTGGTGGCACTTTCCCATTTAGGTTTCAAACTTCACAAACTTTCACTTGCCTCAGGCTCTAAAATTATATCTTTCATTTCAGATGTTTAATATTTAGGCATAAAAGGCTAGTCAATTGGGAGACACACAAAAAGTGATGCAGAAAGTGTCAAAATGTTTTTATTACAATAGTTTTGTGTCAATTTAAACTTTTGGGGTCAATTTTGCCCCAAACATAAAAGGCGTCATAAAATATAAAAAAAACAGAATATTGAGGGTTAAATAAACTCTAAAGCTGAACGCCAATGTGAGAGATCCAAGTGGAGAAAGGGTATCTAGGATTGCAGTGAGTGATACGATGTTGACTCTGTGTTTGACCCCTTGATGGTGCTGCCCCACCCCTACAGGTGGAGCGAGAGAAGGCGGCGCTGCTGACGACCCTCCAGGAGTCCCAGACGCAGCTGGAGCACACGCAGGGAGCCCTGACGGAGCAGCACGAGCGTGTGCACCGCCTCACGGAGCGCGTGAACGCCATGAAGCGCGTGCATTGCGATAAGGATGCCTGCATGGAGCTGGAGGCGGAGCCGGAGAAGGGAGACTCATCCCCCAACAGCCACGACTATGAGGTGGACATCCACGGGCTGGAGATCCTGGAGTGCAAGTACAAGGTGGCGGTGACGGAGGTGATCGACTTGAAGGCGGAGCTTAAGGCCCTGAAGGAGACGTACAACCAGAGCGTGGACAACCACGTGGAGGAAAAGAGCCGGAGCGACAGCCGGCTGCAGACTCTGAACGATCAGGTGACCCACCTGGAGCGGAGCTGCAGGGAGGGGCGGGAGCGGATCAGCGGGCTGGAGGCGGAGCTGCGGGCAATGTCGGGCATGGCCGGCGAGAGCCACAGCATGCTGAACGCCGCACAGGACGAGCTGGTGACCTTCAGCGAGGAGCTGGCCCAGCTCTACCACCACGTCTGCCTCTGCAACAACGAGACGCCCAACCGGGTGATGCTGGACTACTACCGGCAGGGCCGTGTGGCTCGCAGCGGCAGCCTGAAGGGCTCCGAGGACCCCCGCATGCTGCTGTCGCCCCGCCTGGTCCGCCGGATCAACGCCGCCACGCCTTCCGAACCCCGGAGTCCCAGCGATTCCCCAACCAAGGAGCCACCCTCAGATCCCGCAAAGGAAAGCCCCGCCCGCACGCCCACGGGGTCAAACTTTGCCAGCGGCTCGCCCCCCTACTCCTCCTCCTCAGCCATCCCAGAGCCTGCCGTGGACCTGCGCAAGGAGCCCATGAACATCTACAACCTGAACGCCATCATCCGGGACCAGATCAAGCACCTGCAGCGTGCGGTGGACCGCTCCCTGCTGCTGTCCCGGCAGAGGGCCGCCGCCCGCGAGCTCGCCCCCATGTTCGACAAGGACAAGGAGGCCTGCATGGAGGAGATCCTTAAGCTCAAGTCCCTCCTCAGCACCAAGAGGGAGCAGATCGCCACCCTGCGCCTCGTCCTCAAGGCTAACAAACAGGTGAGCGATGGGTCACAGTTCACAGAGCTCCGATCAGGACAGTCTGTTTCACCCAGGGGACCAGGGATTGAAATTCTCCTTTAAGCTCGCAAACTCCAATGGTCACTGGAGGTATTGCAGCCTCTGGTGCCAAAAAGCAAATTTCCCCATTAAAGACCCCACAGAAGAAGTTATATGATTTTTTTTCATTCCAATTGGGTCCGCATGTTTAGGCACCCAATGCACATGCTCTTCTCGTTCCAAAAGCCATGTTAAGTACCCAGTGCACATGCTTTGGTTTCTAAAAGCCCCATAGTCTAACATGGTGTCTCCATGAATTGGCTTCATGCGCCAATGAGCAGCTCTCATAGGAATCCATGGAACCGGTAAGCGGAATCTGTCTCCTGTTCTTATATATCTCGATGGTTTCACCCTGTGTCTCTTCTTCTCTCTCTCTCTCAACTCTTTTCCTGTCCTTTACTTGTACGTTTGTACTTTACTTTACTTCAGCAGCTTCCACATTTTAACAGTGAGGACTGAGTTCATTTAGCCTCCCTGGATGGCAGAACAGAGTCAAGCCAACATGGATTAAGCTTTGCTCCTACAAATCACATTCCAAAGACGAGGGTATTTTATTTTTAGAAATACCAGTTCTCACTTTCCTAGCTCATTAGAAAATTTAATTAATGTTAATGTCTCCCCTGGACGTCAATGAAATAAGATCCAGAGTATTTATCCAGAGTATTTATCCAGAGTATTTATCCTCTGTTTTGTCCAGAGTAACTTACAAAAGTGCTTTGAACTTTAGTGTGATAGATAGCTTTGCATCCACATGTTAGCAGGTAAAAAACATTTTGCTTTAATGATATAGGCTGTCTGCAACATTTATGGATTTACTTGTTGTAACAGGAAATTTGTGTTTTCAGGCCATTTTGAAATTATTTGTCAGTTCTGAGGGTCGGTTTATTGCGATTCTTTATTCGTTTTTAAATATTTCCATGATTCAGTACAGTGGCTATTTTCTTCACAAACAAGCTGTAAGCACAGACAGATGATTTTCAACCTCCATTTCACCTTCTGCTTACCTAGACCCACTGAGCTGGATGAGCTACAGTGTTTAAACACCTAAGCAGGATGCTAAGCACTAAGCAGTGCACTCACACAATATCCGTATGACATTTTCTCTCTTTTATGCCTCTTGAATTAAGAGTTAAGAGTTCCGTCCCTACAACTGCCATGACATTAATGTCTTCTTTATCTTAAGTACACCGTGTCTGTTCAGATAGTTTTTCTTACTGTTTTTCTAACTGTTTTTGTCTATTTCTTTACTATTCTGGGCCCTGTTTCCCAAACGGATCTTAGAGTAAGATCATCTTAGGCTATTTAGTTTTTATATTACTTTCATTGTTTGTTTGTTTTTTCTCATTTGTTTTTTGTCTTTCTCGCTCTATTTTTATTATCGTTTTTATGTAATGTCAGTAAATTTTGATAAATTTACTCATAAAATGAATAAAGCACAAACACAGAATGCTCTAAGATGATCTTAAGTCTAAAATGAATAAAGCACAAACACAGAATGCTCTAAGATGATCTTAAGTCTAAAATGAATAAAGCACAAACACAGAATGCTCTAAGATGATCTTAAGTCTAAAATGAATAAAGCACAAACACAGAATGCTCTAAGATGATCTTAAGTCTAAAATGAATAAAGCACAAACACAGAATGCTCTAAGATGATCTTAAGTCTAAAATGAATAAAGCACAAACACAGAATGCTCTAAGATGATCTTAAGTCTAAAATGAATAATGCACAAACACAGAATGCTCTAAGATGATCTTAAGTCTAAAATGAATAAAGCACAAACACAGAATGCTCTAAGATGATCTTAAGTCTAAAATGAATAAAGCACAAACACAGAATGCTCTAAGATGATCTTAAGTCTAAAATGTTTTTGGGAAATGGGGCCCTGATCATGCAACATTAGTCTGGCCTATAAAAATAGGGGTGGAAAAGATGTCAAGAAGTTGCTCAAGAAAGATAAGTCACCTTTCATGTCTCAATTTTTAGTTATAAACTTGCTTAGTAATTCGATCTGTTCTGATCTAGTATATCTGTAATTATCTGTTCTGACCCGGTAGACCTGTACTTAGATCCATTATAATTTGGGACACCGGTAATTGTATCAGTTCTGATGCAGTATAACTAGATCTTTTTGGATCTTACACCTGTGATATGATCCATACTGATCCGGTACTGATCCCCTCTAATTAGATTCATACTGACCTGGTACTCCCGTAATTAGATCTGCACTGATCTTGTACATCTGTCGGTTTTCTCCCTGTAGACGGCCGAAGTCGCTCTGGCCAACCTGAAGAGCAAATATGAGAACGAGAAGTCGATGGTAACGGAGACTATGATGAAACTGAGGAACGAGCTGAAGGCCCTGAAGGAGGATGCTGCCACCTTCTCCTCCCTGAGAGCCATGTTTGCTACCAGGTTAGGGGGGGGGGGGCGGGCGTGGTCTTCTGAGAAGCAATAAGGAAGGAGTTTGTGAACCAGGATATATTCATGTTCGGGGGTTGGCTCCTGGATGACGTAACTAGCTGAGTAGTGCTAGCCCCTGCAGCAGGGATGCACCCCGCAGTCCGGAATCGAATCCTGACTGTGCCGACTGCAGCAGTGGACAGAGAGGAATGCATTAGTCACCCAGAGAGGAATGTTGTCAGCAGCCTATTCCCTGCTTTATTGTACTATAGTGACTCTTCTGTTTTATTGGGCGCCTGCCATCCACCTCCACGCACTGATTACATGATTAGAGTTTTTATATGCCTTGTGCAACAAGCACAAGTACTAGGACATTTGAATTCTTACTCCTACTCTTCTCGGCAGCGTCCAACACTAAATATGAATATGCAGAATACAAGTCAGAAGATTACAATATACTGTAAGTGTGAATGTCACAATAATAAAAAGTCACTAAATAATAATGTTAGTTAGCCGCAGGCGACATGGTGGTGGAGTGGTTGGCACCTCACAGCAAGAAGGTGGCGAGTTTGAATGCCGGCCGAGGGCCTTTTTGTGTGGAGTTTACATGTTCTCCCCGTGACCGCGTGGGTTTCCTCCAGGTACTCCAGTTTCCTCCCACAGCGGGTTAGATAATGGATGGTTGGTTGCATTAAAATTATGGCACAGCTCAGCTGATGGATTATGGAGTGAAAAGAAGCAGCGGCTGGGATAGGACTATTTTACTGATCATAGATTCAAAATGAATTGAAAACAAGTTAAAAAAACTGTGCATGTCATCGTATGAATGTTTCTGAGCTGCGATGCCACTGTGTCAGTGGACCCTGAGCTGTGATGTCATAGTGTCCCTTCTCGTGCCACTCCCCCCCCCCCGCCCCCTCTCCTCAGGTGTGACGAGTATGTGACGCAGCTGGACGAGATGCAGAGGCAGCTGGCGGCGGCGGAGGACGAGAAGAAGACGCTGAACTCCCTGCTGCGCATGGCCATCCAGCAGAAGCTGGCGCTGACGCAGCGGCTGGAGGACCTGGAGTTCGACCACGAGCTGTCGTACCGCAGCCGCGCCAGCAAGGTGGCCAAGATCAAGACCAGCCCTCCCAAAGTAAGTCGAATGGCGCTGTACGGCGCGTCCGCGGGCCTCCTCACCTCGCGCGCAGCACACAGATCCCCCGTCACCCCTTCCTACCCTTCCTTTGCCCCCCCGGCGCTGGGCAGTTCGTCCCCGCTGGAGACCCCCCCTCTCAGCATCTGCCTGGACACGCCCTTCCCAGCCCTTTCTGCTCGGCCACCCCCAGTGGTCCCTGGGCATTCAGACCTTTATCGTAGACCCCCACACCTTCAGCTCCGACTTCTGCACCCTCGCCCGCACCGATGACCTTGGCCATCCCTCCTCCTTGGACTCTCGCTCTCCTCGCACCTGCTCTCCTGGCTCCGCCCCCACCTCGCCCTACCGCTCGCCCGCCTTGGGGGTGCGCCACTCAATGCCTGGCATGTCCAGAACTGGCGTCCGAGCAGGCGCGTCGCGCTCCATGATAGTTACCCCTCCCGGCAGTCCGGCCAGCCGGCCCTTCTCCCGCGCCTACAGATCCCATCATGCCTGGCACTGACATTCAGCAGGGGAGCGTGGGTGGGTGACACAGAGAGGAGGGCAGACTGGTTTCCTGTTTCCTGTTTCTTGTGCCCAAAGCCCTGCCTATCAGCTTGAATGTGCAGTGACTTTCCTCAGGGATTTACAATGAGACAGAGCACAAAGCAGCCCGGCCATCCTATAGCACTGGTGATCAGTCTGAGGGGCACATTGCCCTCTCAGGTAGCATGGGTGTCTTTGAGTTTTTCACTAACTTTGTTTCTGCTTCAAATGATCGGTGAGAGAAACGGAATCTGTGTTTTGACTTTGGGTTTGCAAAGGATACCACTGTAACTGCCTAAATAAATGCAGACAGGAAACCAAACTATGTTGTTTAATTTTGTTCAATTTTGTTCTTTTGGATAGTAAAATTCTGAAGATATATATTGCTTCAGAAAATAAAAGGACACTAGTGCTTTACCACAGGGAGGTTAGGGTTTGTAATGGTTACATGTCATTGAGACTCTTTAACTGGCAACTCAACCAAGCAGTTGAGCTTCTTTTTACATCCAAATGTAGTTTTTTTTTCTGCATGTAAATTTCTTCATTGTTCATTTGTTGGCTTTTGTATACTTTTCTAACTTCAGAAATGCATAAATAAGGAAACTAGATTTTTATGTGAAAAGTACCTCACTTGCTCAATTGAGCATCCAGTTAAAGGGTTTATGTAATAAGTATTAGTTTTTATCAAAACCAGGAGACATAGAACTGTCCACTGATTATTTACTACCAGCCTTTTTGCCTTTTTAAATCTTTTTATCAGTGATTTTAATAGAAAGCTTAGGTTGATGGTCTTAGGAATGATTTAACTGACAGCTTTAACTATTCCATAAATTTTATTTGCATCTTAAAAAAAGATATTTATTGTCAAACCTGTATGCGTGGTTTACAAAAGAGGCCTTTTGCAATGGAGAACAATATCTGTTAATTGTTATTGCTAGCTTTGTAATTAGCATTTTATTGATTCTCTTTCTTGTTGTTATTGTTGACGTTAATAATTAACCTGATGTAATCAAAGTCTAATTCAGGTCCATGAACATTGCCTTCCATGACGATAAACAGATGTTTCGTATAGACTTTTGACTTGTGGATTTTTAGCGCCACCTGGTGGCTGACTACCACGGGTACTCACTGGCACATAAAGTGTGTTTATGCTGAAACTTTTAGGACTCTGACTCCTAGTCATGGGAATACCATTTTGTCTTGTTTTGGTAACAGAATACTGACATCACCTCGCAAACTCAGGTTTAGGGGTTAGGGAGATGTATAATCTCATTGGCACTTTTCCATGAAGGAATTTAAGCATATAATTCTGTCAGTTCTCTCACAGGTTTTCTTTTTGCCAAATTCACGATGGTTTCTAAGGGTCTTAAGGACTTAAAGTTATTTATTATTCTGTGTCTGACTACCACAACAGGCCAAGTAATTTATAACGTCAACAATTAATTCAGTTTATCGGATTAGTAGGCAAGTATTTTTCAGTGTATAATCATTGCAGTCAGAGTTCTAAAAGTCACAGCATCTATCGCGTGTCTGTTTGCAGCTTACCTTCATGGTCTGATATACTAATTAATTTCAAACAAGCTTCAGGATTAACTTTTTTGTAGCAGTTTATTTGTCTCTAATTTTTTGCTTGCTCACCAAATTACAATTATATTCTGGGGGGTTTTTTGGCTGCACACATTATAAATGAAGATTTATTTATAGATTTTGGCCCAGTGTTATACCATAAAGGGGTAAGAGGAACACAAATACAAGCAAGGTGCCAAATTGATCAAATTAGTGTCAGGGAAAAGCTATTAAAGCTGATATATGGTTATGTTGTGGCCTGCTGAGTTCAGTCCAGGAAACAGCAGCCTGGTATCTGGGTTCCTATGCTTATTTTTTCAAGATGTCCACTGACATACACTATAAGACATAGAATATATGCCTGTTATCCAAAGCATAGGCTGATAGCCCACTGTGAATTCTATGGCACATAATCATACCATAGAAAGACCAGTTTGAGAAATGCTTCTCATTCCCAGGTACTATTTACTACTCAACTGTTTACTCATTATTGTACATGCATTTAATGAGGTTGCTATTCAGGCATCTTTGGCTATTTCAATAACATTTCAGATTTGTGGGGAGAAAAAAACTATTGTTTATGTTAAATATTTGCACTCTCACTGTAATACCAGCCCTAACCTCCATGGATTTTAATTTTGTTTTCCCATTTCTCTTAAGGGATGACTAGAGCTCATTACGTGCTTTACTGAGCAGGGTATAAAGACACTTAGCACAATGTAAAGAAACTGTAGCAATCAAATATGGTATATTCCACACTGTCTTTACAAAGTACTTCAGTGGCTGTTGAAACGACATAACCTTAAAAAGGTGAACTGCTGTTCAACAATGTCCCATGTATTTAATTCCATACCTATAATTTTTATACCTTGCAATAAACCCATTTCTGCACCCAATCACAATTCACACATCCTCCTCCCATACTTGCTGGAAACCTCATATTTATGCATCAGTAAGAAACACATATTATGTTTACTATTATAATCATTAAGTCAAGTGTTGCATGATAGCAGTTGTGCTCCTTTAAAATGTAGCTCTGCTGTGCTGTAAATGTTGAACTGCAGGCGATTTTCTATCAAAGAACAGTTCAAATGTTTCTTCTCTACTAATTGGACGCACAACCATTTTGTTAACAAGGCAGACATGGTTAAAATTTCTCAATTTAGAAATATGAAAAATAATTAGAGAGCTCTTTGTAATTAGAGAGCTCTTTTTAGAGAGACAGAGTGAGAGAGCAACAGAGAGAGAGAGTGAGAGAGCAACAGAGAGAGAGAGAGAGAGAGAAACAGAGAGAGAAACAGAGAGGGAGGCACATTTGTGTAGAAAAGAACCAGGCCATTCAGGAAGTTGTTCATTCTTGCTGGTGTACTACATTTTGGAATTGTTATTTTTTGTTGGCTGTTAGCAGTCCAATTTGGCTCATCAACCATATACTGAGTAGAAATCGATAAAACTTTCAAGAATTGTAGAATTCCACTCACAGTTTACAAGGCACACACTGCACAATGTGAAGTTTTAATCTGTGGTACGGTTCACTGTGCCACATTCCAAAATGACCCTATATGTGCTGATAGGGCATTTTGCGGATACTAAAGGAAGGACCCCTGTTAGAGGTGCTGTCTGTGTTTTGCTGCAGGCTGTGGTTTTCTGGCTTCTCGGTGCTTCGTGTGAATTTTGAGGTTTAGACTGAGACTGGGCTGCTGCAGATTAGCGCAGGAAGGAAACCAGTGTGACCTCCTCTCTGTGATCTCCTCTCTGTGAACTCTTTTTCAAGAACTCCTACCTGTGAGCTCCTCTTCTGCAATCTGTGATGTCAGTGATATGTGTTTCTAGACATTGAGCACACTCACACACATGTACACGTTCGCGTGTACACGCGGCATCTACACACCCATGCCTATAAGCCACACATGCATTACTCAATCGTACATATGCACACGTATGCACACGTATTGCTTTCACGCATGCACATCTATACATCAGTCAACCCTCTAAAAATTCCACAACCCCCCCTGCTTTTGACAGTGACTACCTATCACCACTAGATGGCAGCAGTCACTCACCATTAAGTCTGACTGTGTCCTTGCTGTGAAGTACAATGCACCTAACCTGATTTTACTACTGGATTTGGCTTCCATAGGCCAAACTGGAGGCTTCAGATTACAGAAGCTGTAAAAACAGTACCCCAGCTCAGTATTGTCACAAAGTTAAAAAAAATATTACATGTGTTTGGCCAAATTCAGGAGAATTTTCAGTCTCATGGGTAAGAAGTGAATGTTTGTGCATATGATGTCTGCATGTATGTGTACATACTGTGTGTGGGGAAATGTATTTGTCCTCTCTTGTGTAAAATTATGACTGTACTGAATATATAAGCGATATGTGTAAATCCTTGTTGTGACGTCTTTCTGTTTCCTGTATGTGACAAGCATATGCTAACATTGATGTCGGCCTTCATGGGATGGAGTGAGGAATGTCTTGTCAGTTGGGTTATATTGACACATTATTTGATAATTTACTTGCCTTCGCTTTTGTTTCAAGTTTATATGTTGCCATTTCTGGTATCTAAATGGATCTAAACCAAAGACCATTTTCATTTGACAGCATACCTGTTACATTAACACAAAGATTTATCATGCACATTAACTGAAAGGAATGTATTATTGTAAATATGAATATAGAAGGGATATGATGTGTAATGGTGCTAAATGTGGATTGTATCTCTCTTTTGGTCTGTTTTTTATCTCTCTGTCTTATTTGCATAAAATGATCACAGTAGGCATATAGACAGTAGTTTCTCGTTACAGTGTCATTATCGTATCACATATTATAATTGTCTTCAGTCGAGTTTAGATCATGTGCAATGATATTAATAAATTATTATGTACTAAAAATGCTTTAGTGTTTTATCAGTCTAGCCCATTTTAGTGGTGATTTCACATTTGTGTGGAACTGCATAGCGGTGTGCTCTGCCTGCATTGTGAGTATTCAGGCCCAGGGGAATGATAGTGATACATGAGGAGGGATCATTGCAGCATTTCCATTGGAAAAACCCACCCCCTTCTCCTTGTAGCTTTTTGGGGAAAAACACAGACATTCTCATTATGCACTGTCCACACACTCTCTCGCAGCAATCAGATGAAAACAGTGATCACCACCACTCAAGATTCTCTGTTGTGCTGTGATCACATTTAAAACTTATGTCAGTGTCTTGAGTGGCCAATGTATTGAACTCAGTGGAGTCTTCTGTCTCTGAAAGACAATGATCCTAGCACCTGCATTGCAGTGACAGAAGAGAGCAGAAGTTGCGACCACTAGAGGGCGGCAGTGTGTCCTCACGTGGTTATTTTGGGCCTTCTGACCCAATGAGCTCTATCTTACACCCGGCGCAGGACTCATTATAGCGTCCAGCGCTCACATCATTTAAATACCAGGTGATCTTGCGCCCATAGTAAGTGAACTGGGCAGGTTGGTCTTAAGATGAGGGGCCCTATCTTACACCCGGCGCAAAGCGGTGCTAACCCAAACGCAAGTGTCTTTGCTATCTTACACCCGGCGCTAGGTTCATAATAACGCCTAACGCTTACGTCCTTTAACTAGCATGTATTCTTGCGCCCATTACAAGTGAACTGGGCGTGTTGGTCTTAAGATGAGGAGTGGCCAGGATAATTTTTGGCGTATTGCTATCTTGAGCCAGCAGAAAGTGCTTGCGCTAAAACCATCACAAACCTGGTCTAAAGTCATGTCACAGTTGTTTACATGTTATTTTAGTCCGAATAATATTGATCATACTATTGATCCATATAGCCTATTCCTTGCTCGCACTACACATGCACAACTACGAGCATGTCTGTTTCGCCATCATTTAAGCAATCCGCCAAGGTGAAAAAGTAAGTTCAGCCCATTTGGACCTTGCCCCGTACTTAGCGTTCAAATAATACGCTGTCTAACTAGCAAAAGTGGACTTGGACACGCCCTAAATGCACTTGCGCCATGCGTTTAGACCAAGCGCTAAGATCGTCAAGATAGAGCCCATTGTGTGTTTAACACCTGAGTGATCCTGCTGCCTCCTGCTATTTTTTTTTTGTATTCATTGTATTTTTGGAGTAAACTCAGCAACCAATTTAGACCCAAGAAACCAACTTAATAAACAGTGTTAATCAACTGCGTAAACCAGCAGACCCCATGGCCCTGAGCAGGGGAGTATGAGTATATGGCACAGATGATAGCATAGCATTTTATGAAACGGCACATGATTAACCTCTGACCCCTGAATGTAGTCCACAGCAGCAACTGCAACACTGGCTCGCTTCCCCATGTTGTTGCATTGCTTTTTCAACCTACCCAAACACTATCCTATCCAAACACCCATGTTGGTCAGTTTGAGTTTCCACTTTGTTTGAATCCTGTTTGCCATTAAAAGTTAGTACTCAACACTCAAATAATTCTCCAGTTGTTGGAAACAGGCTGGGCTGTTGCCTCCCAGAGCTGTGTGTTTATTAGCAGAGCTGTGCAGCGAAGGGGAGAGCGGTACCGTAGGCACACAGCGGCGGTTCTCTCTGACAAGCCATTCCTCGTGCGATCCTCCTGCCAGTGCTGTCCTCAGTGTCTGTGTCCTACTAACCCTCACTGTCACTCCTCTGTATATTTGTCTAATTTATCAGTCTCTCCTAGATTGTCAGCAGCCTGCTGCCTCAATACCGCCAGTCTCCCCACAACTAAGGCGAGACCGAGCCTCTCTAGCCCGCAGGTAACGTCACAGCAGGGTACCCTCCTCTCCCTCCTCTTCTTCACATGCACATACATGTGCACAAGTACACATACATGTACACATGCACAAATACACATTGCTCACACATACACACACATATATGCACACACATGCATGTGCATGCATGTTCACACGCGGAGGCACACTTGTGCATATACAGTCAAGCCGGAAAGTCTGCACACCCCTTTCACCTTCTCCACGTTTTATTACGTTACAGACTTATTACTACAATAGATTGAGTTCATTTTTTGCCTCTAACATCTACACACAATAGCCAATAATGACGAAGTGAAAACAGGTTTTTAGAAAATATGCAATTTTTATTTTACTGACAAAAATAGGTTATTTAGGGGTTACATATCTGTACACACCCTTAGCCTAATACTTGGTTGCTGCACCTTTGGGCAGCGATTACAGCTTCAAGGCGTCTTGGGAAAGAAGCTACGAGCTTGGCACACTTGTTTCTGGACATTTTTTGCATTCCTCTTGGTATATCCTTGCAAGCTCCGTCAGGTTCGATGGGGAGCGTCGGTACACAGCCATTTTCAGCTCTTTCCACAGATGTTCAATTGGATTCAGGTCTGGGCTCTGGCTGGGCCACTCAAGGACATGCACAGACTTTCTCCGAAGCCACTCCTTTGTTCTCTTGGCTGTGTGCTTCGGGTCGTTGTCAGGTTGGAAGGTAAACCTTCGCCCAGTCTGAGGTCCAGAGCGCTCTGGAGCAGGTTTTCTTCAAGGATCTCGGTGTACTTAGCTGCATTCATCTTTCCCCTCTATCAGGACTAGTCGCCCCGTTCCCGCTGCTGAAAAACATCCCCACATCATGATGCTGCCACCGCCATGCTTCACTGTAGGGATGGTATTAGCCAGGTGATGAGCGGTGCCTGGTTTCCTCCAGACGTGACGCTTGGTATTCAGGCCAAAATGTTCAATTTTGGTTTCATCAGACCAGATAATCTTGATTCTCATGGTTTGAGAGTCCTCTAGGTGCCTTTTGGCAAACTCCAAGTGGGCTGTGATGTGCCTTTTACTAAGGAGGGGCTTCCGTCTGGCCACTCTACCATAAAGGCCTGATTGGTGGAGTGCTGCCTGGATGGTTGATCTTCTGAAAGGTTCTCCCATCTCCACAAGGATACGCTGGAGCTCTGTCAGAGTGACCCTCGGGTTCCTGCTCACCTCCCTGGCCAATGCCCGTCTTCCCCGATTGCTCAGTTTGGCCGGGCGGCCAGGTCTAGGAAGATTCTTGGTGGTTCCAAACTTCTTCCATTTACGAATGATGGTGGCCACTGTGCTCTTTGGGACCTGTAAAGCTGCAGAGATTTTTCTGTAGCCCTTCTCCAGATCTATGCCTTGACACAATCCTGTTTCTGAGGTCTGCAGATAATTCCTTTGACCCCATGGCTTGGAGTTTGCTCTGACATGCACTGTCAACTGTGGGACCTTATATAGGCAGGTGTTGGCAATCCCCAATCATTTCCAATCAATTGAATTTATCACAGGTGGACTCCAATTAAGTTGTAGAAACATCTCAAGCAGTATCAGTGGAAACAAAATGCACCTCAGCTCACTTTTTTGGTGTCATATCAAAGGGTGTGCACACTTGTGTACATATGATATTTTACATTTAGATTTTTAATAAATTAGCACAAATGTCTAAAAACCTGTTTTCACTTTGTCATTATGGGCTATTTTGTGAAGGATTCTGAGACAAAAAAAATGAACTCAATCTATTGTAGAATATGTCTGTAACGTAATAAAACGTGGAGAAGGTGAAAGGGGTGTGCAGACTTTCCGGCTTGACTGTAAATACACACACGTGAAGAAAATGCACAGGCTGGGCTGTGACCTAGAACCCACACCAATGCTTGTGGATTGTGACCTTTGCAGTAACAGCAGCCCCCCCCCCCCCCCCCCCCCCCCCCCCCCCCCCCCCCCCCCCCCCCCCGGTGAGGTGAATCTGCGCTGGTAATTATAGCTTGGTATATGATACAATATGATACTGCTTTATTTATCCCCCTGGGGCTATTTCTTACAGGGCAAATTAGCAATGCACATAACATATAATACTGTGTAACAGTTCATGTTTAACACACACATGCCATACATAAACCGACATGAAATGAGATATAGAGTAAAAAAATAGGAGTAGAGAGTCATTAGAGTATTTATTAAAATGTCATTCCCTATGATTCCCTAGATAATGGACAGTGCTTCCCTATGCATTTAAAAGGAAGATAGAGGATCTGCACACCATGGATCTGTACACCATGTTTTAAATTGATGCCCGTGAACAACGCCCCTTGAGGCCACACCTGCACACTGTCTATCACCTCTGTATCCCAGCTTATTCCTCTCTCACGGCTCTTCCTCTCAGCCTCAGAGACCTAAGGCCCGTTTCTACATTCCCCTCCAAAGTTCAGGCTGCTGTCCCATTCAGACAGCATTATGGTCATCACCTCTTAGCTGTGGGAGACCTGGACTCTTAACCCTAACCCGTCAATGTGCATGAGTGTGTGGGAGACCTGGACTCTTAACCCTAACCCGTCAATGTGCATGAGTGTGTGGCAGACCTGGACTCTTAACCCTAACCCGTCAATGTGCATGAGTGTGTGGCAGACCTGGACTCTTAACCCTAACCCGTCAATGTGCATGAGTGTGTGGCAGACCTGGACTCTTAACCCTAACCCGTCAATGTGCATGAGTGTGTGGCAGACCTGGACTCTTAACCCTAACCCGTCAATGTGCATGAGTGTGTGGCAGACCTGGACTCTTAACCCTAACCCGTCAATGTGCATGAGTGTGTGGCAGACCTGGACTCTTAACCCTAACCCGTCAATGTGCATGAGTGTGTGGCAGACCTGGACTCTTAACCCTAACCCGTAAATGTGCATGAGTGTGTGGGAACGTGCTGTGTTTGTGCGCGGTGGGTCACATGCTTGTCTTCTGAAAACTCTGCTTGGCGACACGTGTTTGTCTCCTCTGGAATAGCCCCTTGCCTTTCTGCCTTTGTGTGATCTGACTGTGGCACTTGAGGGAAACGTCCCTTCATGTCACTCTCTCCTTCTCCACTCTCTTCCTCTCTCTATATCTCTCTCCCGTCTTTCTTCTTCTTCGTTGGTTTCCCGCCTCCCCTCCCCCGCCGGACTCCCCGTTGCAGTCGTAAAGTTGCGATCGCTCTCCAGGAGGACATGGCGCATCATTCCAGCAGCGGCCGCTCTCCCTATGTTCCGTTCAACTGTCTGTCTCTAGAGGCTCCGCCCCCCGGACCGTAGCCCTCCCTGCGCACAGCCAGACATGGGTCTGCAACCCGCCATGCCTCTGTGTCAATAAATAAGCCCTTCCTCCCACCCTACCCCCGCAGGGCTCCGACCCTCTCCCCAATCACCACAGTTACGGTGCGGGGCCAGGATGCCCTGCTCCTCCAGATAGGCAGACAGAGACAATACTGATGCACTCAGGAGAGTGATGACCCAAAAGAGGACCCTGATTAGAAGGCTGTGTCTCTGTATGAACGTAACAACATTACAATGGCCAATAGCAATTTATTTATATATTTATTGCCATTTATTTATTGATTGGTTTATTTATGCAATTATTTATATGCTTGTTCGATTGTTTGTTTGTTCCTTTTTTTTGAGTTAGAGAAAATGTGTTCCCGCTTGGTTGTGAAACTTCAGCAAATGAAACGCTGATATGTTGTGTTATTATCTGTCTCCCTTGCTGCTCGTTAACCTTTGAGCTTTCTCTGTTAGACTGACAGTAAAGGAAGAATTCGACTGTCGTTTAGTGTGACAGAGGCCATTAAGGTGTTGTAATGACATGGCAAGGTCCAGGCACTGTGAAATCACTCCTAAGTTTAACAGTGCAACAATAATTACCCAATAACTACAAGTAATGAATTTCACGTTTTTTTCCATATTGACTTCCATTGAAACAACTAAATGAATTTGATGAACCATTTGGGAGCGTTATTAGTCTTACAAAGCTCAAACTTCTTCTTTTTGTCTTGCCTTTTTCTGAATGGTTGTTTCTGTCACTTTGCATAAATCTGCGGAACAACACGGAACAAAACGGCCATTTTGCAACTTCTGAGTGAATAGTCTAGCTGAATCCATAGACAAACTGTTACACCCATGTTTGTGAAAATAATTTTCACCTGCGCAAAAAGTGCTTTTGTAATTTTCATGTTTGAAAGCATTGCAATATCACAGTATAATCTGTTTTTTTACTTTTGTCAGCAAAACTAATGAGGGTGTGGAGTACATTACAGTGATACAGTGAGTTCTCCAAAATCATATCAAATGTCACTCACTAAGGATATTTTTTCACGTACCTTTTGCAATATACATCCGTAAATTATAATTATCATTATTTTGTGTTTATGAGGTGATTCAGTTTGTGATATAGGTCAGAATACATTGGGTGTTGAATACCTGTTTTTTAGACTGACGAAAGGTTGTGATTTGTGCAAATTAGGTCAGTTGGCCCAGGTTTGTCTCTATACTGGGTAAGTAAGATGGTACTGGGGTGAAAAATGCACTGTTTTTGTTCACTTGAAAGCAACTTTAATTTGTTTAGAATTATTGCCCTCATATCCTAGCTGTCACAGAAAAGGAGCATGGTTGAATTTTACTTGGTTCATGGTTTCTATTTTCGAAACTGCATAAAATGTTACAAGATCAGTGGCTTCACATATAAACTTGTTCAGTGATCCAATGATAACATATTCTTATTTACAATCAGGTTGATGGGTAAAATTAGCTTCATGGGGTTCATGGGTAAAATTAGCTTGGGGAAAAGCGATGGACTCAGTACTGTATCTGGCTCTCTTTCAGACTCCTTGCTGCATATAGTTAATATGCTGGAAACACGGCAGATGTTCAGAGTGAAGCAGTTCAATGCATGCACCTCACTTCCAAATCACTCCTCTGAGTAAGCACAAAACATTTAACTATGCATCACTGTAATGGTTTGTGATAATGATTTTTAAATATAATCTGGTAAAATACCACTATCCAAGCATGTCTCTTCAGTTTTTTAATGCTATGAAATACGACACTCCCAAAAGACCAGCACGTTGTTAAAATGCAAACAAATCAGACATGCATTTGTTAGCAGTGATTTTGCTATGTTTTTATAGATTTTCATTAAACGGGAAGAGAATTGCTTCTCTATGTAGAAGGGAATTCTGAAACCTGTGAAAGATCTTGTTATATTAACATAGACTAAAAGTATCTCTTTTTTCAAGCCTGGGAATAACAATATTAACAGAGAAATATATGAGGTTGGTGAGGTGCGCTGCACTGAAATGTATAGGCATCATTTTGTTGGTGAAAAGAAACTGTATAAGATAAACAATACAGAAAGCATCAGTACTCTGAAACATACACCGTGATACGTTCAGCGACACTGAAGGGGTTCTTTCTGTTGAAGGGAGGTATGCAGGCATACAGGAGTCAGTACTGGAGCATTAACATGGCAGCATAGGCTCTGTTCCTTCCATCAGCTGACAAGTTTCTTTCTGGATTCATTCGGAAAACAAGACACAGTGGCACCCTTGTGGCGGCAGTGAGACACCAACACATTTTCTCAATCTTTCCTCCAGAATCTGACTAAAATTTCTGGTATTATTAATCTGTCTGTGGTTACTGTAATGCCTTGTCTCTCCATTAAGTTGGGTCCATCCTCTCAGTTGTTTCATAAAAATTAAGTCATATTCTGAAAATGATGCAAATGTGCGACTTTTTACTGCTAAGGAATGAGAAAATATGAGCCAGTTTAATTGTGCTTCTTTTCTATGATGAGTATTATTATTATTATTATTATTATTATTATTATTACAATCATAGTTTAATATTAATTTGCCAAATAAGCTACCCTCCTTTGTGCTGTGTCAGCGTTTTCATCCCTCACTGTTGGAAGCCATATGACAAATTTCCACAGATGCCATTAAGCCTTTCAAATAATCAAACATCCCCTGGATTTTAGACTTGATTTAAATATTTTCAGTCCGCGATGGAGGTCTGGACTATTTTAAATTGACTTTTTATACATTTTTTTAGCCTGGGTTGCAAAGCATCTGGAATAATGTTTGTGAGATGAATCTGCTTTGGTTGTTATGTTGAAACTGTTCAGCCAAGTGGGATTTCAACAGTATTTATTATTGCATATTCCTAATATTGTTTTCATGCACTTTTATAAATAATCTTGATTTGATGTAGGCTTGGTTCTTTTAGTTGCATGACCCATTTGTGCCTGACTTGCCAACTGTAACCGTTTATTTGATTTTAAATGATTTTGCCCATTATGTGTATTGAGGCTGAACATAGAGGACTACTTGTAGACAGGTGGGCATATGTGAACCCCATGCCTTTTTGAGGATAAATTTAGACGTAGGTTGCATTCACTAAAGTGAGCCTTTCCATTAAACACAAGGCAGTATTTTGGATGAGAGTCTTGTCTGCACAATAGTGTCTGACTCTCATTCAGGCAAGCTCTTTTTTCCCTGTAGTATCCGCTCAGTGAATGATGGTGAAAGCATGTTTTAAACACCAGGGGGAAATTTATTTTTCTTCTCCTCTATGTATTTATGTGTGTCCTAAAGGATGGGTTTACTTTATTTATTGACCTGATTATTGTTTTATTTATTGAACTTATTATTGTTTTATATTGTATGTACTACCTGATAGAATGAATGTGGTGGAGAGAGACAGCCTTCTGATGTTGGGTTGTAACATTGTTGTGCGGAGGAGGGAAAGTGGTGCAAAACTAGTCTTCGTGTTTTACTGAGGCTGTCCATGAAGAAGAGTAATTCTCCTGGTTGTCCGCACAATTTTATCTCTGTCTGTCATCTGGCCTCTCTGCTGCCAAGATGGAACAGAGACCTGAATAAACACAAAAGAAATTTAAAAAATAGATTTAAAAAGACAGCAATATACTGTACTGGGTTTTACTATATTCTTTCTTATTCTATTTAAAAACAGTGTAATACCTAGCTACCTGTTTCAATAGAAAATAAAAAACTGTCCCTGGACTGTAAATGGGGCTGCTTTGACTGTTGTATGTGTCTGTTACTGTCCAGAAGATGAAAAAAAACAAAACAATGAGCACTACCTCCATATACCTGTGAAGTGCGCGCGCGTGTGTATTTGTGTGTGTGTTGGAGAGACAGAGACCCACTGCAGTGAAATTATTGACTGCATAAATCACAGAAAATATTACTGCGCGCTCATACGACAGCGGTTTACTCCAAAATCGCAATGGTCAGCACCCACATTACAGTACTTATTCAGTTCAAATGCGATACTATCTCACTCTAAAACGCTTTAGTTGCATGTACATTCGTCTCTAATATTGCAAAATATTTCACGTATGCGTATGTTCATGCCCCTTGGGGTTATTGAAAAGTAAACAGTTGAACAGGTAGACGTGTTTAAGTAACCCTTGTGTGACTACTGGTAAAGTCATAGGAAATAGCTCTACCAATCAGCGTGTTCGAGACACTGCTCAGCCTGTGGAGTGGGCGTGGCCTAACTATTCAAGGTGACTGCTGCAGAGATAAGCGGATGATGACGACGGCGCACGCACTGCACAACACTGATAACATTTCGGATTGATTTACAGCGGCATATGTAGGAGTTGTCCAGTGAAATAAGGAGTGCATTCAAATACCTAAACTTATACTCTTTGCGATGGTGGTACGTTCTACAATTGGCTGGATTGTATAGGTACAGTAAACGCGCACAAAACTACAGGACGTCAAAACCTAACTCGCTTACTTGTGAAGTTTGAGATTTGCGATTGAATGCATGTTATGAAGGACGTTCTTTATTCTAAAATAATGTAGACACATAGAAAGATAATCTGAAGTGAACACGTGCTACCTAAACAAATATTAGAGTGAAGTTTTTTCAATGTACGACCGGAGAGAGGAGAACTGTGGGGAGATCGCGTACGATATGGACGACTTCAGACGAGTCGCTATTCGGAGGAAACCAAGGATTTTGGAAGAGCACCATGTGGAATCACAAGAATGTGCAGGTGGGTTCAAATTCATTATTCAAAGTTCAGACACAAGGCCAGATTGAAAATACGTGTATGATTACCATACTGTTGGCATAGCCATATGGATAAAGGTAGATATAAGACAAGTTATAAACCTTGGTAATACTTCTTGGTTATATCAACGTTGTATTGTTAGTCTTCTGCCTAAAAAGGGACAGGTCTGTTGGACGTCTTTGCCGGAATTTACATAACTATGTGGTGTGTAAATGTAAGTCTTGGGGTGAGCTTCGACTGTAACTGTAATCCGATTTCCTGTGGCCATTGTGAAAGTAAGGGAATTCGGATCGTCCTGTGTTTACTAAGTGCGTGGTAGAGGTAAGTCACGCCGTGTAGCCTATGGAACAAGAGGAGAATGTACTTTCTTGAGTAACAAGGACACGATGGGCAGGTCACAACTCGTCGGTTTGAAGAGCTTGTCACTGCGAATTTATAGAAATCTTTGCCCCAAAGGCATAGCATGTATTTATATTACCGGTGCACACTTCAGGGAACAACTGTGAACATAAAACACAGTTATTTAATGAGTAAAATATCTACTGTAGTTGTCTGTTTATATGATCCAGTTGCTTCACCCCAAAACTGCCTTAGCAGACCAGATGTACTACAGTTAGTTCTCAACTGGTGCAACTACTGTAGTTAACACTGTCATGGGGAAGGGGTTAATAGAACCAGCTAATTTTACAGGGATCTCTATAGACACAAGGGGAGCTACAGATGGAGACATGGATCAATGCCCTTTGTGACACAAGTAATTTTGTTATGAGGAGTACCTTTCAGCCTGATTCACAGGTCATGAGAGTAGGCCTGAAGCACATCGGTATGAAACATCATCTTATTTGTCATTTCATCAGTGGTTCACTTCGTTGACATTTAAAATGGGTTTTTATTGCTAAGCTCCAAAACTGCAGCATTGCCAGTCGAGTGGGTGACAAATGGGTGACGCATCATTATTGCTGAAATTTATTTTCTGAGCAGACACCACTGTCTAGAGCAGCTTCAATTGGTCGTGATTATCCTTTTGGATGATTACTGACCCACTGACCTATTCAGGGATACTTGCTCATAAAGTGTCACCTTACTTCTCCTTTTTCATCAATTAGCCTATAAACTGCAGTATCTCACCCAAGATTTTAACCCGCAGTTTTCTAGTTTAATTTAGATAAATTTAAGACAAAAAATATTAATAATTGTTGCTCAAAGGCTGTGAAGAAAACCAGCCTGTTTAATTGCATTCCTTACATACTACATGTCACTCAGCAGGATGTTGTACTTTTTCATATCAGTTGATAAGGATGAACTCAAACTTTGTGTGCGCTCTAACAGATGGTACTGTTTCAGATGGTGGAAAATATTTGTTATGTTGCCTGTCAAGTGCCTGGCTTGGCTTCTTAGGGTGGGTTGCACCAACAAGGTTTAATTCTTAAACTGGATTAAATCAAGGTTTATCTGTTAATCCTGTTGCACCAAATTCTAATTCTAGTTCAAAAGTAATCTAAGTTTTATATTGATTTGAATTTAATCTTGGTTAAATTTTTGCTTTAAACCTAGATTAACTTTATTCCTGTTGCTCCAACATTAGGGATTAGGGATTCATTTTAAACTGACAGTTGAGGTCGTTTAATTCATAGAAATGGCAGCATTTCGTTAGATGGATGGAGTAAAATGGCCAAGTTCCTTGCAGTTACTCTGATTATTTTTTTAATTGTGTACTATTTAATTCCTGCGTTATTTTCTTCATGATTAATTGTTTGTTAATTCCTTTTTCTGCTTCGGGACATCATTTATGATTTTAGCATTTTTTATTTGCATTTTTTATTAAAACATAGAAATTATAATTTATGATTGTTGCCAGCATGTCCAATAATTGGTTACTTTGTTTTCTATATTGTTTGATAAATACAAACCACCCAGATAGGCCTGCTAGCTACACATGTAGCCTACTTGTTGATTCCCCACTATTTTCTGTTGTTAACCTTTCACAGTTGCCAAGCAACCACATTCAAATCTAGGTTTAAGTCATTAATCTTAGATTTACTAATCTACGATTACATTTAAGTGGTGCAACACATCTTTGGTTAGTTTTAAACTTAGATTAATTCATTTTAAACCTGTATTTACTAAACTCTGATTATCTCTAATCTTAGATTAATTTAAGACTTGTTGGTGCAACCCACTCTTAAAGTCTAACGAGGTGCAAGTAGCGTTTATTGCAAATTATGCCGCAGACCAGTGGAAACACAAATTGCTATGAACGCTACTGTGCACCTTGTTAGACTTTAAGGAGCCAAATCACTTCCACTTGGCAGAATTTGTGTGGCCCATCTTGTCGACAATTTCTTCAAGCTTGGAGCATACTGCAGGGACTTCTCCTTCGCAGTCCCTTCAGCTTTAGTCTTCACTCTTATTATCGACTCTTGCTCCTCACTAGCTACAGAAGTTGTTGCGTGTATCTCAACTAGCTTGCTGTTGCGTAGGTTTACTCGTGGCATGTGATCGTGTAGCAGGTGCCATGGATCCATGGCTTTAGCAAGGTGATGCAGAAGCCTGGGATGTGCCTCCTGCAGTGAGGGTGGTCTAGTCAAGGGGCAGTGAAGCATTCACACAATATCAAACTGTTTCAGTCCTATGAATGTTAGTTTCAGGGGTCTGTGGAGCATAAGATTAGTTTTAAATATCACAGTTTTACCTGTTTCTTTTCATGACAAAAATATTCTGTATTTACACACATATCCTGCCCATACATTTCTGATCCCTGACTCTTTGTTTTTTGGGAACTTTTTGAGAAATGTGATCCTTGTTGAAACATTTAGCTAGCTGATCCCATTTCTGTGCCTTGTTATGGTAATTAACCTGATAAAAGCTGTCTGATAGCATCTGGTGTGCATCCCTACTACAGCAAAATGTGTTATTGGTCAGCGCCCATGACTTTTGTAAAGTTTTATTTATGTACACATACATTTCAGCCATGAGCCTTTGACAGAATTGGTGTTAAGCGAGATGTATTGTGCTCTAAACATGATAAAAACACTGGGTATTCTCTTCTCCTTTTAATTTTATGTAGTAAAGTATTCCATAGGCAGAACCTGGGGTGGGGGGGAAATGGCATGTGACAAATGTACAATTGTAAGCCCTTCAACAATGGCTCTGTTTTAACACAATGCTCACCTTCCAGCTCAGCTGGCAGGCCTCATTCTGTTCCTGTTCGTCTCCAGCATCATGGATTACTGGCATTCTTGCGTTAATGTTTTCTGCAGTCTGCCTGAAATCTCCTCGTCCTCCATCAGCGCTGAGCTGGAGTGTAAGCGGCTATGGCCCGGTCCGGGGCCCCTGCGCTGGCGCTAACAAAGGGCCGTTTGTGCAGCCGCGGGAGAGCTCCGGGCAGCCTGGGATCGGCCAGCCCTGTGAATTACTGGCTCTATGGCCCCTGTTGTTACTGTTGTTGTTGTGCTGGACAGAGCGCCAGGACTCATGCGTTTAACCCACAGCTAACTCTCACATAATGCATAATTCTGCACTGTATTTACAAAAAAAAAAGGCGAAAGCAACAGTCGAGCACTGTTCTTTTGTTTGCGCTGGAAAGGATGAGGCAGTAAGAGTATTCCCATCGGTGACGGTACACAAACTCAGAATGTGTCTGGAGGGGATGGGACATGCCCTTTAGGGATCACATCAATAGGACATGCCCTTTAGGGATCACATCAATAGGACCTCCCCTTGGAGCCCTCCCAGCCCCTGCACCTGGTCACACCAGACCTGTTTCCATTAGCGGCACAAAGATCACAAAGGCTGCTCACTGAGGCGGCGAACACGCAAGGACCCCCAGCCTTCCAGCTGGATGGGGCAGTGACCAGCACCGCAGGGGTCGACTTCTCTCTGAGCTCCACCCAGTGATGCCTCAGTGAAATTCGGATACCCCGAATCAGTTTGCATATAGATAAAGGAAACTCGTGCTATATGAAATTAACATTCAATCCAGTCTGTTTCTATAAGGATTGTTCGGTGTGTATATGCCAAATATAGGCGCTCTCAGCTTGTTCTCAAATACAGTTGAAGAAAACAACGATCTGAACTCCCTAATCAAAAATGTCATAAATGAGTTGCACATCCAGTGAACGCATGATTCGCAGTTAATGAAGATAACATTTATTTTCAACTTCACATTTTGCACAAAACATGTACAAAGATACATTACAAGAAGCCCTTGAACAGGCTCTTGGGTGGTATATAACCATTAGTATATAACCTAAACATTGATATTTTTTTTATTCAGCGATGCATTCCACGGTCGAGAATCTAAGCCCCACCCCCTTAGAGGTGCGGTTGCATTCATACTAAAATCCGGTACATATACGATATGCCATTTTGCGAACAAGTGGGAGAACCCACTTGAAGACCCACTCAACCTCTTCAATCAACCAATCATCTTCCGTACAGCATCATCTGAATCAAATTTTGGGATGCAGTCCTCAGGTATGGTCAGTTTTTTCTTTGATAAATACAACATTTTTCACACCTGCAGGGGCCAGGAGTCCAATGGGGTGATATTTAATCGGACACAGGGTGCTACTCATAGTGTTTGTCAGGGAGGGAACGATTTAGTTATTCACTTCAGTGCAGAACAGCAGCTTTTCTAGTTGACCAGGCACATGGTCCGTTCTGGCACGATGAAACCACAATTTTCTGTCCTTTATATGCAGAATCTCTGTTACTGCTGTCACCTAGCTTCTCCAGTCATATTAACTTATTTTTCAGTGTTCGCGATTAGCCAAGTCCTGAGTGCAGTGGAGAGGCATGGTGACTGTGCTGTTGGAGGGGGGGTTAAAGTTCAGCTCGGGGAGGATGTTGAGATGTCTGACACAACCTGTAATGCCTCAGAAAATACATTGAAACAACGGGAATTACATTGCAGGTGGGAATAGATGGCACGGAAACTGGTTATTTCCACCCCAACTTCTGAGAGTCCAAGCTCCACTCTGTCCCAGGGCATTGATTTACCTGGTTTATGGTTCTGGGAAGTGTATGTTTGCAGTTGCAGGTCGTTATCAGGTGTGGCTACTTACAGTACAAATACAGTTAATTAAATGTTTTTACTTTTTCACTGCTTTTTATTGGGCTATTTTTTTTTTTTCCTGAAATGGTTATTTTAATATAAGCAAGATACAGTACTCCAGATGTTGAATAGTTCCCTAAAGTATTTGGTGATGACAGTTTCTCGAGTTATGTAACTTATGGCCTAAATACAATTTGGTAGTTTTGAACTTGAGGTGAACCTCTTAAAAAAGAACTCCTAGTTCAGTAATATTACCTCTCATTTTTAAAACTATGGTGCATCAGTGAGGCACCATTATTATAGATTTTTCAGAGCTGTATAAAGTGCAGAAAAGTCTCTGGCAGCCTTTGCTGAGTGTTAGCCCTCAGTCCTGTTGCTCTACACACTGCCCTGCAATGCCTTAACTGAGGACAGTACATGAAACATTCTAAATAATATTAATTAAAAACGGTCATAACCAGGTAGGTACTGGATGGGCATAAGCTACCACTGTGTAGCTGCAATGCCTGTAGAGATAGGGTTGTGGATAAGGTTAGGTTTATGGGAATTACAGAGTTATGAATCTCACACTTATTACTGTATGATGATACACTTACACAGAAGTTACTGCACAGTAGATAACAGCTTGAAATTTGGTTGAAATTTGCCTGAAGGATCTCAGTGAAGTTGTAGTATCACAGTGGTTCCACTAGATGGCAGAAAACATTCATTAGTGCTGGTACTGAAGTGTTTGTCTTGGGTAGAGGAATGAGGCTATATGATTGTCAACCTCCTGTCGTGTGTTACTATGTGGCAATGCCTAAAGTTTGAAAAGTGTTTGTAATTTGCCTGAAATTGTCAACATTTTAAAAGTAACAGCACTGTAATGAATGAATTATGTTGGACCCCTTATTGCAGTGTTTATGCTTTCTTCAGTGGTTGTTAATATTTCTGCATTAAAATTGTTTAACATTTTGACAGTATGACTCAAAATTATTTGTTACACAATGCTACTATAATGTAGAGATAAAATTATAAATAATTAAAGCTTGATTGAACATAGCAAGAATCCCAAGTGGTCTGTCACTTCTCTCACATATGACGAAAAAAGCTCTGTGGTTTATAATTTGTACATTATCAGTTTTGTGTTGTGAAAAAATTGCATACAATAACTGGAATAAATGTTGCTGTTTCCATTTTCAGAATTCTCTGAATTAAATGGTATAATCCGTTCAGTTATAGGGTAACCTGTTTGACTGCTCCAAACTCATCATGATTGATCTGTCTTCATCTAATTAATCACTACTTAAATCACAGCTAATTACTATTTAATGTGTTCAGGGTGACTATATAGCCAACTGGATCTCAGGTTACAAAACCCAGTCACTGTATGCACAGTTCTCAGTTGCTAGCACATGATCTTCTACGTTCATTTTTTGGTTCATGAAGCTTCATGGACCCATCGCTGACATAATGGACTGCATACCCGTCTCCTTGGAAATGTCGTTGTAGTAATGAGGAAATGCCTTTTGGAGTAGACCTTGAATAAAATGCTACCAGCTGTTACACGCACTCTCACCTTCCTGTGTTATTTGTCTCGCCCAAAACATTATTTCCGTCGCTGGTCGTTGCTCTCTGTGGCCCCAGGTGTTTGGTCCAATGCCCTCTCCTGGCATGCTGGCCTACCGTAGCAACACAACCCTGGTGCCCTCTCCTGGCATGCTGGCCTACCATGGCAACACAACCCTGGGACTCTCATCCTAATACAAACCGACTGCAAAACTGAGCAAAGCTTTTCTTAATGATTCACAAACCAATTGCTTCAAGATGGTTTAGCCAATTTCTATTTGCTATTTTTATTCTGTCTCATCATTTTATTCTTTCTTTACAAAGATTTAGCTACATTTTCTTATTGTTACAGCTACAAATCCAACAGAGGTAATAGGCCCTTTCTGTGGCACTTTCACGAGGGAGGGAGAATGAGCATTGTTTTTTCCGAATCTGGGATTTTATGTTGGCCAGCAACCTACCACATTGGGGTGTGGGAGGGGCAAGCGTGTGTTGACTTCCTGTCTGGGAACACAGTATTCCTCACATTGTCCTGATTACGGGAAGAAGGCACCTCGGATAGAGTTCCATTGGGAGGAGGCATGTCAGTGATGTCATATGTTTTCTTCAGTCATCACTCCGCCCACCTGCAGGGGCTTTCTGGAGAATTATTTTCCCTCACTTTTTTTTTTCTCAACATTCACCTTCCCGGGCCTGATTTTTAATAACAATTTTTGGTAATTTTTTTTCCAGTTTAGGCCTGTCTTTCATGACTGACTACAATCCTGTGACAGTACTCTTATTATGTAAACCTCTTTGATCATACTTTGAGATAAAATCCATGAAGCATTGTCTAATATTTCCTAATCCCTCAAACCTCAGCTGCAAACTCCTCCCAGGCTCCTTTAAGTGCCAGTGTTTCCTGACTTTTGTGCTGCATTTCCCCCCTCTGACTGACGGCCTCTCTCTGGCGTGCTCCAGCCCGCTGTGCTGCCCACTGTTCAGTCCGATGTGTGGAAGCTGCGCTGGCGTGCGTGGGGTCTGACCCCTGAGTGGACAGAGAGAGGGATGGTGCGTGCTGGGAGAGAGGAGGCTGCTGCTGACACCTCTTTGGAAGTACGCCCCCTGTTAGGACGTGGTCGAGGTTCGCCGGCGTGAAGGCAGAGCTTTCGTCGCAGGCATTGTGTTGAGCAGAGTGGTCTGGCATAGGTTAGGAAGGGGAAGGAGGGGGGGGTGAGGGGGGGTCCTTTATTTGGGTAGTCCATTCACACACAGGAAGTGAGCTCATGACCCAGGCTGCAGAGACTTTCTCCATTCGCTTTGTTTTTCTTATTTTTGTCACTCGCTCACTACTTGTCAACCGGACCGAAATGGACTGCATGGCGACCGTTCGCAGGAGGTCGCGTACGCGCCACGTGTCTTCTGGTAGGTGATAATGACGAGGAGACCTGTGGTCAGGATGTCCAGTGCTGGACATATGCGTGAGGATGATCAGCACGCCATAACTTTAGGCTAGGAGGAAAAGGTTTTCTTTTTCATGGAACGTTTTTTGTCCCGGGATTATTAAAATGAACCGACGTCGGAAGTATTGGTTCTGGAGGCCGAAAGGTAATGGAACGCAGTTTTTTGTGCTGTTCTGCACTGCTATCCTGATACTCGAGCTGTATGGCTGTGCAGCGCAGATTCTGACCAATCCGGTGGCAGCGTTACTGTTCCTGAGGTTCTCTGTGTCGATACACTGCTATGGGCTGGACCAACAGTCTGTGGGCTGGACCCTGCCTGTGTTTATCTGCCGAGAGTCCTGACTGTTTCCCCTTCAGAGTGATAAGTGGGTGTATGAGAGAGGGAGAATGAGGCGGACAGAGACAGACGGAGAGGGAGAGAGATTTGTTTTCCCTGTTATTGAATTTGGCAATGCAGTGCCAAGTGCTTGTCATGCCAATAAATCAGAATTTGAATTTAATTGATTTTAAATTGAGAGAGAGAGAGAGAGAGAGAGAGTGAAAGAAAAGGAAGGCAGTACAGATGGGTGCTTCCAGGGGGTGTTGTGTTACTTTTCTAAGGCAGAAAGATTTAACTTTACGGCCTCAAATTTACGTACATCTATGGGTTATGAGGAAGAATATTTAAGAGCCAGATGTTAAAATTACCAATGATATAAAGGTGCAGACAATGTTATTGGCGCATATGATATTTATGGCACAGTCATGGATTGCATGAAATCCACTAAATGTATAAATACAATATGTCTTTTGTTGCAAAATACTAAATACCTCCCAGTAAACGTTTCCATAAACTACAATCAAAATGGAGGCATAGGTTGCTTTGCAGGTGGCACAAAGGTATAAACCATCCAAAAAAGAAAATACGATCTGTATTACTCATGAAAATACATATTATTTCAAATACATATACTACCCATCCCTACACGCAGTAGCTTAATGTGGTTTTATTCTGAGTAATTGCAGGGACATTTTGCATATAGCTACTAACAAACATAGAAGAGTTTGTGAATATAATCTGTAAAAACCTTGGCCCAGCATGGGGAAATGGCAGCATTTTTATTTGGAAATAAAAGCCATAGTGTTCTGCAACCCTACCCGCAATGTCTCCCCACAAAACTCCTTTGTCAGTAGGGAGGGTGGATTGCGGTTCTGGATGAATCTCTTGGGAGCCAGAAATCTATTTTTGAACATAAGTTACAATATGTAAGAATGTCATCTCGCAGCCTTTGTAATATGACTGGATTATTATCAGCCTGTGTGTGTTTCTGGAAGTCGGTTAGATCGCTGGCATATTGTCGCTATAGCGATCTGAGGTTTTTGCTCAAGCTGTTCATACCTCAAGTGCTCTGGCTGCAGCCCATGTCTTGTTTTCCCACACACAAAGTAATGATTTTGCATGTCCTTCCACATGCTAAATCAAATCGATTATACATTTTACGCAGTGAGTTGTCCTTCAGGAGACATGCGTACTTTCCCCTAGATATTATCATTGGCAGCTGTCCCAGACAGCAGTTTTTTTTTTCCAGTTGTATTTTAAAAAGCGTGTTCTGAAGGGCCATGCAACCTAAGTCAAACCTCTTATTTTTGTATTTGTACAAATCGGGCGTGATGTTTTATAATCCAGAGAGGTCGTTAATCCATTATCCACCGCAATTCAGTGTTAGGTGAGTTGGTGATGGAATGATGCACTGAGGTTCAAACCGCTGTGTGGGGGCTTTCTTGTCCCGAATGTCCACAGAGAGAAGAAAGTAAAGCCATTTGCTTATTACTGTTTTAGGAAAACGTAAGGGTTAGCAGACTGTGTTTTTACTTCTGTAAATGTACGAATTATGTTTGTGGCCACGTTTGCGCTTCGTACAGTCTGCAACCTCTTTTGACAATCGGTTGTTGAACCCTGCTCTGGGCTTGGGATAGAAAGCCAAATCTTCCAAAGACCTGTTGACCCCTTTAATATACCCTAATCCTCTACAGGAAGGTTAGTGCATGGAACTTGCCCTCAATATACACTGTTGTAGGTAGTAAGCCGTTGAACATTTGAATTACTTTTGAATTAATTTGACTACTTGCTAGGTATCTAATGGTGTGCATTCAAGTGTCAACTGTGTCAGAATGATGATCGCTTACACTTGACAGAAAGTCAACATTAACAGCTAGCTCAGTGGCCGCCATTTTGTTGAATCTAAGCTACAGTACAGGACAGTACAGCTAGTTTATGTGTAATGTATTTATCTGGCAAGTAAGCTAGCATTATCTTATGTTCTTTTATCCAGAGTACATATAATACTGTTTAGCACTCAAACAGGAGTCAGTGCACAGTAATCTAGTGACAGTGCTCTGAAAGCCCCTTTTTGAAGACTGTTGTATAGAGAGGACAGACCGGGCTGTTCTAATTTTCCCAGGCTGGTAGATTATTATTTTAAGTGCAGTGTTGTTCACTATACCCTGGGAATGATCTGCTCTCTCGAGTCTCTGTACTAGTTACTCTCTTTCTGCTGCCAAGGATAGGGGTGTGGGGGGAAGGGGGGGGGGGGGGGTCCTCAGAGCCTCAGAGCAGGGTCTCCCACTCTGTGCTGGGACAGCACAGGAAGGAACAGGCTGGGTTCACAAGCTTGCTGTTCCTGGATCAGGCAGAAGGCTTTCTCTGGCCTTAATGTTGCAGTATGGGGGAAGGTGTTTTGCGAATTTATCACGTTTCCCCACTCTGTAGCTGTTCTCAGGCCAGCCTCCCCTCCCCTCCCACCCCACACTGCGCGTGTGATCACATTTACACATCGACCACAACCACCCGGAGCTGTCCAAAATAGATCTTACTAACAGTCTTGTTCTTGTTCAAGCACTGTTTCTGTTACAGTCCATAGCACATTAGTAGTACCGGTCTCGGCAATGGGACGGCAGCTTAAAACGAGCAGTGATACAGGAGCCAGAGGTTGTGCCTGGGGAGGTGCGGGAACCTTCCTGTGCTTGTGAATGCTGTGGACCACCCCTGAGACACACACATTTCTGTACTGACCATCTTCAGATCCATCAGATGAACGGCTCCCTTCGTTCTGGGGTAAGTGAAAGGAGTACACTGGCCTGTGTCTCAGAGCCTTTCTCAGTCGGCTGGAGGCAGTGCACTAAAGCATCTGACTTCTGTTTTTGGCATTTCGCTGTGGGAGGTTTGACAATACAGCTCTCTGGTTTGGACTGTATCCAGATCTTATTCGGCACTAATTTGTCATCTAAATCTGGAGCCTGTACTTCTCATCTGGAGACACGTCATAGGTGGAAGTGATTCTTTAAAGCTTGTTTGCTCAGGACACTAAAATAGAACAGGACTGCTCAGTACAGTGTTCTAGAACAGCAGACTCATTTTTTATAGTATAACTACAGTTATAGTCACTGTTGTGTTTGGAGTGTTCTAACGGCTAGCCCCCTGGAATGTTCTAACTTGTTTCAGCTCTATAGTTTTGAGCAAATGTGTGCTTTGGATAAACAGAAGCTTCTCACACAGCTGCAGTCTCTGTCATTACAGATCCTGTACGCTGTTAGCATTGCCTTAGTATGCTTAGTATGTGTTTGTGTTTATTGCAAACAAGTGGATAAAGACAATGGCAGGTGGTAGTAACTAATAGCATGTCCACTGGGCTATAACTGTGAGTGAATTGGTCTTGGCATTCCAAGACCTTCCGGACATCATCTGGGGATAATCTGGCTTGGAGGGAGGGAGAGGGAGGGAGAGGGAGGGGGGAGAGGGCGAGACTTCAGATACTTAGAACATGCCGGGGATCATAACATATCTGCCTAGGGAGCCCACTGGATTTACTCTTGTATTGAGCTCTGGCTGGACTGTGGAGAGTAAGATAACCTTGTGTGCGTGAAAGAGAGAGAGCAAGTGAGAGAAACTTTAGCAACTCCTGTTATGTTGGGAAGAAAGGAAGTAAGGGGAGGAGTAACGGAGCGTATAGCCCACTCCACCCCATACCCCAGAGGATGGGTCTTCAACAGCTGCGGGCAATGCATGTTGATGGTAACGTCATCCCTGCTTGAGTTATGAGGAACAGACGGCACCCCAGTATTCATTTGGAGGAGGTGGTTGGTGCGTAGAAGTGTGTTGTTACGGCTATGAAAGATCTCTGTCACGTCGTCCCAAAGTAACCAATAAACTCGGTTTTATTCAGGATAGCGCTTGTCATTTTTATGGGAGTGCCCAACGCCATCAGCAGAGGGCAGTACTGCCTTCGTGAAATAGGTCTGTGAGGCCTACTGAGTACTGGCACTGCTGGTTATGTGAAAATTTACCGGAGGTATCTGCGATTTAGCCAAATATAAAGATGAGTCCATTCAGCTCTGCGATCGCCTGTAGCCCCATGGTAATGGCTTCTTCACCCTGCAGGGCTGCGCAGAAGTGTGGAAATTTAAGCAAAAATGTGCACACGTCCAATACGCACAGTGGCACGCGCGCCCACGGGGATGCCGGCCATCGCAGATGGACTGGTGTTGACTGTGCGGAGGCTGGGTGTGCTGTTGCAGGCTAATGAGCAATCTGACCGGAGGCGCTGAACGGTGTGGAGGCATGGAAGGCAAGAGACAGGGTGCAGCAAAAGTGTCACGTCTCGTATAACGCACCGTTTGTCATTTTATTGTTTAATCAATTGGGCTGAAGGTGGAACAGCCGCTCGAGTTATTGAAATTGCGGTTATTTTTAGGGCCGTTCTTTTCCAGCGAGTTCTATTGACTACGATGAGGAGCTCTAGCGGCTGCGCCTCTCCGGATGCGTTTTTCGGTGTTGTGCGCGGCGGCACGGTTAACGGGACCGCAGAGTCGGGTCAGCGTAGCCCGCTGCTCAAGCAGGCGGCAGGTGCAGCGGCAGGTGTGCCCGTGTGTCTCCGGTCCTGTCACAGAGCCCCCGGGACATGGCCCGCTCAGCACTGATAGAGGACGCAACAGGGGGCAGGGCCTCGTGTCTGTCAGCTTTGAGTGTTCCTATGCTGCGCTGTGCTGAAAGCCTGTTTGAATGATTGTTCTGACCAGCAAGTGTCCATACGAGTTATGTTTCTCTTCTGAGGAAATCCCATTTTGTGTGTGCGTGTGCGCGTGTGTGCGTGTGTGTGTGGGGGGGGGGGGGGGGGGGGGGTGGTTTCATGTGTGTACAATAACTGTATGTTCATGTGTATAGGGGGGAAGTGGTGGGTTTGACGTACTGTCTGACCTGCCGTAGGCTACAGTGTAGGTCAGACAACACGTCAAACCCACCACTCATGTAATTTCAAAGCTTGAGGCTGTGCAGGAAAGCATAAGACCCAAAATATGCTAACAGACAGGCCGCCATCTTCAATAAAGGTCTGCACCAGGAGCGCTTGCTTTTAAATGGTGCCTAGAGCTGTTGACATTGCAGTTAAATCAGATCCATCATATAGCAAGCACATTCAATTAGCCAATATCTGACTGAAGTATAAAATTCATTGCCAGCTTCGTTTGGTATTTAATTAAGCCTTTGAAAATGAGTGGCAGGAAAGTATTTATTTAGACATGCCAATCAGCCAGCATGTAATTTGCCCTTAGAAAGTAGACTCATTAATGTTAATTCATTCATGTAAGAGTGAATTCAGTAATGCTTTGAAAGTGCAGCCACTTTTCCCAGGGTTTCGCTCGTACTACAGAACAAAATGAAAGTGGCTGTTAAAGTGCAGATCATGGAGGGCTGAGGCTGGTGGGGTTTCATTTTTAATTGTAGTCGCGTGGTTTAATGAGCCCAGTGTGTCGTCTGCAGTGATCACCGTGTGGGTCATGAGCAGCATGCGCACCTTTCAAAGTGCACTGGAAGAGCTCCCTGTGTGTGTGTGTGTGTGTGTGTGTGTGTGTGTGTGTGTGTGTGTGTGTGTGTGTGTGTGTGTGTGTGTGTGTGTGTGTGTGTGTGTGTGTGTGTGTGTGTGTGTGTGTGTGTGTGTGTGTGTGTGTGTGTGTGTGTGTGTCTGACTATATTGTTTTGTCTTTAAAATGGTAAGGTAGGTATAAGTATCAGTCAATCAGTCAGCTATATCAATATCATGCACCCAAGGCATCTTACTACAGTCCCATAAAATTTCCCTGCGATATCTTTGCAAGCCCGCTGCATCTGGAGAAACGTAGCCCAGCGCTCCCCACATTTGTACAACACCAAAGTGCTCCATTACTCACTGTCAGAATATAAGGCTGCTATTGAATATCGCAGTCGACACATGGCTTGTGTGTGAGTGAATAGATTCATTGGCGCCTTATGGTGGAGACATGATTTGCCAGCACAAAATGGAAATGGAAGTACAAATCGCATTGGCCTTCATCACAAAGTCAGTATCGTATGGTAATGGCTGTCAGTAATAAGTGGCTCTGTCCTCTGTGGATGCATGTTCATCTGCATTGCAGCAGGGGGAAAAAAACGCTGAGCTGGTGAGTGAAACTCAGTCACCATTATCGCGCCACAGCCAGTCAGCTGTGTAACAACACGTGTCAGCATGCGTGAGTGTCATGCATTACAATCGCAGGGTAGGTTGGACCCTGTAGTGGGGAGTGAAGTTTGTGGCGATCGATTGACTGGTGGTTCTGTGGTACTTGTCTCAGGGTGCATACCAGTGTGGTCGTTCCTCTCCTCTGGTGTAGTAGATTGCACACGTTTCCTGAGAAATGATGAAAGCATTGTTTCAACAGCAAGCTCTGCTAATAAACCAGAGCTGTGTTCTTTCTGTGGTTTTCTGTTCATGTGATTGGGCCGGCTCTGCTTATTTTTCCTACTGTAACGTCATCAATGAACCGCGTAGTGCCTCTGCTTGTGAAAAGTGTGACTACAGTCTACCTGCTATTGTGAGTGAAATCTTACATTTTTTGTTGTTTAAATGTACAGCATCCATGTTATAAAACTGCAAACACACAACCAAATCGATTTATCACTTGTCGTTATGTTTTGTCTCATCTGTAAATATTGAATATATGTATTATGCTGAATCCAGCCACAGAATTATGACCCTTCTGCAGTGAAGGCAGTTTCAGGGATTGTGAACCTGGCAAACTAACCAATAAAACAGGATTTCCAGAGGTGTGTCGAGCGAACCTCCCCCCAGTCAGGTATTCATTCCTCTGTCAATACCTCACAGCCATCAGCGGGTGGCCTGCGTTGGGCCTCCAGCAACCGACTGAGCCGTGAAATTTCAAAGCTCGATGAATGGCCGTGGCGGCTTCCGTGGCCATTATGCACATTAATTATGGACAATAATGCCTACCCGTGTGCATGTGCGTAATGTGTGAGCGATGGAAAGGCTGCCTGACGTCCCCGCTGTGAGGAGAGCCCTGCGGTGAGGTAGCGCACAGCTGGGGGACGGCTCTATAATGCCGGAGTTCAGACCGCTCTGGAGCAAAGTGCCTGGAAGTGGTCGTGACTCGTGTAGGAGGTCCGCCGCTAATTGCGCCGGTCTTAACGAGCCCCGCAAGTCCCTCTGTTGTCCGTGGAGACTGTCACTCCGGAAAGCGGAAAGGTTAAAGGTTACGGGGATCACGGAATCGTGGCACAGAAAGGGAATAATGAGGAGCCCCCCCCCCCCCCCCACCCCACCCCCACCCGACGTCAGCCTGCGCTTCTGAGACACATGAGGAAGAGTAGTGGAGGTGAACGTGAGAGAAGGGAAATGGAGCTGGACAGGGTTCATAGAGTCAAACAGTCTGTTTTGTTTGAGGCTCAGAGTTTAGCTCAGCGTGTGATAAGGCAAGCGGGACAGTACTAGGCGGTGATACTGTCACACATGCATTTGGGGGTGGTGGTTATGCACTACACAATTCCCTATTTTAAATCTCATGTGATGTGTCACACCGGCTCCTAAAACTCTGCAAATGTTGACTTGCTGTACCGATAGGGCTTTATTTACTAAGACCTTCTGCGTGTGCAAAAACCTTTTTTAGCACTCACAAAACCAATAACATGACCAATGATTGGTCATGGTATTTGCTTTTCACCAATTGTTGGTTGTGTTATTAGTTTTGCATGTGCTAAAAGGTTTTGCAAACGCTGAAGGTCTTAGTAAATGAAGCCCTATCAGTATAGCAAGTCAACATTTGCAGGAATTTCAGGAGCCGGCATGACACATCACATGAGATTTAAAATAGGGAATTGTGTAGTGCATAACCACCTACAGGACTCAATGTTGCAGGCAGCCATGCAGTACCAGCTACTGTGCTAACCTGCCATAAGCTGATAAATAGGCAATAACATTCTGCATGCATTTCCATAAAACTATATGTACCTGTATACATTCCATACATTACAATGTTTAGCACCTCCACTAATTTAAATATCTCCTCTTGTGTGGCACTCTATAGTTTGAATACAAATATTTAATGAAGACGTGATCTGTGAAAATAATATTTCAGAATGGGCTCTGCTGTCGATACGGGAGCCTGCAGGCAAGCATATGCTCTCATCTACAGCATGTGATGTCAGCTACAGCTCCTTATAACACCACCCGTGCACACACACACACACACACACTCGTGAGGGCCTAGAGTGTTACACAAGGCATTAAGGAAGTGACGTTCATAGAAATTAAGAAAGCTTTGCCTAAAAAAAAAATTGTTGAAATGGGCTGTCAGCGACAGTCAGCACTGGCATAGTCCAGATGAGATATGAAACCAGGGGGCCCATCCATGAACCAGCACAGTGCCATAGGAGGGTGAGCCACCCAGCAGCCCCTGAAAGATCCACTTCTGCACGGAATCTAGTCAAGCCCACTTAAAGTACTAGGACACTTGATGACACTGATTGTTCCTATGAAGCTGTTTGCAACTTTGAACAAGCGCTGGTCGTAAGTCACTGGTGGGATGCTTTCATGGGAGGTTTCATGGGTAATTTATTCTACTGCCTGGAAGGTGCTACTCCGCAAAGTTTGACCTGTGGTAAGCTTGGCAAACATTCAGAGTAATTAAGAGGTAAATCGCTACTAAAATCATGTGTGCGTTTGCGTGTGCGTTTGCGTGGTGTGTGTGTGCGTGTGTGTGTGTGTACCAGCCTTAAGGGGCAGTTTTTGGAAAGGAATGTGGATGTCGCTGACTCTGTCACTGTTTTTATGAGTTGTGTGAAAACTGATGATGTGATAGCACCATCTCACCCACGCTAAGCTCTGTCTATTTTAATAACTGCAATGTAGTGCAACATGTCTTAACCCTTGTGTGGTCATGTTTTTGTTACTCACCCAGTGTTCGCGGGTCTGGTGGACCCACAACATTATTTGGTTTTTAAATCAATAAAGCCATAACAATTTACGTAAAAATACTTCACAGATATTGACTTTATCTCAATTACAAGCAATATAGACAGCATAATGGTTAATATTGACCATTTACCTCTGCTAGATCACATTTATCAATAAAAGTGATATTTGTTTTTTGTGATAAAATGTGATTTTTGTGTTCTTTTACATGTTTATCACAGAAAATGAGCCAAGGCCAATGAGTCTCAGGTTGAAAAAATTATGAATTGTATCATTTTTCTTTTAGTAAACATTGAATATGGGTCCCACAGACCCGAACACCACACAAGGGTTAACCTTTTAGATTTTTTTCGGTGAAACTTCCTTAATTTTTTTTAAGTGTACTTCACTTTCTTGAGGTCTTGTGTCACGCTCTTGGCGTGTTTGTTCAGGGCTGAGTCTGCTGCTGGGTTTAAACCACAGGCCATCACAGCTACACAGTGACATGAGCCCTGCTCTGCTAAAGGCAAGGGTCTCCAGCCACAGGTAATTAATAATAGTGATGCCTGTAAACTGTACTCTACACAAGTATGCATGTGTCTGCAGTTCGTGTGTGTGTGTGTGTGTGTAGCCCTTCCTCCTCCTCTTAGACAGAGAGAGAGAGAGAGAGAGAGGGAGGGAGAGGCAGAGATCAAGGGCTGTGTCAGTAACATGCAGTTCTGGTTCACCTGCATAGCTGGTGAACCAGAACTGCACAGAGACGGTTGTGCTGTAAATGGGAGACGGTGTGAGTTACCATATTGATCTGCTCCATTGCTTTAGGCCATGTAGTGGCGCTGAGTTCCTGCGTCACACTCAGGGTCCTGGGTCCCAGCCCCCTCTGAGCCCTGACTCATTTGCATTCGCTGGGGGCTCTGCTTTGGGCTCTTTCTTCTCCTCTTTTCACTCTTTCATTCTCTCAGTTTGTCACATGCCCCCCCCCCCCCCCCCCCTCCCTCCCTGCTGCCACTCCATTGTGAGGGAGACACACACTCAAACACTCAAACACACATTGCCATCGAACGGGGCAATGGGGAAACAGATCAACAGTACAGTTCAATTCTTCAGTTCTCTCTCTCTCTCTCTCTCTCTGTCTGTCTGTCTCTCTGTCTCTCGTTCCAGCCCTCCCCCGCCCTCTTCATTGTGTATCGGGGTCGGCACCTGCCGACCTAGCATTAGCATTAGCATTAGCATTAACAGCAGTCATGGCAGATGAGTGTGTGCTGCGTCTTCTCTGTGCAATGCCCACCCCCCCCCCCCATCCAGCACAATAGGGGTGATTGTCTGCACAGCCCAGCGAGGCACAGACGCGCTCGCACACGCACACAGAAAAAGGGATTTGCCACAGATCGGGTGAGCTGCGTTGTTGCCATATGCTCCGTCTGCACTGGAATGTGATTATCCTCACAGGCTGCGAGCCGCTAAGAGAGAGAGAGAGAGAGTGAGAGAGAGAGAGAGAGAGAGGGAGGGGAGTGAAAGAAGAAAAGGGGAAAAGAGAGAGAGAGGAAGAGGGGCGAGAGCGAGCGAGAGGGAGGAGTGAAAGAAAGTGAGGGTTAGAGAGAGAGGGAGGAGGAAGCTGAGCGAGAGGGAGAGAGAGAGAGAGGGCGTCGAGAGACCAGCAAGGAGATGATTCAGTTGGAATGTGAACCACAGACTGAGAGCCGTCAGAGCTTGTGAGAGAAAGGGGAGAATGCCTGCTCTGCTTAACGGGGAATACAGAGAGCACTGATCCTGGATCAGCATATGCGGGACGTTCTCATGAGCAAGTGCTATTTGGATTAAAACAAGGCTTGTCTCAGGTCAGTGTCCTTTCTATCTCTATCCACAGTCCATTTGGTTTGTATTGATCTGACATTGTCCTAAATGCACACTGGTACAGGCGCAAGCAAGTATTTCTACATTGTGGCCACCACTTCCTCTCGAAGAAGTGAGTGGATAGGCTGATTTGAGAGCAGAAAAGACGTGTTGCGGACAGAGAGAGGGAGAGAGAAGAGAGCTGTGTTTATGCAGTGAGAAAGACAGCAGCCTTCTACCTGAAATGGGCTGGTTATGCCCCCAAACCTCATATTAACAAAGAAAGGAACACATTCAAAAAGACTGCTGTACAAACTGGGGCTAAGGCAAGAGAAATACAGTATAACAGTGCTGTGTGTGCATTTGTGTGTGTGCGTACATGCTTTTGTGTGAGATTATGTGCATGTTTGTGTGTGTCTGCACTTTTGTATGACAGTGGGTGTGTGCGTGTATGTACATGTGTATTTGTGTTTGTGTGTTTGTGTGTGTGTGTGTGTGTGTGGTGGTTGATACTCTGGTACTCAGGCTTTGTTTAAGAGCTGTAGTGAGTTCCAGCCAGTAAGCTATCCTACACACACACACACATGCGCGTAGCAGCCATTGCTGCCGGTAGTTTTGTCAGCTCTGCATGGCCCTGGTTCCAGGCAGGCTGTCACTGCCCCTGCTGCATCTGTTCACCTTCAGTGTGTCTGGCTGCACGTCCATCTCTGCCTCATTAGCTGTCCTCTCTCCAGCAACTCTCTCTCTCTCTGTCCAGGGGGGTCATGAGTGGGCGTTTCTGCTGACCAGCGCTGTTGTCTCTGGAGACGCTGTCCCGGTTGGGTCTGGCGGGGGAGGGGGTTACAGGCTCCCACTGATGGGGATTGAATTGGGAAAGCGCTTACAAAGAACAGCTGGTTTGGGGGATAGGGGTAAAAGGAGGCCACCAGCCTTTCATCGGGTTTCATGCTGAGAACAAACCCAGCACGGCCATGCTCTTCCACCACATCTGCGAACTGCTCTCGGGCTCTGCGGAAAGAAACTGTCGACCGGTGACCTCTGACCTCTGCGTCACCGAACTAGAACTGTGACTCCTGTTTGTGCCCCTGATCTGTGACACCTCAAAGGGGTATGATATACAGTTATGTGTGTGTGCGTGTGTCTCTTTGTTTGTCTTTATGTGTCTATGAGTGTGTGTATTTGCGTAAATGAGAGACCTTGCTCAGTATACCCATTACAGAATGCTGTGTCAGCAGTTAGAGGATGTTGTCTCTCACACACACTCTCTCGCTCCCCAATTCCCTCTTTTTCCCACTAATATTTACAATTCCAGAGTTTCCTGTGTTTAAATTGCATTGTCAGTGCATAGATTTATTGCTGCGCTGTTCGCATAGGTTCTTATGTTACTCACTGGGGCAGCTAGTAATGTCAAAACTGTTTTGTTATAAGGTTTCTTCAACACAGTCTGTGTGGATGGTGAAATAAGCTTTTTGTCACGATGTGAACCCAGTAAAAGCAATTGCTTATTTTCTAAAACGGTAGAGCTGTGTGTGTGTGTGTGTGTGTGTGTGTGTGTGTGTGTGTGTGTGTGTGTGTGTGCGTGTGCGTGTGCGTGTTATTTATTGTGCAGAACCAGGATCAGAGACGAAGGGTCTGAACAGGGCCAGTAGTGTGGGAGAGAAAAAATGGGAAGTCAGAAAGAGGAACTTGCAAAAAAATAAAATGCAAGTGAAAGAAAAAGGATGCCTCTAACCCAAGAAAATTCTTGAGAGCACATGCATTTTAGGTCATTGCTGTGTGTGCACCCTGTGTATTCACTGCCTCTGTCTCTTTTTAAGAGATGATCATTGTAGTTCTACTCCTCCTCAATCTCTCTTTCTCTCTCTCTTGCGTCTCTCTCTCGCGTCTCTCCCCTTGAAACCTTACAACTTCAGCCTCTAGTCAATACCCAGCAAGCACTTCTTCCTCAGCCCCAACCCTGGGGCTTGCTTGCAGGCCGCTGCCAAGGTTCTGGAACCTTCGGGTGCCCGCATTCCAGTTGAGATCGTTGGATTGTTGTTGGGCCGGTTGCTTCCTCGTACAAGGGCTCATTCATCAGAGTCTTAATTCATTTCTTTCTTGTGCATTGTATTTGAGACATAAAATTTTTTTCTAGGCTTTTCTTGTGATTGTATTATGAATCAGAAAGCTTGATCGCTGTTGCAGAGTTAGTGTTATGTTAAGTTCTGCCGAAGTTCTGTAAGTGTGTATGGCAGTAATCAGGTCCAATGGCAAGACAGAAGAGCTCTGTCGCTTCTAATGTTCCTCTCCAGTCCAGCTAAAAATGGAGAACATGTTCATGAAATGTGTGCATTTGAATAGGCAATGCATGTGTGCAGTTGAAATTATTATAGTCCTGATTCATCTATTGCTTTCACCCAGGCTTGTGTGCTGAAATATGGATGTGAACTTCAACTTCAGCAAACATTCGCAAGAATAGTTTCAAGACAACTCAGGGGCCACTCGAGCTTTAATTAAACATCCTCTTAAATACTTATTTTTAACTTTTTAGGCAATGTCTTTTCTCCCAGGAGGGCCTCGTCATATTTGAGGTCCATCCATTGCTGCAACAAACTCCATCAACGCGAGAGCGTAGACAGGGCGTCCTCTGAAACACTCGCAGCCAACCACCACTCCTTTTCTCTCCGAGTCCATCGGTTAGCTGCACGTGCTCATTTCAGGTATTTGATCGAGTCGGTAATGCGGAAGCAGGTGCCCTGGCAGCTGAAACTCTCCTCGATGGCCCATTGTAATTGGCCAATGGTTGGCTTGTGTGGAAATGGAGCAAACTAACATCCAGTCCAGAATTACCTTGAAAGAGGTGTGAGTCCATGGGGGTAATTTTATGAAATATGATCACCTTTGCTATACGCACAGAAAAGAGTCTGCCAGGAAAAAGCTCCTGTTTTAAAGCCTGATTATGTTGTATTGAGTTACTACCTAGTTTGTCATCTCTGCAGTTGTGTTCATTCTGCTGTTCAGCACCCATATCACTCTTATTTAAAAGCCTGTGGAAATTAAATTATTATTGGAGTGTCTGTGTTGGGAGGGATTTATCAGTAGACACACACATACATACACACAGTAAGTAAATTACAATGGTATAAAGCACAGAGAGGAGATTTGTTGATAGTATCACATACACAAATAGGGGATATGTGTCAATATCCTCTGCATCGCGCTCACATGTACAGTTAGGGTAGGCCTGTCTCTGGCATTACTTGCATACATAGGAGATATCTATCAATTATATCACACCCAAAGGCTCCTTTCCCATTGATCAGCTGCTCTGTGCTGTCTGCCTGTAGTAGGGATATGTACCTTTATTATTCCCTCTCTTTTCTCACTTCATAGATAATAGCTTGGAGATTAGGCTGATATGGAGAGATGTCATCTTTCGCTAACTACATTCACTTTCTTCTCCGCACACTGTGTGTTCAGTGTTTCTGTTCTTTCCCATGGGCCAGTCATTGTAGTTCTGGATTAATCAGATTTTTCTTTAATGAGATAATGTCACCGTAGCACAGTTGTTCGCATTAATATCACCAGAACAATGAGTTTTCCTCTCGAATTTGCCTGTCTACAGTCTTTGTAATATTTTATTATCAGTGTGATAAATTGGTTATGGTTTTGTTGACGCCTGATGCAAACAATCTGTAGAGTATTTTGCTAACAAACTAGCATTGTTCCTTTATACCTAACATGACTACAGTAGTTGATACTGAGGGGAACTGTGTGTGCATTGGTGAAATATTAACTTTATGAGAGCAATATGCTGACGGTGAGGGGATTACAGGCTGTGTACAGTGCCAGTAGAGTACATATGCCCCATCTGTCTAAGGGTGTGACCAAACATTGATTGTCTGACTGTTAATTCATGAGACCATTCATCAATTTCAGTCTTTGTGGCTATGAGACAAACCTGTCTGTCTGATTGGACCCTAGGCAGTAATGCAGAAGACTGACAGGAATGCAAGCATTGTTGTTTCTTGTGTCTTCTGTTGGCTAAGTTGGTGACTGTTAAGAATGGCATCATTCAAAATATTTGTGGAATTACTTTGGGAAAGTTGTGTTGCCCATGCGTTCCCCTGCATACTATTGATTGGATTCAGATTGTTCAAATATACTACAGATGGATTGTTTGGGGCAATTGGACAGTGGAAAAGAATGTGGGGTATTCAGCCCCTTGAACATGCTGTACCTTCCCTCTCCCACCCCCCCGCAGTCATGTCCCCAAGCAGGTGACATTGACAGTGTCACACTGTGTCGTCCAGGAAACCGGTCTTTCGTGACAGGCAGAGTATTGCATTGTGTAAACACAAACAGAGAGATTTGCAGAGGAACAGGAACCGCACTACAAGCTGATAGTGTGAGCGTTTCCCTCCACTTTTCCACTGAAAAGAAACCTTTTCTATGATGGACTACCGTTGGCATGGGCTCAGACCAAGGGAAGTTGGATTGGCGAAGAGAGCTGCTTGTTCAGGTAGATTATTTTTTGTTCTCCCCGGTATCACCAGGTCACATGCATACGCACATGCACAAACACGCACGTTTACGCATACTGGACATTTCTGCGAGGTAGAACAGCCTAAGGATTTTTACTTAAAGGTGGTTGTGAATATGTTGTGTATATGTTTTTACGTGGTTGTGTGTTAGCCCTTTTAGCCCTTTATAGTAAGCCAGTTTGTTTTAATCTTATCTCTTTGGTCTTTGTTAGGCTGCCAACATTCAAAGCCATGATTTCAGAGTGCGATTCAATACCAACGTACTGTACAGGAAAGGTTTTTGTTTATCATATGGAAAATTCTGGTGGGTTTCCATTGTAGCAAAAGATTTATTTCTTTATTATTGTTAAGTGGAGATAACTTGCATTTAAGGTATTTCCTGTGATGAGGACGTGTGCAAGGCTTAGGCTCAAATGAACACTCCCAGACCAGTGAGAGCTGCTTTGTATGGGGTCTGTCGTGTATGGCAGTGCAGAGTAGATATTTTTTTGCCTTTTGGCTTTGCTGTGACTAACCGGTTGTGTTTGCTAGTCAGGGGAGGTAGGGGAAAACAAGGCTGTGTGCGATTTGGCATCTTTAGAGCAGAGGCCTTTTTTAAAGCCCCTCGCCTTTTTTCTGTCACACGGGGGTGGGGGGGGTTGGGGGGATAACTCTTTGTCAGGGTGTCACTATTCTGAACAAAGTGTACCTATGGGGGGGACTGCAGAACCTGAGAGAGAGAAAAATTCTATCTGTGTCTGACTGTTTATCTGCCTGTCTGAAAGAGGCAACCATTTTATATCCCACCCAGACAGATTGTGGTAAAGTGTTCTCTGCACTACAGAATGTGTTGTTTCTTGTGCTAATACGTATTATTCGGTGCAGTAATTCATGCATAATGCTAGACTTGAACACCCCTATTGAGGCCCAACTCAAATGGTTTGCTTGAGCCATAGTGTCACTAGCCTCAAACCATATTTTCTGTTATGTGCTGGCGGTGACAGGAAGTGAAATACAGGAAATGGACACAGTAGAACTGGAATGAGAAGTCCGGTCAGAATGAGTAAATTCACAAAGTTTTGTCACTCGCTCAGGGAGGTCACATGCGTCCTGCATGCCACCTTCCTCCTCGATGTTTAGGGGTCACGCAGAGTGGGATGGTGTTTGTCTGATTGTTTATCCAGCATTGTTATTATTGTTCCTCTCCTAAGCAGCTTCTATGTGTAACTCACTGGCCTGGATACACACAGAAAGGAGAAGGAGCAGAGTGATGTGACAACAGTGTGTGTGCGTGCGCATTTGTGGTGTGTGGTGTGTGTGTTTTCTGGTTACAGCCTTGCCTTACAGCCTTGAATTAAGCTCTGGGTCTGAGGGATATGGTAGCATTAGGAGTCCAGATGGCAGACGGAGAAAGCTTCACTTTAATCCCTGAATCCGGGAAGCCCCCTGCGCCCCATAAATGCCACCCCTCTGAGAGGAATGCTGCCCCCCTGCCTTTCTTTCTTTAGGCAGAATTCAGTGTGAAGGGGGGCTAATTGCAGGAAATATGCTGGAATTGCCAGGAATACTCGTGTTCCACTATTGCATTGTGCGAAAAGTAGCGGTGCACACCGATGTGATGTCAGAGACTGAAAGTGATGTAAGAGATTGAATGTCTCAGTCCAGCGCCGTGTTCTGGAATTGGGTTTATTTATTTTTTTATCTTCTCAGTCTGGGAACTTCGCCCCATGTCACATGACCCAGTGTGTGTGTGTGTGTGTGTGTGTGTGTGTGTGTGTGTGTGTGTGTGTGTGTGTGTGTGTGTGTGTGTGTGTGTGTGTGTGTGTGTGTGTGTGTGTGTGTGTGTGTGTGTGTGTGTGTGTGTGTGTGTGTGTGTGTGTGTGTGTGATCCCTAGGAGTGGAGGATTGAATATCTTATGGCTCAGAAATTGGATTTCATCATTATTGAAGTCTCCCAGTTCCCCTTTTATCTTTTCTGTGAATATGAAATTGTTTTGTGAAATGTAAGTTAGCTCTCCCTTGCGCCCTAGTTAATGTAGTACAACTAATTGGAATTGAAACTTCTAAGGATTAACCGTTCTATTTTTCATCAAGTATATTTACTGATATATGGAAATACCGGATTATAATATGCCACCAATAGCACAGGAATTTAGTAAAAACCACATTTAAGTTCTGAGAAGTTCTTAAAAAAGCTAAACAAAATATCGTTCAGATCAAGCACTCCTAATGATTCTTGGCATAGCCCCAGTCCCTGAGGTTCCTGCTTCAACAAAGGTACACCAGTTGATCATTGACCCTCTCTAACATGGAGTCCTCCAGTATCCATTACATTATATTACATTAATTTAGCAAACGTTTTTATCCAAAGCGACAATCAGTGCATAGCTAAGGCATTTCAGTTGAAGCCAGGGTATGGCAAGGGAACACATAGGGGGGGTTGAAATTTGTTTAAATTATGCTATTAAATAGTACATTTTGATGAGTTCTAAAAGAAGATATCCTAAAATAAACTTTTATTTTAGGATATCTTCTTTTAGAACTCAACAAAATGAAAGGTCATTGAAGCAACTACAAACCCCAAAGTGGTCGAGCTGGAGAGTAGTGTTGGATTAAGTCATGCAGGTAGGAAGGGCCTGTCCCTTCCTACTTGCAGTATCCCACAGTGCCACACCCTAGCTTCTATGTGTCCTCTCTCTCTGACTCCCCCTCTCTGTTCAATAAGTATGGAGCCCATAAAGCAGGCAGTGCCTCTCCTGTATTCTGCTGAGAGATTTGGGAGCTTTCTCTATTTTTTAATACTGCCTTGTATATATTGTTGTATTTTTTTTTAGTTTAAAAGTACATTATCAGTTACCTCTGTGTTCATACAATGAGTGTCTGGCACACAAACACACACACACACACACACACACACACACGCAGGCATACTCACATATACACACTCATGCAGAGAAGCTATGGAATAAAGATCTGTGTTTCCTCGTGTGTTTTTGCGTGTTTTTGTGTGCTTTTGTGCATGTGCTCGAGGTCACAAAAGTCTTATGACAATTTAATTTATTTAATCTCTTGTGTATGTGTGTTTCAGAGAAGAAAGTCAAGCAGAACTGTTTCTCATCAAAGAGCGTCGATGAGGAGGCTTGTGTGGGAGTGAAGATTGCTCAGGGGAAAGGTAGGCTGACCTGGGATCAATCCTTTGAACCCACACTCACCGACCACCATCAAAATATGAACTTCTTTCATTGATTACCTGGGAGAACTTGTTAGCAGCTTACTATAGCAGTGTAACACAGCACTACATTGTTCTGGGCTTGTTACAGTTTATTACCATCAGCCTGAATATATAAGTCACCTCAAATATAACTGCTTGGTCATGGAAGATGAAAATATATATTGTGGCATACATGGAACAAATGGTTCATTGATGTTGTTGATCCCCTTTTTGAATGTTTACTTTCTAATTCCTATGCAAACTGTTGTACTGTTGTCGGGAGGCATTCATGTGGTGGCGGTTTGTTCCCAGAGATACCCAGTCAGTTCAAAGTGATGGCTGACTCCTGACTGTGTCCCTTCTCTAAACCATGGCTCATCCTGAGCCAACAAACTTTCCTGTCTACGGTATTGCTACGGTATTCTGCACTTTAGGTCAAAAAGCATTGATCAGAGGAGGTATGCATTTCAGTATGTGGTGAGTACATCTGCCACAATGGTGTAACTTTTGCAGTGGTTACACATGGAGCGTAGATCTGTGTCTCTGTACCTTGAGGCATTTTTTAGATTAGAGTCGGTGTGCATGTGCCAGTGGAACAAAAGCTATTCTTTCTATACAGATGGAATATAAAGGCTTGAGATCTTGAGATCTGTCTGTTTTTGCCAATGTAAGCCATGCATTGCAGGAAGTTAGCGGTCCTATTACCATGGAGTCTTCATATGAGTGGGTGAGAAGAGGCTGCAGCATGTCCTTCCTGTGTTCCATTGCGTGTGTGTGCGTGTTTTGGGGTGGCTGGGTTAGGGTTTAATGTGCATTCAATTTCCTAAAAACTACAAGGACTAAAGGCAACATTTAAAAAAGAAAGCTTAATAGCTAACAAAGTCTGTTCAGAAATTATACTATACTATATTGTTTAGGGTCTGTCTGAAAGTGATAAGGCCCTGTAGTGTTTTAGGTCTGTCTGTAAGGGGTAAGATCCTGTAGTGTTTTGGGTCAGTCTGAAAGGGTAAGGCCCTGTAGTGTTTGGGGGTCTGTCTGAAAGGGGTAAGATCCTGTAGTGTTTGGGGTCTGTCTGAAAGGGGTAATGTCCTGTCGTGTTTGGGGTCAGTCTGATAGTGATAAGGCCCTGTAGTGTTTGGGGTCAGTCTGAAAGGGGTAAGGCCCTGTAATGTTTGGGGTCAGTCTGAAAGGGGTAAGATCCTGTAAGTGTTTGGGGTCTGTCTGTAAGGGGTAAGGACCTGTAGTGTTTGGGGTGTGTCTGAAAGGGGAGTTAGATCCTGTTGTGTTTGGAGCAGTTTAACAGGGTGTGAGGGCAGTAATACTGTTCTCTGTAGCAGCTTTCTGCGGTGAGCAAGAAACAGTGGTTTTGACAGCCCCTTCTATTTTTAAACCCCCTGTGATGTGTGTGTGTGTGGGGGGGGGGGGGGGTGGGGGGGGGCTTGATGAATATTGCAAAGGCCACGCTTCCACAGAGATCAAAAAGCAGAGTATTAATGAGACGGTTCGCCATGTGCAACCATCTCCCTCTGAGCTCTAGAGCTGTGCACATTTCATCCTGTCTTCAGCTCGCTCTCTGTGCCTCTGCCTCTCCTCCATCTCACTGTTCCTTCTCAATAGGACAGGAGCACAGTGTTCTGCAGTGGCTCGCAAAAGCCATTCCAAAGTAGATCTCTGCCATTGTACCTTTGACTGGGGTCCCTAAACTAAAATGTCTGTCCAAGCATATAGTAGAGCTGTATAGAGTCATGATACTGTATTCATACAAATGAAGGCAATAGAATAGAATCCAAGGGCATTTGTTAAGCAAAGTAAGTAATAATTCAGATGTGGGCATGGTGTTATTTTTAAAGCGCAGTAAATACTCATGAAAGGATCCAAAGCGCTCTTAGAGCTGGCGTTATGCTTGAAAGCCTTTACTGAATTGGAAAGTTTGTACACTGAAAACACCTTCTTTTGCTCATGTGCATGGGTAGTAGCCTTGAATTGATAGCATTCAAACTCAAGGGTGCTTTTCCAGTTGGATTTGCCATTTCAGTAGAAGCTTGGAGAACTCCGATTCTCGGAGTACAACTGCACTGGTGCTTTTACCGCTGTACCACCGTGAGGCCCCAGTAAAAGCTTTTTAACATATGCCCCCACTAAGAAAGTTACCTGGACTTCTTTCGATCATGTACATAACTCCCTTGTGCAATTCAAAATTCCACTTCTGTTATTTCAGTCTTATTTTTTTGCCCTTCAAATGGTCTGGATACCCTGCACTATAGGCTACTCAGGCACACAAAGACATCTAGACTGGATATGACGCTCATGCTGATAGGGGGATATATGGACAGACAGACAAACAGACATGTGGATAGTTACTGACAGGGAAGCGAGACTGACTGATAGGTAGCTGTTGTGATCAGTCGTCGTATTCCATGGACCAATCCCATATGGAGGCACTATGCGTAGTGGCTGTACACCCAGCAGTGATCAGCAGGAAGGGACCTGCCTGATAGAGTGAGACCCACCTGTCGCTCTGGAGATGAGACGCTGACGTGTGGAACGGGTTCTGCTGCCCTGCACGTTCCACTGCCAGAGTTTGGACCATAGGGACTGTTGTGCAAATTACTCTGGTAGAATATGGTGTCTGTATGCAGTGACTGTCCACCAGGTATGAGGCATTGACATCATAACTCCAGGTCTGGTGGTGTACAATACGATACAACTTTATGAATCCATTATTTTAATCAGATTGGGCTGCGGTTCATCACATATGGACAACTGTCATGCAGATGCGAGCACTCATGTGATGCAGACATGCAGTTGCACTTATCTAAGTGTAATGTAATAACTTCAAACAAAAACGTGATCAATTCTCTTTACACTGTGTAGAGTCTGATCATTACACTACGCAGTGTAGAGCATCTGTTTAGCAGCTGTGAGGAAGTGATGTCATTGCTCCTGTCTTGTCTTCCGCTGGTGGAGGATAGTGTCTGCCCCAAAGCGGTGAGGTAGTGACATCATAACTCCTGCAGATGGTAGAGTAGGTGGTGGAGTGGAACATCTGCTTACCAGCAGTCAGGAAGTGTCACAATGGCTCCTCTCTCTAAGGCACTGTTAGAAAAATTAATCTTTAAAACAAGACAAAATTTTAATAATTTGTGAAAAAAACTAAAATAAGGGAAATTATCTGCCAGTGGGGTAAGAAACTTTATAAGTTTACTTATAGTTTACTTATAGTTTCAAAACATGGAATATAATATTAAATTAAGAAATAATCTTGCAAGGTTAAGAAAATGAATCTAAAAACTAGAAGAGAAAAGTTATTATCTGAATTTAAGTATATAATACCCATAAAGATTTATTGTTTGTAGTGTGCTAATGTCTGGCTTGAGCATAATGTCCACAGTTGCAAAAGTAGCAAAGAGAGGAGCAGACATCTTCTCTCACACTGGCTCTGTACAAAGTATGTGCACTTGTGCAGCATTATCTAAATTTGCTCTGAGGATTATGGGTGATGTAGTGTTATGTAGAATAAAGTCAGGGTAATTGAGTGTGGCTGTTTTAATTCCCCACTGTAGTCTGCCCAGGAGTGCCTTCATTACGGTAGTGAAGCTGTCCGTCTGTGGGCTCCAGGGTGGACAGTTCTCTTGTCTGCTTGGCTCCTGAGTGGCACTGTGTAGGGAAAATACATTTCCTGCTTCAATGTTCTTGGATGGTCACCTAACACAATCAGCCTTACTCAATGATCAAGGGGGGTTAGAAACAAAGCCTGGTGACGACGACACCGCTAAGGTGTGAGACGGGAGTTAGCCAGCTTACCTAGGTGACAATAACCATTTGGTTCCCTCCCACACCACATACAATGTCCATTTGTTTGCCTGTCACCCAATCAGGGACAGGAACCTGCATTCTATGTCAGCATTTTATTTCAGGTTTGGGGTATAAAGCTTGTACCACACACAACACTATTTTGTGATTGAACTGCCTTACGATTACTGTATACTGTAATGAAGACTATTTTGCATTGTAATTAAATTGCTATTGACCTAAACTTTGGAACTCCGAGTTTTACTTTACAAAGGGCAGAATTCCTACAACTGGCTCTCACAGCACATGCCTGCATGTTCTGCAGCAAGCACACACATTTACCCTCACACTGAAGTGTCCATGATTATAAGTGCATCTTTGATAGTAATTGCAGTGTTTATATTTCCAATAGTCTCACAGGTATTTTATTATATTTTATGCACCGGTATTTTGTTGGCAGTAAGGCTGATTGCCATGTCCACAGCACTGTGATTTGAGAGCTTAATGAACAGAGTTTTCAGACAGCTCTGTTTATAACAGAAATGTACTTGACCTGGTACTCGCAGTACTGATTCATAAATATCCAGCTGTACAAAGGGATGGTGTGTGAGCCAATCATTGTGATTTTCTGTGGAGAGCAAATCATTTTGATTAGTTGATATGCGACGGTGGTTGCCCCCAGCCTATGAGATTCAGAAAGCCTCAGTCTTCCAATTGAAAATGGCTCTCTGAGGTGCAGCTCTGGGCCACATTCCCAGTGTTTTGACCATGGTGATTCATTGCAAATTTGAAAAATGCAGCAACTGCACAAAAGTCGGATAGCGTGTCAATGGGGGGGGGATGTTCTGGGGGGCAGCATTCCCCACCGCTCTACTCTGCAAATTCTGCATGGAGACTCGGAGACGCAGCTCAGGCCCATCTGTGATGTCATCCCCCTCGGGCTGCATGTAGCTCCACGGCAGGCAGACGTGTCCCCATGGTGACAGAGGTGCGCGTTGAAATTCCTGCAGGTCTGACTGGTCTAACGCAGCTGTGCAGTGCTGAACAGCAATGCTTACGAGGAAATGCCATAGATTTTTTTAATCACAGACCATCTTAAATACAGGTACTGTATGTGACAGGGAGCGGGGGTGGCCACGGCTTGCAGCAGTCCTTACAGCTTCACTAGTAGATGAGGTCGACCAATGTACGATTTTACACATGATGGCCTAAGTGTCAACGAGACTCAAACGTATGCTGCAGGCACATAGCTAATCATTTGAATTTGTTGAAGTCTTTGACGGATGAGTCATATGTACAGTATTCATTCTGACTGTGTGCTTGGAGTCTGACTGTGCCATTTCCAAGCGGTGTCTATGTGAAGCGAATGTGGAATGGAGGCCTGCTACATTCCCTTCTCATGGCTGTGAATGAGAACACTGGCGTATAATGGGAGCAAAGGGGGAGAGTGATGCTCTGTAACATTACGTCCCTGTCTGTCAGATGCTTTCCGCTGCATCTGCGTTTTAGACTGTGTTTACAATGGAGCACAAATGGGTAAAAAAAAAAAAGAAAGACTTCTCGAATTTCTACTATCCCTCTTCTTCATTTAAATGAGATTTAAGCAAATCAGATCAGTCCAAACAGCATGTGGAATTCAGTAAACACTTTCATTAAGTTTCCCTTCAGAGGTGTTTATATGTGTGTTTGTGTGAGTGTGTGCGCGTGCGCGTGCACGTGCGTGTGTGTGTGAGTGTGTGTCTGTTTGTGTGTGCATGTCTGTGTATATGCATGTTTGTGTATGTGTGTGTCTCTGTGTAGAGGGTTCCTTTGGGATCATGGGGAATTTTCTGTGTCATTCCCATTGGATTTAGTCCTTATTTATATCTAAAGTAAACAGCAAGGACTATTTGTTGTAACATTGTTGATTTGAAAAGCTTGAAGGAAATTAGCTGGATTCTCTGTTGTGCTTCACATTACTGTCTATTTCCAGCAGCTTCATTTATACACCAGAGTGAATCCAGCTCATTACTCCAGCTGAATTACACTCCATTACATTTATAGTCAATTTGTTCTTGTGTCATTGTGGCCTTCATCACTGTGATAAACATGGTGCAAAGCAGATATTATCATCTCTGGATGCAGGCTCTGTGTTTGGCTAATCACTGCTCTCCAGGACAGTGGATGTCAGATGGCAACAAACAACAAATTATAACAGAGAAGAGATGAGACAATTAACCATAGACCAGCTTTAATTGTCTGTGTGAGGAATCTCTACACACGCAAACAGGGACATGCACACGCATAATCTACGCACACACACATGCACACACTCATACTTACACATGCATAGCACGTGCACACACACACACACACACACACACACACACACACACACACACACACACACACGCACACGTACGTGCACACACATAGTGAGAAAAACAGGATTTGAGCACACCCTTTTTTCTCTCTACATTCTTGGACGTGTGCCCCTGTATTCAGTGCTGGGGGGGAAGGAAAAATCCAGTTACAGGATAACCCATCTCAGTGAGCCCCGCCCACCCTTTGCCCCACCCCCCCCCCCCACACACACACAAGAGTGGAGGAGTTTCTCCTCATCACTGTCAAACTTTTGTTTTTCTCTGCTACTGCTGAATTGAGCAAGTGAACTAGGAAAGAGCTTTAAAGTTTTACCCTCTGATGGTAGAACGCTGGGTAGACTGCACAGTAAGATAAGAGTTGGGGTGAGTTATGATTGTTCATTTTTTATTTTATTTTTTTCTCGTCTTTGGACTATATTCTGCCTTTCTGTCGGCCAAAATCCAGGTAGAGCAGTGAACGCTGTAGAGAATTTCTCAGACTTCAGTGGTCTGGCACTAATCTGTGTTTACTCTAATCTGTGCCAAAAGCACTGACAGTACAGGACTGTATGGCCACAGCCCAGCACAGGTCCAAAGATCAGCCTTGAACAGCAGCAGTCTTCTTGCAAAAGCTCTTCTTTGCACTGTACACCTACAGGTATAGGCACAGCTGTACCAGAAAACAGGCTGACTGCATGAGTCCTGTTTGTTGTGTCAGGTGCATTTCTGTTCTTCAGAACACAGTTTAATTTTCAGCTACTTTCTTGATATTGCGCTAACAGCAGGGAGATGAATGCTATTTACGCAGCATATGCTCAGTTCAGAGAGAAAGGTGTCATTTGAAGGTTGCATTAACAACCCTGTCAGACCGCAGAAAGAAATCTCCTTTTGCAATCAGCCTCTTTTGATACGGTCTACTCTAAGGGTGGGAGCTTGTGTGGGTTGCCAGTCTGACACCAGTTTTTTTGTGACTGCTTCATTGAGTACTGAACATGTTGATACGGGATCATTCCTTTTTTGAGAGGTGTATATATGGATTTTATACAGTACATATGGATAAAAAAGAGAGACAGTTGCAAAATTGGCCGTGTTGCACTGTAGGAAACAGAACTCTAGATCATTAGGGGCAGTGGCACACTATGTGAGTGTGAGTTGTTGGTGTGATTTGTGCTTTAATGAAATTAGTCACATGTGTGCGTATGTTTCAGTTCTTTAGTCTCTTTGCTACTGTACATTGTGTGTCTACAAGGAACCATGGTAAATGGGCTAAACTGAAACAGCTGAACCACTGCGCTTGCCTTAACTTGTGGGCCTATTGAGCTTAATACTCTACTTATTCCCCATTTATACAGCTGGGTATTTTGCGGAAGCAGTTCAGGTTAGGCACTGTAGCCTGCTGCAGGATACAACAGCAGTGTCACATCTGAGATTCAAACCTGCGACCTTCACATTCCCAGTCCATGATCTTAATGCCACACTGTGGAGTGCCACTATAAATGACACTATAAATGCTACGAGTGTTCGGCATTTACACAGAGAAGCCCCCTTCAACCCCAGTACCTGATGGGTCTCTTTGTGTCCTGTGATGTTTGGTAAAACTAGCATTTCTGCTAGTCTCACTGAAGGGATTGAAACTCGACAGCGAGATACTATGCGCTTTTAGAAAACACGCTGACCTGAGGTAAACTTGTGTTTTTCCTGCCTGGAGGTTTTGCTTTTATTTACAGCCCCAGTGGCGAACTGAAAGGGGGTTTTTGTTCTGTCCCCAGAGCAGGGAGATGAAAGACTGGGGCACTTTCCACCACTGCGCGACGGAGAGTGCCCTTTAAGACTGAAAGCGTGCATGTGCTTGTTCTGTGCGCTGTGTCATGTACTAAGGTTTTGAGAGCTTGGGCTGGTTTTGTGTTGAGACTTGCTCGGGCTTGCTGAAATGTGCTGCGCAGGACTGCCGTGGTACTGTAACTGTAAGGTCACATTCTTGTAAGTTTTACACTAACTCCTATAACCAGCAGGGACATGCCATGTTTGCATTGTAAGTTGCTATGGATTAGAACGTCTGTTAAATACTGGTAAAGTAGAGTTCGGTTCAGACTCAAACACCTACCCCCTCCCCCCTCACTCACCTGGCATCCATTTTAACCACGTCTCACTATACCAGCATGTGCCATGCATTACAAAAGCTTGCGCAGTAATTTCACAGTAGTCTAAATGAGTTCTGTTTATCTTCATTACATTGAATTGTGTTATATTTCATTAAATTAGCGGAAACTCTTATCGAGAATTACTTCCAGTGACAGAGAACATAAGTTAATCCACCAGAGTTATGTGAGTAACTTTGTCAGACATGGCTAATAACACTCACAGAGAAATGGGAGTCTAATTGCAACAAAAATAAAGAGCTACATGTAAGTAAACTTATGCCAACCTAGAACCATAATTCAAATCATAGATTCATGGATAAGTTGCTGTAATGCAAATCATAGATTCATAAAGCTCATACCCATGTAAACCCATTTAGCATGCTTTTACAATATTAAAGTAATTAGTCTTCAATCGAAAAATAATGAAAACCGATTAATTGTATATAGGGCCTTGTTCATGGAAGGGGTATCTGCATAGATCGTGCTCTAAAGTAACAACTCGAGGGGCACAATTCCAGAATTAAGAGATAATTCAAAAATTGGGGAGAAAACTAAATTAAAAAAGAGAAAAAGTCATTTTCTTTCAGAATAAGAGGCACTATAGGCACTAGGGCAAAACAACCCAGTACGAAAACACAGTTGACAGCCCCGTCATGCTTTTAACACAAGCCACAGGCTAGCAGATATTTGTAATTCTAAGCAAAATGTGCCTCAAGCTGATTTTCCTCTCAACTATCCCAACAGGCTTAACGAGGTAATGGGGAGTTGCCATGGCAGCCAATGTTGTATAAATAAGGCCCACCATTTTCAGGATTTATATCTGATCACATGCTGCCCTCTTAGCAATATGTTCCGCCAAATAATTTTTTTAATTGGAATTGTAGGCTCTATAAGCTGGTAATTTGCATTTCTATAATGGTGAAGTTTTGTAGTACAGTGAAAACCCACCTGCACTTGAATCCTGATGTCACAGGCATAATAATATAATGAAAATACATCATTTTAATAAACACAAATACTCAGGATCCCCGGGAGCTTCGGTTGCTAAAAGTGCTCACCATAAAATTACAATGGACACTAAAGCCACAGGTTCAACCCTTGGTTGTGAAATTAGCCGACTACGACCGGAAGATTAAAGTGTCAGGACATGTTTGCCATACATTACTGCCGTTTAGTAGGCACTCCTATCCAGAGTCACCTGCAGTGCAAAAAGTTCTGGGATATAAGTGCAGTAATTCCCTAGAGAGGAAAAGTCCCAAGAGCAAGTGCAAGAAGTGCAGACTAAATTGACAACTTGTCAAATGCCCTATTTAACATAAAACTAAGTTACACAAATAATACAAAATTATATCCAAATGAGAATTAAACTGTTAAATGAAAAACAGCAAAGGTTACACATAATCAGGTGTCAGGGCTGGTAAATTTGCTAGAGAGGGTCATGGAGCAGCCAAGGTGCAGTCTGAAAAGGTGAGTCTTCAGTATGCATTGAAAAATGACCAACATCTCTGCTGTTCTGACTGCCGCGGGACACTTGTTCCACCACGGAGGGGTCAGAACAGATGGCGGATGTCACTGGGAAGTGGAGAGGGGGCGGAGCCAGATGTACCAAGTTTGCGGAAAGGAGGAGTCTGACTGGTGTTTACGGTTGATGATCCTCTGATGGGGCAGTCCTGGTAGGCTAGCACCAAGGTTTTAAATTTGATGTGAATGGTTACAGGTAGCGAATGGAGGACAGTGAAGAGTGGTGTGATGTAGGAGTCTTTTGGGGGGACACCTGGCTATTGCTGCAATTATCAACTTCCATTGCTGTTGTACCATATGACCTTATGGTACATGGTGACGGGATGTTGCCTAATGTCTTTTGCACTTTCTCTCTCTCTCTGTCTCTCTCGACCTCTCTGTCTCTTTTTTTTTTGGCTTATCTCTCTCTTTACTGGAATCTTCTAATTAATGTCTGGTTTAATGTCTTCCCTTTTGTAAATTATAAGTAGTCAGCCTACATTCCTTAGTGAATGTATGATTTCCACTGTTTTTCATATAATAAAATGATTTAATCTCAAGACTTGATTTAGACTTTGTTTTGGCTTGTTGGTTGATCCACCAGGTTACTGTTCGACTTACCTATTAACGAATTTGGCGATTTAATTGATGATTGTAATTTTTAATAATAATTATTAAATTAAATCACGTAAAACTTATTTTGAATGTAGGTTAAGTGAGGGGTTCTAGCACGCAATATCGCTTGTGTTCAGTATTCAGAGTGCCGAACGTTTTAACAAGGGCGCATTGACTGTTGGAACCGCTGGATTCAGAAAATACACATTTTACCTAATCCTCACTTACCCGACAATGGTCACTGAATCTAAGGGATGACGTAGTGCATGTGCTTTGGGTGCAGGTGGCACAGTATAGGATTCAGATTGTGGGAAATAAAAAACAACGGTGGGTCTAATTTTAAATCAAGAGCAGCTCCTCGAGTGGGACTCCTGGTGGCCTGTATTACCTGCAGCCCATGCTGTAAAGTGCTTCCTGCAGGAGTCTATATTACTGTAACGCCAATCCTATGAGGGATTCATTCAGCCGGCATGAGCCTCTTGAGCTAGGGGTGGGAATCGAGAACCCAAGTTGTCCGATTCCTCGGAATCGTACGCCTTCGAGCTTATCAATTCTCTTATCGATTCCAACATGTATTTCCGACAGCTACGCAAAACAAAGCAACGTCACGTCATGCGCGCCGTCGTTTTTCATTCAGTCAGCGCATGATGGCAGGCAGAGTTTGGCGCCCCGTTAAAAAATATAAAATGAAAACGTCATTTAAAAAAAACTAATTTAAGCTACTATCATTTAAAAATCAATAGAAAATGTGTTCGCGTAAGCTCCATTTTGTGATCCGTCTTGGGAAATAATCAACTATTCAACCGATTTGTGGAGTGTGTGGACTTCCCTCGGGAGCCTATAACCAACTACAAGTGTAAAACTAGCTACAGTGTTTTGATTGGCGGTAGACTAATAATTATGACAACGATTGCCTGCTTGGCGACGCACAGATGAATAGCCTAGATTTGGAAAGCGAATAACTAACCTAAATTAGCTAAATGAGAATCTTCAATCTTCGTCATCTTCAGCTAATAAGAGAAGCCAGCTTGCCTCAGGAAACGTTAAAGATCTCATCTTTCTTACATGTAAATGTAGGCCTATAGGCTAAATGAGATAGGGGAGAATGGTGACAGTTGAAACTGTTCTGATAATAGCCTACAGAAACCAACGCAAACGCTACGGTGCAGCTTTATGAAACGCCTAGGAGCTAAAAAGTGCGATCTTCGTTAGAGAATGAAACTACTAAATATCCCAATCACAGAGCAGCGGTTAAATAACAATATTTTAGCCATCTTTTTGGACATAACGTTAAACTGATCATTTATCCTCTCTTCTCGCGTCCTTTTTCATTATTTTCTGGTGTCTTATTTTCTTTGATGTCTTGATTTTTAAGCACTCGTATTGATCAAGCCAAATGACATTTATAATGCCATTTAAATTTACAGAATTATACAATTCTGACTTTTATTGGATTCTCTGCCACTTGTGCAGGCATAAAAATATAGCAGATAAATATTTTCCATGATATGACTAAGAAATATTAATGAAAAACGAATACTTTATACTTTATAAATATTGTGTCATTGAATCCATTTTAGATGACCACCCAATAGTAATAGTTGGTCTTTTAATATCCTGGGAGCAAATAATATTTAAGGAATCGATAAAGAATCGGATCGATAAGCGGAATTGATAATGGCATCGGTATCAATAAAATCTAACGATTCCCATCCCTACTCAGAGCCTGCTGGGATATAGGAGTGTGATGGGCTGAAATTGTCCCCTGGACTGGAAAGTGGAGACGGAATGAGAATCTCCGCCCTCATACCTCAGTTTCTGAACAGCAAAAATGTGGAGGAAGATGTGAGGATGAGGAGAACCGCAGTAAGGTCTACCATTTGATTAGAGATGGTAACCTTTCCCATTCTCGCCGGCACCAGCCTGTTCAGAGAATAAAGCACACCAGTATAATATGCAATTATACTGGTGTGCTTTACGAGTGCATGCCAGTATAACATGCGATTATACTGGTGTGCTTTACGAGTGCATGCCAGTATAGCATGCGATTATACTGGTGTGCTTTACGAGTGCATGCCAGTATAACATGCGATTATACTGGTGTGCTTTACAAGTGCAAGCCAGTATAACATGCGATTATACTGGTGTGCTTTACGAGTGCAAGCCAGTATAACATGCGATTATAGTGGTGTGCTTTACGAGTGCAAGCCAGTGTAACGTGCGATTATACTGGTGTGCTTTACGAGTGCATGCCAGTATAACATGAGATTATACTGGTGTGCTTTACGAGTGCAAGCCAGTATAACATGCGATTATACTGGTGTGCTTTACGAGTGCATGCCAGTATAACATGTGATTATACTGGTGTGCTTTACGAGCGCAGGCCAGTATAACATGCGATTATACTGGTGTGCATTACGAGTGCATGCCAGTATAACATGTGATTATACTGGTGTGCATTACGAGTGCATGCCAGTATAGCATGCGATTATACTGGTGTGCTTTACGAGTGCAAGCCAGTATAACATGCGATTATAATGGTGTGCTTTACGAGTGCAGGCCAGTATAACATGCGATTATACTGGTGTGCTTTACGAGTGCATGCCAGTATAACATGCGATTATACTGGTGTGCTTTACGAGTGCATGCCAGTATAACATGTGGTTACACTGGTGTGCTTTACAAGTGCATGCCAGTATAAAATGCGATTATACTGGTGTGCTTTACGAGTGCATGCCAGTATAACATGCGATTATACTGGTGTGCTTTACGAGTGCATGCCAGTATAACATGCGATTATACTGGTGTGCTTTACGAGTGCAAGCCAGTGTAACATGCGATTATATTGGTGTGCTTTACGAGTGCAAGCCAGTGTAACATGCGATTATACTGGTGTGCTTTACGAGTACAAGCCAGTATAACATGCGATTATAGTGGTGTGCTTTACGAGTGCATGCCAGTATAACATGAGATTATACTGGTGTGCTTTACGAGTGCATGCCAGTATAACATGAGATTATACTGGTGTGCTTTACGAGTGCAGGCCAGTATAACATGCGATTATACTGGTGTGCATTACGAGTGCATGCCAGTATAACATGCGATTATACTGGTGTGCTTTACGAGTGCAAGCCAGTGTAACATGCGATTATACTGGTGTGCTTTACGAGTGCATGCCAGTATAACATGCAAAGCCAATGTTCACAGCCTGCCCCTGTTTGCCTCAACAACACGCTGACATCCTCTACGCACCCCACCCCCCCACCCCCCTGAGCCCCCTCACACGGGAACTGAAAGGGGCCGAAATAGGGCCAGAAAAAGAATCTGCCAAGAAAGAGCCTTTGTTCCCTAACCAGTTAATGTCCACATGCTTCGGTTTAACAGGGTGCTGGCCCTTAATTTGCATGAGGGTCCAGGGCAGAGTAGATTTACGAGTGCAGTTGGCTGTACGCTAACGAGGAGCAGCTGACCTATCTCGATGAGACAGGGTATGAAGGGGGAGAGATGAGACAAGAACATCCAGACATTATCCAGACATTATCGCTTTAATCGCACCGCATACCTGTACTGCTCGTGCAGATGTGGGATTAACCTTTACACCGCTTACAAATTTACACTGCTCGTGTCAGCCTTAAATTAGACTACTGGTCTTGCAGCACAAGTTGAAAAATTTAGGAGCACACTAATGCATCCCAATTTGTCGATGTGCTCCTAAATTATTTTTGCAGTTAGCACACATCAATTTTCAGGATAAAATGCCCCAAAAATGGGAGCACTATAGAGCCCTGATAGTATCCACATGTACAGCTGTATATTTACTGAGGTAATTCAGGTTAAGTATCTTCACTTACACCTCGGAGCTCCTACAGTGTCTTCCTTGGGAACTGAACCTACCATTTAAATGAACATTCATCATCCTAAACGGCTGCTTTTCCCATTACAGGCCATAAATAGAAATATGGGCTTAGTTGAGGATATTAATGATTTTTTAGACTGTTTTTTTTAATGTGACAATGCTTTTTGGTTCAGCTATATCAGTAGGTCATCTGCATTGCTCCCAGTTTTTCCTGTAAACGTAATGGTTATCGTCTGTCAGATTGTCTGCGTTCCATAGCTGAACCACCGTAGTAATAGCCATCTGATTCTCCGGTAATGTTCCCTTGCTGTTTCGAGATGGCTTAAGATTAAAGTAAAAAAGAAATCCAGCTGAAAGCGTAGACTGTGTAGTATGTGTTTTGTCTGAACAAGCTTGTTTGTGCAGATCTTACACTCAGTGTTTGTGCATGTGTATGTCCATATGTAAATTCACATTCCACTTTCTTGCATCATGCGAAGTATGTATCATGTATGTTTTGTTTTGTTTGTGTGTTTCAGTATATTGGATGTGTCCATACATTATTTCATTTGTTGCTTTTTTTTTTTACCCCTTCAAAGAGGCCAACTTTGAATCGGCTTGTGGACTATAGCAGAATATGTGTTTTCTTGCAATACCACTGTATGTACAGGCGTCAAAGGTTAACACAACCACACTTCATAAAACATGCAACAGATTCATGTGAATCTAGTTTCATTGTAGGATCCCTGCTGCTGAGACTATAAGGTTATATAGGGGTATTTTATATGAAGTGCTTTGAAATATGTGGGCCTTTGAGCAGTGCTGAAAATAAGCTACCTCTTAGAATGTGTTTTGACCTTTTCAGAGGATTGCATTTTTACCTTTTAAGGCACTGGTGCACTTGTACTTCGTATAGTTAGTCTTCCGATAAACACTCTTAAGCTCTGTCTATCTTAGCGTTAAACATTCTGGCGATAGCCCATCTGTTACAAGATGGTTATAAATCCAGTGCATTGCAGGTTTTATAGATTCATAAAGAACCGTAGGGATTAGAGTTTCTTCTCCAAATAGTCATGTGATGAGGAAGTCAGCCTTTCAAATTAAGGATATGCTGAATTCATGTAATTCACCGAATAAGGTTTTTTCATAATTTTTCATATAGTATTACTGTGCAACATTAACTGCAACCCAACAGTTTCTTTCTCCTAGTTCTGCAATTTTATATGCTAGGGTAGACTGTTCACACACTTCTCTCCTATGTCTCTCTCTGGTACAAAGTACAAATTGAAAATGACTTTACAGTGAACATGCACAATGCTGTCAAAGCAAGTTTACCAATGTGAAATATGACACGATGAAGTAATCGCCCTCTCCCACTTCTGCTCTCTTTTCTTCTCATTGGGTTTATGCGTTCTCTCTCTCTCTCTCCGCTCCAGCTCTCGGCAGCAGCCCCAGTGACCCTTGCGGCCGTGCCCCCCCCAGTGCGAACAGTCGGGGGGGTGTAAATGGAAGAGACAGGGCCAGTAGGGCCTCACTGCTTCCCAAACCACCAGGTACAGTGGAGGAATCCTTCACCTGCATGCTATCGAACCGACACATCTCCGAATCTTTAGATTAGCTTCCACAGAGACATAAAAACATAACCCTTATGTTACAGAGTTCATACATATTGTGTACAATGGTGGAATTAACAGGCAGGAATTGCCCAGCTTTCGCTAGGAAAATAGCCATACGAAATGTGGGAGATATTTGTAAAACTGTGGTATCCGCCTCTGTATAGAACAGAACCCCAGATAAGATTTAGACAGTGGAAACTATAAGTCTTCCCTCATTTGACATGATTTTGATGCAAGTTCAGCATTGTCTCATGGTGTTTTCGGCTCAGAAGCCCCACTGTTCACTTCCTGGCAGAGTTAGATGTTGTCATGTTGTCTGGATTCTTGGTGGCTCAGTGAAGTGGATCTTGCAGTGTGCAGACCTCACGGCGAGGCAGTGAGAGAGTTCCCTCTATGTGCCCTAATCCCTGGATCATTCTGGATTATGACTCATCATGGTAGTGTGCAGGGTGAGAGAGAGTGACTCCAGTTTCTCATAAACAGCTCCTGCTTTGCAGGATGTGCATGTCACCAACGCTTCCTGGATTCACCCATGAGTCAAGAACATGTATGACAAAGGCGCACACTCCACACAGAACAGGGAATTCTGGTAATCCATGTTGGATCTCGCTGGCTGGGAATCTCGCCCTGAGTTATGAGTCAGCTGTTGTGGTGTCTGCTTTAACATGACGATGAGGATAAACAGGGGCTGGAGCATGTGGAAAGAGGATGGGAGGGGTTCTGTTCTTTAAGCCGCGTGACTTATTTTGCCTAAAGATGCCCAACATGCCCTTTTGCATAACAGTGTAGAGCAGCTGTTTCAGGTTTCACAAGGTGAGACTACTACAATCAGGGTGTGGATACAACAAACTGGGTTGGACCATTTGACACTCATTAATGCTTCGGAGCAGTGGGCCAACGGCACACTTACCAGAGATATGAGTAACTCTGATGCTTCCCATTGCCTAGTTCAGTGGTTCTCAAACTCGGTCCTGGGGCCCCCTTGTGTATGCTGGTTTTCATTCCAACCACAGTTGCACTTTTCATGTTTTGATGGATTATTTACCCTCTTTTTTTATTATGTCAGAAAGTATCTGTGCATGCCATGTAGAATAAATGTCCAATGTTCATATTTTGCTTATTGTGCCATATTGCAAACAATTCCATTAAAAGAGGCAACAAAACTGAGCAAATGAAAGGCCGGGGTGAATCAATAGGCTCCTAATTGGTGAAAGTGAAAGTGTGGACACACGGCCACGAAAACGAACCATTTGGTTGATAATGAACAATTCAAAGACAACGCAAATTGATAATGAGCCAAACCTGCATTGTGTTAATAAGGAAAAACAACAAAACAAAATTATGAAAGAACTTAAACACATGTATTCAACGACCTAATTAGGAACATATTGATTCAGCTCAGTCTTTAATTTGATCAGTTATAACATTTTGTTAACTCTTTTTATGTAGTTGTTTGCAATATAGCACAATAAGTAAAGTTGTGAACATAGGACATTTATTCTACATGGCATGCATAGCTATTTTCTGACATGATTTGGCTTAAGAGGGTAAATAATCCATCAAAACATGAAAAGTGAAATTAAGACAAATTAGCAACTTGTTAAAATTCTCGGATCGCAATTGTGATTGGAACGAAAACCAGCATACACAGGGGGGCCCCAGGACCGAGTTTGAGAACCACTGGACTAGTTGCTCATTAAAGCCTCTGCTGCCACCTTGTGTCCTTTTGCAACACTGCAGGCTTTGTCATATCTAAGCGTGGAACTTCTTTCAGTTAATCTTTTGCAACATTTATATTGTGGGATCTCCGTCTCCCCCTTGTCCGCAGTGCCTCCAAAACCGCCACACTTACAGAAATCCGTGAGTGAGCCCAGTACGCCAACCCCAGTCCCGCAAGGACCCCTCAAAGCCAGGATGGAGGACAAGGGAAGAGGGGGGGTGGCTGGGAAGGGCCGGGAGAAGAATTCCAAAGTTTTAGACCTCATCAGCCGGTTTGAGAACAGGTAGCTGCCAATTCCTCCTTGGGGCATGCCCCCTTATGTGGAGAAACGCCCCGTATATTGAAATGTTCACAAGAGACAGCTGCATATTAAAGGGATAGTTCAGAATTTTGGACATAATGTCTCAATTACGACTTACCCATGATGTAGTTGATTGATGGAAACCATTTTCAGCTAATTCCATGCTGTCCCTTTTTTTTTATTTTGAAGTCAAACTATCTTGAATCCTTTAATTTGTGCTGACCTATATTCTCTGTATTGACGGAGCTCCGCCGCTGTACTTTCACAGAGAATATAGGTCAGCACAAAGTAAAGGATTCAACGATAGTTTGACTTCAAAATGATGGTATAAACACTCAAAATAACCCAGATAGACTGTCGTCGTATTTTATTTGCTTTGGGTGCACTGTGGAGTGTTTAAGTGCATTTGGCAGTGGATGCTACCGGTTACCTTAGAGTTGCGCTAGCATTAGCAACGTGTGTATGTCCAAAAGAAGGGACAGCATGGAATTAGCTGAAAATGGTTTCCATCAATCAACTACATCATGGGTAAGTCGTAATTGAGACATTATGTCCAAAATTACGAACTATCCCTTTAATGCTTCATTGTAGTACATTTGGGTGTCAAAGCAAATTGAATTTAAATATCAATTATCCAGTGGCTTGCTACTATCTACTAGTAGTTAAATACACCTGGTTTTATTTGCATGGCTGTAGAAGAACACATCCCGACTGTAATTTAAAAAGTGTCCAAAAGTTATTCTGTGCAGTCATTTGTTCAAGTATGAATAATTTAGTTTGTATATTTTCAGCTTTGGTTTTAGCAGAATGTATACATGTTTATATAAATGCAACCCAGCTAAGACCAAGCTCATACCATAGCTACAGAGCTGGAGGTCACTCAGCGGAAGAGTCATTGAGAAAATGAGTATGATAGGTGCTAAAAATAAAGTTGCAACAATGCAAAACAACACCTGCATGGTCCCACAAGTAGAAGACCAGCTGCTGTGACTGCTTCAAGTGGTGCATAAAAACTAGACAACAGTGCAGAGAGCTACTGTTAGGCTCCTTCAGCCCCCTCTGACTCCTCTAAAAATCAATGCAGAATTGTGAATATTCTGTGCAAGTCTGTGCTACTCAGCAGTGAACGGCTGGTGTTTTTAATGTTCATATTGTGCAGGCCCGTGGGCATTTTGTAATGTTACTTCTGTAAAACGCGGCAAGGGGAAAGCAGATATTTTGCAATTTGTGGTATCGTGTTAAAACACCAGAGTGCCTTCGCACCTCTCACCATAGGAAGGTTTCTTAACAAGCTTCTGTTTCCCAAGTAGCATGTTTGAGAGGAAGGAAAAGAGATTCATGCTGTATGAAGCAGGAAATGTGTCCATGGCAGTGACACAAGTCTTATTAAGAGGCTTTATTTGTTTTATCATTTAAAGGGAATCATATTATTTAACAGAAAGTCAACACATTTTTTGTGTCTAGGCCCAAGCATGCAAACAATATTGGGGGCTAGATCAATCTTATGAGCTCTTTTTAATTCATTGGGTAACAGGAATTTTCTTACAACACACTGAGCAGTTGTTCATTTATCAAGCGTAATGTCACACTTGGGCTTTTTGTAAAAACAAAAACTGCTCCCATTCAGGGCCTGTCTATGGCTCCTGCAGTTCTCGGAGCATTTAAGGTCAGCGCCCCATTTTGTGAGGAAATGACAGCAACAGAAGGGTTATTTTTTGTTGCATTTCAATAATTTAAAGGAAAATGCGTTTCCATGGATGGAACTGTGGTCAGCATCCAGCCAGCCCATCACCATCAGATTTGTCTGCGGTTTTCTCATGTCAGAGAAAACCAAAAACAATGGAACCCTAGTGGCACTCCCTGGCCCTCTCTGGCCTGGCACACTGCTCTACAGAACATTTCCTCATGACACAGTCCCGGAGCGGGACTCTGGCATTCAGAGAGCCATTTAACATGCTGTCATCCGCGGGCCAGTAGAAGTGTGAGATTGTTAAATTGAGTGTCATCTTTAGTGTTTTTCCAATGGAGAATGATCACATGTCATTAGTAACACAGCCGCTACAGAAGATGCTGGGGCTGATCGGTTAGTTACCTGAATATCTGCCACACACCAGTCGTGTACAGTTTGAGACCACCATGGTTCATTTTACCCTTTAGTATTATTTCTTTTATTTATGTCAATATGACTTTGATTATATCCTGGTGCTAAGGACGAAGCAGTGTGTTTGAATAGTGGCAGGGTCAAGGGAAAAGTAACTTGCTCCGTGGTTTATTGTAAAGAGGGTGTGTGGCTGTCTTGTGTGTGTTTATGTGTATGTGCGGGGGAGAGGGGAGGGACAGAGAGAGTGTAAGAGAGAGCACTCTTAATGGCGCCGTGGGATTATATGTTACAGAGGGTCATAGATGACTGGTATCTGTGCTGAGGCGGGAGATTCAGTGAGTCAGGAGACCGATTACTGTTCTGTAGGTGTGCGGTTTGGGACGTCAGGAAACTGGGCTTGTGTCCTGGATGCCCAGGTGCCACGGTGGAACGCCGGGTACTGTTTATTTTGTTATCAGAGCGCTGCTCTGAACCAGAATCATCCCGGTCAAAACCACATCTGATGGAGGTCCAACTTTTCTATGGTAGGTTACCCTGGATGCAAGCATCCTGTGTTTAATGCCTGTAAACATTAGTCAGAAGTAGAGTTGATCCCCTTCATCTTTAAATAGCCTCTTCCTGTTTGTGCAGACGGAGGCAGTTAGCACAGGCCAGACAGCTCCTGTGCTCCCCTGGTGTCTGTATTTATGAGCCTATAGGCCTCCTTAACCTCAAAGACTCACATACCTCATATTTTTACAATTTATCCATTTATGTGGACAAAAATTCACTGCAGCAGTTTGTGGTGGGTAATTTATTCAAGGCTAGCATGGCAGAAACCCCGCCTGGGAATTGAATGTGCAGTCTTGTGGTTGCAAGCCCAGTTCCTGAAGCTCTGCGCCACAGGGCCGCTTCCTGTAGGTGCCGTTCAGTCAGCAGGAGTCTGAGGTGGAAGCAGGTGATTAGGGATTGGATCTACGGTGGCGGGGGAAGGGGGTGTGGGCGGATCTGGGGAAACAGCTGGAGCCCTGCTCTGTGTGTGCATGTGTGAGCGTGCATATCTGTATGTGTGTGTGTGTGTGTGTGTGTGTGTGTGTGTGTGTATGCATGCATGTGTCTGTGTGTGTGCATGCATGTGGGTGTGTGTGTGTGTCTGTGTGTGCCTATGTGTGTGTGTGTGTGTGTGTGTGCATCTGTGTGTATGTGTGTGCGTCTACCTGTCTGTGCCTGTGTGTATGTCTGTGTGTGTGTGCCTGTACGTGTGCGTGGGTGCCTGTGTGTGTGTGCAGAACTAGGGCAGTGGGGGATCTCCAGGGACCCACTGCAGTGTTGCCCTACCCGTCCATTCTGTCCTTTTCTCAGCTCCTCCCTTCTTCCTCCTCCCCTCTGTTCCCCCTTTCCTGCTCTGCCCCACACACTTGCATTTCCTCCACAGACGCGCACACACTCACAGGAGAGGAGGAAGTTGTCACTGCTTTATTTAGAGCATATAACACCATAGAGCTGAACTGCGCTGTACATCCCACCCTTTCTCTCTTTCACTCTGACTCTCTCTCTCTCCCCCCTTCTCCATCTCTCTCTCTCTCTCTCTCTTTCTGGCAGCCCAGGATTGCTTACCACTGCAGACTGAACACTCTCCCCCCCTCTCCTCCTGACTGTCTCTGTCCATCCTCATCCCCCTCTCTCTTCGTCCGCAGCCACGGCGAGGGAAAGAGGGACGGCGGCTCCACGCTCAAGCAGCCCGCCAGATCGCCTAACCACAGCGCCAACCTTTGGGCGCCCCACAGACCGCAGGACCTCAGGCAGCAGGAGTGCACGGACGAGGGGTCCCTCCCCGGCACGCCTGAGAATGCCCACAAACACGCGGCCAATGGGGTGCTAGCCCAGATGGACAGGGGCACGAGAGAGCCCTCTCTCAGCGGGCCGGAGCGCACGGGCCTCAGGACAGACACAGCCCTGGTCAACGGGGAGGAAACGGACGCCGATACACAACCGGGCGTAAATGATGCCCGGCCCCAAACGGACAGGACTGACGCCGGGGCATCTGGAGGGGAGGAAGAGGAGAGTGACGCACAGGAAGACTCTCAGAATGAAGGGAGGAAGGAGGAAGGCGGTATGGAGCAAAAGGTAAGCGGGGAGGGGCGTGCCGAGAGGAGCAGACTGCAGACTGGAAAAAGAGAGCGGGGGAGAGAGAGAGAAAGAGAGAGAGAGAGAGAGCGAGAGAGAGAGAGAGAGAGAGAGAGAGAGAGAGAGCGAGAGGGGAAACCCACAAGTACCTGCAATCCACTGCTAGCCTTCGTGTTTTGCCGGGTATCCACAGCTCAGTCACTCCGAGCGCATGCCAGCCAGACAGAAAGGGCTTGGAGGAACTAGCCGCATGCCGCTACTTCTGCTGAACAACAGCATCGGTTTAAATAGCACACAAAAAATGCAAGTCATCCCCAGCACTGCGGGGAGTGAGCTCTGGGTTTGTGTTTACTGAGTCCTCTTTGTTCCTCTCACATTACCCCCGCCGTTAATTTAGCAGCCGCGCTCATCTGAACTAGTGCAGGTTTCAGTGTGTACAGAAACGAGAGACCTTGCTCAGCGTCATTTGAGCAGTCCACAACAGAAAAAACAGGGTTGGCTACAGCTATGTGATTATAAATATCAAGGCTCTGATGCTGTTTATTTATAGGGGTGTTCCAGTGGTCTGCTCTACCTCACACAAACGGTTCGCAGTCAGTCTAGCATGAGCAGTTTTGGGTCGTAGATTGTAAAGTGCCTTTGCTAGCCAGGGTAGGATAGACATGGATCTTCCAAAGTATGAGGGTTTGTCATGTTGTGTGCCGCCCCCCTCCCTCATCGCAAGTGATATGTAGGTTTAGGAAGCCCTACGCTGCTACAATGAGTATTTCTCAGAACAGGACTTGAGGAAGCCAATGTGGAAATAGTTTTCACGTATTTTCTATCTGGTTTTGGTTGGGTACACTTACTGCTGTTTGCTGTTTATATTTGCACATACATTTTGCATTTTGTTCTACTTTGAAGCTACTCAAAAGATTAGCTTTGAAATCTCAAATGCGCAGAACAAGTTCATTTCCAGTACAATTGTTAATGTTTGTCGGCTGCCAGAAAAAAAAGTGTTAGTTCAATTTAGATTTCTGAGAAGAAATCTGAGCCTTTTAAAAATCACAGGGTGAAGCATAGCATAACCGTAGCATTTTATTCTATTATACCTTTGCCTTGATCTTTCAATTACTTACAATAACAGAAATCTCCACGCTAAGTACACTTACCCTCACTTTAGGCCCTTCCACAGTGCATCCTGGGAATTTTTGGGGAAGAGATTTTAAAGAATGTACATTTTGGGCCTGATTTTTTTGCATGTGCAAAACCTTGTAACACACGCTAAACAAATAACACAACCTATGATTGGTGAAAAACAAATATCATAACCAATCATTGTTCGTGTTACTGGTTTTGCTTGTGCTAAAAGGTTTTGCACATGCTAAAGGTCTTAGTATATCTGGCCCTTTATGCAAAGTATGTAAATTTTGGAATGTTCAATAGATTTTCTTATTATTCATGCAGACAATAATTCCAAGTTTTAGGACAAGGTCCTTAGGAATAGGTCTTAGGAATATGTCTTTTTGAACCTTGATCCCTGAGTCTCCCTAAGACTTCTGCTGCCCTTAGCATTGTGTTTATACGGAGGCCCGGATTGAATGCAGCTCTCTGTACAAGTAAAGGGCTTCAATGTGTTGTCACTTCCACTTTTGGAAGGGAATAGGGTTTTGTCAGTTAAGTCTTGCTCCAGTTGGTAATGGGAAAAGGGAAATGTATGAGGGTTGTGGTGTTAGTGGAGCCCAATTTCACACAGAACCTCAAAATAGTGTACATTGTTCATTTATACAGGAAACCCCACAGTAGTTCAGTATTATCACAATAGGTCTTACTTTATGTGTGTGGTGTGTGTGTGCGTGCATTTGTGCATAAGAACTGTAACTGTTGGGCAAGAATGTGTGCATGTGGTGTGTGTGTGTGTGTGTGTGTGTGTGTGTGTGTGTGTGTGTGTGTGTGTGTGTGTGTGTGTGTGTGTGTGTGTGTGTGTGTGTGTGTGTGTGTGTGTGTGTGTGTGTTTGTGTTTGCATGAGTATGTGCGTACGTTCCTGCATGTGTGTATGTTCACTATTTAGTAGTTCAGTATTGAAACTTTAACCTTCATATGCAGTATTGTTTCAACTTCTTCAGAACAGCTGTGGTCTTGTTTTTTGCCACACTAAAGTTAAGTGGAGGCATCTATCTTCAGTTTATAACTCCGTTCCCTGCAGACTAATGCAGCGTTGTGCCTGTATAGTGCTAGCACTATATAGCACTGACTGCTGCGTACTTAGGACAGTTAAAGTTATTATTGCCCACCAATAGACTTCCCTTAATTCAACAACCTCACCTCCTTAAAACCCACCGCTCCCTCCAAACCATGCCTGTTCTCTCTCACTCCCCTGTCCAACCAATGGTTTGTGAGGTTCTAGCACCAGTTTGATGATACATCATAGCCTATGGACCAACTCACAGCTTCTTTTGTCTTGTGAAGGAGAGCGACGAACAGAAGCTGTATAAGATTGCCAGTGAGCTCTTGCAGACGGAGAAGGCTTATGTCAATCGACTCCACCTGCTCGACAAGGTCAGTGTGTTGCAGGGGTTCAGGGGTTCTCAATGCCTAGACGTTTTGCATGGTTTCTGCAAATTCACTGACAGTAATATGGAGAAGGTCTGCAATAGTGTCTCCAACTGAAAAGTCTATTGTATTGTACTATGGTTTATACCCCTGCTGTTCTCTGCATCATTGTGGTAATTAATAATTAATTAATTAATTGCATAGTTTTGATAGTGATGCTTTACATTCCTGTGTGCGTGTGCGTTTGTTTGTGTGTGTGCATGTCTGTGTGCGGACGTGTTCTCCGGATGCAGGTATTCTGTGACAAATTGATGGAGGAGGCGAGAAAAGGAACATTCCCACTAGAAGTTGTGAAGAACATCTTCTCCAACATCTCCTCCATCCACGCCTTCCACAGCCAGTTCCTGCTGCCGGACCTGGAGAAGCGTATGGGCCAGTGGTGAGCATGTGCCCCTGCTTCTCTTATACCCTCAGGGAGGACAGCATCTTCTCACATCACTGGTCATTCACAGGCAAAATCAACAACATTACATGTCCTTAACACAATTGCCTGTTTAGTAATGGCTGTGTATAGGCTCTTTGTAAGTGTTGGGTTGCTACACACTTGTTGTGACATGAAGGGGTGGATCCAGGAAGAAACAATACTGAGCACAGTTTGTGCTGCTAAATGCCTAAGAGCTGCAAACAGTACGCATGCCGTATTAATGACAGGTCCACTTAAGTATCGGTGCAAATCAAGTAACTACACAATAGCATGTTTCATCTGCTCTGTTCCATTAGCTTACAATTGAGCTCATGCCTCATTGCAGTTGTCTGAGCATTTACTCATAATGGGCGGTGGTGCCAAGTTATCTCTGAATAAAGAAGTAATATTTTGGTTTTATTCACACTTGTTTTTGAAGTTGAGACAACGCTGATTCAATAACATTCATTGGAAACTTAAAAAGGGAGTCATTTTAATTTGGTGCACAAAAAAGGTGTGTGAATGATAATTACTAAAAAAAAAGGCACCTTTGAACCACAGACAGGATTAGTTCAATAACCAGCAAATGCACGTCCTTCAGTGTTTCTTGGGACAATGATCTCAACTCATAGAATTGTACCATTTTGCATTAATTAATTTTATTAAAGTAAATATGGTAGAAGGACATATGAAAGTAGGCTAGGTCTAAATATTTGTCTCCTTACAATGAAGTAGTCTACTTAAATTACAGCAGACACACACATACACACACCCTCTTTTCTCTATCTCTCACACACACACACATACACACCCTTTCTTTCTCTCTCACACACACACACACACACACACACTTACTCCTTCTCTCTGTCCCTTACAGGGCCTCGATGCCTCGCATTGGGGACATCCTGCAGAAGCTTACTCCTTTCCTCAAAATGTACGCAGAGTATGTGAAGAACTTTCACAAGGCCATGGAGCTGCTGAAGCAGTGGTCTGAGCGCTCGCCTCAGTTTAAAGCCATTATTCTAGACATTCAGGTGTGTGCAGCATGCTCTCCTAATTTACACACAACCATAGTGTGGTCATGGCTGCATGAGGACACCTTTACTGGTGAGACATGCTCAGAGTGACATACAGTGTCTGTCACTCACTGACCTGAGTGCTCTTGAACATTGTGTAATCTCCACTGTATTGTATAACCTCTAAGGGCCAGAAGAAGATTTTCTTTGAATGATCTCTGTGTTCAGCCAACGGATTTGAATCTGAAAGCCTCATGATAGACATGGTACAGGGTGATCATTTTCATGTAAGAGGCTAATTGCAGTGGTCCAGTCACTTTAACTAAATAGGATGTTAAAGTACGTACTAATGCAAAGCTATATCCATATATATATTTATCCTGTTCTTGCAGTCTTATCAAGGAAGTTTTGTGACTAATTGAACATTTTGTAGCTTGGTTTTACAGAGCAGGAAACAGCATTGTGGTCACATTTACATCAGCTGCCACTGTGGTTAATCCACAATAATGCTAAATATTGGTCTTGTAAATGTAAAGCAAAAGTAAAAGGAACTGGCAGCTCTTGAACCAACAACCTCTAGACAGGAGCAGCTGGGGCTGAGGGGCTCGTGAGATGGTCTTGGGGCATTCACAGGGACCGAGGGACACATGAGATGGTCTTGGGGCTTTCACAAGGACTGAAGGGATCAGCTGAGATGGCTTGTGATTGATTTTAAGTGATTATGAAATGAAGAGCACCTGAAAGCCGTAACAGTATGGAATGTATCAAACTGATAGAACATAATTAAGTTCAAAGGTTTGTTGTTGTGTGTCAGATTGAGTTTTCTGCATAGTTGAGTACTGGGTAAGATTTATGTCGTGTGGACTTGCACTGCATGTACACAGGGGTTGTAATGATACATTTACAGTTTCATTGCCACAGTGCTGCTATACAGATTTTGCTGTTTGTGTGCTGCTGCGTAATGGTCCAGTGTTATGTTGTTTGTGGTGTGTAATGCTTTGTAATGCTGTGCTGTGCTGTGTTACAGAGCCAGGACGTGTGTGGGAATCTGACGTTGCAGAACCACATGTTGGAGCCAGTACAGAGAGTGCCTCGCTACGAAATGCTGCTCAAGGACTATCTGAAAAAACTCCCCCAGGATGACTCGGACCGTCGTGATGCAGAAAGTGAGTGAGGGAGTGATGGCCGGTACAAGCCATGACAATATTTGACAGCCGTTTTACCTTCGCCTGTGTCCATCCATGAGTTTTTTTTCTGTTTTTGTAAGTGCCATTCTGTTGTAAGCTTTGTCTCAAGGCCAAAAGATAAGTTGCACAATGTGCGAAATAAATGAAATCCATCAGTATGCAGTACCAGAAAAGTATTGTTTTACTCTGTCAACAGTCTTAACATTGTTTGTGCGTCTATTTAATTTCATCCCCTCTTTTATGTAACAGTCATTTCATTGTTTCGCACTGTTGAACACCTCATAATTACTCTCTAGTTATATAATTAGTCCCATGTCCGTCCTGGTTGGCAAGCAATTGCTGAACTTGGAGTGCCTACAGAACGCTGATAGATAAGCTGAACTGAAATTCAGTTTGCCAGCCACGTGCTTGAAATTTTCTTCAGGCCCTAATTATGTAAACTTCATCAGCCAATCCATGTGCCATCAATATCAGGATACCTGCACAGTGCACACCATGGTGTCCTAATAAACTTGGTTTGCTACTGTCTGAGCTCAGTAACTTCTCTCAATTCCTGACAAGGACACCCAAAACTTTGATGAACAGAAACACTGTTTATTTCCTTTCCTTGTTTTCACTGCCTGTTTCCAAGATTTATTTGTGCGTTTCAGTCTTCAGTTCCTGAATTTGAGGGAGGTTGTTAGTCACTGTGCTTTTGTGTCTCTCCTTCAGAGTCTTTGGAGATCATCGCCATGGCAGCCACACACTCCAACAGCGCTATCCGAAAATCAGTGAGTTTGACCATTCTGATAACTGCCATTTACTAAAACTGTTATTTACTAAAACATAACTATGTGTCCTATGCATGCATATCCCTCTTGGCTAACTAATTTTCTGGCTTTCTGTTGTTTCTGAGGCTTTTTTTACTGTCCACAGCTGGTACAGTGTCACTCCATTGTGTTCTGGTCAATTAGCACATCCTCTTCCTCTCTCTATCCGTACAGTCTTGGGAAGTGTTACATAGAGTGCCACCTTGAACAGGAGATGCTGTCTTTTAATGCATAATTCAGTCCTAAAGGGGCGGTTTCTTCGTTTCTTCCTGCTTTGCTTAAAGCCTCCAGGCTATGTCTATAGTGCCACCCAGTGGCACTCAGTTTTGGTGTAGAAGTGCTGTATGTCACGTTATAACCCTGGTTCAGGAAGGCAGGGTAATGTGGATCCTCTGGTTCATAAATACTTGTTGAGAGGGGACATCACCAGGTACAGACAGACTCTCCCCAGCTGGCGTGAATCCATGTCAATTGAGTTATAGTCCTTGTCATTGACTCCTCCTTGATTCAAACAATCAGGTTTAGGCAGGATAACATTGGGGTTGCAGTTCAGGGATAGTAGAAACCATCCTAGTAGAAACCATCCATGCCAGAGTGAGCAGAGTGCCATTTGTCTTTCAGGACAACCTGAAGAAGCTGCTGGAGATCTACGAGATGCTGGGAGAGGAGGAGGATATTGTCAACGCTTCCAACGAGTTCATCAAGGAGGGCCACATCCTGAAACTGGCGGCCAGGAACACTTCAGCTATGGAGAGATACCTCTTCCTGGTAAGGACCTGCAGGGCCGCTGCACAGCTGAGGGGAGGGGAGGGTGGGAGGGGTTGGGTTGGGTTGGGCTTTCAGGCTAATTGAACGGATGGATGGATTCCACGTGTCTCATGGCTGCAATGACCTTTAACTTCCCCCTCCCAGTTCAACAACATGCTGCTGTACTGCGTGCCCAAGTTCAGCCTGGTGGGTCAGAAGTTCACAGTGCGCACACGGATTGGGATTGAGGGCATGAAGGTCCTGGAGACCTCCAATGAGGACTACCCCTACACCTTCCAGGTGTCCGGCAAGGAGAGGGCCCTGGAGCTGCAGGCCAGGTAAGGGTGGAATTTTATTCCCCTCTATGCCCCACACCCTGTCATACACTACATAATGGCAGTGCATTACTATTTATGTATTTATATTAAAAATTATTTTTTTATACCTTCCTTCTTTCAGGTCGGAACAGGAAAAAGAGGACTGGATAAAGGTAGCTTTCATGTTCACAATTCATAACAATATTTTGCCATTCACTAGCAGGCTATGTGGGAAAACCTGTATGTACAGGTATGTCCATAGAGAATGCTTTGTAAGTTGGAGGGGAAACTTAAGCATGAATACATAAACAAAAGGAAATTGGTTATTGCTAAAATTGAAGCTTCATACATTCCCCTGTATCTTACAGGCTTTCCAGGCGACAATAGAGATCTTCCACCAGAAGAATGAAACATTCAAATCTGCCTCCAAAGAGGTTGAGGAGGTGTCTGTAAGTGTTGCAACTCTCCCTATTACATTTACTTTACATTCATTCAGCAAATGCTCTTATCCAGAGCGACTTACAATGAAGGAGAAAGTAGATTCACTGGATTAATATGAGCAATAGTGTGAGATCTGGCTAAGAACATTCCCAGACCAGCGAGTAAAGATGCAGGCAGTCATGCAAGTTAACTATGCTAACCAAGAACCAAAGTGCACATTTTCTGACTATATTCAGGCCCTAAGACAATAAACATAAAACCATAAAAAATATAACCTAAAACAATAAAAATATCATAATCTGAGATGCAGTCCAAAGAGGTGGGTCTTCATTCTGCGTTGGAAGATAGGAAATGATTCTGCTGTCCTGGCCACTTTGGGAAGTTCATTGCAACACTGTAGGGCCAGTAGAGACAAGCATCCTGACTGGAATAAGTGACCACGCAAGGAGGGGAGAGCCAGTCACCTCAAGTTTGCAGAACTAAGGGATCTGGCCAGGGTATAACTTTAAGATTTATTTGAAGTATGGTGGAGCTGTTCTGTTCACTGCTCTGCAGGCTAGTAGCAAGGTTTTACGCTTGAAGCGAGCTGTAACATGTTGCCAGTGAAGTGAGATGTGGAAGGATGTGACAAAGATTGTAGTCAAGCAGTGCAGCTGTGTGGTGCAAGGGAATTGCAGTAGTCCTGGGTTGCGAGTACCAGCCCTTATGGAAAAAGAATATACTGCAGTATATTGTAAATATGTCAAAATTATCGTCACAATATATTTAAAATATACTGCAGTATATTACATTTCCATAACGGAGGGCCTGGACAGGAACCTGTGTAGAGTAGGTGGTGGGGAAGGGGTAGATGTTGTTTAGAAAGAATCTACATGCCCAACTCATTGCAGCTACATGAAGAGAGATTGAGCTGGTCATATAGGGTTACGCCAAGGATTATTGCGAGGACTTGGCAACAACACCTCAGTCTTACCCAGGATAAGCTTAAGATAGCGATCCATTATTAAGTGTGAGATGCCGTGAGATGCAAAGTGAGACCTGAGTGTCAGGTGGAGGGAAAGAGAGGACAAGCTAAGTATAGACAGCATAAAAAATGGTTTGAGAAACCATAGGACACGACAGACCCATATAAAGGGAAAAGTATGGAACCTTTGGGGGACACCTGAAGGAAGGTCCTGAGCAAATCGCATCCCAAGAAATCCGACAGCATAGCCCAGAGATGTAGGATCCAATCCAATTCAATCACTTCTGAGTGAGATCAGGGTATAGAGGAGGAGCATGTGGTCTACTGTGTCTGAAGCTGCCGAAAGGTCCAGTAGGATTAGAACTGAAAATAAAGATGCATGCACCCAGGGATTTTCAAGTTTAACTCTTTGACTCTTCTTGATACTCTTGACTCTGTGGGTGTTTTTCCTGTGTTTGTTTTCTTAGACGGCAGAGCTGGGGAAACGTGCTCCCCGCTGGATTCGAGACAACGAGGTGACGATGTGCATGAAGTGCAGGGAGCCCTTTAATGCACTGACGCGCCGTCGACATCACTGTCGAGCTTGCGGCTTTGTGAGTCAAACTAATAATTTTCTCTGTCATTTCTCACCAGGAAAGTTTCACACTAGCTTTTAATTACCTGCAACAAAAGTAGGATTTATAATCTACTCCACAGATGTGGTTTATTCTCTGTGAGAAGCACCCAGATAACCGAGCAAGTGTATGGTGCAGACAAGAGAGAATGTACCTATCCTTTTCCTTTTTCAGAATCTAGGTCAGTCACAGGTTTGATAAAGGCCTGCTGATGATCTGTGTTTTAGGTGGTATGCTGGAAGTGCTCAGATAACAAGGCTGCCCTGGAGTACGACAGCAACAAGGTGAATAAGGTGTGCAAGGACTGCTACAACATCCTGATGGGCAGCTCAGAGAGTGAGGACCGAGCCGAGTGCAAGAAGAAGGGTATCCTGGAGGTGAGGATACCTGTCCCAGCTTTTCACAGGGCACGCCCCTTACCTGTACAGTTTTACTAAGGACACGCACCTTACTGTCCCAGCTTTTCTAAGGACACATCCCTTACCTGTACAGCTTTACTAAGGACAAACCACTTACATGTACAGCTTTAGTAAGGATACGTGGACTAGATTCAATGTTCATGTCTATGTATAGCTGCTACATTATGATAGAACTGTATCTTATTAGACTTGTTTGGACCTTCACTACACACTTATTGTACGTTGCTTTGGATAAAAGTGTATGTAATGTACATAATATAATGACATTCCACTTACCTGTACAGCTATACTAAGGACAAACCATACTCCCAGTGTTACACAGGGCATGCGCCTTATCTGTTTTACTAAGGACACGCCCCTTACCTGTATGAAATGCATCCTTTCGCTGTCACAGCTGTACATGTGACACACCCTTTAACTGCTCCAGCAATAGTATTCTGTGAACAGTATCCCCCCCCTCCTCCCCCCCAGATCGAGGCAGCGCAATTCTCAGGGAGTAGCATCATGTGTGGCTTCCTGCAGTACAGTGAAAAGACCAAGCCCTGGCAGAAGGCGTGGTGCGTCATCCCGCAGAAGGAGGCAATGGTGCTCTACCTGTATGGTGCGCCGCAGGTGAGAGCACATACCTGTTCTCTATTGATGTGAAGCTGGGGCTCCTTAAACCGCTAAACGGGCAGTACAATCTTAAACTATTTCAAAAGCAGTGAACCAACAGGATGTCAGTGTCTTGCTCTGAAGAGTGAAGTGCTTTGATGGTTCATAAGATTGTCAGCACACGAAAGCTCCTTCCAATGTGGCACTAATCTCGAGCACTATCAATGTTCTTTAGCCGACAGCTCACCAGTGTGATTCTGTTGACATTATACAGTCAATATTATTTGCAAGCCCATCTGTTTTGTGGGAAATGCAAATGCGCAGAGCTATTTTAACCAGACCCCCTTCTCTTCCCCACTCTCGCAGGATGTGAAGGCCCAGTCCACTATTCCCCTGCTGGGCTACAACGTGGATGACGCTCCTCGCCCGGCTGACCCGCCCTCCAGCTTCCGCCTGTCCCAGTCCAAGTCCATCCACAGCTTCGCGGCCGAGACCGAGGAGCTCAAGCAGCGCTGGCTGCGGGTTATCCGGGTGGCGGTAACAGGTGAGGTGCCTGAACCGCTGCCGCCACCCACTGAGGGCGGCATGGGGGATGTCGCCCTGGAAGGAGGGCCTTCCCCCCCTAAACTCCCACAGACACCCCCACAGGCACTCTGAACATGGGCCACAGACTCTCACATATGAACACACACAGGCTTTGCCTCCCTGCTGTAGCGGCTGCCCCGCTGTGTCCACACGACACTCGCAGTGCCCTCTAAAGGCTCACCGTCCCCCTGCAGGAAGTGGACTAGAAGGATCTGGAACTGCAGAACAATCAAATCAACACTACGCACGAGGACGAGTCTGCGGCTGCCTCCCCTCAACAGGGGTGTCCATGAGAGAGGACTGTCCCTGCACCCAGGACCTCGACACGCTCCCTGTCTTGACTACTGTAGTGCCTGCCTCAATGTGACCTGAATTTTTTTTAAATTTTTTTTATAGATCCGGTGCTGCAGGTCCTAACGTCATAAACAGGTTGTTTTTTTCATGCACCGCAGCCTGTTACTGTACATAACGCTAGCAAGCCTATGAATATAGTCTTCTCTATTTTTACTAAAAGGAACAAATGCATTTTTATGTATAGAGACAAAAGTATGAAAAGACATTGACACCTAGATTCAGTAGAAGCAGATTCACCACAGTGATAGCACCAAGCTTTTCTCCCAGCAGACTGGCACCATCTGGGCTCAACAACAGCTGTAGAATCTGAGTCCCTTATAGATGCCTGCAAAGCAATTCACAAATAAGATTCCAGGGGTTCCAAATTTGAATTACAATTTCCTCATAGGCTAAATTGTACCACAAAAGAATGGGCAGTCAAAGTTCTGATCAACTGAGCCTTTCCCTCTTCCTGTGGAGAAATGCCAGGGCAGATGGAGTATGTCCCATGGGGCCTGACCAGGGACTGTCACATAGGAGTGCAAGGCATCATGGGTAAAACTGCAGCACTGCTGCCACATCGCTGAGAATACATGTTTTTGTTTTTCTTCAGACATACCCCTTGACTGTCAGGCAAGCAGAAGTCAGAGATGAATGTGTGTTGTCATTTTATGACCACATAATTATTTAGAGTCAAAAATATTTTATTGCTGTTATTAAATGTTTCGTCTAAAAGTTTCTGAGCTGTGACTGCACATGAACACAGGCACAAAGCACAGCCTCATGGAAGTATTGTAGATGGAAGAAGATGGTTGTCTAGTATAGCTGTAACCACTCCGCTCAACTCCAACGTTGTAGACATGTACACATTTATTATGGTGTTTTCTATGTTAGCTAACACACAGTGTAAGATAGTTTTGATAAGACTACTGAGGACTGGACTGTGTGTCAGACATGGGCCCCTCCCACAGAAAGGCACAATCAAGGACTATAACCCTCAGCCAGCTGAGGGTGAAAAACCGATGTACATGTACCATGTAAATTTTTTAAAATACTGTAATTTTATTATTTAAAGTAATTTATAGAATAAGTGCATGGTCAAAAGAAAATTGGCACAATTCCTTTTTTTAAATCCCTTACCTTTCCATTGGGTGTTTGGAGTTCTCGGTGAAGCCATAGCAGCTGCCGTATGTGAACTAACATGCTCTTTTTAATATATATAAAAATGTTTTCTCCAACATTGCATCTTGATGCGTATGAAATCATTCCTTCATACACCAATGACCAGACCAATGTCCTCATACACAGTACTTTATACACCAGTGGTCCCCAATCCTGTTCTGGGAGATCTGCTGTCCTGTATTAGTTTTCACTCAAACTCTTAACAAAGTACTTCTCATTCAACAGCTGGGCTGTGTCTGAATCAGAGCCCTATCTACTGCGTCCTGTCTCCTGTGTACAGTGTACTGGCACGTGTGCTGTTTAATGTGCACTGTTTAGTACGCAACTTGAAGTAAAAAATAAATAAATAAATAAAATATATATCCTCCATACTATTTTCCAACTGTACTGTGGAAGTGTCTTGAGACATCCCACTCTTGCACTGCCATGTCACGTATTGTTTTTGATGTTATTGAAGGAAAACGTCAGCGAAGCTGTGTCTCATTTTTTTAAACGAAGCTACGCATCATATGCGACCAAATTGTTTGTGTACTTCTTGAAAAGTGTGCTCCAGAATATACCCCAGAAGTAAGTATATCATGCGGGCGCTTTAAGTAAAATTTTGCCTACTTAACAACTTTCTTGTCCTGTCTACTCAACAAGCCTACTTAATAGTATAGAAGGGTGCTGATTTGAACACAGCCCTGGAGATCTCCTTGAGCTGCTAATTAGTAGAATCAGGTGTGCCAAATTAGGATTGAAATGAAAAGCTAGATCTCCAGCAGCAGGGTTGGGGACCACTGCTATCCACATAAAAAACACATGGTATATACTTACACACACACACACAAACACACACACACACACACACACACACACACACACACACACACACACACACACACACACACACACACACACACACACACACACACACACACACACACACACACACACACACACACACACACACACACACACACACACAATGGACTGGGATAATGTGCCTATTATGTTCCAAAGAACCCCATTTCAACATAAAAACCTAACCATTCGCAAATCTTGTCATGCTTAATCCTGTGGTTCCAGGTGGTCTTGATGTTCAGATGGAAATTTACGCACTTTATTGTTTTATCAAACCGTGTTCTTTGTAAGTAAATAAATCAAATGATTGCATCATTATGTCACTATACAGTTCAGTTTTATAACAGGAACTGCACAGTGCACACAGGATCACAAGTGCACACAGATCTCACACACATCCATCTGAAAAAATCCTTTTCATGCAATCCTTTTTCCTCATAAAGAACCATGTGGTTCTTATGAAGTGTGGATGCAGCAGACAGCAACAGTCAAGTAATCAAGTGTAGTCAAGTTTCAAATGTTCCAGTAATGGTTTTTAGTCGTTTATTTACATTATCTGGATTACAGCTGCATTAGTACAACAGCACTGGGTGCTCAGTTGGTCACATAGCAAAAACATTTTGACAAGCTGCTAGGGGTTCTGGGAAATACCATGGGTTCAGGATATAAACAGGATAAAAACAACTGCAAAGTCGATTGCTGGTTACGATGAAGACAATTGGGTGCACAGGTGCTTGAAACCTTCATCTGTTACAGCAGACTTACCAAATTTGGTAGGCTTGTTTGGATGGCTGAACCCTTGCCTTGGTTATACTATAGTAATATTATATATAAAATATAGCACAGATGGTCCCGTTGGTGGCACTGTAGTGCACATGACAAAATTTTACTTGCATGTGAGTGTGGCTTATCACAAAAAATGCACTTAAATCCCAAATGGTTTGAACTAAAGTGATTGAATTTAGTAAATGTATTCACACTTAAATAAAGACTTCAGCCCTAAAGTACTGACACAATCAACACACAATGGTGTTATAGAGCTCCATATTTAAAAAAATAAAAATTCACAGAAAATCACTGGTCCTTTGTAGAGTGCAAGCCAGCTATAGTCATCCGCTTCCTCATTTGTCACATAAACAGTCAAGCCGGAAAGTCTGCACACCCCTTTCACCTTCTCCACGTTTTATTACGTTACAGACTTATACTACAATAGATTGAGTTCATTTTTTGCCTCAAACATCTACACACAATAGCCAATAATGACAAAGTGAAACAGGTTTTTAGAAAATATGCAATTTTATTTTACTGACAAAAATAGGTTATTTAGGGGTTACATATCTGTACACACCCTTAGCCTAATACTTGGTTGCTGCACCTTTGGCAGCGATTACAGCTTCAAGGCGTCTTGGGAAAGAAGCTACGAGCTTGGCACACTTGTTTCTGGACATTTTTGCCCATTCCTCTTGGCATATCCTTGCAAGCTCCGTCAGGTTGGATGGGGAGCATCGGTACACAGCCATTTTCAGCTCTTTCCACAGATGTTCAATTGGATTCAGGTCTGGGCTCTGGCTGGGCCACTCAAGGACATGCACAGACTTTCTCCGAAGCCACTCCTTTGTTCTCTTGGCTGTGTGCCTCGGGTCGTTGTCATGTTGGAAGGTAAACCTTCGCCCCAATCTGAAGTCCAGAGCGCTCTGGAGCAGGTTTTCTTCAAGGATCTTGGTGTACTTAGCTGCATTCATCTTTCCCTAGTCGCCCCGTTCCCGCTGCTGAAAAACATCCCCACATCATGATGCTGCCACCGCCATGCTTCACTGTAGGGATGGTATTAGCCAGGTGATGAGCGGTGCCTGGTTTCCTCCAGAGGTGACGCTTGGTATTCAGGCCAAAAAGTTCAATTTTGGTTTCATCAGACCAGAGAATCTTGATTCTCATGGTTTGAGAGTCCTCTAGGTGCCTTTTGGCAAACTCCAAGTGGGCTGTGATGTGCCTTTTACTAAGGAGGGGCTTCCGTCTGGCCACTCTACCATAAAGGCCTGATTGGTAGAGTGCTGCCTAGATGGTTGATCTTCTGAAAGGTTTCCATTTACAAATGATGGTGGCCACTGTGCTCTTTGGGACCTGTAAAGCTGCAGAGATTTTTCCGTACCCTTCTCCAGATTTATGCCTTGACACAATCCTGTTTCTGAGGTCTGCAGATAATTCCTTTGACCCCATGGCTTGGAGTTTGCTCTGACATGCACTGTCAACTGTGGGACCTTATATAGGCAGGTGTCGGCAATCCTCAATCATGTCCAATCAATTTAATTTATCACAGGTGGACTCCAATTAAGTTGTAGAAACACCTCAAGCAGTATCAGTGGAAACAAAATGCACCTCAGCTCACTTTTGGGTGTCATATCAAAGGGTGTGCGCACGTGTACATATATTTTACATTTTCATTTTTAATAAATTCTAAAAACCTGTTTTCACTTTGTCATTATGGGCTATATTGTGTAGAATTTTGAGACAAAAAATGAACTCAATCTATTGTAGAATATGTCTGTAACGTAATAAAACGTGGAGAAGGTGAAAGGGGTGTGCAGACTTTCCGGCTTGACTGTATGTGTGCCGTAAGTGTTTCTGCCATCTTTATTTGACCGCCATTTTGGTGTATTATCACCCTTTTCCCTCCGTTTTTACCCTAACCATACAAGAGTTTCTTATGAAACCTAGCACAGTGGTCTCAATGGCCACTAACTGATTTTCCACTGATTGGCCACTTTGTAGAACATTAACCATGATTTGAATTTGCAATATTTAAATAAGCCCTGCCCGAACCCTAGAGACTTGAAACTAACGTCACCAGATCCTGCTCCGCCTTAAAGCTGTCTGAGGACTCATAATGTACATGCTGGACTGTCCACCTTATCTTGATGTCATTTCAGTGACTGCATACAACATACAACTACATTTTTCATGATAAATTGCTTCAAACATGTGTCCTTGTACATATTTAATTGCATTGATTGCATTTAAATTTTCTCATCCATGATATATATTATATGCAAGAATATTATATTCTTGCATATTAAGATAATTTTATCTGAAATACTTTGAGTTAGTTAGGATTAGAAATAGGGTTATGGTTTAAGCTTTAGGGTTTAGGTTCGGTTTAGAGTTTGAGGAAAAATTGGGGTAATGTTTAGGAGTTAGGGTTAGTGCTAGAGCTAGTCATTGTACAATGATAATACATATACATATTAGTTATAATACATACATATTAGATAATACATACTACATATAAGTATCAGTGATGACTGGCTTTATCCATGTGAACCCAATTATGTTGTAACACATAGAAAAAGACAAAGGTGTCCATTCACAATTCCAAATACAAATGGGCAAATAAAACTGGACACTTCTCACACACACACAAGTCGGGGGGAAAATAGGGATTTACAAAAAACATTTATTTTCACAATAAAAAAGGAAAAAAACAAAAAAAAAACTAAGAAAAAAACAAAAAATATATAATCCAGAATACCTTATACAATAGTACATTTCACTGAGCGTGCTCCAAAAACAGCAGCTCATCGGCCCATTACTTGTATACAGAGTACAGAGAAAAGCGGTCAGCATTCCTGAGCGCATACGAGAGGCAGGACAGTGTTAATTCAGAGCCTGGTTTTATCCAATGGGACAGGGGGCAGGTCAGGGGTGCGTCGTCTTCCTGTGCGTTGATGCGCAGGCTTTGGGGTGTGTCGGGTATGCGTTAACTCTTGGGCCGGCTGAGGAGGCCACGGATCCTGCGGACGAGCACCTGTATGAAGGTGTAGCGCGAGCGCGCCTGGCTGTACAGGACCTCCACCTCCAGCAGCTTCCTCTGCAGGGAGTCCCCGAAGCTGCACGCCACGTCGCTCTGCAGCTGAACACACACACACACACACACGTTTGGACACTTGGCTCATCAAAAGATGGGGTCCATTGTACTCTTCACAACAAGTGTATAAAAAAGCCTATCAATGCACAGTATTTATATACATAAAGTGCCCCGCAGAAATGTGCACACCCAGTGATACCAGGTTTTTGGCAAAATGTCTCGGTACTTGCTAGAGTTAATGTCTGCATCGACCTGGTCCGGGGGCTCTTGTTAAAGACCCCACACAACGGAAGTCAGATTGCATTTTTCTATTGCTTTTCAGAAGGCTTCTGCGTGAAACCGGATGTTGGGGCAGGACTTCTTTTTTAAAGTGGGTGGGCATTGTGAGGGATAAATTTTCATTGTGAGGGATCTTTAAGGACAACGAACAAAATGAACACAACACATTGCAATGCGGCATAATTAGTTTTCTCTACCAGTCCCATCTCGACTAAAACTCCCAGGAGACCCTGTTCTCACCTGCTCCAGGTCCTGCCTGCTGACATGAGACAGGCCCAAACTGCGCCCCCCACCGCTCTGCAGCATCCCAAAGGAGTCTAGGAAAGAGATGAGAGGCATGGTTTGAATAAAGTGATTCTTACGGTCCTTCTAGCCCTTAACAGTGAGAGACCACAACTGCAATGCCTGGCATGGACCGGTTGATTATAAAATAGGCATACGCACATCCAAAATTCAGCGCAGGTGATAGGTAAAAAAATAATGCAGAATAAAAAAGAAACACCAGCACACTGCTATACAAATGGTAATTTTATTATCTAGCTACATTCGTGAGCAGACAATGTTTCGACCAAACCACCTGACGAAAACCAATTTGGTCGAAATGTTGTCTGCTATATAATAGAATTATCACTTGGGAGCATTATAGCAGAGTGCAGGTGTTTCTTTCTTATTCTGGCATGGACCAGCCCAGCATCAGTGGTTCTGTACGTACTAGAGCTGGGCAGCAGGGAGTCCTTGGGGTCGCTGGGGGTGCAGTACAACAGGTAGTACTCCAGGTGGCGCCACAGTACAAACAGACAGGTCTCAATGATGTCTAACAGGACGAGGCTGTCAAGGAACTCCACAATCGACTGTTATTTTCTTTCTCTGTCTCAGATCCCCCTTTCCCATTCTCCCAACACACTGCCTCTCATTTATCCTTCATTATAGTTCTCTTCTCCCTCACAACCACACATGTCTGACACAAGCCAGTTATTCCTTCATCTCCTCTAGAAAAATGGTGTCCCTCCCAAAGTTTTTGTGCTAAACCCCCCCCCCTCCCCCCTTGTGTGTGCTTCAGTAGCCGCTGTTCCACTGTCGGGCGAGACAGTGTCTGCCAGGGCCAAGTGGCTTTCCACTGGCACTTCTGGGGCTTTGTCTGGGCTTTGTCTGCGCTTCGTCAGGGCTTAAGGCGAGGAATTTTGGCCGCCCGATTACCTTGGTCCTTGTAGGGCCAGCTGGGGCTAGGGGCGCGGCCATGGTCAAGGGCGCGGTTATCACAGGCTTAGCTGGTCTTGCCATTATATCAGACGACCCCCTGCAGCCATGTTTATTCCTGTGTACCCCAAATAATATTGAAAGCCAACTTAACGTTACTTTGCTACATTTGGAGGAAATGGAAAACAATCTCCAGTAGCCTACTGGTCTGCAGAAGAAACAAAAGCTCTTCTTAACATCTGGGCTGAGGAAAATGTTCAGCGTTAGTTCGATGGATTTTGTAGAAATGAGGATGTTATGAAGTAGCCTATATAGTGGCTGAATTATCCAAACTGGGTGGGTATTCAGCGCACTACCGCACAGGTTGGGGAGAAACTGAAGAAATTGAAGCAGTTACAGGGCTATGTAAATCCATAATGGGCAAAGTGGTGCCCATCGGAAGAATAATTTTCCATGGTTTGAGCTTATGGACAGTGTGCTCGGCCATCACCCCGCTGAAAGCAGAGAGAACGTCGGGACACGACAGTCTTACCACAGGAGACAAGGAACAAGGTGACTTAGTTTGTGATGCAGCTATGAGCTATCTAGTTAGGTAAATACAAGTAATGTTACAATATGATGTTAGTGCAAGCAAGTTGTGATGAAATTAAGTTGTTAGTTTACGTTATGGAAAGTGTTGTCTAGCTAACGAGACATATTTACTTTGATATTGACTTTTTCTCTAACGTTCCACTGCTGCCTAGCTTGCGTTTTGATTGCATCCAGATAACTACATGACAGACTTGGGTTTGTAAATAGTGCAACATTTGTACATAGTTTTGCACCTTTTGTTGCTGTAATGGCCACATTACATAAATAGGTTTGTTTCACAACCATCTTTTGTTTTGAGCACATCAATAAAGTTGATTATACAGGAGGGTGTGTGACGTTGACACCAATATGCGACATCATTGGCGGGATTTAGCGCAACACCATGGTGCTATAGACCCGGTGGTGGGGAAGCAAAGAGATTTATAGCTCTGGGCTTTAGGCTCAAGGCCCCGTCAGGCCACTAGGTAGCACTGGCACGCACTCACCCGACAGTGGAAAAGCGGCTAATGTTCCGCTCTTTCCTTCACTAGAAGAGTAGTGGCCCCCTCCCCTCACTCCCTGTTAGCTCTGTTGTGGGGGGTCATTGTGTTGTCGTGTTCTGTCTGCACTATGGTGTAAGGATACAGGAGCAGAGAGCCAGAAGCTTGGCCCGGTTGTTAATGAGCTGGACCAGGCGTCGTTTAGCCAAAACACTCCGCTGCACAGAGGGGATTTTGTCCACCCCTCCTGATCCATACGCCAAGGCCTGGCACAGCTGAGAGAGAGAGGGAGAGAGAAGCCTTCAGTTAGTCATTTCACAAACACTTTCTGTGAGACTAAGCACTCTCACTCAGTAATTCACTCTCAGTTCGGCAGGAAAACTGTAAATGAATGTTCTTTCATCAATCCTTCACGAACACTGAAGGAAGACCACAACCTTTCTCACCTTTCTTAACAAGCACCTGAACACTGATACAAATGCAGTGCAGGGCAGTGGTGGAACAGTGTCAGCACAGTGAGACGGTTATATTAGGAGAGCAGTGAAGCTGTGGTATAGTAGTGGTATATAAGGAGTGGTATAAGGAGAGGTCGTAGTATAATATCAGGGACAGTGCGGTAGTGGTACAAGCAGTGACACGGTGCATCTATGGTGTAGTAGGGGTGCAGGTACGCTGTATTATAACAGGTACACAGATGCTGTGGTATGGCAGTAGTGCAAAGAGGCTGTGGTGTAACAGTGGTATAGAGGTGCTGTGGTATGAGGGTTGTGATATAGTAGTCTGGCATGGAGGCAAGCTGTGGTATGGTAACAGTGCAACAGGTTGCGGTATAATAGCACCTCTTTGAGCTCCTCTGGGGGCAGGTTCTCCAGGCCTTGCAGTTTTCCCAGACTCTGCTGGTGGCTCTGGTGGAAGCGGAAGAAGTCGGCGGCGGCGTTCTTGAGCAGGAAGAGCACCAGGCCCAGGGTGGGCACACGGGAGGCGAGCGGGATAGGCAGGTCTGAGGGAGAGAGGGGAAACACAACCGCAATACAATTACTTTCACACCATTACTTAAGGTTCATCGCTTACTTTCCGGGGAAACTTATATGAGCCTTAATTTCTTGCATTTTCACAGATAACTGAAGCCACACTGCATGCACATTATATACCTTTACACAGCTGTACAATATTTACTGGATGTATTGTAGTAGTTCAGGTTAAGATAGCAAGTGAAGTAGCAGTGCTCCACCCAGGTATTGAACCCGAAACCTGCTGGGCGCACCATTTTCCCGCCCTGTGAAAGGTCTAACGGTGTAGAAAGTGTGTGACCTGCACGGGAGCCGTCCCTGACGGCTGGCTCGCTGGCGGAGGGGCTGAAGAGACACACGCTGAACTGGGCCTTGGCTGAGCTCTGCAGCAGCAGCGTCTGGCAGTACTCCGTCACATTGGCGCAGATCTGAGAGGAGAGAGAGGTCAGAGGTCGGAGGTCGGCTGAGGGACTGGATGCTCTGTATGTTCGGGGGATTTAGCTCAGCAGCGCTGTGAGGAGTCTCTCACCTGCTGAGCGGCCAACTCCATCTCCTCCCGCCGGTCGGCCGGCTCGCCTGGGGCCACGCCCTCCTCCACCATCTTCAGGATCCGCACGCGCTCACTGCCCGCCAGCCGGCCAAGCAGAGACAGGCACTGTCGCTTTGGAGACACAACGGGAGAGAGAACAGACTTCACTCTCACAATATTCTCACTGCAGTAGAATATCCCAAATGCAAATTTTAAATACAGTGTCAAATTAATTTCACCTGCACATCACCATCTACAATGAGCCCATAAAGCTCCCAGTTCTCTTGTGTGACGTCATTCAGGAGAGATTTGTATTTAATAAGACTGCGTGGTAGGGTGGTGTATTTGATGGGTACATGCGGGTGGCAGGTGTGTTTGATGGACAGTGGCACTTCGGGGGGGGAGGTGTTATCTGATATATAGTTGCAGTTGGGAAGAGTATTTGATGGATAGTATGTAGCCTGTACCTGAAACCTGCCAATGTGACCCTGGAACTCCATTAAGGCAGAGCTGTTCACATCCTGCTCCGTCTTCAGTACCCCTGACAAACACACACACGTATAGAAGACCGCTGAGACAATGACAAAGTGCGCTCGTTCGCTCACTCGCTCACTCACTGTGTGATCAGCACTCAGGTGCATGCGGTTATCAGCCCTCTCACAGACACAATAACCAGTTATAACGATTTCAGCAGGGCACGAATGTAACCGCGAAGACCGTGGCAGAGATTGAGCCGTGGTCTCAGGCGTGACAGTGGTTCAGTGGTAGTGCTAAAGGCAGTCTCAGGCGTGACAGTGGTTCAGTGGTAGTGCTAAAGGCAGTCTCAGGCGTGACAGTGGTTCAGTGGTAGAGCTAAAGTCAGTCTCAGGCGTGACAGTGGTTCAGTGGTAGTGCTAAAGGCAGTCTCAGGCGTGACAGTGGTTCAGTGGTAGAGCTAAAGGCAGTCTCAGGCGTGACAGTGGTTCAGTGGTAGAGCTAAAGGCAGTCTCAGGCGTGACAGTGGTTCAGTGGTAGAGCTAAAGGCAGTCTCAGGCGTGACGGTGGTTCAGTGGCAGAGCTAAAGGCAGTCTCAGGCGTGACAGTGGTTCAGTGGTAGAGCTAAAGGCAGTCTCAGGTGTGACAGTGGTTCAGTGGTAGAGCTAAAGGCAGTCTCAGGCGTGACGGTGGTTCAGTGGCAGAGCTAAAGGCAGTCTCAGGTGTGACAGTGGTTCAGTGGTAGAGCTAAAGGCAGTCTCAGGCGTGACGGTGGTTCAGTGGCAGAGCTAAAGGCAGTCTCAGGCGTGACAGTGGTTCAGTGGTAGAGCTAAAGGCAGTCTCAGGCGTGACAGTGGTTCAGTGGTAGAGCTAAAGGCAGTCTCAGGTGTGACAGTGGTTCAGTGGTAGAGCTAAAGGCAGTCTCAGGCGTGACGGTGGTTCAGTGGTAGAGCTAAAGGCAGTCTCAGGCGTGATAGTGGTTCAGTGGTAGAGCTAAAGGCAGTCTCAGGCGTGACAGTGGTTCAGTGGTAGAGCTAAAGGCAGTCTCAGGCGTGACGGTGGTTCAGTGGTAGAGCTAAAGGCAGTCTCAGGCGTGACGGTGGTTCAGTGGTAGAGCTAAAGGCAGTCTCAGGCGTGACAGTGGTTCAGTGGTAGAGCTAAAGGCAGTCTCAGGCGTGACGGTGGTTCAGTGGTAGAGCTAAAGGCAGTCTCAGGCGTGACGGTGGTTCAGTGGTAGAGCTAAAGGCAGTCTCAGGTCTATACCTGGCAGGGCGGTCTTGCTGATGATGCCTGTCAGCATGGAGAGCTCCTGCAGCGCCCCCATGCTCAGCTCCTGGCAGCGCAGGATGGACTGGATTGTGTCTGAGTGCGCTATCAACCACTGCAATACCTGCAACCCATGCACACGCAATCCGGATTACACATATACGCCGCGATCTCGATCACACATATAGACCTTAATCTGGATCACACATATACACCGCAATCTGGATTACACATAAAACATCTCAATCAGAAACACACACAAACCCCTATAAAAAAATTTAAATGAAGCTCAATGTCTAATGCTGCATAACTGTGCATTTAGCCATTTTTTGCCAAATTGCAAACCCATACATGATAAAAATAAAACATCAATTTACCTGCGCTGCCCCCTGCTGGTGCTGAGTGGAGGTGAGGACGACCTGGAGGAGCCTCAGAGCTGGCAGAAGAATCTGTCTGTAGAGATCGAGGGGGCTAGGGATGAACCCAGAAGGGTCTCGCTGACCAAAAACTCTGCACAGTTAGAGGGTGAGAGGAGACCACACGTGTACAAGCTCAAAAAGGTTGATCATTTCCCACCCCCATCTTATATGTCGAATCTCTCCACAGCAGAGCTTCATTGCAGTCTGTGCACGTACAGTCTTTGAGCTGCACCCCCCCCCCCCCCCCCCCCCCAAACCCACCTGTGCGAGTCGCTCTCGGGCAGCATGTCGAACACCTGGCACTCCACCAACTGTGCCACCAGCCCACAGCGCAGCAGCTCTACCGCCCCCTGCCCCGTCATCGCCACCCGCATCAGCAGGGCCTGCAGCATGGACACGGGGACAGACAGACAGACAGACAGACAGACAGAGAGAACAACCAACACAGAAAAAGAGAGTGAGGGAGATTTTTGGAATTGTTTATTGAAGTTGCAACAGGAACTTCTTGAGGGCATTGGTATGCATGGGAATTGTTGTCTTTAGAGAAGGAGGAACAACTCGTTGAAACACGGCCAAGTACACGCTCTCTCACCATTTTGGACTCGTAGACGTAGAGGGGTTTGAGCAAAGGGGGCTGGGGGGTGAGTAAAGCCTGCAGGGCGGTGTCATCCTGACGGAGGCTCTCCACCAGCACACGCAGGTACCCGCTGTTACACACAAACAGCAGCCACTGCCTCTGCCTGTCAATGGACAGGATCCGGTTCAGCACCGCCAGGGCCAGCATCTACGACACAACCCAGCCAGGGAGCAAAGAACATTTAGAACAAAATCAGGGACCTGAGCTCGGACACTGTGGTTTAGGATTTCACAAAGGCCTTTAAAATGGAGGTGACAGAAAGGTCATGTGACGCAGAGAATGGGCCGAGGAGGCCGGTTCGGGTTCTCCTACCCTGCCGATCTCGTGTCCGTCGCACGCGTCCCTGCACACCACCTCCATGAGCGCAGTGCCATAGCTCTCAATGATGGACAGGTTCTCCCTCTGCAGTTTGGAGAAACCATCCTCAGGAGCAGTGAGCCTCTCCCACATAGACTTCCCATCTGCAGAGAGGGAGGGAGGGAGAGAGGAGGTGAGAGAAGAATGTTGAAAAAGAGGGAGACATTAGAAAAGGTGGAAAAGAAAAGATAGGATTAAGAGATGAGGAGAGAGAGCAAGGACAAGAAGGGGAGAGGGAGCAGGAATGGGAGAAATAGGAAAAATATGTTAGCAGGGAGGGAAACCTCATAATCTTCCTCATAAGAAAAGCCTGTTAATTAATAACAATTAATAAAGCAAATGCTGTGACATCCATAAAAGCTGAATTTCTCAAAATGGCCATTATTGGTATTATTGGTACAGGGGTAGAAACAATCACGAACTGCCACCCAGTGCCACCCTGCCCATCTCTGCCTGGTGTACCTGTCTGCAGTGTGTCCGGCTCCTCTGGCTTCTGAGCAATCTGCAGATAGTAGAGAAGGGAGCCATACAGGTGGGCACGCAGACGTTGAAACCCTCCACCTGCAACACATGAGAATGGCCCAATGAACCGTCAGTAAACTCTACACTATTATACACCAGCAATACACAAATACATGCATCTCAGGTAAGGCGCGAGCTAACACTATTCGTTAAGATGCTAAAATACACATTTTCAATGTGCACCTTGGCATAACAAGCCTCATTGACTGACCGAAGGCAGGGGAGAGAGGAGCTGGCTGACCTGTGCAGAGGATGAAGTCCAGAAGCTTCCGGAGTATCAGGTGCAGGGCGGAGTTGGCTATGGAGGCAAAACCGGAGGAGGCCCCGCCCTCCATCCCCAGTCCCTGCTGGTGCTCTGACAGCACAGAGTGGCTGAGGTTCGCCGTGAGGGTGAAGACCGCTCCAGCCGCCACCGGCATGAGCTCCACTGCTGCGTCCTCCGACAGTACCTGCAGGGAGGGAGAGTGAGAGTGAGACAAAACCTCCTGAGCAAGTAGAGGACACTAAGGCAACCACACACAGAAATACCATGAGCTTATAAGCACATGAGACTAACACCAACATGCTAAACATACAAACATACACACAGCCCTGTGTGGGGAGCCAGGTGCCATCATATCACAGGGTCTGGGTGAGCCCACCCTAGCTGTGTCACAGGGGGTTGCAGGACTCCTCTCTCACCTTATCAATAGGGACTGGCGTACCCATCTTACATTACCCAAAGGTCTGAGGGAACCCTCTCAGCTTATCCAAGAAATATGGGGGACCACTTTCTCACTGTGTCATAGATATCTGGGGATCCCTCTCCCACCTTGTCGTGAAGGTCCAGGAGCAGGTCTCGGATGATGAGCTGGCGCTCGTCTGTGGGGATGAGGTCAAAGGGGCAGGCGGTGAACAGCGTCTCTACCAGCTCCCTCCAGGCCTGCAGGGCGTGGCGCTTGGCACTCAGACTGTGGCGCACGTGGTTCCTCTCCACCACCTGCTGCAGAATGGAGTTCACCTCCTGTGGTGGGGGGCGGAGAAGAGGTTTAGGTTTATTCACACCGGCCTGCGATCTTCAACTCGGCTCCAACAAACTGGCATCGCACTCACCTCCATGAGCAAGGGCCGCTGACCAATGGCTGCTCTTCCCTGGAGAGCGTTGACTTCTGCAACTAGGACTCGGTGCAGCAGCTTCCAATCAGAAAAGACAAACAGTGTCACAACACTAAAGTCACAGGTATTTTAACAGGATAATCAGATCGAGCACTGGTGGTGATAAGATGGAGAGGTGAGTGGCAGGACTCACTAACCTTTACATTGCAAACGGTGTGTCCGTGTTTGTCCACGTGCTCACAGTTGGAGATGACCTGCTCTATCTGAGTGCGCTCAAAGAAGTCAAGCTGCAACAGTTCCGGGACTTTCTGACTGAAGTCAATGGCATCCAGGATACTGAGGAGTTTCCGTCGCACTGAGGGGATGGAGAGATGTTGTGAGTGCACTAACCACATGGGAAAGATGGCATCATTACAACACACATCAATGACTATGACTATCTTCACAGGCCCTCCCACCTGGTGACTTGATGTAATCCAGTAGCAGAGATTCCAGTGAAATGAGAAAGTGTGGGTGACTGACACACAGAGACACGGAACAGATGCATGCTTACGGAGGAAAAGTGCACCAGTGAGCCAAACCGACCTTTAGAAACTGTGTCAAAATAGAGGAATCCACTGACTGATCGAGTCTCCTCCTCCATCCCCGTTTCTCCATCTGCTGTACAGTGAGGGAGAATTATAAGAGGTGGCAGCTCACCATACACAGCTCCATACTCATGCTCTGTGAACATCTGCCTGTTCTATTCCTGGTCTTTCTGTCCCCCCAAAATGGAGGGGCTGTCATAGAACCTGGCTTCACAGGCGTACTGTCTGAAATGGGCACTGGCAATCTGGACAATTAATTCAGGTATTCCAAAAGAAATCCAAATCTCAAGTAAACAGATGCTGTTTCACTTTATACACCACAGTTTATCAGCACTGTATCAGACAGGTACATACATCTGGGGTATCCAATCAATGCATCAGAAAGTGTGTTACCTGCGCGCTGTGTGTGCGGCTGGTCGTCCAGCAGTAGGCTCAGCAGTCGCTGGGTGTGGGAGCGCTGGCGGTTCAGCGATGTCAGCCGCAGCTCAATGGCGGCCGTCTTCATCAGCCAGGACATCTGAGACAGCGCAGAGATCTTGGCGTCTGGGGAAAAGACGTGGATGGGGCTCAGGAGGGGTCAACCCACATGTTAGGGGCAGCAAACCCTAAAGCGTTAATGAAACTTGCTTAACGAGGGCAGGAGAGCTCACCTGGAAGGATGAAGGGAAGATGCTGCAGATGAGAGTACAGGAAATCCTGGCTGGTCCTCAGGTAGCGCATGGTGGGGCCCGATGTGTCTGGACACGCACACAGCTGGTAGATCACCTGAGCAAGGAACACACAAACATACTTATTCTACTCGAGGTTGTCAAAACTGGCTTCACTTTTCACCTGTCTGTAGTTAACACTGTAAAGACTAATTTGTCACAGGTGGGCTGTACCTGGTAGCAGAGCTCAGCGAAGTGTGGGGCCTGTTGTGTGAGGACAGGCCCTGAGCGCTTCTCACTGCCCCTCTGCAGCAGACTCAGGATGGCGTGCAGGCAACTCCGCGGACACCCCAGCACTCCTAAGATACGCACGCACATGCACACAGACACACAAACACAGCGGCGTTATGGTGTTGTTCAGTTCTGTTCCAGTGGAGCTGTTCTGTAATTGCATATCAGTATGGAAGTGTAAATGTGTGTTTACTCTAACAAGTAGTCTTAATGTTGCTGTGTGTACCAGTGTATACCAGAGTCCTGCAGTATCAGTGTATCAGTGAGGATCAGTGTGTACCAGGGACCTGTAGTATCAGTGTGTCAGTGAGGATCAGTATGTACCAGGGTCCTGTAGTATCAGTGCGTTAGTGAGGATCAGTGTGTACAGGGGTCCTGCAGTGTAGGGGAGTGTATACATGACCTGCAGATTCCCAATATCAGTGCAGATAGTGTATACCTGCATCCTGCAGGTTGGTGGTGGAGATGGGCTTCTTGAGTTCATAGCCCAGCAGGTAGAGGGCCAGGTTCGGGCTCTTCAGCTCCAGGGACGTGATGAGCAGGTTCAGAATGTGGATTTTGGTCTCATGACGGATGTGTGCCACTCCCTTCTCTGAGTCTGGATCTGTGCCATTCAAATCAATGTCATGAGTTCCACAGACTAACGACTTCACACATACTCTATTACAGGGCTGCCCAATCCTGTTCCAGGAGATCTACAGTCCTGTAGGTTTTCACTCCTACCCTAACAAAGCACACCTCCTTCAACAGTTAGAGATCTTGTTGAGCTGCTAATTAGTGGAATCAGGTGTGCCAAATTAGGGTTGAAATAAAAACCTTGACAGTAGATCTCCAGGAACAGGATTGGGCAGCCCTGCTCTATTCCAACTACTTTCCAAAAAGCTTTTGGTTTAATAGACCAATTCCAAAACATGACCATGACACCACAGCCTATATACACCTCACCATTGCACACATAATTTAGATTTCTTTGTTTACAAAGAAACTTATGGGTCACTGTTTGGCACCATTACAATTGAAGGTTGTAACTTTTATTGATAACTGATCGGGTCTACCTGCACTTAACTTTAAGTCCACATAATTAAATCATGTTAACTGCATTGTCTGCCTTTTTTATTTTCGCATTGTTTACCATCTTTATTTACTGCAAGCCTGGCAGTTCTATACCCATATTACATTTTTCTCCTGCTATATGAATATAACGCATATATCAGTTAATCATTATAATATCACTTATTAAAATGTCCACATGATATTAATAACAAAACTTTATTCTGCGATTCTGGTTAAAATCAACAGTAACGGTGCGCCACTCACCGTCGTCCTTCTCAGCATCCTCCTCTGCCTCCTCATTGTCCAGACACTCCACAAATCCCGCTAACAGCTTGTCACTCACAATCTAAAGGCCAAACAAAGACTCAATCTTACAGACGATAGCCTCAGAAAAAAAATGAAACACTTTTAATACCATCTTTCAGACACAGAAAATCCTGATAACACAAAAGTGTTAGTCTTTACAGCTAAAGTAGTACTTCACTTTTCTGGAGTTTTTCAGGGTTTGATTCTAATCACCATGGATACGAAGAGAACCACTGCAAAGGCCATCATTTGAAATCAAGGCCACCTCATGAATGAAATAAAGGCGCTTATAAAAGTCAAAGCTTATAAAAGAGAGAAGGTGCTCTGAGTATGGGAGAGCGCATACAAAGAAAAATGTATCCGGGCTCATCTAAGAGATAGCCCAGAGTAAACACTGAAGCACTCGTAATAGCATGAAGCATGTTTATTAAATACGACTCTAAGTCGTGTTAGTCCTATTTAATAAACATGCTTCATTGCATTATGAGTGCTCCAGTGTTTACTCTGGGCAGTCTCTTAGATGAGCCCGGGTACATTTTTCTTCATATGCGCCAGCTCATGAATGTTCATTCAGACAGATCGGACAGATCATGAATATTCATAATGACACCATCACAAAGAATAAGCCTGCAGAGAGGAATACGGAGATGGCGAGTACCACGGGTTCCACCGCCAACAGTGAAAGTCCTTCCTGAACAGCTTCCATCCGAGAAGCAGGAAGTGAGCTCACCTGGTCATGCATGAAGTCTCCCACCAGCCGGGACTGAATGTTGGGGTAGCGCGCAATGTGGCACAGGATTTTGGCACTCAGGAGTCCAGCCTCGGGGATGGAGCTACTGTGGTAAAGGTACCTGGAATGGACAAACAGTGCCATTCACAATATGTAGCAAATTCAGCACCACAAGCTGGAAAAAAGGCCATCTGCAGAACATACAGAGCTGTTGGTTCATATTTTCAGTACACTTTCTTCCATTACAAAAATGTATATTATTGAATTTATTCTTTCATTTTGAAATTGCCAATTGAATGCAATTGTGTTACTTTGGCAACACTGAAAGTACCCTGTGATTCCAGTAAATGGCAGTAGACAGAGTGGAAGTGAAGCTGGCCAATGGCAAATAGCAGGCCCTGTACCTGGCGATGTTGACGATGTGGTCGGCCCGGCGGCTCCGCGCGCTGATGCCCTGCAGGAGCTGCTCCAGGGGCGACACCAGCAGAGACGCCTGGCTCTCCCTCAGCAGGTCCATGAACACCACCTGTTTCTGCAGGGCCAAGTCCAGCAGGCACAGGCAGTGCAGCACAGCCAGCTCCAGCTGCTTCTGACCTGGGGGACAGAGGGTTAGAGATTAGGAAGGTACACGAGGATACAGAAAGGGAATGTAAGATTTTACGATTGAATGTCCTTACAGGAATGATATGACAGCTCCAGAAGAAATTCTACAACAAACGTCACACATTTACTGAACATTAGTCACTGATGCTATGCAGATGCTATCCAGAGCTGCTTACAGAAGAGGAACAGATAAAGCTAAGCAAGAAATAAAATAGCCATTTTTCCACACACGTGCACGCACACGCACACGGACACACACACACACACACACACACACACACACACACACACACACACACACACACACACACACACACACACACACACACACACACACACACACACACACACACACACACACACACACACACACACACACACACACACACACACACACACACACACACACTCACTCACCAGGGAAAGGGGCGTATGTGTCCAGGTGGGACAGCCCCTCCTCCAGCAGGCGGAGAACCAGGGCCAACATGGGCGAATCGTTGAGCAGGTGGAACATGAGGCTGTATCCAGGGGGCTTGTGAGCGGGGATCTGCTCTCCCTGCAGCATCACAATCTCACACAGGAAGTCTGCAGGCTGGGGCTTGTAGTCCTGCAGCAGCTTGTGGAAGACCTCCAGCACCGCCTCCGCCACCTCCCACTGCAGGGACAGACGCACAGCACTGAGCCACAGCAACACCACCGATGATTTCTCCACTCAGGAAATATCTTTGAATCGAAAGTCACCAAATCTTCAATTGTTATTTGTCTTAATGCTTCCCCCCATTTTCTCCCCCATTTGTTATGCCCAAATACTCATGGTATACTCAATCTGCAATCTCAGCCAATACGGGAGAGTGTAGACAAGCACATGCTCTACTCTTTTTTTCACACTGCATCCCCACAAGCCAAACTTGCACAGACATGAGTCAGAGGAAGACACTTCACGTACAGCTTTAGCAAGCAGACTGCAGGAGTCTGATTGGCCAGCAGAGGTCCCTAGAGAGCAATGAGATCCGGATACTGGCTGACTGAACTCTCCCTAACCCTGGGCGATGCTACCACCATGCGTGGCTACTGGCATGGTCAGGATTCGATCCCAGACCGTGGGGCCCATCCATGCACCAGAACTGTGCCTTAAAAGAATGAGCCTCCCAGTAGCCCCCATTTTGCTTCAAACTTGATCAGAGCCCTGCGTGTGTTTTTAAGTGTGCTCTGGGAAGAATACATGTCTGTTTGTGAGAGTGCAAGTGTACCTTTTCTGCCGCACGGCGGTACGCCCGTGTGGGGAAGGGCAGGAAGACGCCGTCGCGCAGGAAGTCCAGGTAAGGCTGCAGTCCAGGCGCACGAAGCCCCGCCCCCAGGGTCACAGGCAGGGCTCTCTCCACCAGTGTGCTGATCAGGTGACAGAAGGCCCGGGTCAGAGGATACTCCTCACAGCTGGACTCTATCTCATTCAGCTCCACCTGAGAGACAGAGAGAGGGTTACACACACGCTCACACACACGCTCACACACCCGCACGCACACCCGCACACACACACACACGCACACACACACACCCGCACACACACACACCCGCACACACGCACGCGCGCACACGCATGCGCGCACACGCGAGCACACACAGAGAGCTGCAAAAGTACAAATAAGTAGCTCACCTCAATCCCTGCACCCGCTCTCTGCCCTGGTGCTCGGACTGTCTGGAGGACCTGCAGACGACAGAACACTTCAGCTGTGGAGCTTCAGCGTGTGGATTCAGATTCATGTAACCATGTGGAAGTGTTGTTTCTGTGTCTCGTGTCTGAGTTTAACCTGGCTTACCTGTGCGTATTCCAGGGATTGCCATAGAGAGGCAGCAACTTCGGGCGACTTGCCGAAGGCAGCCAGGCAGTTGAGGAGCTCCCCCTTCAGGATGGGTGGGATACTGCACTGCGTCAGCCCCAGCATCACCACCACGGGCGTCCACTGGTGCTTACACAGGGTCAGGCGCGCATTCTCGCTCTGGGACATCACAGGAGGAGGAGGGAAGAAATTCAGGTGTGCACCGCGCAAGTTTGGGTTACTTTACAATACCTGACCCCCAAAAATATGGGCCGACTACTAATGCGAGCTCAGAGCAGGACAGGGGACCCGCACCTCCAATGTGCTCCTGTGGCCAGACCCTCCACTTCACTTAACATCTGTGTATTAGGCCTGCCTCCTGGCGCATTTAACTAGGACAAGCATGCTCAAGCTTAAAGCACACTTGGGAAAGGCCGTGCCGTGCTGTTTGAGCAGGTGAAACGCATGACCTTCTTTTCAATGATTGGCCCCTGCGCATAAATGATCTCAGTTTGGGGGTGTGGCCAGGCTCATACCCAGGTGACAATGGTGGTGAGCAGCTGCAGGAAGGCAGTGAGGCCGTCCAGCTCCCTCTGGGTGATGCCCCGCAGTGGCGGATGGCGGTACTGTGCCGTGTCGGCGCTTGGCAGGTCTTTCCGCAGGTTCTCGTGGTACAGCAGGAGCGACTGGAAAAGGTGCTCCCAGGACACAGGGCTGCTCGCTGCTGCCCCCTGCAGGTTCTCTCCTGGAGGCACATACACCCAACACAGCATCCGCAACAGAGATCTTACAGAACTGCAAATGAGCAGACAAATTAACCCATTTCCATAATGAAATGACAATGATTATTTTTTTCTAAACGATCATCAAGTCAAAGGACCACATGACTTTAACTGGGGAAGAGACTGAATATTCAACCATGAGATCACAGACTCATTACACGGATCCATACTGAAATGCTTTTATTTAAAAAAACAACTAATTCAATTAATTGATATCAAATGAAATGTCCTGCAGTTTACATAGGTCTCTAGTAAGTTTTTAGACTTAATAGTAGCCTCGTTGCAGAGTTCTCAGACAGAACTGGAGTTTCAAGCAGTGCTTTTGAAAGCAGATGACAAATATTGAAATACTTGATGTTGGCAGCTATGGACCATTTCAATTGCAAATGCATGTAAATGCAGGGCCCTAAGTGTAGCCCTGATCAATGTAGCGCTTGCAGTTAGTGCTTACTGTGTTACAATATTAGCGTTTGCACATGCCTACTGTGTTACAATGTTAGAGCGGCACGTGCTTACTGTGTTACAATGTTAGAGTGGCACGTGCGTACTGTGTTACAATGTTAGTGTGGCACGTGCGTACTGTGTTACAATGTTAGAGCGGCACGTGCGTACTGTGTTACAATGTTAGAGCGGCACGTGCGTACTGTGTTACAATGTTAGAGCGGCACGTGCGTACTGTGTTACAATGTTAGAGCGGCACGTGCGTACTGTGTTACAATGTTAGAGTGGCATGTGCTTACTGTGTTACAATGTTAGAGCGGCACGTGCGTACTGTGATACAATGTTAGAGCGGCACGTGCGTACTGTGTTACAATGTTAGAGCGGCACGTGCGTACTGTGTTACAATGTTAGAGCGGCACGTGCGTACTGTGTTACAATGTTAGAGTGGCACGTGCGTACTGTGTTACAATGTTAGTGTGGCACGTGCGTACTGTGTTACAATGTTAGTGTGGCACGTGCTTACTGTGTTACAATGTTAGTGTGGCACGTGCGTACTGTGTTACAATGTTAGAGCGGCACGTGCGTACTGTGTTACAATGTTAGAGTGGCATGTGCTTACTGTGTTACAATGTTAGAGCGGCACGTGCGTACTGTGATACAATGTTAGAGCGGCACGTGCGTACTGTGTTACAATGTTAGAGTGGCACGTGCGTACTGTGTTACAATGTTAGAGCGGCACGTGTGTACTGTGTTACAATGTTAGAGCGGCACGTGCTTACTGTGTTACAATGTTAGAGTGGCACGTGCGTACTGTGTTACAATGTTAGTGTGGCACGTGCTTACTGTGTTACAATGTTAGAGCGGCACACTTACTGTGTGGGGCTCCATTAGTCCTCAGCAGGCAGAAGCAGTACTGGGCGCACTGAGGACCGCTGGCCAGGCCCTTCACCATGCGCAGGTAGGGGATGTACAGGGTGGGGGGCAGCAGGTCCCCCATCTGCCGCACGAACTTGGACAGCACCACCTGCAGCACAACAGAGAGTAGGCCTCAAAACAGGCCCAGTGCAGTGCTCTTGGAGCAGCTCAACACTGCGGTACAACACCACCACAGAGAGAAAAGTGAAGCATTTACAATACAAGATTACTGTATTGATTTATTACACCCAATATAAAACAGGCAGATTTGGGGTCTTTACAGTGGAGAACAAGAGGATGATGGGAAGAAAGAGGTGCGGTGGTCTGACCTGCTTGTGGGGAGGCCGCTGCAGGGCCACGCCCAGGTAGGAGCCTGTGAGAGAGGTGTGTTGGAGAGACTCTGAGGGACACCAGAAATCCAAGGCCAGCTCAAGTCCAAAGGGGTCTTTGCTGTAGAACTCGCCGATCTGGAGACAGACGATAGAGAGCCTATGAGAGCGTATCTCTGATCCTGCTTCTAATGGAGGTGAGGAGAGAAGACCAGTGTATTTCAGCAATAGGGAGCATAAAGGGGGGTCTGGGGCTGACCAGGATCATGAGGTGGTCCAGGTCTCTGCGTAGGGAGGAGGGTGGTTCACTGCCCATCTGCAGCGCCATGTGCACAAGCCTGGCATCCTCATCCGCACGGTTCCGTAGCTGCTTCACCTACAACACACACACACACAGAAGGTCAAACACACACCTGCAGCACCACACCAGCACACTCAAGATACACCAGGGCGCCCGCAATCACTGTTAGTCACAGCAGCCTGCCTACATAACACAAAGTAAAACAAGCACAAAAAAAGTGCATTTGCAATGTGCATTTGAGTGCTGTGTCATTACTTCAATCAACATAACGACGGAAGAAAAATAATCACTGTATTACCCTGGTGATTCATTCATCACCCCGGTGTCAATTTGTTACCCCAGTAACTGGTCATACCGAATACCAGCACAGCCCTGTATATCACACTTGTACACTCAGTGCACACGCTCACACATTTGCATACTCAGTAAAACCACTCTGTGCGTGAATGCTTCACACAGCTGCTCTCTGGTAACTCCTACCTTCATGGGCATGAGCGCGAGGAAGTCTGTGATGAGGGAGTGGAGGCGGCGGGTGTAGAACTCCTCCTGCGCGAAACCCTCACAGCTCAGCACGCCCTCGGTGAGAAACAGGAACACTCCGTCCAACAGGGCCTGGTCCGCCAGAGTCTCGTCCCCTTCTGTAAACTCCACCAGCGCTGCAGAGGAGACGAGCGGTTTCACCTCACGGAAGGACACACATAGCTCTCTATCCCACCACAGAAACACTGCTCTGCCACAGGGTTTCCCAACCTCTTGTCTTGAGGGCACCCTGTATGAGCCCTCATTAGTACACATTCAGCTATTAAATTCTTCAAATTAAATACTAATCAATCTTCGTTTTTCAGTAGGAAGAGAATAAAATTACTGGAGAAAACAGTGTGTAGGCTAGTCATTTGAAGGGTGCAGCAGACCACCGGTTAGCAAGTGTGCAGGTCTGTCGAGTCAGTGTGTGTGACTGCGGGCGTGGCTCCAGGGGGTAAGGGCCTCGCGTGGGGGGCGGTACCTGCTCCCTGAGGCAGCTGGGACAGGGCGCGCAGGGACAGGGCCCAGGCGAGACGCGCCACCGCCTGCAGGCCGGGCACCTTCCAGGGCTGCGCCTCCACCAGCCGGCTGTGAACCGCAGACACGTACTCCCTCTCAGTCAGCAGGGGCAAGGCCTGCAGTATATCTGACACACACAACAAAGCACTGTCACCAAGTCGTCAGCTGACAGCTGCCACCAAAACTCCTACCAGTGAAAATATATACAACCAAGTTGCTAACTGATTCCCACTCCTTACATGCATAATAGCTTAACAGTAGCATTTTGGTCACATTTTTTTAAAAGCCAAAGTAGAAAGGAAATAAAAGAACAATGCTTATTATTTAAGCTACACTGTACCTTCTCTGTCCTCTGTTCCCTGCTCTAGAAAGCTGACATCAAGGCAGTACAACAGCGCCATGACCAGAGCCACGTTGACACTGTCCAATGAGCCGTCAGCCTCAGCTGTCACCGTCTCTAGGTAGCCAATCAGGGCGAGGGTGTCGTCCTTGCTCAGGGGCGACTGGCAGGTCCAGGAAAACAGACACTCGGCGAGAGACAGACGGCACTCCTTGATGAGGTCGGATACCTGTCGGAGGGTGGGGGGACACGGTGGGGGTGGTTACGGGGGAGTCGTTGGATTGGATTGGCATCTCTGACGAAAAAGACGGCTTTCTCTCTCACCTCTTTCCTGTGTTTCTCATTACCCAGGCCGCATTGCTTCTGCAGGCGCTCAAACTCCCGCGTCACGTTGATCTCGGACACCAGCGTCAGGATGCGCTGCGTCAGGCCCTGGCTCATTAGCTCATCGGTGAAGCGTGTGGTCAGCGCCACCAGCTCGCCACTGAGGGGCACAGACAGGAGACCACCGTGAGCTCCACACCAGGTGAACAAACATAACCCAACGGCAGAAAGGGTAAATATGAGCCATATACTTATATAAAGGAGACAAAAGTGAGCCACAAACAGAGAGGAGACCACCGTGAGCCACAGACAAAAAGGGATGTAACGATAAGTCACAGACAGAAACGAGTCAGAGACAGGGAAGAGCTGGCCATGAGTCACAGATAGAGGAGACAATCATGGGCCACTAACAGAGAGGAGACAGATAGGAGAAACATCAGAGCAACAAAGAGCAGATTCAGACTATTTATGACATCATATAGACACAATTGCAAGATAAGTCGGCTTAAGCAACGTCAAAAAAAGGGGATAAAAATTAAGAGTCTATTTAAAAGAAAGGGTATAAGAATCATACTCAAAAGAAAGGGCATGAGGTTCATAGAGAACAGATGTGGGACACAAAGAGCAGAGCACAGAGCTGTATCTCACCTAAGCTCAAGGGTGAAGGTTTTTCCGTGGCGGGACTGGATGAGCGTGCGTAGAGAATTGGCCAAGCATCGCTTGCCATCCCAGTACAGGAGCACGGCCACCAGCCCTCGCGTCAGCCCGGGAAAATATGGCTGCTGGTGTTCTCCTGCACCAACCCACATGGAACCAATGGGAAGAGATATCGTAGTTACTCCTTTTTACAACACCACGCCGGTGGAAAAGTAACGCGAGCGCTTTGATCACAATAGAAACCCCATCACCTATACGGGCTGGATATTTACAAACCAAACTGCTCTTCTAACAGTGCCGGCGCAACTGAAGGTACTTGCACTTGTGTTTAATGCAGTCATGACCACATTAAATCCTGACCCTGCCAATACTAAAGTGCGATTAAAACAGTAAGGGTCGCAGTACAACCTTGAGCAAGGTAACTCCAATTGCTTCAGTAAATACCAAGCTGTATAATTGGATTACAATTTAAAAGAATGTAATCAACGCAAGTAATTCTGGAAAAGAGCATTTGCTAAATGTCTTAAATGTAAATGTAATAAATGTGAGGATCCTCTTTTCTGGTGCGGGGTGTCAGTCTCTGGTGACAGGGGAGTTACCTGCTAGCAGCAGCTCCAGGGCGGCCATCTCTCCCATGTCGAAGAGGTCACTCAGTATGAAGGCTTCTGTAAGCAGGGCCTCAGGTAACAGCCGTGCGCCCTGCTGGCCCTGAATGGAAATGCCTTCCAAGCTTGCCTTTCGCACCTTTTCTCTCTGCTCCGCGCTCTTTAGCTGGGGACAGAGAGTCACATGTGTACTTGCATTTTGTTTAAACATTTAAGCTTTCCTTGATCAAACCTGGGCAGCCCAGCATAACTCAGTAGGTACATAAGAGTTATTAATGAATATTATGAGAGCCCATCCTCAAATGTGGCTGTCCTCAAACTCACAGGGTTCCTGAAGAGGGAGAGGAAGTGTGGCTTGTGTTTCTTCAGTTGGAGCCCCAGCAGGTGGACGCTCTCTGCCTGCCTCCGCCATACCGCACCCTCCACCGTCTCCCACAGCTCCTTCAGCGGTCCCCACAAACTGGCTCCTGAAGCATAGTAAACATGCTGCTTACAGGACAGTGAGGCTTCATGAGCCCCCCTAATGGAATGAGCTGTCATTTGCTGCCAATCAGTGGCATGAGTAAATCAACCAATGATTGGTTAAAATCAGCACTCACAGCACATGGCAATTCTATCCCCTTTACGGTTTGTGAAGCCATCCTCTGCCCAATCACTATTACGAACTGACTCCTACCACTGCATGCACTTGACACACAAACACACATTTACATTTCATTTCCGTGGTACCCTTGAGCAAGGTGCTTAACCTGACTTGGTTCAGGAAATATCCACATATACAGGCGGATTCAATGTTTTAAAAAATTGAGCTGCATATGTCGCCTGGATAAGAGCCTCTACTTTTTGCATGTAAATAAGTCTTAATTTTATATATGAAACTATGATGAACATTGATCAAATGACGCTGAAAACCACAGAATAGTCTACTTTAGCAACCAACACAAAAATCAAAGGAGGTTCAAAAGACAATCATAACAGCCAAATTCCGATAAATTGCAAAACGCCTTGCCAATCCGTTTTAATATTTTAATCAAAATCTTTAATGTAATTTATCAAGGACGAAAATAATGACATTGCTATAATGTAGGCTGTTTAACCTTTGACAACCTGTGTCTTATCAAAAATGATCATCAAATAAATCAAATAATGGTCCAAGATTTAATTGTAATCTACACTGGGGTAGTAAAGTGTATACTACATAACGTTAGCCTTTAAAATATTTTTCAAAAGGAAATAATTATTCATTACTCAAAACAAAATGCAAAAAATTCTATTTACAATTACATTCTGGATAAAACAAGCTACATTGATTAGCTAACGTTAGCTAGCTAAGTTGCACGTGAATTGTTGGCTGTTGTCACGACTGAAAGCAAAACAACCCATAAATAAAGGAGAGTTGGCTGTAATGCTACCAAGGTTTGTCAGCTTGTTATTTTCGTTTCGTAGCATAAGCAAGCCAAATTGACAATCACTCTTGTTTACAACTAACGTTAGTCTAAAAGTACACGTCGGTTAGCTAAATAAATATAAATACAAGAGCTCCAAGTTATATAAATACATACATGACTTGCAACCTGAATACTGCTACCGATCTAGCGAGCAAGCAAGCATAACTTACTATCACATTCGATTCCCGACACGTGATCCCATGTATTTATACGTATTGCTTAAGAAGTAAACATGACATCAAATATAATAGCTGCCACAAGGATAAATATATAGTTAGCAAAATTTGCGTGTTATTTTAACAAGCAACACGTAAGACAAGTTCAGATTGTAGCGCTATGTAAAAAGCACTTAACGTGACGGCATGGTAGCAGTAGTTGTACTGAAATCTTAACTTGGCTAGCCTCAAACATAACGTAAAGCTGTTATCAAGAAAAATTAAGCACATTGTTAGTTAACAACAAATACACATGGAGTCAATACAATGACAGCAAATTACATGTTTGTTTAATTACTGTTTCGTTATTTCAAACATTTTCTTATTGGGTATACCTGAATTTACCGCCATCTGCGCCGCCATCTTGGATCAAGATCCAGTTCCCCGGTAGACTGTCAAGCCACAGATACTCTGTTTACTGAAAAGATGTTCTACCTCGCAGGTTCTGCCCGTCCTTTGTTCTCATGTCCCATTTTATATTACTCATTTGGGTAATAATGCTGTACTAGCTATAGACGTTTGTTCTCGACCAAGCTGTTCCATTAATATTAACTGTTATGATTAAATCACAGCACTTTTAGCTGCAACATTGCAGACTACATTTTAATGTTATACATACATAGTTGCACATCTGTCAGATACATAGACTATCTGTAACCAAAAGGCAGTCTAACGAAGTGCCCGTCTAAAAATACTTGTAAAATACATTCTAATAACAACAGGCTACCTTGATAGTTTAGAGATGGCTCACTCTCGTGTTGTTACATTGAGCGTTACATTTTTGGGGTAGGGTAAAACCCGTAAAACACATCCGTCTTGCTAACGATTTAACACGGTATATTGGAGCCAAAACGGAAGCTATGTAGCCAGTGATGTAAACAAATGAGATGCCTACACTGGAGATGAACAGAGTGTGCCATTTACTTTGGGGGAGTTAAAAAGGGCGCTGGCTAAAGCTGGTATGACTGCACCAGGGAAGGATGAAATATGTTATGTGATGATAAAGAACTTAAGTGCAGAAAGTCTGAACAAATTGTTATTGCTGTATAACAAGGTGTGGGATGAAGGTAGAATACCTGAGAGTTGGAAGGAGGCAGTCATTGTTCCTATAAGGAAGCCAGGGAAAGATGCAAGCAAACCTACAAACTATAGACCAATTGCATTAACTTCTAACATATGCAAACTGATGGAACGAATGGTAAATGAAAGATTGATATATTCTCTAGAGAAAGAGAATATAATTTCAGGGTGTCAAAGTGGATTTAGGAAAGGGAGGGGTACTTTGGATCCAATAGTATGTCTAGAAGATGAAATAAGGAAAGCGCAAATTAATAAAGAAACAGTAGCAGCAGTTTTCTTTGATGTAGAAAAAGCATATGATATGTTATGGAAGGAGGGGCTGCTGATAAAGTTACATGCAATGGGAATTGGAGGTAAGGTTTTTAACTGGGTAAAGGACTTTTTGAATAAAAGAACCATCCAGGTTAAGGTAGGAGCTGAAATGTCCAATAAATATGAGATTGAAAATGGGACACCGCAGGGGAGTGTGATAAGTCCTATATTATTCTCTATTATGATAAATGACATATTTGGAAATGTATCAGTAAATATGGGAAGATCATTATTTGCAGATGATGGCGCTATGTGGAAAAGAGGTAGAAATTTGAACCACATAATTAGGAAATTACAAGAAGGAATAAATCAAGTTGAGATGTGGGGGAAGAAATGGGCCTTTAAGTTCTCAGTTGAAAAGACTAAAGTAATGTTCTTCACAAGAAAGAGGATTAGAGGAAACACTCATTTAAAAATATATGGAAACAATTTAGAGACAGTAGAATCATTTAGATTCTTAGGAGTGTATTTTGATTCCAGACTAACATGGAGGGAACACATTAAATGTATTATGGATAAATGTAAAAAAGTAATAAATGTGATGAGATGCCTTGTAGGCTTGGATTGGGGAGCTGATGTAGCAGCCTTAAAATATATATATGTAGCACTAATTCGATCAAGGCTGGACTATGGGAGTGTTGTGTATGGATCTGCAGCAAAAACTGCACTTGCAGGATTAGATGTGATCCAGGCCCGGGCTCTCAGATTGTGCATAGGGGCAACAAGAACATCACCTGTGTGTGCCATACAAATTGAGACAGGAGAAATGCCGCTGAATTTACGCAGGAAGCAGCTCAGAGTCAACTACTGGATGAATTTGAAGGGGCATGGAGATAACCACCCAACCAAAAAAGTACTACAGACCTGCTGGGAAAGGGAGGGTACAGTAAAATCAAGTTTTGGTTGGACAGGGGATGCAGCAGCAAGAGACCTGGGAGTGTATGGGATGGAGTTCTGCCCGACGGTGATGTGGCCTCCAACCCCTGTGTGGGAAATGGAGACACTGGTGGTAGATTTAGAGCTGCTTCAAGATAAGGCAAAGAAAAATGTAGATTTAGTACAAGAGTTTTATAGCTATACAGAAAGTAGATACACAGGGTATGTTCAGGTGTTTACGGACGGATCAAAAGATCCAATAACAGACAGCACTGGCTCTGCAGTTGCAGTTCCTAGCCACAGAGTTGCAGTATGCAAAAGGACATCAAACTCCTTAAGTGTATATACTGTGGAGTTGTATGCCATTTGGATGGCTTTAGAGTGGGTTGAGCAAGTCAAACCTCAAAGAGTTCTGATCTGTAGCGACTCAGCATCTGTTCTATACAGCCTAAAGCTAGGCACATCCAAAAAACGACAAGACCTACTATTTGAAGTAATAAGAATGCACTCGAGAGTAATAAGACAAGGCATTGTGATCACATTTATTTGGGTTCCTGCGCACACGGGCATTATGGGTAATGAGAGAGTGGACAACCTAGCCAAACAAGCTGTTAAAAAAGAAAACATAGACACTATAATAAAACTTTCAAAATCAGAAGGAAAGGGTATTGCATGGAAGAAAATTAATGAAGAGTGGCAGCAACAATGGGATCAGGAGTTAAGAGGAAGACAGCTACATGCAATACAGAGTAGAGTGGGCACTGGGAGAAGCAGGGGAGGAAATAGAAGAGAGGAGGCAGTGATGACCAGACTAAGAATAGGACACAGCAACCTGAACGGGACTCTCCACATTATAGGGAAGCACCAAAATGGATTATGTGACCATTGTCAGACACCAGAAACAGTACAACATGTACTTGTTAACTGCAGAAAATACATAATAGAACGTAAGGACATGATGGAGGGAATGGAAAGAGCAGGACTAGCAGGAGGAGATGTAAAGGGCATACTGAAGTGTGGTGAAAGTGGACAAGGCAGGAAATGTTTGATCAGATATCTTAAGAGAACAGGACTAATAGGGAAAATATAGCAAACCGGACAATGTAGGAGTTAACTAACTCCTGAAGATGGCAGTAGTGCAACACTAAGGATGCAAGCTGCCGTAAAACCCCAAAGAAGAAGAAGAAGAAGAAGAAGAATGAGATGCCTAGTTCCGGTTTGATGCAGATAAGATGGTCTCTGGTAGTATTTTTCTACGGAGCAGTAGACAATATAACTGACAGAGGTGTAAAATCCAGGGGTCAGAAAGTGAAGAATTGTGCTAATTAGCAAATACAGGTGATTGGAACAAAATACTGGGAAGGACTTTTACTTTCAGAACCTGGATTTTACACCTCTGATAACTGTGTGGCATTGACCCACAGTAACCCCGTTTGTGCATATGTCACAAACTTAAACATTTCCCATAATAGGGTAAAAACTTTAATTGTAAAAATAAAAATTAATATTTTGATTCCTTTTTAGTTTCTGTTTGGCGACCGTGAAAACTCTTCGCTATTTTCTTTCTGGCTTGGTTTGCTCCATACACAGCAAGCTAAATTATTACATTTACATTTACATTTTAGTCATTTGGCAGACGCTCTTATCCAGAGCGACATACATTAGTGCATTTTCCAACTTGAAACAAGTGCGTTAAAACAACCCTAAAAGGTAAATACGATTTCAAACACCAGGCGCAGTCAGTATGATTTATTTTATTTTATTTTATTTTTTGGGGGTGGGGGGGGGGGGGGGGGGGCACACGATATCAATCATTGGCGTGTACAACAGTAAGCCAATAAGTAACCTTAAGTATTAAACTAGCAGTTTGAACCACTTAAACAAAGATTCAGTCGTCCTGAGGAGGCGGAACGCAGGGATCTGGTAGGTGTGTAGGGTCTGATGAGCTTTTGGAGGTATGGAGGGGCTGATCCTCGGACTGCCTGGAAGGCGAGCACCAATATTATTAGTGAGGGACTAGCTGACATTTAATTTCCGTGGTACATTTCTATATGTCATTTTGCCTAGACTTATACATACCTTACTTTGTGATGTGACAATGCTGGCCTAACCTTAGATCTTGTAGCCGGACAACTCCTAACGTTATCCAACATGTATCATGAAGTCTTCAGTATAAAATGACAGTTTAAAAAAGTAGCCTACCTGCACTGTTGACCATACCCCTTTATGAATGCGGTAGTGACTTTTGGAAATGACCAATGTTAAATGATGGGAAACACAGATGGGTTCAAATATGTAATTAAGCATTTCTATATTTATATTTCACATTGGTTCAAAGAAAATTAAACATCTTTTATTTGACTGAGTTCTCTTGGGTACTCGTATTTGCCCTAACCATTAGGCCTATGCAATGTTCTATGCACTCAGAAAATGTAAGTCTGCAGGTGTGAAAACCTCCTACATTACTTTGGTCGAATCAGAACACTTGCCTACTATTCAGTATACCAGTTTTTATGTTTTTTAATTTTTTTAAAGGTGTTAAGTACACAACACTTCTGAAAATTGAGTGTTCTTAATATCCCCGGATGATATACTTACGTATTTCCAGGTTTTCCCTGATCATAGTATGGAGATATTTTTTTGCATACTGCGTGTCACTAGACAGGATGCAGTAAGCAGTATACAGTATGCTAGTACACAGTAAACAGGACGCAGTAGAGAGGGCTCTGAATCGTATCCTTCCACAGGAAGGTGCTGGAGTACCAGGCTATTCCCAGATGTGCAGCTGATGCCACGGAAACAGCGGGTACTTCAGCAACACAGAACCAAAGAAACCAGATTGAATCAGATGGTTCGCAAACAACAGCAAGGAAACGTTGAGGTTACTTTTTAGGGTGTACTGCTGCGGTGTGTAGTTCGCCTAAATTGGTTCTATGAACAGGGAGATGTAATAAGATTATAAAATGCACACACTACTGTTTGTTCACCCACATGTTTAAGTCATTTATGTCTGTATGCACAAAGCTAATCTGATGCCTGGGAATAAGTACTGAGGCACTATAGGCACCAAGGCTACGGAGGAAAGAAGTATGAATCAGTTCTGGAAGAAAAAACAGCTAAATTAACATTTTTGTTTTATAGTATAAATTTGTTTTTATAATTTGTGTTTGAAATAAAAAAAATAAAAGGTTTTTCTACTGCCATAGCACTCCAAAGAATTGTAGGCTACTGTTCAGTATTCAACAATGTTCATTATAGTTCATGGTGAAATTGCCTCAGTTATGTTAAAGTGGGGATATACAGTTGAAGTCGGAAGTTTACATACACTTAGGTTGAAGTCATTAAAACTCATTTTTAACCACTCCACAGATTTCATGTTAGCAAACTATAGTGTTGGCAAGTCAGTTAGGACATCTACTTTGTGCATGACACAAGTAATGTTTCCAACAATTGTTTACAGATTATTTCACTTTTAATTCACTACATCACAATTCCAGTGGGTCAGAAGTTTACATACACTCAGTTGATTGTGCCTTTACATTTTTAATATTTGGTCGCATATCCTTTGCATGTCATGACTTCCTGATGTCTGTGACCCAACAACATCAAAATACTCTTGATATCTTATTTTCTGGTACTCTTATAAGCGATACTATAACGTCTCTGCATTTGAATGGATCTCTATGGGAATTGGGGGGTGGGACTAGATTTAGCTGTAAATTATGCTGGAACAGTATGGAATACATGATTGGTAAAATGGCTGTAAGTCATCAAGGGTCTGAGGTATCAAACAAGCCTCAAACCATCACTGCCAGATATGCAGTAGATATGGATGGATCACTTTAAGGGTTGTTTTTCCTGACATATTTTCTTATTGAACTCTATGGAAAAATAAGTCAGGATAAGAAACCCATATCCATTCATATCTACTGTATTTCTGGCAGCAGAGTGATGATTTAAGGCTTGTTTGAAATGTCAGACCGTTGATGACTTAGAGCCATTTAGCCAACCATGTGTTTCAGTGTAATTTACAGCTAAATTTAGTCCCACCCCCCAATTCCCATAGAGATCCATTCAAATGCAGAGACGTAATAGTATCGCTTGTAAGAGATTACCAGAGTACCAGAAAATAAGATATCAAGAGTCTTTTGATGTTGTTGGGTCACAGACATCAGGAAGTCATGGCATGCAAAGGATATGCGACCAAATACAAAAAATTTAAAGGCAGTCAACTTAGTGTATGTAAACTTCTGACCCACTGGAATTGTGATATAGTGAATTAAAAGTGAAATAATCTGTCTGTAAACAATTGTTGGAAAAATTACTTGTGTCATGTACAAAGTAGATGTCCTAACTGACTTGCCAACACTATAGTTTGCTAACATGAAATCTGTGGAGTGGTTAAAAATGAGTTTTAATGACTTAAACCTAAGTGTATGTAAACTTCCGACTTTAACTGTATACCACAAATATATACCAGCTCTCCAAAAAAGGAGTAATGAATGTATTTCCATGTCAAATCATGCTTATATTGTTTGAAAAATCTGTACATTACAAAAAAACTCCTTCCCTTATTTTGACATTCTAATGTAAATTCAAATGGAATTCTAAAGTTAAAAACAATACAATAACTTAATTTTCCCCAAGGGGAACTTCAGGTAACGTACATGTAATGACAGATACCTGGCTGTTCATGTCGCCATCACAGTGACATAATGTCACCATTGATGTAATTGTATGTGGACATTCAGTGAGATGCCATATACAAGATATATTACACCAATAAAATCCATAAACTGGCGACATTTAAAATTGTCAATGGTTAAACCTTATTTTTAAATGACAGCAAATAAAGTTTAACCATTGACAACAACGGAGGCCAATTTTGACCTGATTAACATTTGTACACATTACAGCAGTCCCGTTTCATGTTGGTAAATTATTGTTGTGGCAGGGATGGGTAGTAAAAAGGTGAAGATCAGTGAGTAGTGGGTCAAAAAGGGTACACAGGGCAATATCTGAGTGTAAAGTGGAGCTGAAAGGGAATGTGGTACAATATTCAGGGTTACCTGGGTCATTTCAAAATCCCAAGTCAATGTCACATCACATCACATCATGCATTTTGAAAGAGCCCCAAGGGGCCTAAATTTGGAACTGGTTTCTTACATCAAAATGTTCACTTGTAAAACAAAATATATCCATTCCTGCTCTGAATCGAGTCTATATTTCCATTTAAGTAAAAATATGTTTTTATTTAATGATTTTGATTTTAGATGGGGAAAAAATTAATATATATCTAATATATATTCAAAATATATTACAATTTCCAATTTGGCTCAAAAAGTCTAACCTCACAGCCCTGGTAACATCCAAGTTTCACCATATTGTGAATACATGGAAATATGGGGTAACTTCAGTGGGCTGTCTTATTGATGTAGGAACAGTGTACACAGTAAAATGTTCAGTGTTAAATCAACTCTTACAGAGTGCATATTGTCCCCATTGGACTCATATGTACTCTGTTAGAGTTGAACACTGGATATTTTACTGTGTAGAGTTACAGTATTTACTTATTTTTGCATGCATTTGCCTCTTGGGATTGGAAGTATATCAGCATTTCTCCCACCCAGGATTTATACAGTCCTGTTACTGGCACTGACATTCCTTTCTCTGTAACAAATTGCATTTTGGCAAAGAAAAAAAAAAAAAAAAAAAACCACTTCCGGGATGAGAACATTTTCACTATGCTGCATTTCATTTAATGTTTTTAATAGCCAATGGTGCACTCAACATATATATTATAAATAGGAAAAATAGTTTTTTGACATATATACAGAACATCATACAGTTTTGCCAGCTTGGCCTCCAGGTCTGGCATGAGCTCCTCTTCCAGGTCTGACACCCCCCCTCCCGTCGGAGTGGGTGAGAGACCCTCAGCACAAACAGATGGATTCTGTCTACACCGGAGGGGGTTAATCCCCTCTCTAGCCTGTGGGACTGACATCATTGGAACAAGTGCTTTGCGCACAAAGAAGCCTTTGTCACAGTGAGCAGAGGGGAAACAGCTTTTTTTGCATGCGGGACAACACACAAACTGCATTTATATCTGACATCAAGTCACATAATTGTGTTTGTCATTTTTATCACGTCTGATCTACAAACCGGTCCAGTTCGTTTAAACTAAACAAAAATGTGCTGTTGGACAGGAAGTCCAGGACAAACACACAGTAAGGTGATACTTTCCCCTGGTGGAGAGTGCCAGTCGAGTTCATCTGCTCATTTACACACATGAATTAGGCCATTTGCAATAGAAATACAATACAACAGTATTTTCATAAGCTCAGAAATTTAAATAAAAGTCCAGTATGTTCTATATTTATTAGTGGAGGTGGAGCAATCATTATTTAGGTGGTAATAGAGAATCACGTTCACAGATTATGATCAGTTCCTTTTGAAATAACATTTACCATGATGCAATGAACCTGTGCCACAAAAATGTCTCACTTGAAAGCCATTATTCCTAAACCAACAAGAAATTAATCACACCAACTGAGAAGTTAGTACTCATCCTGAACTAACAGGCTAACAGGCAATATGAGACCATTGGGTATAAGTAAAAAAACGAAATTATTTAAATGTGAATTCCAACCTGCTGTCATTTCCTTCTTCCGTGAAGGGAAACATTTAGATAAATACATACATTTTCAAATTTATTTTCTCTCTTTCTGTCAAATAAATATCCAACAATCAAAAAAGATTAAAGTTATTTCAAGCAGAGGCTTAGTTTCATCAACAACCACCCTCACTTGGAATGCTGTCATAGTACACACTCACACAGACACACACACACTTTCAAGGTTCTAATCCAGATCCCTCACACTAAACCGTATTCAGAGAAAAAGGCAGATTCCTTCCCTCCTTAGAAACAACAATTCTCACTCTACATGTCTCAAGTAAAACAGAAGCTTATAGAGCCTCTCCTCCAGAGCTGGACAGTAGAGCTTGCGTCTGTTCAAGTCTAGTCACATTTGAAATGGATTGCGTGCTACACCCTCAAAACCTGAGAACCTCTGCATTCCAGTCTTTCCAAACAACGACAACTCTATGAAGGTGACTCTCTCTGTGCTTATTATACTGTACCCTTGCTGTCCACTTGTGACCAATCCTAGTGTCTGGACAGTGTATAGTATGCTACTGATCCAAATTCAATGTACAAGTTCCACCACACTCCTGAAAATAAGCAGTGAAGATTATTTTTCTATGAATGAATGAAAAGAGGTAAAACAAAGAGATCACAGTAATGGACGGCCGGCTGTTGCTGGTAATGCACATGTCATTGATTCTTCGTGTTTGCTTTATCAGCGAAGGCTCAAAATACAGCAGCAACACAACAAGCAAAATACTGGAGGAAAAATGAAATGTGAGACTGTCACAGCGCAAATTAAGATTTCTTAAAAAAGAAAAAAGAAAAGAAAAAAAATACAGACCCATAGAAGATGTGTAATTTCTGCAAACGATTAAACTGAACACTCCAGTTGGAGGATGATTAAGATCCATGTCTGGAGTCCTCTTCCAACAGGTCGACAGCAAGTGTCCTGGTGCTCAGTCCACAGAAATAGCACTTTACACAATGAGTTCTCCAGAAAGAAAATACTGGAGATGGAAACAGTACTCTGTCCTTACTGAGGAAAGCAGGTGGAAGAGGCACATTAATCTTGTACAAAAAACAAAACAAAAAAAAACAGTTCCTCTGTTCCTTCTTTTTCCTCGCTCTGGGGGTTTCAGTTAAAGTGGGGTGAAGAGAGCCGAAGAGAACACTTCCTTCCTTAATGTGATGCCTCACCTGGAAGTACATTCCGCCACTGAGGGAGAAAGGAGGGACCTACAGACAAGACTGACAGAGAAACCGACCAACCAAAAAGTATGAGACATCAGGAATAAGTGCAGTTTGGACATAGGGCAGAATGCAAGGCCCACGCAGCACAAAGAAGCCAGAGTATTTCCAGAGGCGGGTCAAACGGCAGCTCCGCGCTGTTCAGCTGGACAGATGTCATACAGGCATGGGGTGAAGGAGTAATCTCCCAGCTCTGGGGTAGTGGCACGGGGCAGTGTATTCAGACCACAGGGGCAGGAAGAGGCAGGGGAGGTCTTTAGGGGCAGCAGGGATTGTCGATGACCAGCATGGCATCAATGCCATAGAGCTCCAGCAGGTCCACCAGGAAGCCGCGGTCACCCTGGGGGTCCAGCCCCATGGCCCTCACGTGGTCTGTTGTCAGGGTGGGGTCCGCACTCCCCGCCACCTCAGACAGAGTCTGAAAGATGCGGTTGTTCTGCTCCATGAAAAACCTGCCGAGGAGGGAGAGAGAGCAGGAGCATCAGGAGGCCCGTGTGGGCCCAATGAAGTCGCTGTGTGACACTGCTGAAAATCTGACATCCCAGAGGGCAGTCTTTTTTTTTTGTAATACTGATGCCCAACGTGGTGCCAAACACTTTAATTTGACATGTTCAATTAGCCATTTGCAAATGATCGCTGCACTCCACTCGGGAGAGTGTCGTCATCCACGGTTAGTGTCGCCAGCCTGCTTCTTTTCACAATGCAGCCCACCGGCAAGTGAGCATAGAGTGGAGTCAGAGGAAGACCTTTCATATGCGGCTTTGGCATGCAGTACACAGAAGCCCGATTGACCTGCGGGGGTTGCTAGAGCGCGATGAAACGCAGACCACAAACTGAACCCTCCTGTACCTTGGGCGACACAGTCGCCAATTGCACGTCGTCCTATGGATTCAGTCCGAGACAATGGGGCTCATCCGTGCATCACAGTGTTGTACTTTAACGGAATGAGCTACCCAGCAGCTGGACAGAGCTATTTTACTCCTGGACACCTTATACTCACAGGATAAAGAGGTCCTCCTCGCTGGAGGTGCAGTCTCCATCCACCTCCTGAGAGTAGAGGAGCATCTGCCTGAAGAGACCAAAATAACTTATGTCAGCATCATCATGTCTCCACCATCCTGCTACAATCAGCCAAAACAATGTTGTTATTACACATCAGCAGCAATGAGCTTCATCAAGCTATCAGCCGTACCACCCTGTTGATTGCGTCAAGCAGCCGAGGGGAAAGTGAGACTGGGATGGAAAAAAGCTGGGTCAACCAAGTTATTACGCCCACGCGCGCATAGCGCAAGCAGGGGGTATTGTTTTTGCTCCTGTCTGTGTGTGTGTGTGTGTGTGTGTGTGTGTGTGTGTGTCTGTCTGTGTTTGTGTCCCTATCATCCATAACTCAAACAATTTTACTCCGATTGTAATGAAACCTTGTGGAAATGTTGACAGTTGGGCAATGACCTGAATCTTGATTTTTTTCCCCCCCAATCAGTCAATGCCCGACTTCACAGTGCAAGATCCAATTTTTAGCCCCATGCATATTACGTTCAGGGTCGAGAGCATCTCTCGGAGTGCCATTCTAGTTGTTGTAAATGGGGCTGATGATGGGGCTGATGAGCCAGTAGGGGGCACTATTGCCTCTAGTGCAGTTATGGAGAAACTGTGCTAAAGGAGGAGCCCACTTTCAGATCAGATTATTAAACGGGCAGACTCAGTCACTGTGGTCATTAAAAAGCCCATGTGGAGTAGGTAAAGTAGGGACATTAAGACTGGTCCTGACCAAATAGTGAATTTATAAAACCATTACATACTCAAGTTTCTGGTAAAATAAATGTATGGAAAGTGCTGGATTTATCAATATGCATAAAAGCAACACAAGAACCCATAAATAAGATTTCTGCTGATATTTGATCGTAGTGAAAAAAATGAGAAATGCATATTTTCACAGTCCGAGCATTTGTCATCTGGACGTTCATGAAATCAATAAAACATTCAGAACACCATCATGAATTTATGTGCACATGAATCAAGTAAATACGTCATAATGTGGCAGGCATGAATGTCATCGCTCTGTTGAATATGTATCAACCCAAACCCATCTGAAACGGACCTCAGTAACATGGGAAATGGACCACAATAGGAAATGTGACATGCAAATTATATCTATGGGGCAATCACTGTCACTGTCTAGGATAATGTCAGGCAATTCTGCTTATTCCATAATCCTCTGGTAAGATAGTGCTCATCTTTTATGTAAATTTTTTTGCACCCAGCTATAGGTCAGACCACTTCTTGACTTCTCCCAGCATTCAACTCTGAGGGAGCTCTATTGACAGCCGTAATGATTTTATGCCAGGGAAAATTCCTCCTTTTACTTTTTTCAAAGCAGCAGTATTTCACAGTGAGGTTAGTGCATTGACAGGAGCAGCACTGCCAAATGAAGTGATGTGGGGGTTGTTTTTTAATGTTAACTGTAAAACATATGTACGTGCTTATAATTCACAACTGGGTGGGATTTACCAGTAAACACAAAATGATAAGCAGACCTGTGGTTTATGCATATTTTGTGAATCAGTTGTAAAATTGGCAGAGAAACATTTCTGAAGAACTAATATCAGCACATACCACAATTCTTTGACAAATAAGGCCCTGGCTATCAAACATCTGCCATCTAATCAACCCCACTACATCTGATAGGAGTCCCTTGCTTCCCTACACAACCTGAACTGAAAAGAACTGAACTCTCGGTAGTCCTTCCATAAAAATATTATATTTACAAATAAATAGATATTGTATATCATCATAACCAGCAGCAACAACGTCATCATCATGATCACTGAGTAAAGGCAGTCCCATACCTCTGCTCACTGAGTTTCCTGTACTTCTCTCGGTCAGTACTGTTGAGGCGAAGCATTGGCTGCAGGCTCTCTCTATGTGTCCTCACGTTCTGGTTATCCACATAAACATCGTACAGGTCTTTTTTCTCCTCAAAGATCTTCTCTGTGGTGCCTTTATACACATAGGGACATCACATATACAGTATAAATACACACACTCACACACTCAGTTAATTTGCACCTAATTTTCCAGAATCAAACCATGTACAGAAAGCTCATGAGTGGGGACTGTGTGAGGCCCAGGCCCAGATCTGAACTCACAGGCCACATAAGACAATTCTGTCTCCAGGGTGGAAATGTCAGCCACGTTGATGTAGAAGAAGGGTCGGAACTCTGGCACTGCCACACCCACCCCGGGCAGGGACACATTAGCTAGGCAACAGCAGCAGTATACTGTGGAGGACATAAAGCAAATCTAGTATGAGCCACATATCAGAACAAAGGGGCATGGACTCACAGCACTGAACAGGGGTACAGCAGTCAGTGAAGCTGACACACACCGCTGAGTACAAATGTACAGCGTGCACTTCTGGCCACTTCTTGAATTCAAAATATGCTGAAGATGCTAAGCTAATGTATGAGCACATTTACAATGAGCATAAAAAGACCATTCAAAGAGCCACTGTCCTATTGCTTCTAGCATTGCACAACAACAATCTCCTCAGAACTTTGATAAAGCATAATATAATACCAGTATACAGCATCCTGATTTAATGTTTAACATGTAGGCACATTGGCCTCTCTTTATCCAGTGACTCAGCACAAGACCAGTAAAGGGGTTTTGCATGACGTCAGAACAATTTACAGCAATCTTGATATTAACAAAACCAACTGGTATGAAGCTTGTATCTATATCTGATCACACAGAGGAAGTTTTCAACAGTAAGTATACGTAACTATTTTCAACCAATAGGCCAGGTCTATTTTTGATACAAGGCATGGCTTGCCAAATGAAGACATGTCATAGTATTAACCAAAGAAAATAAATACATTCTAAGTGAGTGTGGACCTACTGTTGTAGTTAATTACAAACGTAAACAGCACACATCTTTCTCCCCTAGTTCCAAGCTGTGGCCTGTATAACAAGTGCATAATAATGTGTGCCTGCGTGATCCCATTGCCACCCCAACTCCCACACACCCCTGTAGCAGACCACTCCGATGGGGGGAGGGGAGAAGATGAGGATCCGTCTCCGCAGAAGGGCGAACTTCCAGAGGACCATGATCTGCTCCCCGAAAAAACGGATGAACTGGGACATGCAGCCGGCTGGATGGGTGATCTACAGGCAGTGGTACAGGAGGTACAGGGAGGACATATGGATCATATTCATCATCACTCATCACTGGCTTTTTTTGATAGGTCTTTGAGAAGATGCTCTAAATTACATAGATATCTCCATTGGACAATGACGAGTAATATACAGTAAGATCTCATTTCCAATGACAGTCTCCACCTTCATCTCGGGGTGCATGCAGCGATTCAGCGTGGCCCCCCAAGAACTTGTCGGACAGGCAGTGATCAGGCCGTTCCCTGCAGGGGGCAACAGGGCCTTCTTGTCCTCATAGAAGGCCTCCAGGGGAGAGTATTCCCCTGGACACTGAAGCTGGTGCCTGCATTGAAACGCATTCAATAGGTCACGCAGCATTGGACATTACCACAGCATATCATTATGAACACTGACCTGGATGTGATTTAGGCATGCTGGTTGGGTCACTGCAATGAGCCAGTGCATCACAGACAGAATAGAAATTAATCCTCAACCTGGAAGAGTTTACCATGATTACAGTTTGGTAATGTCAGGATATGTGCTAATTAAGAACTCTAAAAGCCCCTGTAAGTCAGTATTAGTCTGTTTGGGTGTCTGGGGGGGGGTGGGTGGGTGATTCAGTCCGAGAATGTTTACGGTAACAGACATTGGGTTAGGCTAGCTGCAGCTAAACACTGCCTGTCTGAGATACTACAGACATTTCCTTGTAACTTGAGAAAAGAACGCTCGTCAGCACATATCTTTACTTAGAATAACAAGTTAGTTGACTCAACGCTCTAGGAATCGCCAATGGGAAGATAAGCTAATGTTTAAACATTCAAACAGTAGGGGAGTGGAATGAGCTCAAGAATAACTACCGTACACAGAATCTAACTGGTATTCTGTGACTCCAGGGACTCTAAAAGGTTCATGTATTATACATGAGAAAATTGTAAAAAGAGATGAAAGATGGGGGGAAAAGCAGGGAGAAAGAGACAAAATTGGAGAGAGATAAAGAGAGGGTGAGAGAAACAGAGAAAAATAAAGAGTGAGAAAGAGAGAGAAAACAAGCTAAGTCAACTTCGGTGGGGAGGAGCACTCACCTGACCTGGTTCTCCAGGAAGTGCATGTATCTATACAGCAGGGTGTAGGAAGGGGACAGGATGCCCACTGACTTCATGCGTGCCCCTCTCTCCAGCTCACTCTCTACAGGCATGTTGGCGAAACATGCTAGCCCAAAGTAGCACTCTTTACGGAAATATCTGTGGAGTGGGGGCGGGGGGGGGGGGGGGGGGGGGTGTAATTAACAGACATACATCAAGAGGTCAAACACAATTGCTGCTGGTTACCAAACAAGAGGAAAGTTGGACGCTTACATGAAGTCGCTGGTGATTCTGTGAGAGCCGCTGGCCATGGACTTGAACTCCACCCCATCCAGATTAACATCCTGAGGCAGACACCACTCCACCATGTTGCCTGTCCATGACAAACCTCCTCATTATTACCAGTTTATGACTAACACAGTTGTTGACACTTCCAACACTGCACTGAGGACAAACGTCATTCTTCCAATATTAGTCAATGTGTCACAAAAAAACACTGTCCCCCATCTCTGAGTCTCTTCCATCATTCCTCTCAGGCACTGTTGCTTTCTCACACGCGCGCACGCTCGGTGAAAAAGGGAAGTTTGTGGTTAAGACAGAATGCCATAGTGCTTCTTGCTTTCACTTGCTAACTGAGACAGCTACTGTACCTGAGAGATCCCTGAAAAGGGTATTTAATTAGCTGGAAGCTTTAGCTAACGGGCAGAGGAGGGCCGTCTGCCCTTGGCACACCTGACAGCTCCTGGCCCATCCCAACTTTTTTCAAGAGTAGGAGTAAATATTTGCTCCAACATAAACGTAGACATCTACACTCAGTGAAAAAGGAACTGCATGTAGATGTGTGACAGTGTCTTTTAAGCAATAGGCCTAATAAAATAATAAGTTGTAGGATGACTCTTTAATGCACTTAGAGAGGAAGTACACATGCTGAACAGGCAAGCCGCTCAGAAATCAAACCTTGTGACTGGTGTTTTATAACAGATAAAGGGAAGGGAAAGCCACCAATAGCATAGCTTTACATGACATTTCAATTGACAAATCACACTGGCTTAGTTATTTATAAAGAAAATAGGTTTGGAATTAGGTTGTTTGCATTGAAATTGGTAAAATATAGAATTACAAATGTGTACAGGTTTACAGAGTGCTCTGAATTACCTCACTTGTCTGAAAGATGCCAAGCCTAACAATGTATTGGAGGTTTCACACAATGGTGCATCCTTGTTAAACATGATAACGATTTGTTATAGAAAGGACAAAAACAGAATTTCATGAACCCACAAATTCAATGGGATTGTGTCTTATGGGAGAAACCCACATAAAACAAAAACCTCACATCTCTGTGAGTTGGTCAGCACAGTAACTGACCTGCCTATGCATAGATAAATATTTTAAAGCTGAAGCACTCCTAGACAGACTGCTCTCTCTCTCCTGTTAAATATTAATGACCCCAGCCTTGCAGCCCCAGCTCCCTGGAGATCTGATATCAGGGAATGAGTCTTGTGATGTCTGTGAGTCACTTGACATCCTGGGAAAATACACTCTACCTATGCACACATGCAGACAAGGCCTGTGAATAAGAGGTGTGCAGGGCCAACAAGTGCTTTGGATCACATTATTCCTGATATCCTTCTTTCTCTCTCCATCTTACCTGCCCATATTACACAAATAGACAGATTTCCAACTGAAACCAACAAAAGAACAGAACACCCAAAGGAGTCCGTCTTGTTGATGGCTCAATAAGCCATTTCAGACAGGCAGAATAACAGACTGGCTATTTTAAGCCAGTCATTCAGTTCAAGGTCAGAGCAAATGATTTATAACTCAAAGAAACAAACTGACAAGGCTACAGGAAGGACAGGTAATGGGCGCTAAATACCTCACATCCCAACAATGATCACTGCCAACTCTCTCGTTATATCAAACGCATTTATAATGTTCCTTCAACTACGCATGCAGCAGATGCATTTATGCTGGCATAGACTTCCGTTCGCGCTGAATGCCAAATTAGCGAGAGTTCAGGTTTCATTGGGGTCCACCGATCTATAAAAACACGCCTTACCACTGTCTGCATCTACAAGTTTTCATCGTGAATTTCTTGTTTTTATTTAGTTTGCTTGATCACCACACCCGCAAAATGTGAAACATTCTCCAATCATGAACCACCAATACTAAAAGCCTTTCTATCTTTAAAAGTATATGTTATACGACAGTATGCAACAGTTTGTTTTGACACCGATATTTAGCCAAGATGTATACGGTGTTTTACTTGATATATTTTTCTCAATTAAAAAGTCTAAATATGGCTGCTCTTTAGTATAAATTATAGTGTTATTCCTCACATAGGCTACCTGCTTTTCATACCTAGTGTAAACAAGGAGGGTTACAAACCTATACTGGAGCCTATACTTTTTTGGCGATGACACGCTGTGGCTAAGCAAAAGAAAATTCCGTATCTAGCCCGCTTTGTCATTTTAATCCTTATCAATTTCAGGCTAGCTTTCTACTCACCCGATCTTGTATCAAATGTCACTACGAAAACGGCAACAATTTGGTCCTTTTCCTCCCATTCCGCCGCCCTGTGGTCTTTCGCAGAGACTCCCTCCCAATCGGGAAATGCGAGGTCTCCCTTGAGATTGTGTGCATCCCATCCTGGCCCTGTGTGAACAACGGCACCGGTGAAACTTGTGTCCCCACTGACAACAGCTGCTACAGTCGCAGCACCTCCTGGACTCGTGCTCCATCCCGTCCCAGGAGCCGTGCTTCCCAGTGCTCTGGGGTTTGCGGGGCTTGGTTCTGAAGCATTCTCCTTCTCTGGCGACGGAAATGTAGCGGTCGATCCTGCTGGGGGAACCTCTTCCCAGTCGAGCAGCGGAGCGCGGTCCGACTGCTCTACCATCGTAGCCAGGATCTCACCGTAGACACAGTGGGAAAAGTACACGTAGCTACCCTCAATGCAAACGCATTAGCAACTCGTTTGTGATAGCTAAATACTAACGTAACGACACAAAATCATTGAATAATTGCAAAAACTAGGTACTGCAGTTATTTATTCACACAAATACACCCAGTCCAATCGCTGATAATAAATTCGGCAGCTCCAATCTGCTTGGTGTTGGTAGGCAGTGTTTTGCTGACGTCAGATAAGCACTACTTCCGCTCATGTGCACTCATTAGCATTCTATGAGACACATCAGCCAAGTAACATCAGTGGATGTTTTCGACTCAAATTAAAATGTAATTAAATCGCTATGTCGACATGTTCAATGCTAAACGTGAAACAAAATCAAAAACTCATATTTTGATAGCTAGTAGTAAATATAAGCATTGGTTTGAAATGTTTTCCAAGCTTAGCTTGAATTTTGTTTTGTCCTGTAAATTGTTAACATTTATTGCCATACTCTGTAAATTTCTCCATTCTTCAAAAAAAAAAAAAAACTTGCTGACAATGATTTTTATTAATTTACGGAAGATAGGCGAACAGTTTTCGAATTTGATACGTTGTTGTACTTGTCAGTAGATTGACATCGGTCCAACGCGGCCAATGGAACACTGAATGTATGGGCGGGTATAACAGTAGCCCTAGCTACGCGCTTTTTGTGAAAATCTGGACCCAGCACTTTCAGTTCGTGCGAAACTCAAGAATGGTCGTGTGAAAGACCGTGAGAAAGTAAGTTGTGGTTGACTCGAATCAAAGTTACAAAACAGAGTAAATGTTGCCATGACTGACAAGAGTAGCTCGTTGCTTTGAAAATGTGCACATTAAATCATGATCATTTGCTTGCCTGGTCATGTTGGAATTGTAGCCCAGAGGACTTAACATTCCATGAATGCGTAGCTAATAATGAATTACTCTAAAACTAAACCACGTGTATTTCTACTTGGCTGGTTATCTAACGCTGATTCAAACGACAGTAAACACATTGAGTGTTGCTTTTAGGGTAACGATAGCTTGGACCTCGTGCACACTTACTATTTTCTTGAAAAGCTCGATATTGAAATTTTGTGCAAGTTAATTTTAGGCTATGTCTTAACGCACAATTTGAACCGTATGCTGAATACGTATTTTAGCACATTTGATAAGATTTAGTTGTTTTCACTATAAAACTGTTTAATTTGAATGCTCTAACTTTATTAAAATGCGTTGTTAGCTTATATCCATTTAACGAGGTATTTCCACTGATGAACGTGACAGCATGGCGACGAAGAGTGCAAGCGAGAGCACGGTGCAACAGTTGGATTTCTCGAGCTGCGGAGAGGACGGTAGTGATAGCAGCTTGGACGACTGGGGCACCAGGAGCATCCGAAGCCCTGAATCAATCTGCAAGACACCAAAAATATCGCGTCATCGCTCCCGGAGCTCCATGGCTCCCTCTGTATTTCCGACCACACCCTTGCGCTGCGCGTGGAAAAAGCTCAGGCTTTGTGATTCCCCCAGCACGCCCAAGGTGAGAGGCGAATTTGGGTTCGCTCATTTCAATGCAGTAGGTAATTTGTCTTATATGCGATAATAATTTAGGATGGGTCGTTATCAGTGCGTTTGTGGACTTTTCTGTTTGTAGCTAGTCTATGTGTGTTATTTCTTTCTCGACCAGAGCCTGCTTTCAAAGTCTGCCCTGCCCAGCTCCATTAGCAAACCATCCAGTATTCAGAGGTCTCTGCGCTTCACCAGGGCAAGTGAGCCCACCCGACATAGCCCAGTGCCCTCTGTCAATGTGAATCCCTTCACTCCCAACACATTCCGCAGAGCCAGTGAGACACTCAAGAGGAAGGGGTGGACGAGCGATGAAGACGATCAACTCGGGTACTTCCCAGCCAGAAATGAGATGATTCCGATCACACCTGACCTCCAGATCATAAGGCTCAGAGAGTACATTTCTATCCAATGAAAAGGCTGAACACACACCTAACAAAATCTTCTCAATTCTCCTTCAGGGAGAAAGAAGCTCCAACTTCATCAGATGAGGATGATGAAGCATTTATCCCATCAAAGGTACATTGTTAAGTTTGGTAAGGACTGAGTAGAGGAATTATATGTGTGTGCAACTTCCTGCCTGTCTCTGAACTCCTTCTCCATTGACATTCTGTCTTTTTGGTAATGATAATAACAGATTGAATTTGTTTTGTGCCTTTCATCTCATGACCTCAAAGCACTTTACAGTGGGGGCAACTCACTTCAACCACCACCAATGTGTAGCACCCACCTGGGTGATGCATGGCAACCCTTTTTCTCCAGAATGCTCACAACACGTCAACTGAGGTAGAGAGGGAAGGTCTTGTGAAGCCAGTGAAGATGGGGAATGGTTTCTCTACCCATGTCTTGTCTCTCCTCTGTCTTCACTTTGTGCTCTATTCTGTTCATACTCCAGAGACCGGCAGTACAGGCATCAATGTTGTCGCGCTATGAGAGTGAGTTCCTGGAGCTGGATCGCATCGGCATAGGGGAGTTCGGCGCTGTGCACAAGTGTGTGAAAAGGCTGGATGGCTGTCTGTACGCCATCAAGCGTTCTCGTCGTCCGCTTGCTGGCTCAGCCAATGAGTGAGTCTCCCCTGTAGCAAAGACTGCTCCACATTGGCTTAAGGCTTTTGGCAGCTGCTCTCTGGTGTTGCCGATTTTATAGTACAGGATTCCAGTGTGCGAGAGCTTTTTACTGCTTTTCTATCTCCAGCGTACCCGAATAGTGTGAATTGAGCAAGTCTTCTCGATCTGTTCAGAATGTCTGTAGTTAAGCTGCAAACATAGTATATTTGCTGTGCATGCAAGCAGTAGTTGACCGATCAATCGCCAACCCCTCTCAGTCCTTGGATGCACTGAAAAGGGCTTTGGTATTTTCAATTTGGTACCCAGTGAAGATGGGATGTGTTGTTTTTTTTTCTTTCCCCAGGCAGCTGGCCCTGAAGGAAGTGTACGCCCATGCTGTGCTCGGGCATCACCCGCATGTAGTGCGCTACTACTCTGCATGGGCTGAGGATGATCACATGATCATCCAGAATGAGTACTGTGATGGTGAGTAAGGGAAACACTTGGAACACTGAAAGTGGAGAGAGGTCACTGGAACTTGGACTGATGACTAGTGGGCTTTTCCTTAATGCATTCTGTGTTTTGTGCAGGCGGGAGCCTCCATGATGCTATAGCGAAAAAGGAAGAGCAGGGGGCGCTGTTCCTCGAGTTAGAGCTGATGGACCTGCTTCTGCAAGTCTCTATGGGCCTCAAGTACATCCACAGCTCTGGGCTTGTGCACCTTGACATTAAACCCAGTGAGACCCAATGTTCTTTTCAGACATTCCAATCTTACATTCCAATCTTACATTCCCACTGTCTGCTGCTGGTTGTCTCTGCACTACATTTATGCTGTATATTCCATAAGTGTCAAATGGTTGTCCAGGTAACATATTCGTCTGTCAACGGCTACCTGTGAACACTGGTGGTGAGGGAGAGAGTGAGGAAGAGGAGGACGGAATCCCATCCACAGGGGTGCTTTATAAAATCGGTATTCTCTTTAAGTTTACATTTACATTTTAGCCACTTAGCAGACACTTTTATCCATAGCGACTTACACAGCTTACATACAGGCCATGTATACAGTTGGACATTTTTACTGAAGCAACTCCGGTTAAATATCTTGTTCAATGGTACTACAGCAGTGCCCCACCTAGGACTCAAACCTACAACCTTGGGAGTTATAAGACTCCAAATACTGTCTGTTGTCAGATATTTTGTTTTTGAAAGGCATTTTCACACTTTCGTAGAGCTAACATGCAAAACATGATATTAGTGAATATTATGAACAATCAATCCATTATTGCAAGATACAGGAAATTAATGTTTAAAAGTACTTTGCTGCAGTGATTTAAGGTATTGTCAGTTGAATAAATGGCTAAAAAGGAGTTATTTGTAACAGCACCTTAGCAGATGATGAGGTCAGTGATGCTGGAGTGTTTCAGCTGCAGCCTTCTGTTCTGCAGGTGACCTTGGTCATGTGACGTCCAGCAGAAGCCCACAGGTGGAGGAAGGGGACAGTCGCTTCCTGGCCTGCGAGGTTCTGCGTGAGGTGACAACCATATTTCTTCTGTGTGTCGTGTCCTGCTTGCATTAGAACAGGGATGGCCAAAACTGTTCCTGGAGGGCCACAGTGGTCTGCTGGCTGTTGATGTTCAGTCAGCACTTAATTTTTCAATAAAAATAGTTGGATTTTAGTTACCTCTCGTCACCCACAGACCTGCACTGGGCTATTGGCTCTCTCCCCTCCCTGTTCTGTAGGACTATACTCACCTGCCCAAAGCGGACATCTTTGCCCTTGGCCTAACATTGCTGCTAGCAGCGGGTGCACCACCACTGCCATCAAATGGAGAAGAGTGGCACAAGCTGCGCCAGGCCCAGCTGCCTGTTCTGCCACAGGAGCTTTCACGTGCCTTCCAAAGCCTAATCCAGGTACCCCACCATCCCTCCTTCACGTGGGCCTGTTGGGATCCTTGGGGCCACAGAAGGTAACATGCATGAAGTGCATAGGGTTCAAGGCTTTTCATATTTGAGGCAAAAACAAAACCATCTGTATTCAGCATGATGACTGATGACTTAGACAGGTGATTTATGGACATACAGGTGTGCGTGAGCTTCAAGATCAAGGCATGCTAACGAGGAAGGTACAGTACGGTTTCTTCCTAACATGACGCCATCTTCAGTGGAGGCAAGGCAATGCAATGTGAAAGGTTCATTAGAGTAACCATGACTGGCCAGTCTGAGATGATGGTGCTTGTTCTTTGTTTTTTTAGATGCTGCTACACCCTGAGCCCCACTTGCGCCCCTCTGCATCCGTGCTGTGTAGAAATCCCCTCCTGCGCAGGGAAGGTGCCCAGAAAATAGCTTCACAGCTGCGCAAGGAGCTGAATGTGGAGAAGTTCAGGACTGCCATGTTGGAGAGGTGAGACTGTGTGTCTGTTTGTATCTTATATGGTGTAAGACATTCCTGACATTTATATTAAAAAGTTATGTTTAAACCGCAGTCTTAAGAAGTAAAATGTGTGTTAGGGAATATGTAATGGCCGCATGAATAGATCTCAAGTGCTGACTAGTGAGCTACAGGGAAACTATACAAGAACAGAAATGTAGAAAATTTAATGTATCCACCAGGGGGTGCTATTTGAATTATAAGAAATCAAAAGAATAGACATGACCCAACTCTGTTTCACAGTGCTCTTAGAATATGAATGTGGCATGTCACCCAGGAATGTAAAACACCATTCAGTATTGTCAAAGTCCTGTGAGCACCTCTCTGATGGAGAACGGCTGCCATGCTGGACCAGAGCTCCTTCTAGCCTTTCATTTCTCAAATGGATATTCCATGGCTGTGCTGAACGGGTTTACCCTATGGCTGTTTTCAAAGATCAGATTTGCTGAACCAACATTGATCTTTAACTTTTATTGAACTATAAGTTTTTTTGGAATCCTCCATTGTGTGAGTTCTGTGACATAGCAATACAGCTGCCGCCGATTCTCATTGTTACTGCATTGTAATTGGCTGTTTGAAGGTGAATGTCTGATTTATGATGCCATTACTGTAAAGTTGGTGTGTAGATGAATGCAGCTGAGTGAACCTCCCTCTGTCCCTCACAGAGAGCTGAAGGAGGCTCGTATGGCAGCTCTGTCCCCACATCAGCCCTTCCCCTCTTCGGCGCAGCAGTTTGTTCATGGCGGTTCACTGCCTAGAACAGGCCACAGAGTACTTGGGAGAAATGCTGCCAGGTCCATGAGCTTCGGCTGCCCAGGGTACTGACCCAAAATGGACCATAGCGTGCCGACCTCTTTCAACATAACAGGACCTATGCTTCTGGGAAGCTCATATCATTACATTAAGATGTCTGGACACAGCACTGCACGCAGGGGACCGTTTGTGCTTGTGTGTCTACATGCCAGCTTTCTATAGACTCAAAGTTAAAGCCACCTGTAGCAGTGTGAACAGGGTGTTGCAGAACTCCGATGAATGCGTCCTTTTCTTTCTGTGACTTTTTACACTCGTAAGGACTGGAACACAGCAGGGTCCAGTGGAGATGAAGGCCAGAATTGAGGAGAAGGTGGAGTGAGAGAAGGCAGAGTGCTGGCTGGCAGATAACTTCTGTGGAGATAGCAGATGCTATTTGCATTTTCTTTACTGTTTCTGTACCATTAGTACCTGGCATGTGTCGTCCATCTACCATTTTAAAAAGTAGCCTCGTGTTTTGCAGGAGAGTAAAATTTGCTGTAATGTAAACCGGAAGCAAGGAATGTTACACTTGTTAGACTATGATCCTTTAACTCCTCCCTCTGGTTTGCAGTGTGTTCTGCATTAGACTGAGAGTGGTTTGCACTGCTGTGTACAGACTACGGAATACCTCACACTGCTGAATGCCTCTTGAGAGCATAAGTTAAGTAATCTGTCTTTCAAATGTGTTTTTAAATGGGCTCTTAATTTTCGTAACTGTAAATAAAAGTTTTACATTTGTTTTTTTAATTGAATATGCCCCTCAATTTCTTTGCCAATTTTCCCTTGGAGTTGGTTTCTAAAAGCCGTGCATAATATCAGTGACAGTGGTGGTTTTTGCATAAATAAGGATGTTTCAGAAGTGACTGAAGTGCTCGACAACTAATGCACAAATGGATATGACCTAAGTCTTTACAAAATAATTACTGGTTTTGCATACATTTCTGTGGTCTTGTCAAATTTTATTCTTAAATCTGCTTCCCACTCCCTTCAAAAAAACTATTCTGCTATTACTATATGAAGTGTGAACTTGTTGAGCACTGCTACTGCATTTATCTACTTCTGGCAGGCCCCTACTTTACAGTGGTGAGGAAAATCCCCAACTACAGGGGCTCCTATGCCAGAACACCACTATCTCCAGACCCATCTGTGCTGCGAGAACATGCTCACTGTCACTGTGCTGGCTGCCTTATACAATTCACAAGGGATCTGAACACGGGTTACTTTATTTAATTTCTATCCCTTGGGTTGTTCAGTGAATTTAAAATGTTAAATTATTTAGTCTACACTCAGCTGTCCATTTTCAAAAGTGTATATACAATGTATTTTAATTTTGCTATGGTAATTATACTTTACATTTTTTTATTTTTGTTTATCTGTTTGCCTAGCCCTTGAGGTTAATTTACCAGATGAGCCAACCCCAGAAAAAAAAAAAGTTGCCCAACGAAAACATCCCTCACAGAATGCAGTAAAATACATTTCACTACCTGCATAATTCCCCATTCCTGTTCCCAGTAAACAGGTGGAAATCCAGGGGACATACAGTAAAAGTCCTACCATGTGTTTCTTACACCCATAGACAGCCAGCTGATTTCACTAAGTAGTTCTACCTCCTAGTTGAAGAATTATGTTAATTAACAAATCCAGGTGATTGGAGCAAAATACTGGGGAGGACATTTACTTCATGTCCCCTGGATTTCCACCTCTGCAAATAAATAATGGGTAATGGGAGGAGAACCTGGTCACTTCATTGAAAACAAACAGTATTCAGAACCGGGGTAAGGTAAAATATGTGCATTTTGTGTCAAAACATTTACACATTTGTGAAGTCGTAGGCTATACTGTTCTTTTGCTACTTATTAGTCACTTTAATGTCAATCAAACTCTGGAGTACTGGTATTCCCTTACTCCATCTGGACCTCTGGCTTTCATTGAGTATAGTGTATTGAAGTCACTAGTTTGTATTAAAATTGTCGGTTATAGCTCGCTAAAAGTATGGATTACGGGCGAACCGTTCATACTGCTTGCACTAGCCGGCTGAGATTTGTGCAGAGGACAAGTGCCAAAATAGGTAAGAACTTTCGGTATAACTCGACTCGATTCCGTTCGGCCGCAAAACGGCTCTTTAAGTTACAGCGTTCGCTTTTTTATATGGAGTAGGCTAGTATGGAGCTCTGTCTAAAAGCCAGAGGTCCAGATGGAGCAATGGTATTCCCATACCTTTGTCGGTAAGCTATGTAAGAGGAATTTAATGGACAACAGTCAGTTAGTACAAAAGAAAACTGAGTGAAGGGAGTCTCAGCCATGTTTTTGGGTAATGAGACGGACTGCACAGGGAAAGATATTGCGAAATGATTGAAAATGCATTGTAATAGGACAATAGGACAGCACCTTATTCCTGAACTCCCCTCCTTGGTTGGTGAGAATTTGTTTTGGTGCCCCAAACTTGAATTCTACAATGAACTGTGCAAAGAATTCTACAATGCACTGTGCTACATCCTCGGCTTTCTTAGACTTCAGCGGATATGCCTCAGCCCACTTGGTCTTGTAGTCAATCATGACGTCCCTGTGCAGTCCGTCTCATTACCCAAAAACATGGCTGAGGCTCCCTTCACTCAGTTTTCTTTTGTACTAACTGACTGTCGTCCATTAAATTCAGCTGAATATGGCTCTCTGCCAGAAGCTGGACATCGAGAGGAGCTTCTGCACACCTTACCATCCACAGACCAGTGGATTGGTTGAAAGAATGAATGGGACAGTGACAAAGTAATGTGGACTTGACACTAAACTGACCTTGACACATTTACACCACTAAATGGTACTATAGTCACTGTGTTAAGTATTCTATTTTGGTATTGTATTAAGCAGTGTGATTTGGGTCACACATCGCAATCATAAGCTATGCTTTACAATCGAAATAGTATTTCATAACAATGTCAATATGTTTCAAAACTCTCACCAAATTGGTGGAAGAGAATCCTTGGAACTGGGACATCAGTGCAGCCATGTTTGGCTTGCGCACCAAAGTACAGATCACCACCAAGCACTCCGCATTCTACCTCATGTTCGACAGAGAAGCCAGATATCCATCTGAGGTCCCAGAGACTTTTGGAGTGAGTAGCTAGGTCTCTACATTTCCTTCACTCTAACTTATAGCTAACAGCATATTCTCTCAATTCAAGGTAGCTGAGAATATAGAGGAAATTGTGGCTACAAAAGTTTATAAGTACTAAAATGGACTATACTTTCTTAAAATAGGTGTAATAGCCTTTGAGCTTTATTGGACAGCACAGTGTAGAGACAAGAGGAAAAGGTCGGATTCGAACCGACAATGTCGCAAAGAGTACGAGAATCCTAGTTAGGCCACGCTACAGACTGCGCCACGGGGAGACACGCCAGGAAAGCATACTTCGGCTCATACTTAAATAAATAAATCAAACAAATAGTATTAAAAAAAAAAAATAGTTCGGTTTATACTTACAAAAAAATGCTGCTAAAAAAAGTAAACTAGTTCTGTATGTCACTTGTGCTCACTGGATATCTAAATTAGCTTACTTGAGTTTTATTAACTAAAATGTGGCTTGTTTAGTCCATAATTTGTCATAGCCATAGGCTAGGCCTACGTGTAGCCTAGCTACGGTTTTTATTTTGTTTTTTTTAAGGGTTTCCGTGCTGTTATAGTTTTGACAGCTCCGCGTTATCATAGCTATGATGCAGCTTTAGCAAAAACGGGTAACGTTATGCAGTAACAGACTAACCTTTTTATATTCATTCGTTTTTTGTTTTCAAAGAGGGCATTTCCCGGTATAATTGCTGACTTGTGTGACGAAAGTGCCGCCGTGGTGATAGATTTACCTAAATATCTGTCAGATGTCGTCGTTTTTCACGGTAAGAAGAAATTTTATGACAACGTTTCCTTATTTCACGACTACGCACATTGTCATTAGTGTCACCAAAGGCCCATATTCAGATAAACATGCGCTAAACTTCCCCATCTTAGCGAGGAGCGATTGGTTCCCCACAGCCACTACACACTTCGTCTGTCTGTAGCCTACCCCTAACCCTTGTTTTCAGCACTTTCTTTCGCAAACAAAGCGCTCTCGGGTCTGAAACGATGTAGACTAAGGTAAAACCACAATACCCTTGATTTTTATAACTGTGGTGGACAAAGGGACAGTACCATAGCCATCAAATCTGGTAAGTTCGTTTTCTACATATTGATTGTTTAGAAGTTTCACACAGCCGGTTTCTTCTGCAAGTCGTAACTTTCACAGACAAAACCTGCCTGTGAGTGAGTTAACTGTCTTTGAAAGCGAAACCAAGTCGATTTTCATTTAATTCGACTAAAGAATAATTCGTAGCCTATATTAATCTGAGCCTTAGCTCCCCCAGTATTGCTTCTCGTGGCTGAAATGTTTATTTATTTTCAGAAATAAACAAAGCAGCATGGCTCGATTTTAAACAGTGATTCGTTTAGGCGGGCATTACATTGAAGCAGTTTATTAGTTTTTACTCATCCGATAAGACGCAAATTTCCATGAATTGCTATCGAGTTGTTTGTTGAATTGATAATGTAGCTAACTGGCGAACTGAATTTGTGGTTTGGCAAAAATATATTCGTAAATAGGCTATAGAAACGTATTTTGTGTTACGTTAAGGCATTTTCATGGGCCATACTTTAATGTGATAACGTTAGGGCAAATGAACAGTGCTAGAGTATGTTTGCTAGCTAACGTGACGTTAACATTTGTGCTGCTGAGATATCGTTATAAGTAAGTTAACGTTTTGCTAGCTTGCTAGTCAGTGTTACCTTTATTTAGAATTTCTGCTTGTTTACGTTTGTAATAAACATGAACTTTGTTTTCCTCGATGTGAAAGAATGCAGAATAACGTTAACTTGTTGTCTTGCTAATGTTAGATGATTGAATAATTGAGTAAATGCTTCTTTTACGATATCGTTAGCTACCCACCATAGCCATCAGTCACGTTACCTTCCCCTCTTCGCAGGGTGGATTCGGTACGAGAGAAGTTACTGAAATCGTGAGAAGTAGAGGCAGCTATGGAGAGTGGGGATGTGGAGTTGGGCCCCATCACTCCACTTGTCTTCCTGGCCTTCCTCCAGCAGCAGCCCCCTAATAATGACGAGCTAGCGAATCAGTTGTATGTCTTGGGACAGGAGTTGAAACTGGCCAGGGGGGACATCAACTGCAATGGTTTTGAGGATGATGCCGAAGAGGATGGGGAGCTGCAGACAGACGGGCACTTCTGTTGCAGTACTAACATTAGAGGCCTCGTGGCAGACCTGGACGCCAGTGTCGAAGTGGCCTGGCCAGGTGAGGACGTTAGTTTTTTTATTTCACTGCTACCGTCCACAGCATGGGCGACCCCCCCCCCCCCCCCCCCCCCAAACCCATCTAGAAACTGGCTACTTCCTTAATAAAAATGCAGGCAGAACAGAGGTGTCATACTGTATTTGAGAAAGGGAAGCAGGTGCTGCCAGGAAGAACATTCTCATGCACCAGTGCACATTTACTTCTTTTTTTCTCGATATAGCAAATTGAAAGTGTTTGCACCGATGAAAGCCTCTAATGGGTGAAGGGTCTACTTCTGCAAGACTTGTCCAGTGATTTTTACATAACTGAAGCCTACCATGCATGTGACTGCATTAATGATGTAGAGTTATGTGTTTTTATAGTTTTGGTAGTATTTACTAACTGTCAACAATAACAAAAAAACAACTATAAGATCAGGGTACGTAAGCATCTTTTCCACCTAACCCTCCTAATTATAAGTGGTAAAAATGTCATTAATGATTTTTGAAATGTACATGCTATGTTAAGGAGAGCCATAGTGAGGCACAGATGGGTTGGGTATGCTAACACTCTCTTACTCTACTGGGTCTGTGTCCAGCGAACCCTGCAAATGAGGCAGTCCTGAGGAACGTGGCGGCAGAGTTGATCGAAATAGCAAACCAGATGGAGAACAGGGTGGTCTCCAGAGCTGCTGAGAACCTCATCCAGAAGCTGCAGAACTCCCCCCTGCGGGTGAGGGCCTGTGTGTGTGTGCGCATGTGATTTCAACTCTAAAAAGTACCAAGTGGTGTATTTATTTATTGTTTTGTATCCTTTTGTTACATCTGTCTGGCCAGGGTACCTATAGTTTGCAGTGTTTTGTGGCTCAGCTGTTGTGTGTGTCTATTTGTCAGTTTGCGTCACTCCATTCGCCTTTAGCCGCGATGGACGCCCTGGCCTCTGTGTAACCCTGCCTGTTCCGCAGGACTGGAAGAGGCACCTGTCTGCGGAGGTGCAGTCAGCGCTGAGGCAAGGCCTGGGATCGGGGCTGGAGCAGCTGCCCCAGGAGCGCGTGCTGCTGGCCCTTACCATGACGCTGGTGAAGGGGGTGTGCGAGCGCGTCCCTGGCCTCCTCCATGGGCTTTTCAGCACCGCTCTGCAGTATATGGGCCCGGCCCTGTCCAGGTGACTCGCACAGGTGAGCTCAACTCGGTGCCATCGTCAGTGAGCAGCAAAAAAGGAATTTGGGGTGTAAAGATACATTGATGCATCCATCGGTGCATCGCGATGCAAACGTCACGATACAACTGGATCGGCAAAACTTGTATGGCAAACTTGTATTTATTTTTACATTTAATTATAATTATTCACATGGAAATTGGAAAATGAAGCAATATATTTTATACTTTGAAAGTCATTGTTTATTTGAATGTCCTCCGAGTGTCTGTGGGAAGGGGGGTCCATCAAATCTAATGGTCACGAGTTACACGGTCACATCGCAGCTAATTGTATGGTATTGGATCGTTTCGTTATAAATTGAGAAACTGCATCACATTGTTGTTCAGAGTATCGTTATTGTATCATATCAAGTCAAAGGTTTGCAGCCCTAAAAGGAAGTCCTACTTGGTAATATGTTTCTGTCTGATGGATTTTCTTTAACGCGTACAGAAAATTTGTTGTTTTGAAGGGTCCCTCAAGGCATTTGGTGGCCCAACAGAGGTTTCTGGATAAAAAGACTGGGCAAAAAATAGACAGACGATTCTGTCAGGCATGAGCATTTGCACCGTTACTGCATCCCATTCCCAGAACCTTGTTCTTCTGCAGATTAATGGGAATGTGCACTATGTTAATGTATGTTTATGTTTTTGCTTTTTAGCAATGCCGAGTGTACTTCCAGTGAGAAGACTTTGAAAACCCGCCACTGCTTAACTACAAATCTGGATGGACTATTTTAATTATATCGAAGACTGAAATGTTCATTCTTAACTGTTCATTCTGAAACATCTGTACATTCCAGTTAGTGTTACAGTAACATTACTTTTACCTCTCATCCTTCCCCCTGTATTTTATTGTGTTTTTATGTTATAGTAAAGTATTCCTTTTTGGTCTTGTTTGTAATTCATTACGTGTTCATTTGAAGAATTACAACTCCCAGTTATGTTGAAGTACTGCTAGTACAATGAACTGAAATCATTTATAAAGCATTGTTACACTTATTTCAAGGTGGGAAAAGTTTAAAGATGAGATGTTAAGTTGCTTTGACATGTTAATTTCTTTAATGTATTTTTTAAATAAAAAAGAAAAGGGAATCAACAGTTGTACTCCATCACTGCTGTGCCACCTTCACACGGAGCATATGCACTGCACTCCACCAGTATTCACTCGTGAGGCAGTGACCGTCTCCCACACAACGTTACACAGGAGGGCCAGTGCACTTCTTACCCATGACAATCGATAACCTGTAGGCATTTGAGTTTATTGTGGGTGATTATGTTGTGGTGACCACGGACCCTGGCCAATGTAGGCCAGTTGTCTCGCACCACTCCTTGTATTAGCTTGCTGATGACAGCCCACACTGAACCCAGCAATGTCAAAGCTGTACTCATGGCAAGTGCCTTTACCTGCCACTCAAGCCTCTTGTACATTTCTTTGTTGAAATATTGTAAAGTAGGTGGTCAGTCATTATAGAGCTGCCCCTGCCCATAAGTATAAAGATGTTAATGTTCATGTTCACCTGTATTTGAAAAGAGCAATTGCAATTAAGTCAACCCCCTAATCATGCAAGTCTGAATGGGATAGGGGTTACAGTTTTTGAACAGTTCAAATGGATAAGATCATGCCTTTGAACAGGGACATTTCACAACTTTCAAATGACTTGTGGACTACACACCGGGTTTAAAGATTTTTTCTTTCTTTTATTACTCCTGGTTTTGAACTGTACACAGGAAACCTAGTACAAAGTGCAAACCTGGGGCTTTTACATCCAAACTTCCAATTCGAAAAGACATTCCATTACTTATCCAAAAGGATTGAGAATCTTATGCATTCCAACTCATAACACTTACGCACATGACTGCATCCTTTTTAAATTTCCATATATCTGAAGAAAAGTGTCCGAACACTTGTTCCATTCTCTCTCTCTACGACAATGTGTCCCGTTCTGGCGTTTATTCATAAGCCTCACGCACACTGGGCTCCAGTCACCTGGCTATACAGCAGTGTGTGTAGGGAAAGTGTGTGTGTGTCACTGTGCATCCAATTCAGATAGGTGAATAGCCTGTGGATACACAGCCAGCAGGTTTGAGTGTCTTGCACTGACGGCACTAAGAAAACTGCAGTTCTAAAAACTCCACTTTAGTTTCACCTTCCACAACAGTGTGGAGAAGCTGAAATGGCCCAACTCTTAAGCAGGAGAAAAGAGATCCTGACTCAAACAATCAGACTACAGGGGCTCAACATGAGGGTCTGTGCCGTACAATTACAATGTTCACAGTTTCATTCACTTTCTGAAGGTAGCTAATGCTCACTGTAGTAACCATCTTGTAAAAAAGGAAAAAATAGAGGTGTTCTTTAACCTGACACATATGCAGATTTTCTTTGTCATTGCACAAGACAATGTAGAGCCGGTCTGAAGAACAGTCATTACAAAAAAATATCCAAGTTGCAAAGTGTTCTTTTTTTGCTTCGCAAAGAATATTCCTCTTTTCCCTTCAAAGGAATTGTTGTGTTGCTTGTATTGATTGTCTATGGCAGTGCTGGCATTCACAATTCACTTTATGGATCATGTGCAGTGGTTTCCATCAGTTTTTGGTGGATATGAGAATCATACCCTGAAGATGGGGAATGAACCTGCCTTGCAAATCTACTGCAGTAAATGTAGTGGGAACATCAGCAGGGCAATCGTAGCATCAACTGTAGCAAAGACCTGCTCTGGATACGCTTAGATGTACCAGCATGACATGCTATGGGTTTGCTGTAGATTGACAGTGCTGGGTGGGCTACTGCACTCAATAAGGAACCAGACAATGTTTCAAGAGGCCATAGAAAGGTGGTCAGGTTTAGCACTGATGGTTCAGCACTGTACAGCAGTGACTGCACTGTGGTCATTTTCACACAAACACACACACACGCTAATACATAAGGGTCAATTATGACCCTTTGATTGAATTATTCTCATCTCAAAATACACATTTACTGATACAGTGAAACTTACTCACCATTTTACAACTGCCCCCCCCCGCCCCCCCCCCCAACAAAAACCCCCCCAAAAACAAACAAAACATGTTGGTATGTCACCCCCTGAAGACTGCAACCAACTTGGCTGAGCTGACAGAAAGGCATCCCTCCGTCACCTTGAAACACTGAGACGCAGTTACACAAGGAAAACTCAAGATTTTTTTCACACTGGTGTCCACAGCAGTGCAAACGCAATGTTGTTCTGAGCAATTGCAACGCGGAATCTGGACCCGTTCTCAGGCTGCACTGAAATCACACTCGCCATTCAGAGGAGGAATGCAGATGGCCGAGACGGAAGCCCTGCTAAAAGAAACTACTGTTAAAATGTCCCATTTTATTTTCTTTGAATTTCTTTTTTAGGTGCAGTCTCAGCATCGACGTTCAGCATTTCTAAAAATTACAATAACAAAACGATTAACAATGAAATGGTTTAATCATCAGCTAATATACGGAAGGCCAATACCCAGGACCAGTGATTTTGTGACAGACGTGTATTAACCTGTGACAGACAGTGGGCACCGCAGTACCTTAAGTGTAGGATCGCGGTAGAGAAATTGTCAGAGGAAGAGTGAAGGCTTGGGCTGTGTGCAGCATAGCGGCAGTCGTGTAATAAAGCTGTGCGGGAGTCAGTGAAAGGAACATGGGGAGTGAGCACAAAGGATTTAGTCATACGCCTTTAGCGCTTTACACAGGTACCCATCTGAAAAACCGAAACTTTGAAAGGAAGCCAATCCTTTGAAGACATGCGTCTATAAATGCAAGCGCACCTCAAATCACTTCATTTCAGGGCGTTGATCTAATCTGGACAGAACAGAGCTTTTTGGAATAAAACACAAGTTAAATTCAAAGTCAGACTCCTGGTGTTCCCAATTTTTCTTTAAAAAATCCTGAGGAGCCAATCTCAAATCAGTACAGTAAAGTCAATTTAATTAAATCTAGAGGAACAACCTTAAATGCATCACAATCTAGACCATAATCTGTGATAACATCTCAAAATAAGGTGGAAAAAAGGAAGGAGCAACCATGGTCTACACAAAATCGTTTTCCAAGTTAAAACTAGATTGGAGCACCCTGCGGTTCAGATCAGGCTGAACTACCATTACTGACTATATCCAAGTACCCCCAAATCTATGGCCCCTGCTCCATACAGTTGTCATGGCAACACAGCTAAAGTTCACTAGTAGAAAATCCTTTATGATAGCTGCAAATGAGTTTCCATACCAGAATAGCCAAGCTTGTGCAATTTTGGGGTAGGTTTGCAGTTTTGCCTGTGGGGCTACCGAATATTTACCCACCCTGGTATACAAAAATCTGAGAAATCGTCACCAAGCCTGGAAATTGCATAGAAGGGAAAAAGTCGTAAGGTGTGGAAGACACCAGTAACAATAATGGAATGAGTTTTTTAAACATTTTTTTAGTAAAACACTGAAATGTTAAATCGCGTTTTTGTGTGCAAGGCATGTGGGCCTGCTAAACGCTGTACCGTCAGACAGACCGTTGTCTCAGTCAAAACCACTTCCTGCTCTCATGACAAACTGCAGTAAAAAGGCTCCGTGTAGGAGATACAGTTTGTGTGGTTTTCACAGCAGGGTGTGCGTATGTGACTCCCTGTTTGTAACAAGATAGCAGTTAATCTGAACTGCTGTACAGGAAATGTAAGGAAAGACAAAAAACTGATAAAAATTCAAAGAAAGTCTGGCCGTCTTTGTTCCGCTCAGATGGCCGCCATTACTTGTGTTCTTTGTACCAAGAGTTAAAAGCCTGCTGTGACTGCACCAAAATTTGAAAGGTTTATGTACTGAACACAACTCACCCCAATTAGCCCGTCTCCAAATATGACTCCCTCATCCCCCCGGAGAGCTCTAAACAGCTCCGACAAGCCACCAGAGGTAGCAAACCAATTCACCAATACGCATTCAGATTAGAAGCACTTGACAGAAACCGAGACAGTGTAAAATACTCCATTCAGACAGGGTTGTAGGAGTGATGTGTTTGAGGGAAAAAAACCCTCATGAGATGACAGAAAACAAAACTAATTGGATAACCAGTGGTGTGCTGGGCGTCGGGGGGCAGAGGTGAGGGGAGCTTCTCTATTTCTTCCTGTAGGCCAAGGCTCCGTATGCCACCAGTGCAGCGATGGCCACCAGAGCGGCGCCACCATAAAGCAGCACAGGGAGCTCGGATGGTGGGGGAGACTCGGGACGCATGGGCTCGGTCTGCACCGGGGCCTCCTCAGGTGGGGCTACAGGCGGCTCCTCGACAGGGGGTGTGGCCAGAGGTGCAGGGGTGGACTCCTCCACGACTGACTGGGGCTCTGCTGGGGGCGGCTCTTGCTCCGGTGGAACTATGACAGGCTCTGGCTCTGGCTCAGGCTCAGGCTCAGGCTCAGGCTCAGGCTCAGGCTCAGACTCAGAGGGCGGGGCCATCTCCAGGCTGGGGGCCGGGGCCTCGGGGCCTTCTAGGGCTTCTACAGGGGCAGAGGCAGGCGGCTCTGGCTCTGAAACAAGAGCAGCGGGGGCAGGGGGCTCCATTTTGGTCTCCAGAGAGGTGTGGGCCAGAGCCTCCTCTAGGACGGGCTCTTCCAAGGATGTCAGGGGTTCCAGAGCCTCGACGTCGAGATCAGGGGATGGTGAAGCCTCCGCCCTCAGCTCGGCCAGCTCGCTCTCGGTACCGAGCACGCTCAGGACGCTCTCCTGCAGCTCCGGCTTGGCCGCCGCCTCCGCGCCGGCCTCCAGCAGCTCCGCTTCCTCGCGCTCCACATGCACGATGTCCGAGTTGGAGGAGTTGTTCTCGCTGCGCTCCTCAGCCAGCGCCGCGCCGTCGCTGCTGTCCAGGCTCTTGGCGTCCTCGGGGTCCATGACCTGCGCCCAGGACTCGTGGCCCGCCAGCGACACAGGCAGGCTCTCCGTCTGCCAGGACCCGGGGCCGCTGCTGTCTCCCGCGCCGAGCAGCGACGCCGGTGGGCTCAGCTGGTCCGGCTGCTCCCCGGACAGGATGTAGATGTCGTTACTGTCCTCCGCTATGACCACGCCTGCGTCGTCCTCTTCCTCCAGGCTGAACACTGTTCCCTGGGGGACAGAGGGGAGAGAGAGAGAAAGAGAGAAGCAGAAAAACAGAGAGAAAGCACCTTGGTCAGCACCATATGAAAGCCAGGAATTACCTTATTATTCAGATATACATTTTTTTTTTTTTTTTTTTTAAAAGGGCAAATCCTGTTCTCATAGCTGCAAATGCCAAATGCATAAGCCTGCCACTGTACCTGGGCCCAGCCTGCACTCATAGGCAGTGACTGCAGACTAAGACACTCAGAAGCTCCTGAGGAGGGTTTTTTTTTCTCCTCGGAGCACCAAGCTGGACAGCACTGTGGTTGCAACCTCAACATGCTGTGTCACAAGCATTATCGAAAGTGTGCGGTTCCTGGCGGTCTGGAAAACAGCTTGCCAAAAGCCCACAGGAGACCACATCCCCATTCATTGACCCATCTCAGCTGTTAATTACATTAAAAGGTTCAATCTTCGTGTAAAACTGCGGTGTCTATTTGAATTATTCATTTTTATTTACCCTTTACATGACCAGGGCAATCCAATTGAGATTGACATCTTTTTCACGGGAGACCTTACATACATACACACACACAGTTGAAGTCTGAAGTTTACATACACTAAGGTTGAAGTCATTAAAACTACTCCACAGGTCATTAAAACTACTACACATTAACCACTCCACAGATTTCATGTTAGCAAACTATAGTGTTGGCAAATCAGTTAGGACATCTACTTTGTGCATGACAAGTAATTTTTCCAACAATTGTTTACAGACAGATTATTTCACTTTTAATTCACTATATCACAATTCCAGTGGGCCAGAAGTTTACATACACTAAGTTGACTGTGCCTTTAAATTTTTAATATTTGGTCGCATATCCTTTGCATGCCATGACTTCCTGATGTCTGTGACCTAGCAACATCAACTACATCATTGTGATATAGTGAATTAAAAGTTAAATAATCTGTTTGTAAACAATTGTTGGAAAAATGACTTATGGCATGCACAAAGGAGGCTTGCCTAACTGACTTGCCAACACTATAATAACATGAAATCTGAGGAGTGGTTAAAAAGTGTATGTAAACTTCAGACTTCAACTGTACGCGCGCACACAATTATTGGCACCCCTGGTAAAGTGGAGTAAAAAGGGTTATAAAAAAAATTCACCGTTTTGGAGAATTAGCTTAATCCAACCTTTAATTGAAGTAAATTTACGAGAAAAAAAAATTCTGCATCAAGAAATAATTATTTTTAAGGAAACCACGTGTGCCACAATTATTGGCACCCCTGCCTTTATATATAGAATAAAGTAATCATTTTTAATATTTGGTTGTATATCCTTTGCATGCCATGACTTCCTGATGTCTGTGACCCAACATCATCAAAACTCTTGATATCTTATTTTATGGTACTCTTACAAGCGATACTATAACGTCTCTGCATTTGAATGGATCTCTATGGGAATTGGGGGGTGGGACTAGATTTAGCTGTAAATTATGCTGGAACAGTATGGAATACATAAATGGCTAAGTCGTCAAGGGTCTGAGGTATCAAACTAGCCTCAAACCATCACTCTACTGCCAGATATGCAATAGACATGGATGGATCACTTTAAGGATTGTTTCTCCTGACAAATTTTCCTATTGAACTCTATGGAAAAATAAGGTCAGGAGAAGAAACCTTTCAAGTTATCCATCCATATCTACTGCATTTCTGGCAGCAGAGTGATGGTTTAAGGCTTGTTTGATACGTCAGACCCTTGATGACTTATAGCCATTTAGCCAACCATGTGTTCCCTACTGTTCCAGTGTAATTTACAGCTAAATCTAGTCCCACCCTCCAATTCCCATAGAGATCCATTCAAATGCAGAGACGTTATAGTATCGCTTGTAAGAGTACCAGAAAATAAGTCTTTTGATGTTGTTTCACAGACATCAGGATGGTATGGCATGCAAAGGATATTTTTTATTTTTTATTTAACCTTTATTTAGACAGGTAATCTCATTGAGACACGGGGTCTCATTCTCAAGAGAGACCTGTTCAAGACAACAGCAGCAATACAACACAAAGTTACAGACAGGACATTCAATACAGAGACAAAAATAGAACACAAATCATAAAAGTGCAAAAGTGCCAAGTGGTAGTCAGATTTTAAATACTATGTACAAGAGCACACCCCCACAGACGCTCTCTCCAGATTACGTAAAAGGAGACCAAAGGAGATATGCGACCAAATATTAAAAATGATTACTTTATTCTACATTATGTTCAACTGTCCAATATTTTCTAAACAGTTAATCTGATGTGGATGAAAATACCCTCAAATTAAAGCTGACAGTCTGCACTTCAACCTCGTCGTTATTGTATCCTTTCAAACTCAGTGCTAGAGAACAGAACCAAAATAACAAAAAAATGTGTCGCTGTCCAATGAATTATGGTGCTTACTGTATATATTATATATATTATATATATAATTTATGAGAAAGAGAAGAGAGTAACAGATAGCACCTCCGTCCGTGTCCTACAATTGCATCTGTCTCTAATCAAGGGGGAGGCCCCATTCCAGTGCAGCTGTAAGGCCCCAATCATTAACAAGAGGCATAGATAGTGAACCTAGGCAAGCAGATTTTTAGATACTTGGCTTGTATAAATCCAGCAATAAGCCGTTCTATTTCTTTGAATTAGAGTTGCCTTGACGAGCCCCTGATTTATGGATTATCATTCAGGAACAGTCTCTGCATTACCTGTCCCAAACTTCATACACACTAGCAAAATCTATATAATATACATCTGAACAAATGCTTCTCAATTTCTATTATGGTACAAAATCCAACACTAAACAACATTATTTTATTTTATTCATTTTACCCATTCCTAAATTTATTTATGGGTATCCTGAACAAATTGTCACATAAATCATACACAATTCATGTATTATGTCAGAATTACCTGAAAAATCATTTCACCTGCCATCCCTTGACAGGTTAACACAAAAAAGTTGCATGAAAATCTTTGGACCGTTTCAACGAACTACGAAGCCTCAACATGCTCATGGTAGCAGAAAGGATATGGACTTATCAAAACCCATTAATCAGAGACATTCAGGAAAGAAACACTATAAAGAACAACCAACTTTCTGAACTCCCACCCCACCATCAACTTAACACAAATGTGTTAACCTACCCCGTGTTTCTAACAAAAGGTTTTTTAAACTCGGCCCTGGGGGACCAATGTGTATGCTGGTTTCCCTTCAAGCCAAAATTGCCACCCGTGAAATTAGTGGTTAATTCTTAATTAGTCTTGAGATGATTTACCCAATTAAGCCACATTATGCCAGAAATAGCTGTGCATGCCATGAAGAATAAATGCCCCATATTCACATCCCAGGACACTTAATCAGCCGGATCAACTAAGACTTTCATTTTTATTTTTTTAAATAAAGTGCTATATGTCAAATTAAGCTTTTATAAAGGGGTTACGTTCTTAATTGATTATATAGGACTCACAGGAAAAATAAGTTGCCCTCCAATTATTGAACGTGTGTACACAAGGTCATTGAAACCAAATCAAGTCAAACCTATACTCTCGAATATGCTGAAGAGCTGTAAAGAGGAAAAGTGTTCATTCTTGCTTTGGTGTAGCCTGACCCCTAGTGTTGACAGGGCTGAATGACATATTGAGTGGCTCTTTGAATTCCACTTCCTTTTTGAATGATGGTTTAAATGAGGTTCCAAGACCTGATGACATCGGTGATCGGCCCCGACCGAACGTGCAGTATTCCAGGGAGGTCCATAAATGACAACTTGCTCCTCGTGAGGGATGTCATAATCCACTCCGGGGAGCGCAGGTACCCCTTTGGCCTTCACAGCTTAGACCAAGAGAAGGCCTTTGACAGGGTAAGTCACGTGCGCTTGGAGAGGGTGCTAGAGAGATTCAACTTTCCAAACTCCCTCTGCACTGGACCAAAATGTGCTTGACAGACATTGCGGGCAGGGTGGTTGTTAATAAGCAACTCTCTGGCCCCTTCGCCATCAGGTCCGGCGTCAGGCAGGGATGTCCTCTAGCATCCCTCCTGTATGTCATCTACCTTGAGCCGTTCCTCCAAGCCATCATGGTTAACCCCGGCATTGCTGGTTATCCACTACCGGGTGCCCAAGAGGGACGGCTTAGGGTGATGGCGTACAATGACAACATTACCATCGTCCGCACAGATAGTCATTCTATAACCACTGCCAACAAGGGGCTAGATGACTTCTGTTCAGCCACGGGTACCCTAGTCAATAGGGACAAGAGTGAACGGTTCCTGTCTTGGAGCTGGAGTGAACCACTAACTGTTTCCTTTCCTGTATGCAGAGATAACATCAAGCTCCTGGGGGTGATCTTCCAGGCCAACGGGGAAGGAAGGCGGAGTTGGGAGGGAGCCCTGTGCCACGTCCAGGGAAAACGCCGGAGCAGGAGCACACAGCCTCTGACTCAGACGGGTGAGATCCTGGTCCTGAAGGCAATAGTCCTTCCCATTCTTCTCTATGTGGGGAGAGTAAAATTATAACTAGGATGGCTTTTGTTTTGTCTGTGGGAGCACCATGGAGAGACTTAAAAGATCTATCCTCCTCAAAGAAGAGAAGAATGAGGGCCCCAGACATTGTAAACGTCATTCTTGTGCTGGGTCTAGCCACACTGGTCCAAAACATGAAGGTGGAGAAGGCCTCTGGTACCTTTGCCACTCCCTTCTTGAGGGTGATGGGCCTGTGTGTGCTGTACCTGACAGTACCGTACAGCTGGGACCCCCCATATGCATATCGAACCCTGAGGGACTTTATCTTTGGGGCAGGATTGCCCGGGGCGGGGCTGACCTTGTGGAGTTACAAAATAATCATGGCCTATTTAAGATCCAACCAAACCATGACACTCTCGAGGGGCGGCCCGGCCCTGGACCCGTCAACAATCTGGGCAAACGTCTGACACACATTTGAGTAACAAGCAGAAAAATGTTGCCTGGATGTCTGCTCACGTGTCCCCCCCACCAGGTCTTTTATGTACAAGTGGCGCCTGGCCCTGACCGAGCGCTGCCCCCACGGATGCACGCACTCAGAACATGTCTACGATCCGTACTGGGAGTGCTCTGTAGCTAGACGGGTCTGGGGCCTTGTTTCCTGTCTCCCATAACAGGTTGCTGCCGAGGTCCACCCTGATTGCTGAGTGTATCCTCTACAGTCCCCGGGGAGGCTGCAAAACCATCGAGCTCCAGCGTCAATGGAGGATCGTTAACACCATTAAGCAGGTCCTGTGGGAGACGAGGAACATCAAGGTCTACCAAAAAAAATCTGTTGACCTGGTCACCCTCTGGAGGAGGATACAAAACCTCCTCCAGCACGGCATTATGGTGGACATCCAAAAAAACAAGCGACTGGCAAGAGAGAAATGGGGCGTGGAAAGAACTTATCATTTAGTCTAGCCCCCAAAAGAGAGAGAAGCCCGCAAGAAAAGTTGCAGCCCACCCAAGAAACCAGAACTTTTTTTTATTTTTATTTATTTTATTTTTTTCACCTTCCACTGTCGCCTCTGTAAATTTTGTATGTGATATTCTGTGTTTAATTCAATTTTGGTGTGTTGATTTTTGCATTTGTATTTTAATAAAACAGAGAAAACTTCCCCTTCTAAATGTTTCAAATTATGTAAAATTAGGTTTTTGATGCGATATAAAAAAAAAAGAATTAAAAAAAAGGTTTTTATTGGAAAAACGTTTTGTAAAACTAATAAAAGGTACTTTAAATGATGTGCCAGAGAGATACAAAACACTAAATTCTAAGGCAAGTCCAAATGCAACTCACATGCAAATGCTCCTTACCAGCTAACATGGTCAACCAAATACTTCCAAAACTAAAACATTTGGATTGATGGGCTCCAAATTATTATTGGCCTTGTGGCCCTCAGCATTCTATTAGCCCCCTACAACAGAAAAAGCACCACAGACTGCACCATTTTTATTAACTACGGGGAAGGATATTCAAATATTGATCTGTAATATTTGCTTTAAGAATATGCGTCTTGCCATTTTGTGTTTTGCCAAATGCTCCGACAACACAATCCTCTCCATTAACATGAAGTAAATAATCATTTGCGCTGAATTGAACTTAGAGAAGTACTGCACTTCTCCAATTTAACATCAAAATTTAATAAACCATGAAGCTCAATATATACCCAGCGATATCATTCTTTAGTACATTTAAGTTGAAGAATTTATCTCTGACTATAGGCATTTGATGTACCTCTACTTTATCCTCTTACATGTGTACTAGACTGGTCTTCTAGAGGGGGAAATCATCTGCCCCTGTAGGACGTATGGAATGTCTGAACTGTGTGTGTGTATGTGTGTGTGTGTGTGTGTGTGTGTGTGTGTGTGTGTGTGTGTGTGTGTGTGTGTGTGTGTGTGTGTGTGTGTCAACACGTGAAGAGCGGGTGAAATACTCCAAACAAAGGACAGAGCACTCAGTGTCAAAGAGAATCAAGCCTCACGCCATCTGACAGGAACACAAAGGAACCAGGCTCCGCCCCCCAACCCCAGTATCAACAGTGTCCTCTACCCCAGCCATCACACAGAAACCCCACCCACTGTCCACCCTACTAATGAAGAATGCATAGGAGCCATTGGAGCACAGCCAGTCCTCCACTCTTCCAGGTCAGAAAGAAGGTAGTCTCACGCACACGCACACGCACACGCACACACCAAACTGCACTAATTTTACTGTAGTTCCTTTTTTACTGTAGGATTACTACAACATTAATGATTAACGCCTCTCAGGCACTGTCCGTGTTGGACTGAAACATTATTTCTCATTTCAATTTAATTTAAGAATACACTACTCTATTTGCCCCCACCCCCAACACCCTGCTAGATTTGTTCATTCCAGGTCAGGCCGGTGTGGTGATATTCCCATACAATGTCACAGTGCAGTAATCCCCGAGGCTTGCATATGGGACATTCCCTCCTTTAATCCCTGCTCAGTCAGAGAGACAAAAAAATCTAACATTAATTCACTACATCTTGATTGGCAGAAAGGGAGGTGGGGTTGTGCTGGGCAGAGCTTACTACAGCTGTTTTATTTTATTTTATTTAAAATAAAATTTGCTGCAAACATCCAATTCCCACCCCAATCTGGTATGTCCAACTGTCTGCCTGGGCAACACAAGCGGCAATTGTGCATCACTCTGTGGAGCTACCGGCTACAGTCGGCACTGGTGGCATGATCCAGATTCGATCAGCCACCCAGCCGAATGAGCCACCCAGCAGCCCCCGCTTACTACTGCTGTCGGTGTGCGTAAATGCACAAGTTTACTGACTGGCATCCGGAACGCAGGACTATTACACAGCCCTAATGGCAGCAATGTGCCATGCCACAGACTGAAGAGCGGGTTGGAACACAGCGGGTACCGTCTCCATGCTGCCAACACTTCCGCCAAATCCTCGGTTACACGTGCTCTCCTGTCCTCACAAACGGCGTTAAACTCCGCCCGGACATGCGACCATCTAAACAGATGCACGTCCACAGCGCAGAGAAATGGAAGATTAAATATCAGCAGATGTCCAGCCCCCACCCCAGGTGTAAGCCGATTGGCGCGCGAGAGAGTGGTTTAATATTAATTTTCCTCAAAGCGCTGCATCCTTGGGACAGATCTCATTGAGGTGAATCATGTCGCAGTTATTTCGTACTGTGGAAAGGAACCTGACTTGAGATGGGCAACTGGCATTGTTGGTATGCCGAGTAGAACACAAGCCAAGCACATCCCTGCCTGCCAAAGGAACTGGCATACATGTACTCACGCACACACACCCTTGAAAAGAACAAGATTATGTGCAAAAAAAAACACAAAAAAAAAAAAACACAAGTGACCTGTGTGTGGCTCCATTATGAAACACATCATTATGTCTCCTATCACTACAATAGCTCACTTATCACAAAACTTAAAAAACCCTGAAACTGATAAACAACAGGCAAGATGATAAAGAATAACTTACTTTTGCAGTTTTTGTAGTTATGAAAAGCTTGCAGGAAGCACTGTACGAGAGAGTGGACAGTCACTTTCAGTGACCTTCAGCAGCCACTGCGACAGTTCAACATCAGTAGAGGCATGGCATCTTCCCTACAAGACCTCACCCTTTAAAAGAACAGCTAACACCTAGCGTACCTAAAAAGCAATGTCAAGTATGACAAGAAGCCCCCTGGCAGCTGCGCGATGCCCGTCTGATGTGACGGGACTCTGCCGCTCCTCTGTCCGACTCCGAGGTGCTAAATGCGCTCTTGGGCCGCCTGCGCAGTCAGACTGCTCTGTGCTCGCTGTGGGTCTGACTGCGGCCTATGCTGTTGGGGCGGGGCGGGGCTGGGCGGGCCTGTCGTTCACAGCACCCGTTCCCCAGCATTCTGCTCCTGTACCTTCCCTCCCTCGCCCCAGGTCAGGGCCTCACAGCTCACATTCCACCAGAGAGAGAGGGAGACTGAGTCAAACACCCCCTCCACCCAAGGGAGGAGTGCCACTTGCACAATACTCTTCACAAGGTGCCCAGTGCTGTCCTGAGACAGCGCACCATTCATAACTCCGAACTGTGTAACTCGGCATCGAGAACTCGCACGTGAGAGAGCGCTTACTGCGTGAGACAATCTTCAGATGGTACACCATGTCGACACACAGGCCCATGATCCAGGACTATAGTGCACCAGCTCTCTGTACTTCCAATCTTAGAGCTTGCATGTCAGTTGGTTTCACTTAGCATCTCCACACAGAAACGTCAGCTGTGCTCCATGGGGAAAACAGGAAATCTCCTTACTCTCCGCCATTTAATACGGTCAAGAGTTTGGCACTGGCAGCCCCTCAAACACACCGAATGAAAACTAACATCACATCTCAGTGCAACTTCTGTGTCAGGCCGACGTTACATTGCTGAGCTGGCTAGCTGGCTGCGAGGCCACGGCTCGAGGGCCCACCACAGATTACCACAGTAAACGGACCGCCAGGGTTCAAGATCTGAGAGTAAAAAAACAAACAGTCTGGGAGAGTGAAGCTCTGTGCAAGCTTCTGAGGGCGGAGCTACCATAACTTGTCAATCACAGTCTCGTATAATCCAATCAAATGATAGTGTGGCTGGAACACTCAGTCAGAAGTCAGGCTCTGAAAGCGTGGTGGGCATAGCTCTCCCATTACAGCTGTTCCTTTCTGGCTTTAGTGAGATAATGTCAGATGGACTGCATTAGTGCGCGTCTATGCTGACATGTTGACTCCAACGCGCATACATTGACTTTCCCACTCCTACAGGAGTTATGTAACGCTCCGTGCCTGGAGCAGACGTGCCGATGCAAGAATACCAGGGGCCTTTCGTCATGTTGGCGGAGCTGCGAATGCCTCAATTCCACTGCCACAAGGGGACGTTTCCGTCAACACCCTGTCACGTGACTTCCGCAGGCGGTTAAACAATCAGATGGGTGGACAAGGCCAAACTACGATAGTAGTAGCACCCCCAGAACGGTCAATGAGAGGGCCGACTGTACAATGCAGAAAGAAAACCTTTTTTTCTGCTGGTAGGCTAGGAGCGCATAAGACTTCCATAAGGCCAGCGTCTTTAGGGGGGTTCAGGTGATGCAAGACCATCATGCGACATAACGTCTACCCCCAATCAACGTTTATAACACAGCTTCAGGAAGACATGGTACGTTTGCATGTGCGCCACGGTTCCTCATTACCCGTACCTGATCTCATTAAACCCAGTACATGCCAGAATAATAGGAGTCGGCACTGCCCACTCGATAATTTATAAAACAGGGCTGCGTGTTCGCAGTCTCAGAAATGCTGCCAGCACAGCACACGATCCTCCGAACATAGCCGGACAGCGTAGGCCTATATTTCCACTGAAAAACCACAGTTATCATGGGGTGCGTTTATGCATTTACCATTTATCAGCTTAGCAGAAGCCAGTAAAGACGATGAATTAAATAATCCATAAATTAGAACTGACAAAAATATTCATGGTGACATTCAATTTAATTAAATCAAGTTAACAGATTTGGCCCTCAAGTACTCGGCTACACAGTCACTCCATTTCAGTTTTGTTTAAAAGGATCAATCCTTTAATGCCCCCATTATATCAAGGGCAGGGGTCTAAGGGCAGGGGTCTAAGAGCAGCATAATGTAGTGGTTTGGCACTGGACTTGAACCCTGAAAGATGTAGGTTTGATACCAGGTGGGGAGCCGCCATACCACTCTGCCCTGAGATTACAGAATGTAATCAAAATTATACTTACAAATTAAAAGGTGAAAAGCCTGCTGCTGGAAGAGAAAGCCTGGATGACTCTCCCAGGACAAATCGCCCGAATCCAAGGTTTACAGACCTCAAGGACGAGGACTGTACGCTATTGGTCCACAGCCCCCCTGTTGAACATCAGATAAGAGCACTGAATTCAAAGGGTAGAACTGTGCTGGCAATGCTCATGTAACAGCAAACTCCCACCCCCGCCATCTGAGACCTTTGGCACAGTGGTACAATCCAAAGTGCTTTCTCCCATTTTGTGTCCCACCGGCTGCGTGTAACATGGGGGGCTGTCCGTGCGTCACCAGGTGTGACCCAAGTCACCGCGATGGCTTCTCTGAGGAGAATGTCCCAGACAAGAGCCAGATGTCTCCTCACCCCCCCGCAGGGCTGGGGCTCTCTCTCTCTGCAGAAAGTGGGTCAGGCTCAGACTTTAGTGCTTTTTTCCCCCCCAGTTATTAATTTATTTTTCCATCACAGTTGGATGAAACGCAGTTTCTGCTTCAAAGTGAAGTACAGGGCGTATTACGGCAGTACTGTAATATTTAACTGACCTACAGTATGACGTAAGTTTATAAAAGTCCTCTGGCACAGTCCACATAGGAAGAGTGAGGAGCTACATTACATAATGCATGACAGTGACAGCAGGCTTGAGGCCTAGAGGGGGCAGCTTTACAGTCGCAGCACTTCTCAACAGAGTCAGCTCTCTGAAGGACAGGGCATCAGCAACACATACCAGAGAAAACCTATGGACTGTAGACCAACACTTCAACCAGAAGAGTCCCTTCTACCACCACATTAATAGATACAGCCAGCTCTCTGTCTCTCACACCCACATGCTTACAAGCAAATACATGCAAACAGGTACTGGAAACACAGACCCACCCCCCACGTGAGTGCACACAAACTCTTGCTCTCTTATGCACACTACTACATAGACCATTTTGATGGGCCCTGTCAGAATTGTGCAGTCATGCCCATGCGTCCCCAATCAGCACTGTGGGTTGGTATTTGCCCTTTTCAAAATGTCTTCTCTCCATTTCCCTTGCCAGAACATCCCACGCCCCCCGTCCCGCCCATCCCCCCTGGCCTGACTCGATTTAAGAGACGCTGCCATTTCAACTACACCCGACAGTGTGACTAATAATCGACCCTTCCGATCTAATTACGGTGCCCCTCAGCCCTCAGACACAATAATCAAGTAAAAATATGAACAAGAGTATAAAGCACTATATAACAGAACTATCCAGTCCCAGAGCTCCTCTCAGGACACCAATTTCTGTCTAAACACGATAAGCCTCGTTAAAGTTAAACAGATGAATCTGATATCTATGGGTTTGTACAGACGGTAAAGTGAACTATGGAACTTGAGCCATTGTCCTGAGTGTCATCCCTTCTCACTGTCAGGGAACCGCTCTGGATAATGAGAGAGCGGCTCACCAGAGATCATTCCATTTCAGAACACACCGTCCCTGACGAGGACAGGACCGTGACCCTCGGTCCAAATTGGGACCGCTGGACCACCCACTGCCAGAAGAACAGCCCCAGAGCGCACGGTCGCCCAGTGCCTCATTTGTCCCCATTAAAATCGCCTGAAGACTGTGCCAAAGGTCTGTCACAGAGAACGATACGGTCGCTCAGAACGACTCTAAACGCATGCCAAGACCACAACCACAAACAGGAGACGGAGAGCTCTTACCTCACTGTGCAGCCACTGCGTGTGAGGGACGGACAGATGTCAAGAGACCAAGAAAACGGAGAGACAGATGGGAGAGAGGACAGAGAGGGAGCGGAAATCCTAAGTAAGCGGATGAGCTAGCCACCAAGAGGAGCACGCACAGCCTGCTATCACAGCACTGAGGCTCCAACTACTGCACAGCCGCTTCACCCTCTCTCTTCGTCGGCCCCTCCCTCTCTCCTACCTCCCCTCCCCCGTCACCCCCCCCCCCCCCCCCCTCCCCTCAGTACACACTGACATAACACAGAGCAGGAATGTCACCTCATTTGTGAGAGAGAGAGAGAGAGAGAGAGAGAGAGAGTGCACGTGATGTGTTGGGATCCAATCAAAGACAAAGGCTTCCCCTGACACTTCTCCATCACAGAAGACCTAATTAAATTCATTTGGCTGAATGAGTTCTTGCATTCTTGCAGAGGGCTGTCACCATTAACAATACAGAGTTTTCCACGACAGAACCTGCGACAACAGTACGAGTAGTCATGTTATAGTTAGTACTTTAAAAAATATTATACACTGAATTATTTACATTATAGTTAAAAGAATGTATTACATACTGAAAAACACTGCCCGACTGACCCGTCACAGTGCGGGACTGCGAAGAGATCACAAGGAAACAGTCAGTCTAAAAATAGCCTAGGCGGCAAAAAAAATCCACAACTTCTGAGATGCAAACTGCCAACACAAACCTGCCTCGTTAATGTGTCAGAGCACAGGATTTGTTTGGGAGTACAATAATGCAAGCCCTTAACAAGGGTTCTCTGACTGCATCTGGACCCTTGGTGGAGAGGAACCAGCATGCTCAAGTGATGACCCACAAGCTATGAAGACGGAGGGAAAAGAGCACGGGAGAGGAGATGGGACATTGGCCCGCCTGGCCACTTCACACAATAAGAGATATGATAAGTTTGCTAAGCTCAAGACCGAGGTCCCCAGCAGAGAACTAATCACATTAAAGGCATGATGTCACATTCTAAGCGGCTAACTCACATCTTTGACTTCTGCAAGTCACAGCTTCCAAAGAGTACTCTTAATATTTCTATTCAATAATCCCCAAATTTATTTTCTTCCAAAATAAGAAAAACTTTGAGGGCCCATCCCACCCTGCCACAGCTGTCAGAGGCAACAACAACCTCAAACTATAAATCATATTGTATGTTAAAACGTTCATTCATGTTGACGCGGAAACAACCCTTCAAGTGATCCATCCATATGTACTGCATATCTGGCAGAAGAGTGATGGTTTGAGGCTCGTTTGATACCGCAGACCCTTGATGACTTACAGCTATTTAGCCAACCAGCTTAATCTAATCCCACCCCCCAATTCCTATAGAGATCCATTCAAATGCAGAGAGGTTATAATATCACTTGTAAGAGTACTTGAACATAAGATATCTTAAGAGACTTTTGATATGCTGTTATACCCAGTCATGACAGCATCACCCGTTTACCTGTGGAATGTTTAAAACAGGTGTTTTTTGAACTTCCCAGTCTTTTTTTTTTGCCCCTGTCCCAACTTTTTGGGACGTGTTGCAGGCATCAAATTCGGAATTAGCGTATATTTACAAAAATCAATCAAGTTGAAATTTAAATAAATTTATTATTTTTAAAAATTATTAATTTATTAAATATCTCTAACGTTTTCAATTAAATCGCCCAGGGAATGGGAGGGTTCAGTCAGAGCCACTTATAAAAGTTCCCTCCTCTAACTCTACGCGAGCTTCGCTGTAGTATGCGGTGTGCAAAGAAGCAGCTGGCAACAGCGGAGAGTCTACGCTCTTCCAAAAGCGGCAGTGGGGTTTGCGCATGTACTCGGCTGCAGACAATTGGCCATTCCAAATTGGGGTGGGAATTGGATATGCCCACCCCGGTTGGGCACCAAATACATTTTTTGTCAAATTTTTTTAAATAATTTGATCCAGTTCACGGGGTACCTAAACACAGTAAGAAAGTGCTCAGGTGGACATTCCACTTGGTTGACAGTTTTCCTCTAGTCATTTCTGACTCAATCCGACACGGAGACATAGTCTCAGGTTTATTTTGAAAACACACACATTCACCCTCGGAGGAAGCGAGGGCATCCCGGATAGCTCTGCTGTCATTAGCAAACACATTTTGGATTAATCTTGTTTAAATGAGAGCAGGAGGGATTAAATGTGCAAAGCACTGATGCGAGGATTAGAGCTGGAACAGGTGTCAATGATGCCAGAATTCACAGTAGCGCGGTCCTGAAAGTTCACAGAAAGGGAGAGCCAATGTATTGTGAATGCCAAAGGCAATTAATTAAACAAAATTTAATTGCACTGGAGTTAGTATTATGAAACGTTATCCACAGACACCAAAATTCACTGTGCGGGGAAAAAAATAAAAAATTTTAAGTCCTCCAAATTGAATTTTCAATATCGGAGCTCGATAATAAAACATCTGGCGCCCTCTTATGGCAAAACGGCTGACTGCAATTCCAAAAGCAAAACAGGCGACCGGTAAAAATGGGAAAAGAAGATTAACATGGAAAACAAAAGGAATTTAAAAGAGAAAGTGGATCTAAAAATTCACATTTGCCAGCTAAAGCGGACACAGCCCATAAGACTCCGAAGAACCGATGAACTACAAACCGACACACCTCTTCCGCCAACCTGTTCCCCATCCCAGTTCACTCACCCATCCGCCCTGCTGGATAATGTAGTCCCCTTCAGTCTCCTCCAGGTAACGCACTCCCAGCGGTAACAGAGTGGCCAGGGACTGGCCCTCCCCCTGCAGGGCCTGCAGCAGCACTAAAGGCACAAGCACCTGGGAGGGACAGAGCATTCCCTTCATTCCAGTCCCACCTCATTACATCGACTAACACCTGCTTTTACAATAATCTCAACTCTATCCGGATTACATTGAAGGGTGTAATGGTCTAGACACAGAAGGTGTCTCTGAGCAACAGGCTCCTAGCCCACTATAGTGTAGTCTTTACAAGTTCTTTGTGTCAGATATGAGGCTACGATAGCTTTCTCTGTAAGGTCCCCTAAGACACTCAGGCTTTACAGACTATATCTACATTTAAATCCTCTTTGAAAACAAATATTTACACCATCTTAATTAATTATAACTGCTACTTTGATTTACTTAGTTTTCATCACTTTTTTTACAAACATTTTTATATAGTAATCTCTTGGAACTGCTTACATTTTTGTGTGCTTATATCAGGTGCGTCCGTTAAACACTGAATGTTAATTAGATCAGCAGCAGTAATGAGCAGGGGTCAGTGGGCATGGCTCTGCGCCTCAGAGCAGAGCAGAGCAGAGCAGAGCGGCTCACCTTATTCCAGCCCGCCTGGGAGTGCGAGGATACATCCAGCACTGCGTCACGGAAACGCTCGTAATCCAGGGGGCTGCAAAACACACAGGAGTCAGACTGCAGTCACATGTACAGGGACACATGTGCACACTAGCACAAAAAAAAAACACACTGAAGACCAGTCGCAGGACAGAACATGCATATTAAAAGCATTGAGCACAGTTCTAACATTTCATTCAGCAGGTCCCGGAGAACGAGACCAACTGTCCGCACGACTTCAAGGTCGAGCATTTCTCGCGCACACGTGCTAGCGCTTGTGTTGCTTTCCTGAAGGGGACGCCTCATTAGCTCCAACTGTATTTTTAGAAGTCACAGCCCACTGAATGTCACGCGAGAGAGAGAGAGCTCTACCATATGTGTGAATACCCTTGTCACCTAAAGGGCATCATTCCACATCATGACTGGTGAATCTGGACCGACTATTGTGCAACGAGACACCCTCAAACGGGACCGCCATCAGGCAGACTGACAGCACAATGCAGAGTCAGCACACACTGCAGGCTTTACGCAGATCAGAGAGCAGTATATACAGTCTGCAGTATAGGTGGCCATGGAGGGACATGTGAATTCGGTGACGGCGCCTAGAAGGGGAAGAGGCGGGGTACTGACGCGCTGAGGAGCGTCTGCAGGGCGGAGCTCAGGTGCGTCTCCAAGTCTCGGGCCACGCGGTCCCCCAGGGATGCCAGGCAGTCCTCGATGGAGCTCTCCGGGTTGGCGGGGCTGAACACTGGGGACATGTGGCAGTCGAAGCCCGTGCTGGTGAACGCTGTAGAGGGGCAGGCAGACAGACAGACATATGCCAAAAGATTCACACAGAAAACAGTTCATCAAGCATAGTGTGGGCACTAAGGTAGCGGAGTTCGGCGACACGAGTTAGCGCACAAACATCTGCTGCACTAGAGAAGCCATATATAAGTTAGGGCTGGGCGAGAATGACGATATACGATATTGCGGTCGGAAACCGAGGAGGCACAAAACCTGCCTTTGAACCGATAATTGTTCTCAAGCCGTTTAAGAGGAAGCAATATTGATTAGTATACATTATTCAGCCAATTAATTGCTTGATTGTTAATCAAGAGAAGAAACAAAAACTGCTTGAGAACAATTAATGGTTTCAAGGCAGGTCTTTGGCTTCCTCTGTCCATCCACGATATCATATCGTCATTGTCGCCCAGTCTGAATACAAGTATGAATAGTTCCCTTTGGTGAGTACCTTCGTCTTTAGCATGTTTACGAATTGTATACCTTGTTGTGCCGAGGGGCTTGCTGGGGCAGACCTACCCACATTACATCAACTCTCATGTACACCACAGCGGGAGCGTACACTAGCCTGTTCTACCATATTTTTCATTGTCACTGCTATGCACTTATACGTTACAAAAACAAGCATGGCTTATAAAAGCGAACACAGCTGTCTGACGCGTACTGTGCCTCCAATGCATGTATGCTTGAGGGGTGTGCAAACATACATGCACGTTGTATGTTTAAAACACACACACACACACACACACACACACACACACACACACACACACACACACACACACACACACACACACACACACACACACACACACACACACACACACACACACACACACACACACGCACTTGAGAGCGAGACGTTTGAGCACGTCTGGGTGGTGCAATTGAGGATAACCCTCCTTCACTCACACGCAGTAATCTCCTCCTCCAGCCGTCTGAGTTCCGCCTCGATCTCGGTCTTCATCCCCCTGCTCCTCTCTGTTGTGACACAATCAGGCAGATGAGCGTGGGATCTTAATACGCAGTGAATGGCAGAACAGCTACTGGAGTTGTAAAAACCAAACATAAGCTCACATCAGTCTGGAACGGAGGAGTTCCTTTCATTTACATGGCTTTACATACATTACTTTTTAGGTTTGGTAGGATACAGTATAGTCAAACATAATCCTATTTAAATAACCGTGACATCCATACAGTGCCGAAACTCGAGCATAAAATGCGCTGTTCATCCCTATTCATCCTTGAAGCGAGCCTGACATACTGCAGATGCAAGAAATCGTTACAATGTGAGCATTACCTTTTAATGTGCATGCATTTCTTTTTTTAAGAAAAATGAGTGCACAATGTACCGGGACACAGAGTTGTGGGGAAGACGCAACGCAATGAGCAGTTCCCCGGTTTTGAGTTCTGGGCAAGCATTTGTTGTTACTCATTGTAACTTATTGTAACTTATTGTTCATGAATTAGATGGACAACTTTCTTCACTGACAACCATCCAAACTAATCCATAATCGTTGCTCACCCATAGTTCTTTGAAACAGTTTATCACAATTCGGTCCCAACTAAGGCCCAGGACAGTGGTAACAGTGGTGCTTTTCACCTCACCTCCACATCTTTATAAGGCAGGGTACCACACACACAGTCAGGCAACAGTTTGTTTCAGACAGAAAACCACTCCATCACCGCACACGCGCGCGCGCACGCACGCGCACGCACGCACGCACGCACGCACGCACGCACGCACGCACGCACGCACGCACGCACGCACGCACGCACGCACGCACACACCTAATAATACACTGAATTAGCATAAAGTAAAACACAGCTCTGCCCTTTTCATTAACCAATTTCATAAAGCAGCATTAAATCTTTGTTGACACCCATCTGCCTGCCAACATTTTGGAAATCAGTCAAGTCACCAAGTCAAAATGCACTGAAGCCACGGTCATCCGTTCCGTTTCAGTGACCTGTCCTCTACCACAGTAAGCATTATACAGTTAATCTATATAATGCTTTAGCTGGAAGTTAAACAGACATCTGGACAAAGTTCAAAGTTCAAAAGGTCAGGAAGTAGAACAAACTCAACCATGAGGCAAAGAACTTTGGAACCACACAAGTCTACGCAGGATCAATCTTTTACACAACATGCTTATCTGTGCTCAACAGGAGACCATCATGGGCAGAGCAGCACATAACTGTCCACAGTCCCCCCCAGAATGAGGGGTTGCGAGAGTTCTCAAATTGGCAGAGGACGGAGCAGTAATAGGACCATATATATGACTGGATCGTCCAAATTGAGAGAAAAAATTGGGGATGCTAATTGGTTAAAGAGCAATACCCTTTATTGGGAGATCTGGAGGTCAGGACCCTATGGGAGCTGGAGGTCTTGTTGCAATAACAGCATTGTGTGTACATTAAACAGACAGTATGGGGAACATGCAGTCGCCACAGGTAGGTCCGCGCCGTGTGACCGGCTAGTGCGATGTGACTCACACTGAGCTTAGCTCAAACCCCCCCCCCCCCCCCCCCCCCACCCCCACCCCCCCATTGCGTGCAGCCTAGGCAACATGTACAGCTGCACGGACTGCTAGTTCACACACTGGTGAATTATTCATGGCACTGGCAGCTCAAACACGCACACATCAGTGGCAGTGAGCCATTCCTCCGCACGCCCACGTATAAACACTCATTCAACCATTCAGGATGTGAGCAGAGGGGGGGAGCGAGCGTATGCGCAAGGGAAGGAGACGAAGCGAGCGCAAACGAGAGTTATACGTCATCTTTTGCTTATTTAGCTGTTGCTAGTGTGTTAGCTGCCAATGCCCAGTGCATGCCCACCCTGCCCCTCCATGCGGTACAAGCATGTTTCAAGCCCAGGACAGAGGAGTCTGCTGGGTGCCTACCATGATAAAAAGGCCCTAAAGAGAGGACCCGCCCCCACCATAGAACAAGCCTGGGGTGTGTCCCAATATTCTTCACTCCTCACCTCCTTTCCTCCACTCGTCTCCTACCCGAAAGTATGCAAAACTGCCTGTATGTTTCAAGTACAAGTAGTTGCACGTACAGTACTCAATGTACTGGACATTGCGGTTTGCGTTGAGACATTAATACGTAACCATTAATATTCATATGTAATCAGCAACATTATATTAGGACACAAATATGGGTTTCTAGGGCACAGAGGAAGAGAGACGTTGAGAGGAGGTGGTAGTTGAGGAAAGGAGGATGCATTTTTTTTGTTTTTTTTGAGTAAAATGCATCCTCCTTTCCTCCACTACCACCTCCTCTCCTCTGTTCCCCGGAAACCAATCTTTGTGTTTTAACCGAATGTTGCGGATTACATATTAAACTTTCTCGACGCAAACCGCAATGTCAGGTACATCGTATACTGTACATGCAAACACTTGTACTTTAAATGTACAGGCTGTTTAGCATACTTCTGGGTAGGAGACGAGTGGAGGAAAGGAGGTGAGGAGTGTAGAATATTGGGTCGCACCCCTGGTTTGCCTCATGCAAATGGCAGCATTCACAGTTGCAGTCACATGCACCACCAGCGACAACGCCAATCCCCCCCCCCCCCCCCTCAGTCGGTCTGCTGGATCAGCGTTTGAGCCAGAGATTCTGCAGGCGGACCTGCTCACGTGCGAGTAATCAAACAGTGATTACCCACGACAGCCCGTCAGAACAGGGAACAGCCAGAGCGGAAAGAGGGATCAAGCGCTCATCCCTCCCTCCCTCAGTCCAGACCAGGAGGAAAAATGAGACTTCTGCTTTTCCCATCTCTGAAGAGGCCTGACCAGGAATTACCTTCAGGGAGGAGGGCACCCTCATTCATGCTCCCCAGTAATCGGCACACAAACCTAGGCTGTGTCCGAATCAGCACCCTTCCATACCATTAGGTAGGCTTGTTGAGTAGACAGGACGAGAAACTTGTTAGGTAGGCAAAATTTTCTCTAAATATAGTATACTTGAAACCCCGGTATGATACACTTACTCCCGGGGTTTCAGTATATTCAGAAGCACACTTTTTAAAAAGTACACAAACATTTGGTCATATAAATAAGACGTGAAGCTTTGTTTCAAAAAATGAGGTGCAGCGTCACTGACGTTTTCTTTCAATAGCAACGAAAACACGTGACATGGCCGCCCAAGGGTGGGATGTCTTACGACACTTCCACAGTACAGTAGGAAAATAGTATTGAAGACATATTTTATTTTTATTTATTTATTTTTTTAAACATACCGCACGTCGCGGCTTAACAGTGCACTTTAAACAGCACACATCTGCCAGTACACTCTTCACAGGGTACAGGACGCAGTAGATAGCCTTACTCTAGGGACAGGATCTAAGGACAGGAATGCATAAATCCTTAGTGATGAATGCTACACAAATGTGGTATAAATTGATGTCACGCACACAGACATACACACGCACTCGTGCAGCTCCACTTCCTATTGGAAAGTAATATAAAAGGCTTGACCCAGCACAGCTGTTGGCCGGATCCAGAACAGACCTGGCTTCAGGAAATTACCAAAAATTGGGCCTTCGCATACTTCTGCAGTTATTACAGTATTTATTTTACAATCTGTCCCTAAGATGGACAAGGTTAAACTGTTGAAAAAAGGAAAAATAGTCACGCAACTCTATCTTCAATAATATTATCACTACAGTCCTCATCTTTCCATTCACGTGTCCTCCTCTTCTCACCTCTTGCGGAGTTACTCCACTTAGATCTTTAAATCACATTAGCCAGCTCCATGTGCCTTTGAAATGCTGTTCATTTTTTCTAATGGGACAAGCCTGCATCTTCACATGCACAGCAGGTTGGCAAGCAAAGGTTTATACTGTTTATTGCAACACTTTACTGCAAGAGTGCACAGCTCTATCCCCTGAGAGACAGAACTCCTGTGAGTTTATGGGCCTGTTTATCAAGAGCAAGCAGTACACCAATTGAACCTGGCTGATAAAATAAGTTGATGCACTGAAAACCCGCCCAGAAACAGTAATGTGCTCCGCATTGATTCCCTCCTATAAGCAGACAGTAGTTTCCTCTCAGAAAGGAGTACCTGACAGCCACCGAGTAAATGTGTAACTTATGGATATTTTTCTCACCTCTTCCTTGAAGGACAACCTGGAATCCCGGCTCAACTGACCTTGCTCTCAATGACGAAAATGCAGACCAAGAGATTAAACTTGCTTGACTGGCCAGAAATTAATCTATGGGTTTTAATAGGGCTGCAGGCCCACCTTTAGCATGCTAGAGACTATGAGACCACATTTATAGGCAAATCTTCACTTGTATCTGAATCCACCCACTATTGTCCTAAACCCATGGCCAGTGCACATGCATGCACAAATCCACCATAATGACCGTATCTGAAACTTTGGGAGAGAATTTCAACATGTGTCTATTGGCATAGCAGACCTTTGAGTACACACAACTTTTCTGATTATGAAGCGAGGGATTTCCTACAATGCTTAAGCTAAAAACGCAGGTACATTCATGTAATGTGGGTGCAAAAACAACCAGCTTCCCGATGGCAGAGGCATGAGTATGTTGGTTCGAGTGCATCCCAAAGCTGAACAATTCATGAATGCCCTCAAGCCCAAAATCATGTGTGGGCGTCCCTCGCTGCCAGCAATACACAATACTGAGGGCCACTTGAGGGCAAGGGAAAAAGGCGAGACTGTGCTGCCCCTTTGAACGCTGCCTTTCGACAGCAACCGGCCTGTATCTTAGAAACATTATGTGCCATTCTGACATCAGTGCCAGGCAGCCAGTATGAAGCGGAGTTAAAAACACCAGGGTTCCAAGAGCACAATTCCTACCATCACACTCCCTGGCCCACATGGTGTTAAAGAAAAATAAACCTGTCTGGCTTCAACAGAAGGGCCCTCACCAAAGGCCAGTGTTCACTACCCTGTCCTGGGAGCACACGGTTGACCCTGTGAGTTAAGACTGTGAAACACAAGATCCCTGTGGTAGCTTCTGTGTACCAAACAGAGGCGACAGTCCCACTTGCTCACTATTGATTTTTCACACTGTAGTGCCTACACTCCACCATTTCACTCACAGACCACTTGCATTTTGCACCGAGGACAGAAGGCAGCCCATGAGTCAAACACATTGTTGGGAGCAATTAAGGCAGCTTTAACTCAAGGGACCATGGCTGCCTTACATCCACCCTACTCTCCCCCTGGTAGGAGGACGCCAGCCAAGTACCATCACTGCACATCCAGAGTGATCCTTGTCAGTCACTTAGACAGTCATAGCTGGGGCTCAATACTACAATGTCTGCTATAGTGCCCAGCCTGCACTTCTGACAGGCACCTCCACAGAGAAATTTAATATCCACGGCATCAGAGTGGAGAGCCCACGACAGCCTTTGACACGCCAACTCAGGACACTTGGGAGAACGGCATACGGGGCCCCTCAACACATGGTGGTACATCACTTCCTGCCTTCTTCGGCTGAGCTCTGTAGCTCTACATGCCGCAGGGTTCAAGAAATATTTCTTCTGCGAGGAGAAAAATGCCATTGTAGGAAACCAATCGCATTTTAGCCCTAGTGTCTGTGGCGAGGCTTTTTTTATTGAGCAGTTGCAGGATGTACGGAATGCTGGGTCTTCCTTGTTATAAACTGTCCCTTTGCCCTCCCATAACCCATTTCAACCTCATGTCCTTACCTTCAGCAGCCAGGCCATGTATTCCCTGAGGTCTGGCAGGTGGGAGCAGGCCCAGGTAGTTGAGAACCACGAATTTGGTCTCATAGTGGAACCCCTCAGGCACAGTGGTGGAGCCAGCAGCAGCCATTGAAGAGGAGTGTCAGGCTTAGAGGAACATGCAGTCAAACCCAGACTATTCACAGCCTTCTAAGAAAGACAACAAAATACAGTAAACAACATTATCACTATTTACCTATTCCACGGAGTTGACTGGATAAATTTACCAGTGATTACACGTCAGACGTTCAATTTGCATTCAAATGCATAAATAAAGATAGATCATTACGTTGAATAAAAAAAAGAAATAACCAATGAGCTAAAACTACGCCAAATGCAAACTTACTACATTCTCAAACCAATGCGAAATCTAGGAAACTTCGTCGCATGTGCTGTCTGGAATAGGGAGAAAGCTAAAACACTGAACGTGTACAAACAGTTCACAACTGGCACGAGATGGCAACAGGGTAGGTATTTCATTTGGGACAGTCTGGCACGTGCGACACTAATTTGAGAGCTTGTAGCACCAGTTATCATCCCAAACCCGTTTACGTGCAGAGAATAGGCCTATAGCCTGATCTTATATACTCATATCGCTGCGCCTAAGCAGCTAGTTAATATAAGAGCTGACGTTCGATAACTCGGCTACTGACGCACAATAGCTGACCTGGTATTATTTCCCAGATTCCTTCCTTACTCCTGCGTAAAAAAATTACAACTGTTTAATGCAAGTTTCAATCGCTTCAGTCTAAGCAGTGGTGAGACCACGTGGATACAAATGCATGCACTTGGATAATATTGATTCCATACATTTGCGAGTTGCAAAAGAACCCGACAAACAGGTTTCTTTAACAATGGGCATCTTAACTGCCTGGTCTACGGAATGATGAAAACCTTCCTGCTAGGCTATGATTACCACCTAGTAATATAACATAATTATGTTAGCTAGTACAGCGGCTCACTAGACAGAAAAACGACAATGTCCATAGTCAAAACATTCCTCGATATAAGTTCCAAACAAACTTACAAACTGGAAGCGTTTCCACACTGGCTATAGCCCACAGTAAACGCACGCTGCTCAAGTAGGAGGGGATTGTATTCACATTGTGTGTGACTACTGCCACATTGTTCCCCTTGCAACCCATAACCACACCTACCTCACTTATCGTTTCCTCACAGTTCAAATCTTACAACGAAGTACGAATCAAATGTAGCTACCGACAACTGTAGCCTACCCAGGAGAAACAGTCGTGCGATTCCGTTAGCCAGCATCTACTTTCATTCCCTCCCTGTGCTGAATGGCAAATTCAGTCCACACAAAGACGCGTTGTGCCACATGAACCACAAAACGCCTCCCTTACAGACCTGTTAGCTGCTAGCCACCCTTTTCCGCCGTGCCGCTTGGCAATTTGCAGGTCAACGCTTTCCTTCCGAGGTTGAAAGCCTGTATGTTATGTATGTATTGCGTGCCACCAGTTCCTAATTTAGAGCCCAGGCAGCCATCATGCGGGCAGGACAGAAGCACAACGAGACACTTCATGCAGGGACTCTTTAGGGAGTGGGGGTCAAAGGGCGTAGCTAACGAACACATTTCTTCACAAACTAAGATATTGCAAAAATTGAAAGCTGAAGATGACAGTGATAAAAGCTGATATTTTTTTCCATTTTCTCCAGGCACAACAAACAAAATCCCCGTACATGGCTCCCTGTTCCAAAAGCTTCAAAATACATGGTTATTCGCAGTATATAGGCTATATATAGCCTACTTTGGACAAGCAACTATACAATCTGAAGAAGGTGACCTTGAGTATATTCGCGCCGTCAACACCAATTGGTTGGTTAATATACGTAATGCTGCTAGTCCTTCATTGCCTAAGTTTTGGGTTTTTGATTTCCCATTATAACACAAAAGATAGCAACTAGACAACCCCCAGCTCCCCAAGTCTGTCAGATAACGTGATTGAAACATAAAAAAATAGTGCAAGGTCTTATAAGAGATAAATATATTTCGATGAATTACCAGTTTGCACAACCAAGATGTTGAGGTGAAAATAGAAAGAAGCCATGGCATGCTGCCACCACGTGGACCATTCACAATTTCGTTCGGTTGTGTCAGTTTTACGCCAGTAAGATTCCATAAGATACAGCCACACTATCAGAAGATATCAGTTTGCAAAAGATGTTGAATGAGTGCAAAAAAAAAGTTATTCCACGTTCTAAATATATATTTTAAAACGTTGCTTTCGATTTACCGGTGTCCTGCTATTTTCAGGACTGTGTATGTCATTTTGATTATACAAATATGAATAGGCTACAATTGGTATTGAGATGCGTCATCGTTAATTTCACTCATTTTAATAACGTCAATAATAGGCTATTACCTAGGCTATAGTAGCTAAACGTTACGTAATCGTTTTATACGTGCGCAAATATTTGAGACAATAAAATAGCCTAGGCCTAAGTAGACTGCATTTTGACTTTGACCGTCAGTGTAGATTCTGAGGTTTGCGGCACCCGAGATCCTGTCAGATCATACAACAATTAACCCCAAACTTCAAAAAAGAAAAAAGAGACTGTATCAGGTACTGATCCATACCACTTCTGTATAATATACGGTAATCACATAGGTACAGGTTGCCAAACGCCCAACAAGGCACGATACATTTTTAATTTGCTTACCGCTTAGTAGGCTACAAATTGTCTAACAAGCAATCTCTTAATATTAAATTTCTAATTTCAAAGAAAGCACTTCCTATTACCTGTAACGCACTCAAAAAATTACAAAAGTTATATGAACGCACGACGTCACTACTCCCTCGACTCGAGACAACGCGCAATCGATGCTGATTGGTCCGCGGCAGCTCACCCGGAAATATTTATCACGTGATACGGGCCGTTTGCTTGCGCTTACGAATCAGCTGATCCACCCTGGTAGGTTCGTGACTGCGGCAAGAAAAAAAAAATACAACGTAGGACCTGCTCCTGTCATCGTGGAAACGGGAGGCTTTCTCTTACAGAAATAGGCATATTCGTGGGATAATAATATACACTTTGGTACGTTAGTTAACTAGCAAGTTGCCTGCGTGTCTTGGCTGAAGATCATCTGGACCCTTCCTCTATTCAGCGAAATCTAGCTATTGTAGCTACTTGAAATCCTTTTAACACTACAACCATGGCGCTCAGTGATGCCGACGTACAGAAGCAGGTATTGTTGACTATTCTTAACCTTCAAAAATTAATCATTTGGTAAAGAGTCTGGGCCAATAATCTACATTAGCGAAATGAATACAGAATTAACTAGCGTAGCTACTTCATTCAATGTCAGTTAGCAGGCTTGGTAGCTAGCTGGCTAGCTAACGTTAAACGACCCTAGTTATCCAGATGGTTACATACAAAAGTGACTTCGCTAAATGATAATCAGTCTACCTATGTTCTTTACTGATCGGTGTTATATTCATGAGAATCATTCTATTGAAGGCCAGCTATATAGTAATTATTGCTGTATGTCGGTAATCTTACATTGTTGCTTCTTGGATACCTGAGTTCTAAAAATTATCTTTAACAAGCTCGCTGTTGGTTCAGCTCAAGTTAAATAACTGTTTGAGTCTCCTTGGGTTGGGTGAAAAGTTATATCCACTGGCTCTAATGGCATAGCGGGCAATTCGCAAAAATACACACAATTCATAGTAGTGTGTTGCTATAGCTATTTATGCACGTTCATAATATGCCAAATGTAAGTTTAACTGGATTTAATTGAAATTAAAATGCAACTGATTTAACATCTTTACTGAACATTTGACATTGGGTAGCATGTCGATTTCTTCAAATAATTGTACAGTTGGACGTAATTTTGAAAATGACCCGTTTTGTGATCAAACAGATAGGCCTCGGTGATAATGGACTTAAATGTTAATTTAAGGAATTCTTGTAGTAAAATCCGATACTAGTAGTGGTGAGACTGGGTCACTACCGGCCTATGGTCATTAATAAATACCGTAGACCTACACAAACACGGCCATTACCATGTTTCTGTTGAAAGAGGAATTGTGAGCAATTGTCACATGGAAATCCCATGGTTATGAGTGAAGAGGAACTAGGCAGTATAGCCTATAACACTTCATTTGATAGCAGTATAACACTTCATTTGAAGTGTTGTCTCTGACGTGTAAACTCTTTATAGAGAATCAGTCTCAATGGTCCAGTTCACGCAGTGTAATTTCATGTCGGCTAACCGCATACTTTATTTTAGTGTATAGTATGCAATTATTGTTCAATTCCTTAACCAAACTGAAAATTATTGATCATGTTACATGCATAGTCAATTTGAGTGCACAATGTCGCCATTATCCTGAAAAAATAGGCCTTCAGTTTTCTGGAGCTGTAGCTGTGTTGGGTGCTATTAGTATGTGCGTTTCAGTATCGCATGCATGATCTTTTAAAAGAGCTTTGGAGATCAATATGTGACAAGTTTGTGCTACACTAGGCTTCGGTCTGGCTGGTAGTATAAGTCTTTTGGAGCGGACTGAGCTCTCCCAGTCTGAAAATGCACTCATAGTGTGCTCAGGCCCTCACATTTGTTGCTGAAAAGCCACTCCGGTGGCCCTCTGGTGTTCACTCCTGTCCCCAGTACTCCACATATGCGGCAGGCAGACACATTCCACACCTCAATGGCAGCAGAAAGAAGCTGAGTGGGCTTTAACTCTTCCCACACTCGGTTTTGCCATCCCTCATTGTTGGATGAGTTTGGTTATGTGTACCTCTTCTTAATAAAGTTTTAATTTAGCAAACCATCACATTAGCTGTTCCCAGACCATTCAACAAAACTACAGCTTGAGAGCCATTTAAATTATGCTGTTCTGTATTCCGATTTTGTTTAACGAAGGTAATCTTACAACATATAAAAAATGCAGCTTGCTTTGATAGCCCAACATGCATGTCTGGTTGAGGTGTATAGTAGATGGTTTAGTCTGCATTTTGCATATGAAACTGCAGGTAGGGAATTGGGCCTACTATCAACAAAAATATCATAACATTCCCTGCCCTCTCACACTAAGCTGTCGAAGCTGAATTGTGTTAACTAATGTTGTAGCTGGATGAAGGCAAGATCTGTGTTCCACTGACACTAACATGCCATTTTTAAACCATGACGATAAATTGCAACGCTGTTTCTCCCCCCCATTTCTCATAGATCAAGCATATGATGGCCTTCATCGAACAGGAGGCCAATGAGAAGGCAGAAGAAATTGATGCCAAGGTAAGATTCCAATCTGGTTTTTTTTTTGTTTTTTTAAATTTTTTTTAAAATTTTTATTTATTTTGCACTTTAAAAAAATATACAAGTACATTAAAAGAAAAATAAGTGCAAGGATGACACAGAAAGTCCACAGACTTATTTCCACGGTGGTCCTTATAAATAAATAAAATAAATAAAAAATAAGGCGAACTATACAACACTATTGCACGGAGGTAGACAATGAAAATAGGCCAATAACCTATAAAAAGTTATGTTGTTTAGGAAAAGATATCGAAGGTAAAGCTTAACTAGCCGCGATTGTCAAGCAAAAAACGCTTATAATGAAAACCCCTCCTCACATACGAACCCCCTTTGGGTTCACACACGGAGAGGGGGCCTGAACGTAGCTCACGACCGTGGACCTGGCTGCGCAGGACGATGCAAGAGGCCAGGTAAATAGGAGCCGTGCCATTCATAATTCGGAACACATGTCCAAGTTTCAAGTACGAGACCCTCCGCTCCACAGGGAGCCATCCCATTCTTTCGAAGTGGGTCGGCTCGATGTGTGCACGGGGTCCCAAATCCAGAACTAACCGAATTGTCTTGTTCTGGCTCGTTTGTAGCATATGTTTGCTCTTGACAGTCAGGCCACTGTACCAATATGTGCTGGCGTAGTCATATTGACATTGGATCATACAGTTTGCCAGAAGCTTCCTAGTCTCAAAATTTAGAAATTTCTTTTTTCGGTACAGGAATTTTACACGTCCATTTACCTTCTTTATCACCTTCAAGGCCATACTCTCCCTCGACAGTGTTTGATCCATATCAGCACCCAGATATTTAACACAGTCTCTGGAGGTGACGCCGGTGCCACTGCAAGTGATCTCCAGTCGAGAGCATTGCCTTAGTTTGTGGGCTGAGCCGAATAATATAGATTCGGTCTTACCCAAGTGTAGCGACAGCTTGTTGTCAACCAACCACTTGCTGAGGTTTTCAAGCTCCCGACTGAGGGCCTGCTGTATTTCACCAACATCGTCCCCAGAGACCAGTAGGGCCGAGTCATCCGCATATAGTAATAATTTGCATTTGACAGCTGATTCCATATCATTCACATATAACGAGAATAACAGAGGACCAAGTATACTGCCCTGTGGCACTCCACAAGCAATATCATTGGACGAGGATGTAGCACCATGTATATTCATGACCTGAGTCCTCCCATTCAGATACGAGCTGAACCACCCCACCGACTCACCAGTCATCCCACAGGCCTTCAGCTTCTCAAGCAGAATCTGGTGGTCGACCGTATCGAACGCTTTTTGTAAGTCGATCAGGACCATCCCAGTTCGCTTGCCTGCACCCTGTTGGGATCTGATGTAGTCGGTGAGGTGGATCAGACACGCATCCGTGGAGTACCCAGGTCGGAAGCCCGACTGAAATTCATAGAGGAGATTGTTTTTATTCAGGTATTCCTCCAATTGATTGTAAATCACCCTTTCTAATATTTTAGAGACAACACTTAAGATTGACACTGGACGATAGTTTCCTTCTACAGTCCTGTCCCCCTTTTTATAGACAGGGACTACCCGAGCACATTTAAGGTCATTCGGCACAACGCCCTCGTGTATTGACAGATTAATTATATGTGTTAAAGGTTCACCAATCTGGTGTGCTCCATCCTTAATAAATCTTGCCGGCAATCCATCTAGTCCTGTAGCCTTATCTTTTCCAAGGCTAGCGATAATTTTCAGTATGGTCCACTTATCAATTACATGTAACTTGAACGAGTTCTGCTCGACTTTATCAGAGTAAAATTGATGTACATGTTCTCGGCCGAATTGTCCGGAAGGTCTCGGTAGTTTATCCACGAGTGTTGATGCCACAGAGGTAAAAAAGTTGTTAAATCTCTGTGCCACCCTTGCATTATCAAAACATAGTTCATCGGTCATATAAAAATCCATCTCCCTGTTTTCGAAACTGTGTAAGAATTTTGTCTCGTATTCGAATCTGTTCTATAATCTCCGCATTAATCCAAGGTTCGGTGCGCTGTTTGAATCAAATTTTTTTAATGGGACAAATGTTATCTAAAACCGTTAAGAAAATTTCTTTAAATTTGGCCCATGCATCCTCGGCTCGGTCACATTCGATAACTTGCATCCAGTTTTCCAAACTCAACATTTGTTGGAATTTTTCCAGGTTGTAGTTCTTCATCGTCCTGATCCTGACTGTGTTATGTTTACCAAACAGACCTCGACATAACTTCCGAGTACAATAAGTGACGAAATGGTCACTAATTCCGATTGGCAATACTCCAGACTGGCAGAGTTTTTCCTTGTCAGAGGTCAGGATCAGGTCGATAATAGAACTGCTTGACTTTGTGATGCGAGTAAAATCTTCAATCATTTGTTTAAAATCAAACATATAGCAATAGTTCCTAAAACTTGTAAGCAGACTGTTGGTGCCACTAGATAGGTTACAATTAAAATCGCCAGTAATTATGACCTCTTGATCCAAAAATCGCTCCGTGTTTGAGCAAGATTGTTCAAGAAGTTGAAAGAATTTTGTGCACTTGGGAGGTCGATAGCAACATCCTACTAATATAGGTCTCGATTTGAATAGTAATACATCGATCCATACTGTTTCTAGGTCATCACAGTGCAGGTCAGTTCTAGGGTTGAAGGCGATGTCTGCTCGTATGTAGATGCATACACCGCCACCCTCCCTATTGCGATCATGCCTGACCACTGCAAAACCGGGTATTTGAATTTCACAGTCCGGTACACTATCATCAAGCCAGGTCTCGGTTACTGCGATCACTGATGCCTTTGTCCTTGTTGCTAGGATTCTCACTTCAGCCAACTTTGGTAATAGGCTGCGCGCGTTAAGATGAATAATGTGGAATCCCTTCTTATTGAAGCATTCAAAGTGGTCATCCTGGGTCATCGAGGGTAGCTGGTTTGCCGGAATATTGTCTCGATCAGCCCTCGGTGAAATACTGGCCTGTTCTCGGGAAGCCAATATGTCATTACGCAGTGCGTTACAGGGTGTTTCAAAAGCTGACAATTCGGGTGGATCGGTTGACTGTACTATATGGGTACTCGAGCTGTCATGCACACTATGATCAGCTGGATGGGTCGTGTCAGTATCGAAAAATGAATCATTGAGAACTGGTAACGGCGGGTTGCAACGTTCACAATACCAATTCCCGTTGGGAAGTGAAATCTGATTGTAGGTTCCAATGTCCATGTCCAGACACTTCAGATGGTAGCGAATATTGCACGTATCACAAATCAGATGCTTTTGGTTACACTTCACCGGTTTAGAGCTGCATCCACATGGGACCTTTACAGGGCCTGGGTTCACACTGATATTGCCGCTCAACAGTAATATAATCACAAATAGAGACGATTGGGATGATTTCCTTTCCTGTGTTGGTATGGTACGTGGTGGTGGCCATTTTGACAAGGGTTTCGTCAAGTGAAAAGAGCGTGACAGAACTTCGATTCCAGTATGACTATGTGTAGCATATAGCGATGCTGTGTTGTTTTCGAACCAGTTTTTGGGTAGAGAGTCATGTCGCGGCAAGAAGTTGGAAATAATATGAAACACCAACAATGTTGTCAGCGTACCAGACAGTCCGGCCGCCGCCATCTATGATAAGATTACTCTGACTATCTAGGTTACTTTTAGTTGTCCTTCTCATATGGGGATTGGCTGGAGGAGCAGATTGTTTGAAGTTCTTTCTTCTGTTACTTCACAAAGGCCGGAAGATTAATCTCCATATAGTCAGAATACTTTTCCAAATGAGTTAATAAAAAAATCCAACTAAAAAAAACAGGCGGATGGCAACTACTAAAAGCGATATTTATCGGATTCTAAAACTAATCCATGCACAAAATGGAAACAAAATGGTTTTGTGTGTTTTGTCTGAACACACACTGGATGTGTAAAGGGATGAAAATGGAATAACACTGGAATGTAAAGCATGCTGTTGGTTACATTTCTGTGTCACACAGTTGATGTATATGGTAATGTTAAACACTAACATTAGAATGTAATGTAGTCTGTCCCTACATCCTCCTATGGGTGGGAATTCCCTCACCCATTGGTCCACACAGAGAGAAATGGAGAATTAAGGGGACCCGTGTCCCTGTGTGTAAGTGCTGTCCATAGCGATTGGCCTAAGTGGCAGACATGCACAGTACATGAGTTTCCCTGTATGAAGAGTGAAGACCTCTGCTAACAAGTGTCTGAACAGTAGGCAGCACTTAGAGATGGGTGTGTTTGTGTGTCCGTGTCCCCCCATACAGGCGGAAGAGGAGTTCAACATCGAGAAGGGTCGCCTGGTACAGACCCAGAGGCTGAAGATCATGGAGTATTATGAGAAGAAGGAGAAGCAGATCGAGCAGCAGAAGAAGATGTGAGAAAGCTAGCTTCATGTATCGAGTCCGCATCCGCTCCCTGTGCAAACAAGGCTGAGATAACCAAAGCAAGGGAAATCTGCACTGTGCTAACATCTTTAATACAAAAGCAGTTAAATGCTTTTTACACAACCTTGTTTGGTTAAGAGGTGGCCCGGAATGAAAACCCGTCCGTAAAGGAGACGCTCACCGCCCTGTTTGGGCAGCCTTAGCTTGTATGCATTTCCTTGTTTCCAAAGTGGGAATTACCCTCTGCAATTTGTGTTGCTTTCTAAAAACAGAACTGGTTTACAGTGACCCGCCGCAGAATCTGAACCACCGCTGAAATTGTCATTAACCTTACCATTTCACGGCTGTACTGTGTTTCTGCATTATTGACCGTGGTTTACCCGCTATGCTCCCACAGACAGATGTCCAATCTGATGAACCAGGCTCGGCTGAAGGTGCTGAAGGCTCGCGACGACATGATCTCGGTTCGTAGTTCTCGTACCCTGGTTAGATGGTCATATTTTGCGAATGTACCGCCAGGCAAATTAACAGAAATGGCGCCCTCATTAAGTGTCCTCTCCCTGTCCCACTCCCTCTCCTGTATGAGTGCAGGATATGTTACATGAGGCACGTCAGAAGCTGGCCAAAGTTGCCAATGATCCTGCAAGGTACCAGGTTCTGATGGACGGTCTTATTCTACAGGTAAGATCCTCCCCTGAATTTTTTCTTTTATTCCGTGTGATTCTTTACCCCGTCAGTTGAGAATGCCCCACTGTATTTGTAGGTGCATCTCAACATAATCCTATCCCATCTCATCAGTGTTTTTTTTTTCATTCATTCTCAGGGCTTCTATCAGCTGTTGGAGCCCAAAGTCACCATCCGCTGCCGTAAGCAGGATCTAACCTTGGTGCAGGTGGGACTGCTGATCTCGTGGCTCTGTATGCGAGTGTGATTCTTATGGGTGATTCGTTGCGTGCTTGTGAGGGCTTGTAGATGCAGTCAGTCAGTCTGCTGGTAAAGAAATGTTTTGTCTGTGTGCACAAGCGTGTAGGCGTGAGTGTGTATGCGTTTGAGTGAAAGAGAGGGACAAAGAGAGAGGGCAGCTTTGACGATGTGTTTGTTTTTGTGATCCAGGCTGCTATACAGAAAAACATCCCGATCTACCAAGCTTCTGTAAAGAACAACATCGAAGCCCGCATTGATAAGGACAACTTCCTGTCCCCAGACATGTAGGAGCCTTTTTGTTTCTCCATACTGGTGGCAGTACATGACCTATTAATGTTTTAATATTGCTGCTGGTCAGTGCTGCTGTATAGATTAATAAGACTGAGGATGACCCATAGTGTCAATCAGGATGTGTGCATGAATGCTGATGCGTACGGTGTCTAAATGGTACTGCTTACGTTTACACAGCTCTGGAGGTATTGAGATCTACAATGCTGATGGGAAGATTAAAGTGTCCAACACCCTTGAGAGCAGACTGGATCTCATGGGCCAGCAGGTGAGAGATGGGGGTGAGGGCAAAGGTGACAGTGTTTTTTTGTGTTAATACACCCAAAAACAGAGCAAGGCAAAGGAGGGGAGGGGCCTATTTCATGCTGGCCAAAATGAGCAGATCACAAACCATTGTCCTCGGAAAATCTCAGGAAATATTTTCTTTAGTAAGAAGGTCAAGGAAGTCTTGGTCACTTATACCACTACTGTCTTTGAAAAAAGAATGGAAATAACGCTGCGGTGTTTAGCGTTAAGAGCGCAGACTTTCAATCTGTGCAGTTGCGCCCAGAGGATCGGGGGTTCGATTCCCGGTCCTGCCAGATCCAGGTATGGTCAGTGCCATACCCAGCGGCATGGCTGGTGCCATACAATTGGCGGCCGCTCCCGGGGTGGGGGGAGGGACTCGGCGACAATCGTCGCGTATAAGACGGCCCTGGGCGAGTTGGAATCGTGGTCAGGAGCTTGAGGAGTCACGCCCCGAAGAGGACGTGGTGCCCTCTTTCCTACTACCGGCTGACGGGGTTGTAGCGGCGATTCTCTAGTGGTTGCTACACGGGGGGAATTGAATTACATAGGGTCCAATTGGCTACCAAATTTGGAGAAAAAGGGAAAAATCTGAAAATAATAATTTTTTTAAAGAAATTGGCTGTTTTTGTTTTGTTTTTTTCCCTCTTTTTTTTTCCCCCCCACAAACTCACAAGCAAGTGTCAAATTGGCTTTCTTGCTGCCTTGTGCCAAGGAGGAACGAAGACCTGTCTTTCTACTGTGCTGAGCTCTGTGTACTTTGCACGGATGTGAAAATTGCAACATCACAGCCGGGTGGGAACTCCTCCATGTGACACAGGGCGCATGCAAGCTGGCACCACCCAGAGATGAAGAATTTGAAAACATAAAAAATGCATTTAAATTTAAATGGCAAATTGAGCAGTGTCAAATTGGCTTTCTTGCTGCCTTGTGCCAAGGAGGAACGAAGACCTGTCTTTCTACTGTGCTGAGCTCTGTGTACTTTGCACGGATGTGAAAATTGCAACATCACAGCCGGGTGGGAACTCCTCCATGTGACACAGGGCGCATGCAAGCTGGCACCACCCAGAGATGAAGAATTTGAAAACATAAAAAATGCATTTAAATTTAAATGGCAAAATGAGCAGTGTCAAATTGGCTTTCTTGCTGCCTTGTGCCAAGGAGGAACGAAGACCTGTCTTTCTACTGTGCTGAGCTCTGTGTACTTTGCACGGATGTGAAAATTGCAACATCACAGCCGGGTGGGAACTCCTCCATGTGACACAGGGCGCATGCAAGCTGGCACCACCCAGAGATGAAGAATTTGAAAACATAAAAAATGCATTTAAATTTAAATGGCAAATTGAGCAGTGTCAAATTGGCTTTCTTGCTGCCTTGTGCCAAGGAGGAACGAAGACCTGTCTTTCTACTGTGCTGAGCTCTGTGTACTTTGCACGGATGTGAAAATTGCAACATCACAGCCGGGTGGGAACTCCTCCATGTGACACAGGGCGCATGCAAGCTGGCACCACCCAGAGATGAAGAATTTGAAAACATAAAAAATGCATTTAAATTTAAATGGCAAAATGAGCAGTGTCAAATTGGCTTTCTTGCTGCCTTGTGCCAAGGAGGAACGAAGACCTGTCTTTCTACTGTGCTGAGCTCTGTGTACTTTGCACGGATGTGAAAATTGCAACATCACAGCCGGGTGGGAACTCCTCCATGTGACACAGGGCGCATGCAAGCTGGCGCCACCCAGAGATGAAGACATAAAACATAAAACATAAAAATGAAAACATAAAAAATGCATTTAAATTTAAATGGCAAAATTAAAAATATTCCTATATGCAGGGGTCGACAAAAGTGGGATGCAAGTACACGTGCACAGCAAAAATAATAAAATGCGCAGATATTCGCCGTAAAATTGTTGCGCATTTTATTCTTTTTGCCATGCAGGCGTACTTACGTACCACTTATGTCAACCCCTGCCTGTATGCTGCAAGCAAGTTTGCTAGTAAATGCACAGATATTACGATTAGTATTATCATAAATAAAACTTTGAAGCACACAAAAATAAAGTACCAAAAATGTATGAATCTACTTTTAATTTGATCTTGTCACCAGCCAGCAGAACACTTTTCACATTACAGTGTATAATGAAATGCGTTAAAGTGTAGATGTGGATTCGGCTAAATGACTGGCCCTCAGTGCAATGATGCATCCAGTGGTCCAGAGACCAAACCTGACCCTTCCAGTGCCTGAGATGCACTGATGTCCCTAGTGTTTCTCTGGAAGGGAGTGATACCATTGTCCAGAATCTTCTTCTAAGTGGACTATAGATGTTGTGCACGTTGCTGTACTTAGCATCAATACTGCACCATTGCCTAGTTACCAGAGCTATCCTGTCTCTCTTGTAGATGATGCCTGAAATTCGAGTGGCGCTGTTTGGTGCCAACCAGAACCGCAAGTTCCTGGATTAACGGACCACGTGCTGTGGTGTGGGAGCCGACGGGGACAAAAACAACACACGCATTCTACCATGCCGTTTTATTTGAATATATATGTACTGAAATTTCATTCCCGTGTCAGTGTGATAAAGATCCAAAACTGTTTGGCTGAAGTAGAAAGGCCCCCGATCCATTGTTTTGTGATGTTTTGTCCATTTGTGGTTTTTTAATTTCATTTGTTTGTTTGTTCACTGAGATGATAAATAAATAAAGAGGATATTTAAGAAGAGCGGAGCAGGAACGGTGCATTCATACACAGGCGTACGTTTGCGCGCTGGGAACCGGACTCTGCAGTGCTGATCATGTGAGAAGGGGACTGCGGGAGTGAGTGAGGGAGCTTGGAGGTGAACCAGTTCAAACCGGTTGTTTCTCTGATACAGACTGTGGTTCTCGAGTTTCAGTGCTGAAGATCAGTCCCGTTCCCTCGCATGTCTGCAGATACAGCCCCCACATTTATGCAGTGTGATATAACGTCCCACCTCAGCACAGCCCAGCATGTGGGCTCTAGTGCCCCTCGGGGAGTCTGTTTTTTCCTGCCTCTTCTGGACTGTGAACACCTGTATTAATATAAATCTGTATGAAACTGCAGCCATGTGCATTAAGTACCTTCTTCACCAAGTGTGCAACCCATCAGTCGTTTGCACAATGAGGACAGTTGCAACAGTTTAAAGCAGAAAATACGCTAATGAGGGGAGGGGGGTGTTTGTTTGCTGTCCCCTTTCCCCGGCCCTTGCAGAAAACGGTCTTCTGTGGTCCTGTTCCAGCTACATTTCGTTCATACTCAGAATCTCTCCTTGTCGAAAGTGCTGTACATGTGTGACAATTTGCATCACTATTTATTTTATTCAATGAAATGGGATGGTTGTCTTAATTTTCTGTGGCATACCGAGTGTATATGTGGTTTCAAATATTGTTAGAATATGTAGTTTAAAATCTTTTTTTTTAAATGTTGTTTCCTGTTGGGACATTGACATCTGCAGAGGATATACTGGTAATTATTGATGTGAAAATATACATATAAAAGAGTAATGTTTGTGTCTGTTTCCTGTTTTTTCTGCTAATAAAAATCGGATAAAATGTGAAAAAAAAAGCATGATGTACGCACTGATAGCGAACAGGTGAGTAATCCTTGCTCATTTGAAAGTCAGTACTGCCCCCTGGTGGGAATGCATTAGATAGCATCTAATACATGAATTTTCAGGGTGATCCAGGAGGGGAGCTGTTGAGATCTATAATGAAAAACAACCAGTATTTGAATCACCTTTCTGTTAATCCATCATATGGATGATCCCCATAAATTAAGTCTTTACTGAACATGTAACAATCTTATGCAGTGTTAGTGAATAGTAGTATAGTATAGTGTAGTATAGTATAGTGTAGTATAATGTATTTTTTATACAAATGATTTTTGAATCCACAGGCACTTCACTGCTGGAAATGTACTATAGCAATAAAAAGTCCTGCAAATAATTTATTCCATTGCAGAATCCGGAGCTGCCGTTCACAGCACAGCACAGTGTAGTATAATGGTTAAGGAACTGGCCTTGTAACCGAAAGGTTGCAGGTTCGATTCCCCGGTTGGACACTGCCGTTGTACCCTTGAGCAAGGTACTTAACCTGAATCGCTTCAGTATATATCCAGCTGTCTGAATGGATAATATGTAAGGATAATATGTAAAGATAATATGTAAAGAAAAAAAAAAAAATGCTAAAAAGTTGTGTAAGTCGCTCTGGATAAGAGCATCTGCTAAATGCCTATAATGTAATTAGTAGTTACAAAATGGTTAATTTGCTTATACCTCGTCATATTAAAGGTGGCATTAAAACAGCTGGATGTAAAGATACATACGAGAGGCTACAATCATACATTTCCGAGAGAACAGAAACTCCAGCAGCATCCCAGGATGTAGGGCTTCATTTGCATTTATTTGTTTTTTTTGAATACTTGTGTGTACAAACATTAAAATAAGCATTAAAAATAATCATGCTAACAAAAATCCCGCCTTGCTTTTGAGGACTGGGTGTTCCCCTCCACCAGAGCCAGTGGTAACGAGGAGCAGCAGGAAGTTGGTTCAGCACCACGGCATGCGCTGAAGCCAGCAGAGAGCCCGGGATTACGGATTTAAGAGCAGATTATCAACAGGCCCCGTCATACCCTGTTAGTACCTCCCACTCAAGGAAGGCAGTTAAAAGACCGGACCCCAAGGTGGGAGAGGAATGTTACCAGGGGAGAATCTCTCTACAGTACCGCAAAGAGTGTGTCAGCATCGCCGCCAACAGCTGCGGACAGCGATGGTGGAGGTGACAGCCTAGCTCTGCCCACCACAGACACTCTTTCCTGGCTTTTGTCGCTCTTTAAAGAACAATAAAATAATACAGACATCGTATGGCAGTGCTCAACAAATACTTCTATAGGTTTTAAACACTCAATTTGCCTAGAGATTGGCACTGAAATTGATTGGTACAGCGGTGACACTCCCTGCAGCATTGGAATGCCTTCCTCCACGCACAGTGAGGTCATGTCAGTAGAACATGTGCATGGTACTGTGTTATGTGTTGATGAGAAATAAATATAGAAATGTCAGAGGGTTAACATGCTCAGCAGGAACCTGGAATGCTGGCACATTAGACATACACACACACACAGCTCTGGTATAGCTACAGAACCCTCTCAGGATAACCGCTTTAAGAAACTAGGTGAGCATCATTAGTGTTCAATGTTGGGACTAATGTTAGCAGTCATAACTCTCTCTCATTCACCCACTTTCTCTCTCTCTCTCTCTCAGCTCTAATCTGATAAATGACGAGGGCCCTACTCTCGTTTCACTGCAGAACGGAGCAGGTGGTTTGCACAGGAAACTCCCCCAGCTGCTATCCCAGCAGCCCTAGCAGCTGCTCCCCCACACCCAGGAAGTAGACCCCCTGTGCGATGCCAAAGAGCGGGGCAATGACCAGAGCGCGACATGCTGCTCCCTTCAGGAATGCAGATGGCCCCTCCCGACTCAGGATACGGCTGCACAAGAGAGAGGGCTGTTACTGGCATACACATACGGACACACAATCACACAAATGCACGCATGCGCACACACACAAATGCACACGTGCGCACACACACATATGCACTTGCACATGCACACACACGGACCCACACATACACGCACGCGCGCAAACACACTCACACACACGCACATACACAATGGCACCCTGCAGGCCTTCACAGGTGCCTAACATCACAATTGGTAATTGCTTTGTTACTTCCTGTTACATCTCTCACCGTGTGCAGTCAGCAATGCCACGGTACGAGTCCCTCCCCCGCACCCTTCCGCAATGTCTGCAGCCGTGTCTTTATCACTGAAAAATACATACGCGCACGCACACACACGTAAAGCATATGCATATGGGTCACATGCAAGTACCTTTGTTAAAAACCTCCAAATACACAGGATGCACGGCACACTAAAGCGATGGTCATCACTGCGTTTATTCTCACTTCCCCCCACCGAGGAACGTTATTTTCTCTCATTCAGAGGTCCTTCCTATACAAACGCCATCGTGTGATTTACGTGTACAGACAGAGTTCCGTGAAATAACAGCCTGACACAGCTGATGAGAGAAGGCAGCAACCGCAGGCTCATCTGTGCCGTACCGGAGGATTTGGCAACAGCAGGTACATTAAATGGGCCAATTCATTTGCTAATCAGCTATGAGGATCTAAGGCATTTTCAACGGTCGCGCAGTCAGCGCCTCGGCCTCACCGTCCAATGGAGTGACGGTGACTGCGGCCACCGATCCGGCTGCGCAGCCAGCCACAAAGGACTGCAGGAAGGGGGCCCGCTCTTGAGCGTTGCCCTGGCAACCGCGCTCCCCCCGGCCCAGCACGTTCAGGTTGGCGAACAGCGGGAAGTAGATCATGGAGAAGGGGACGTCCCTGAGCAGAGGACATGAGAGGGTCAGAGGTTCAGCCACATAGCAGGATGTAATCACAGGCAGCTGGGGTTCACACTGACTCACTGTGCAGCATAGGCCCCTCATCCACATTTAATATCACGCCGCCAAAATATAATGTATCCACGCTATGTCGAAAATATGAATCCTATATATAAAGATTGCAACCAGGGAGCAGGCAAAGTAAGGAAATGCTGTGCTATGGTCAGCTGTGCTGTACAAACGACCAAGTCTATGCCTCTCCTTAATCAGCCAGTAATGAGAGAATGGCAGATAGCACCGGGACGACACACCAGCTAATACAGTTAGGGGTGAGATTAAATTATCTACAGCTCAACTCTGATAAGGGCAGGTGTGTGTATGTGTGTGTGTGTGTGTGTGCGTAGGTGCTGCCAGGGATTTTGGACCCCGTGAAAAGATCTCACATTGGGCCCCACCACTCCAGGCCTCCCCATCCCTGCGCAATTACAGCACAATTCTTTGAGTATCCCTGTCAGTCAGCGCACTTGGAATCTTCCCAACACACCCCCCCCCCCCCCCCCCCCCCCCCCCCCCCCCCCATATGGCACCACTGTGTGTGTGTGTGTGTGTGTGTGTGTGTGTGTGTGTGTGTGTGTGTGTGTGTGTGTGTGTGTGGTGAGCTGTTATCTGACCTCAGCAGTGTGGCGCCAACTCCTCTGTATAGCCCAGCCAGGCCGCGGGTCCTCAGTAGCTCTAGGGTGATGCTGGTGGCAGAAGGACGAGGTGGAGGGGCACGCTGACCCGGGGGAGGGGGGCCAGCTGCCAGCGAGGGGGCAGGAGCGGGCACAGGCATTGGTCTCTGTATAGCTGTAAAGCATCAAAACATTGAGAGGAAACAAGCACACAAGCTCTCATAATTACACATTCATCACTGCCATAGGCTAATGTTCTAAAGAACTCCGAGGAGACAGTGAGCATGCTCAGGTACAGACAGCGATCACGGACACTTGAATTTTAGGGACAGGTGCTCACCCAGCCTCCCAGCATCCTGCAGCTGGATCTTCAGCATCTCCATGGGTGTGGTCACCACCACCTGGCAGGTTCCTGCCCCACAGCCTGCCAGGATCTCCCCCCACAGGGGCAACTGCCTTTAGGGATGCAGAGAAAGAGAGGGAATTCCGGCAGGGCTTTGGAACCAGCCTGACCGACCAGACCTAGCTAGCAGAGCAGCAAACTGAAACTCACTCCCTGTGCTGATAAACCCCTACTGCAGGAGCCAGAGAAAAGTGTAGGAAGGTTTTGCCTCTTAGGGCGGGCCAAGGTAGAGGTGAACAAAAAAAAAAAACACATTTAAAGCTTAGAGAGGGAAAAGCAGATGTACCCATCCCTGGAGAGGCGCTGTCGGAAGATATCGTTCGCAGCCAGTTTGATGGCTTTCTCTGGGGTCACGAGAGTGAGGTTCACTGCCGCCCCTGCGGAGCCAAGACCATTGAATCACACAGTAGATACTGCATCTTCTACCGCCCTGTACCAGCAGAGATACTAGTCCCATATTATACACCATAGTAGCCTACTACAGTTACTGCAACCTTACAGTATACAATTACAATTCCATCCATTGTACTTCTATGCCACAATACACCAGTAGAAATATTGCAGTCTAAGACCAATCTAACCGACAATTACTGCACAATACATCAGATTAATTCTGGACACAGTTAAGACATCACAGATCAACACTCTGCAACAGCCTCGTCCAATGTATTATGCCACCTCACAGCATTCTAGCAAGTTATTTCCCTCATGGAAACCAACTAAAAACTTCAAATAAAAAGTACCTCGATACATTCCGAAGTAGCCCTCCCTCTTCACTGTCTGTGTCAAGCAGTCCAGCCTTCAAGTGCAAAAAGTAGAAATATTTCACACAGAAAAAATGTTCCAAAGAGTCAAGGGCTGGCCAACATCCAATAATGTGCATTGTTGTCGAATCCACCCCTAATCTGAGTATATATTTGGTGTGATGTACCAAAGAACCAACTCGAAAAGGTGAGAGGGAGTTGGCGCAACAATTACTTTGAGACCCACTAACTATCACTCCTACTTGGACATTCATCATCTGAAAGTGCCACTAACTAGCTGTCAGCAAGTATCTTTACAGTCTATACATGTTTTGCTGTTGTAATGTTTTTCCTAGTCAGTCAATCCCATTGGATAAGGGTGTCTCCACAGCAAATAATTAGTGAAGTCTGTGCAGCAGGGTGCATTACTGATATACCACCATTTGCCAGGCCAGTACTTACATCCCATTGTAGACTCGGGCTCCCTGCTGGTTCTGTAGGCGGGTCTTAGCCAGATCAATGGGAAACACACAGGTCACTCCCACCAGCCCTGCCACACCCCCATTGATCAGCTTTGCAGGGAGACTGCAAGAGACAGGCAGGCCAACACATGCATACACACATGCACATATGCAAGCGCATGTGCATATGTACATGTACGCACATACACACATACACAACTCGACGGATTACCACTAAGCATTTTAATTCCTCTGCATTTCAGATTCAGTTAGCAGAGCAGATTCACAGATTGGGCCGGAGGGGATACCTGACTTATACTGGGCCATCCTGTTCACTGGGCACGGCAAAAGGCCAGCAGCTTCTCTCCACGATCCCTGGCTCTCTCCACTATGTCCTCCTCCACACCAGACAACTCCACCGCTGCACTCCCAATGACCAGCCTATAACATTAACAATATCAGTATAGCGCACTCTAGCACTGCACCAGTGTAGCTTACTCCTATCACCACACCAGTATAGCCCACTTCATATTACTCTAAATCTACAGCACACTCTCTCTAGCACTGCAACAGTAGAGTTTAGTCCCTAGTACAGCAGCATTATAGCTCACTCTCTAGTGAGTGTAACCACTGCAACAGGACAGTTCACAGTCACAGTACCAATATAACCCATGACCACTGGCACTGCACCAATATAATCTGCTTTCTCTATAACGTGGGGGTGCTAACAGCTGATTAGCTGGCATACACTCTCAGAAATAAAGGTACAGTATAGGCAAAAAAAAAATTCTTCTTTAAGGAACAAATCTCCCAAATGTACCCTGAAAGTAGAATAGTGTTATATTTGGATACTAATAAGTAACTTTTCAAGCAAAAAAGGTACAGAGTAATTATGTATTGCTGGCTAGGGGTACGATTGTATGTACCGATAGGGTACCACCCCAGTGATAAGCGTTTGCACCATTTTATGTAGTTTTCCTCCCTTTTTTCTGAGAGTACTAGCTCATGAATTCTGAAATACGTGTGGCTGGCTGCAGATTGTTTTTACAGGTGAGTTGCATGGCCATTGAGTTAGAAGGGCACAGAACATGTACAGCTCGTATCGGTAAACTTCAGAAGCCCATTCAACCAGAGTAGCAGCTCTTGTGTGATGTGATGAGAACAATCCCAGAAATTGACACACTCCCTCCTTAGGCAAACTATAGTCAATTCTGTGCAGCCCTATGGGGGGAGGGGGGCACTGGAACATGATTTGACGGCAGACCGAGCCAATGTATTATTAGCATGAGCCACACAGTTACACACACACGCACACACACACACACACACACACACACACACACACCCCTCAACCAACCAAATATGTTTTATATGCAGTAGTTCTGTTCTTTTTCACAGGAACTGTTCAGGATATGTGGAATTTTACTGAGTACTCAATGTTTAATATAAATGAAACAAAGCACTTTGTATTATTAAAGCACCTGCTAATCTCGCACGTACACACCAGTAAAGTGAACAGTCGATTGATTTTCTCAGAGCACATCCTGCCAGTCAAATGTCTTGAAAACACAAAAACTGGGGAAAAACGGGAAATCGTGACATCAAAAAGGACAAAGTGCTATTTTCACAGGATGCCAATTTAAAAAAAGATAAGGACAAAGCTGTCTTTATCCTGGTGCCAACGCAGACAAGGTTCCACTAAGGAGAACTACAAGAGGACTAGTTGGACTAGCCGTCACCTCTCTCCTTTGTAAGCCAACACTTAGAAAGTACGATACCTTGTAAACCAAGGGGGAAGGAAAATCAAATATTTTTTTGTAATCATTTTTTAATTTGTCACACTCATGAAGTCACAGTATGTCTAGCATGTTTGGACACAACTAGTATGTTTTACTCTCACCTGTCCTTCTTTCTCACTCTCACTCACATCACTCATCCCTAATCTACGTACAGTATATCCCTCAAATCAGATTTTCTCTCTTTTTGCTTGTTCTCCCTCCATTTGCTCCATTTTCATTTCCCTGCTCTTTGTATTTCCTCTCAGTCCCTCTCTTTCTCTCTTCCCATCTTTTATCTCCCCTTCACTTGCCCACCCCCCTCCCCCTCCACATCTCACTTCACCTTTCTTCTCACCCCCCTGTTCCTCTGTTCCCTCGTCTCACCTTCCCTTCCGAATCTTCTTCTATCGCTCTGCCTGTCTCTCACACTTTCTGTCTGTGTCTGTGGAAGAAATCTCTTTCACTCAGATTCAAATTAAAATGAGCTTCAATAGTGTAATATAAAAAAGTGCTGCTAGAATAAAATATAAATGTGGAATAAATCTCCAGCTTAGTCTCTCTCTCTCTCTCTCTCTTTCTCTCTCTCAGTGCTGCAGGAGCCCAGTCGCATTCTACACATGCCTTTCACTGAACCTCGCTGTGAAACTTTCTTTCAGCCCCATTTGTTTCCCAGCCATCCGCTGCCAAAACACAGACATGGGTCTGTCCAGCACCAGCCCCAAACTCCCCAAAAACTGCAGTGCAAACTCACTGCAAACCGCACAGCTCTTTTAAAAATAAGGCAAGTTGTTCTTTTATTTTCTTTCTTTTGCGACAAAGTTGATCCGGAACTTACCCCACGTTCAGTGCATCCCAATAACAGCACAGAGCAGTCCCGCTTGCCTTCCTCTTCAACAATGCATGCAGAAACCGTAGTCAAGCGAAAAGTGATCTGAGAGAGCCAGCCGCCGCGCAGGGGCTGTTACACAAACACAAGCATTGTCCTGATGTATTAGTCCCTCCTTCCACCGGTGACTCTCTGTGACACGGCTATGGCAACACAACATTGCGAGACACCACACTACACAATCGGAGGACCGCAGCAACACAGCACTTTGCCAGCACGAAAAAACACAAAAGTACTCCATGTAGCTGCAAAATACAATGCTACACAGCGACAATACTGTACAGCCTCTGAACACAGGAGTTGCATATATTGATTGCTGTCTATTGGAAAAAAGATGTAAACATTGCTCATCTGCAGCAACAAGGGCTTGTCTGCACTGCACACTAATCATGACAGCAGGTGTTTTTCTCTGTAGCGCTACGGGCCTCCAATAGTCCTCACTAATAATGAAATAACAATCCTTAAATCCACACCAAATTAAATATATCAGGATATCTAATCACTTAAAATAGTCTATGACAGAAAGTTAGACAAGGATGATATATCATCCTTTAGCATTTCATCTGTGTAGGCTGACATATATATGGTTATGATATGAATCTGTAGAGCCACACCAAGTGTAGTGAACCGCTACATTCCAGGAACAGTACTTAAACACAGGCATAAGCAAATGGTTATTATTCATTAATCACTAATGCTGTCCTCCATACTAAAATGTAGAACTTTGTCCCCTTACTTTCGGTTTTCTACACTGGTGCCTTGATGTGAGTATTGTAGATGGCCCCTGGCCGAGGAGGAGGACTGTTCTGGGCCAGTAACCGAGCCTCACTGGGAAGACCAATGGGAGAGCAGGGAGTGCAGCTAATATGCTCCAGCTGCAGCACTGACTGGCCCCTAGAGCAAAGAGTGTCAAGTTACAGGCAGCCCCCACCACTCACACCCCCCAAACCACACCCCTTGAGTACCGGCTGCGCAGATCCACAAATTGAGAAGGAGAAGCCCCAGTTCTTTTGGTGTCAGGGTGAGTGGGGTCATTGTAGGGCTCTCTCTCTCTCTCTCTCTCTCTCTCTCTCACACTGATGACACAGAGGGGGTCAAGGGCAACTGAAGTTTTCTCTGAGGTTTTGGGGAGCAAGACAATGCTGAATTACAAGGCTCTGCTGTCAATGACCTGAATAAGTGACAGGTGATAACAGGCACATTGGATAGGGCTCAGTTCATCTCACCTGTCTCTTATAATCTTTTTCAGAGATGGAAGCTGCAGATCCCTGAGGTGGCAGGGTCTGTTAGGCATTGTTCTTCCCAAGCATGCTGGTGTCGTGTCTGCTTCAACTGGCTGGTTGTAATGGAGGTCCAATTTGCTTGGATTCTAAGTATAATCACTCACTAACACATTTGAAATCTTTTAAGATTTGAGCACTCCACAACTTATTCTGCCCATCCTTTGTCCATACACTATACTGTATACTTGCACATTGTTCACATTCTGCACACTACAGACCCAAGGTGGGTCGACATTCTTGATGTGCTCATGGCTGAATGATGAACTTGCATGCATATTAACCACCGTGATCCCCCTGTGCATGCACACACATGATGAAACCCCTGTAGTCTCCCTGTAGTTGGTGGAAAATCAGTGAAAATGACATCACAGAAAAAAATAACCTCCAAAATATAATACAACTTGCTAAACGTATGTAACTTACAGCTGGTTAGAAAAAGAAAACGTTTTTTTCGGCTGATATTCAACCCTTAAATCAATGGTGGATGCATAGCTACAATGTTAATAGAACCAAGGGTGCAGAATGTATGCTCACGCTGAACTGAATGAAAAGGCTTGATGTCATAAGGTTGCATAAATGCAGTGTTTTTCTAATAGTATGTATCTTTAGCGAACCAAAGATGCCTAAGCCAAGACAGTGGAGTGTTTTTCGATGCCCAAGGACAGCCTATTACCTGCTGGATAGGCTCTGCAGTGGACAGGGTCGTTCATGTATAGAAACAGCTACTGCCTTGAGCGCGTAAGTTCGGCCACCTTGGACATCGCCTGGCTCTCTGTCTCCTAGCAACATCGCGGCAGAGATGGGGACGTCGGCTCCCAGGGGACTGGTGCCCATCACAGAATCGCACACACCGTGACAGCTGTTCACGACCAGCCTTGAGGTGACTGCGCAAACAACCCCAGCGTCATTGAACCGACTGTGTTAGAGTAGACTGTGGCTGGCGTTTATTTCTCAAATATAAGTCAATGCATATTAAAAGACACACCATTGATAATTTAGCATCTCCATAATTCTAATTTTTGATTAATGAGGAGACAGAGTTGTATTTTACTAATTTACCTCGCTCACTTATTGCCTGCATACTGATACTGTGTTAACGTGAAGTGCGTCGAGAATCATTCAGCAAGAATTATCTTTTTGTCGACGTCCATTAGCGTTTACATTTCAACATTATACCCTGATATAAGAGATGCCCATATTAAATGTCGCTTATTCTCTAAATGACTGTTTCGCTGAGACAAAAAAAAAATTCAGAAAAATGGAAGGCATAATTTACAATTCGCCAGTATTAGCCTACATTTTTTTTTCAGACTGCCAAACCTTCAATGGAAATAAGTTGCTACTCAACAATAAGGCATAGCATATCTTGATACATAGCCTAGTCTATAAACCTACATTAAGTGAATGACGGCCACAGACCCAAATGTAATGTTTACGGAAAGCGTGTGGTAAAGTTAATTCCCAATAACTGTTAATAAAAACATATTTTTACCAGCTAGAGGGAGCTAAAGAGCGTCCCTTAACTAATATAGACTTGAATTGGGCTTTAATATAGTGTATAAAACAATTCACTAAAATAAAATTTGACACGTAGGCTACACGTGACTATGAATACGTTCTAACATAGGCTATATAATATTATATCTTCATCTAGCCTATTCAAATAATTATTTTTGAATGGTTGCGTATAGAGACTGGAAAAGTCCAACAGACCAAACAACAAAAACAGAGAAAAATGTTACCTGCCACTGTCTTCAACGTATGTTTTTTACAATTGCATTCTGTCCATAGCCCATAATGCACTCCGGAACAACATAGGCTAGGCTATAAAATAAATCTAAAGGGATAAAACATAATAGGAGTTATATAACAAAATAAATTAATGAATACAATTGATACATTGAAAAGCAAGTAGCATTTGCGTTATTATCTTTATCTTTAGTTTATTGAAGTGTTCTGTGTAGTTGACATGATTCAGAGCAAGAATCTCCAGTGAAGACATTAATTCATTTTGATGGCAGGCACAGGCCATCGAGGCATGTTCTATCGAGCAATAGACCCATCGCAGCAGTATCTCCTTCGATAACAACCCCCACCCCTCCCCACGACTTCTCTACTCTCTTCGCTTCTATTCCATCCTCTATTTCTCAGTGGATGCCTTCATGTGGACATGCCGAAGAGGCGCTTTTTTCAAGCTAGTTCAAACCTTACGAGCATTCCCTTTAAATGGGGGACGACCTACCAAGTACCGAAGGTGAGAAGTATAACAAAGACATAGTCAAATCCATACAAATCTCTACCCATTTGGACATAAATAAATGCAGAATACATATATTATGATAAATAATATATTACGATTGTTGTTTATAGAAACCACGTTATATCTGAGTTACACTGATAATATTTAAATGATTATAGAGATTCAGACTCCCCTCCCTGAGTTGAGTTGGTAGCGCCTCTCCATCTGCTCCCTACTTGTGAAATTCAGATTGAAACAGATTGTAGCGCTCTCCGGGTTGCAATGGCAACTGACTGGATGGAACGTCAACAACAACTTTGTTCAAATTAAAGAAGTTACAGTTTTACAAAAATATTTCATACGTTGACTACAGGCACGATTTCTAATGTGAAAAACAAAGTTACACCATTTTCAGTTGGAAAATGTCCCAGGGATGTACAATTTCTGTGGAAGAGATCCAGTCTTGGTGGGAAGTCCCCGCCATAGCCCACTTCTGCTCGCTGTTCAGGACGGCATTCAGTCTACCAGACTTTGAAATTGAGGTAAAATTGAATAATGCATTTCGATAATTAACTCATTTATGAATGTGAATATGTATAATTATTTTAACGCTAGTTATCGATAATCAGTTAGTTATTCATGATCCTTTCTGTTTATCTAACCAGCTAGCCAGTTAATGAATTCAGAACTTCCAAGCTAGCTAGCTAGCCGATAGCTCACTTATACCTGCTTGCGAGATAATTTGTTTTATCATGCCAAGTTGAACACGAGATTTATTAGCTAGTCTATGTGGAAAAATAAGAGTTGAGGAGTTTTGCGAGGATTTGTTTCATTCATCGCTATCGACGCACGAAGTTTAAAGTTTCACAAATAAGATTGATTTATTATGACGGATAAAGTTGGACCATGTGGTTGGGCTCGTTTGTTTTCATTTTGTAAATCGGTGCTTTTATGTATCAGCTGAAGTAAAAGTGCTTTTGAGCTCCCAATATGAACACGGCACAAAATTCCTGGTACCAGATGAAAGATTAATTCACAGTAGTATTTTCTCACGTTCAGAAATTTCGCTTACTAAGTCGCTAGCTAGCTGGCTAACTAGCGAGATCGTTTGTGTGGGTCTGTTTGAATAGTCACTTCGAATATTTAAATTCTTCCTAAGCCCGTGATAACGAACTAATCGGAAAATATCAGATCTAATTGTGTATTTTGTTGCGAGTAGTGTAGCTGGATTTATATTTGCTGTATGGTTTTGATTGATGTAAAAAGTCAAGTTCACGGCATGAGTTTTTGAGTTTATTGTTACCTAGCTAGCAAGCCAACAGCAACAGCTCCAGTTCGGGCATTGTTTCCTTCTTTCTGAAAACCCACTTCCCCAGCGTGTGCTTTTATCCACTTTCATTCATGAACACGGTTTGGTTCACAAGCTATACCGAAAAAAATGGTTTGTGGAGGTAGTCTACACACGCGGTTATTTGCATAGGGAATAATTAGTCATTTATCGCTCCTAGCATAAAAACGCATTCTGCTACCCCTCGCTACAGTGTATCATGTAAATGTTTCGCATTAAAAAAGTTCACCGACGTGTCAGGTTGGTTTGGTTCGGATGAACTCGACAATCTGAGTAGATTGGGTTTGATTTCTGTGAAGAGTGATCGGACTGGAGAAAAACTGGTAAGGTCAACATCATGCATCAACAACCACACCGTTTCCCCCTCAACCCCCACCTCTCTGGAGAGCGAAAGAGCCCCACAAACACACCGCTTTGTTTATGGGGTGCACCACACGCTGTTTTTTCAGTTTAACAGAAGTTGAGCCTGCCTTGCTTTGTTAATTAAAGCGTCGTCCTGCGTTAAGACGAGTCATCATTCACTTGCATATACTCTTAAATCGCTGACGGGTCCGATTAAATTGTGGTGATTTGAAAGGAAAAATGAAATGTGCAGGTAGCTTGCTAGTTTACTCGTAGGTCTGAAGGGAAGCGGAGGAGTAGTGTTTGTTTCTGCAGCTGTTGTGTACGAATGATTTATCGCTGTGGATGCAAGCGCATCACTACACATCACACGCACATTGGCGCCGTATCGAGGAACATCTTCATTTGATTTGAGGGATCGTTTATTCAAAACGCCTCGACGTGACTCTAAACTAACTTACTGTATATGTTTTGTTTTTTACATGCACGCTTTGCCGTTAATAGCTTTTTAATGTCTATGACTCCGGATGTCGAGGTAGCCTCAGATATGCTACAATAAAGCGTCCTGTGGATTTGACATCGTAATCAGATTGCACATTGTTAAACCAAGGTCACTCACCACGGCGTAGCGCAATGTATTTTCCTATGTCTTATCCCATACGCTAGTCAGATGCCCACGCATGTATGAAACCACGGTATCCTAATATACTATTGTTTACGGACACATTCAGAAATGTGCTTAAATTGTTGCAAAAGGAATTAGGATTTTACTATAGACTACTTAAAGTGATTGTAGCTACATATAACTTGCGTCTAATTGTTCTAGAATAGGCTACCACACCACGTCCCATCACTCAAAACTAAACTCAGCCTATTTCCTTTGATTTGGAATCGAACTACAGTGTAGCCTGATTTTTGTTTTAAATACAATGCCAAAAGTGTCGTATTCAATTCACAGTGTCGTGAAACCAGTAATATATCCTGATTATATGACGTTCATTTAGCTTTTTCATTGCAGGGGTCAGTCCTTTTTGCCAGACTTGTATTTCATGAAATAGAAATTAACATTTTGCGTGTGTGTGTGGGGAGGGGGTTGTGTTCACTCTGTAACAGTTTAATAGCATAAAATTATGGTGGTGTCCACAAGGGTATCATTTTGCGTCATTACCCTAACAGTGTACAGGATGATAATTATGAACACTGGGGTGGTCTGAACCTGGTAGACCGTGGTTGGGGTGAATGAGTGAGTAAACAAGTACAGAACAGCTTTAATGAGCGGAGTGCGTGGTCACATCAAATAACTCCCTGGCTCAAGCCCTCCAACAATGTAATTAGGACCCACGTCCCTACCTTCCTTTCTCCTATTGTATATGGGACCAACAGACAGCCCATGGGTCCAAACTTGGGATAGGTTATGGAATTAAGTACAACAATCTAGAAGATAATGGCCTACTTAGGGACACGGACACTACAAGTATAATGAGGTGATTGAGTTTGATTTGTGTTTTTGTTCTGCAGTAGTCTTACTGCTTTTCTGCATGGCTTGTTTGAATGTTCTATGAATGGGGTTGTGGCATTTTTTTCATGTAAAAGGGTGAAATGAGCTTTACGTCAACCCAAGGGTTTATCCCTCACACCCTCCGTAATAAGGAACAATTTCATATTTCTGCTTCTACATATATGGTCACATTATATTTCCAATGATGCACACAATCCGGTGGTAGACTCTCAGACTAACTCGTGCCCCAGCACCCAAATCACATGGACAACATGGTTGAAGTATGGAAACACAAACTGCTGTCATTGATGAGTTGCTCCAGGTGATCCTTTGTTTAGAACACGGGTGCACAAGTCCAGTCCTGGAGGGCCGGCCTGCGTGCTGATTTTCGTTCAACCTGTTACCTTAGTTTTAGTTTTCCTGTTTTTTTTAGGCTTCAGTGGCGGCTGCTGAGGTGTAAATTGAGGTAGCCGAAACCTTCTCCTTAACTCAATCAGTGCCGTGGGCGACTTAAGTAGACAAAAATATGAATCGTCTAAAGTACTGAGGGCGACTACATCCGTCTTTACTCTGCTACACTGGTAAAGAATTCTGGATTTGAGTCAGGAAAAATGAAACGATGACCAATTTACAATTACATTCTTTTACCTGGATTTCCTCTCTTTTCTTTTTTTTTTCTTTTTTTAAACATGGTTCTAGATGGAAATATTTGAAGTTATATTTATCCCATGTTTTAAAAAAAAACCTAATGTCTAAGAAAATGAACAAACGCACTTGATCATCGCTGTATCTCTCTGCAGCGGGAATAAATTACACGGTATCAAAACCAAATTGGCATAAGCGAAAGCTCCGCTGTAACGCAATTGGCATTACAAAATTTTTTGTTTTTGTTTGCTTTACTCCCCTAGCTTTCACTCGTTCCACAATCGTCTGATAAACCTTTGAGTCATGGACAGTAGCTTACCATCAATGAGTTTTATAATATCCCTTTCCCAACTTATATTTAATAATTCTCAGATTTCCACTTCTGTCCAGTTATTTCCCATATCTTTTCCAGTGACCATCGTTCTGTTGGTTCCGTTTTTAATTCGTCCCTCACACCAAAGATTTTAGCTTACGTTATTTTTGCCTCAGGATAACTGTTTGAAATGGTTGATACAAAGTAACTCACGTGGACAGCTCTTTTGTACATATCTATACAAATGACCAGTGATTATGTTTATTGTTCATTTTTACATATCTATAGTTATGCAAGAGCTGATTTTTATGGAAAACTGTTTTCACTATTATTCCACATCCCCAATGTAAGAGTCATGTTAACCAAACTAAGAAGCACTGAAAATAAATCATTTATATTTCCATCAATATTGTTTGACGTTCTAATAGTTAACTGAACCAGAAGGTGTCCTATTTAGTGCCATCTATCTTCATTAACAAAAAATTCTGTTCAATAAGTAAAACAATGTGTTCTATTAGAAGTTTGCACATTGACAGGATCAATCAAAAAACTTTGAATGTCGGCAGCCATATTGGCTTGGCACTGCGGAGGCTTAGTATTCCAGAACACTGTCATTGAATGAGTTAAACTGACTATTGGTATTGCCTGTTTTCAGTCATTTTCCTTGATTAACAAGTGTGCCAATGATCTGAATAATCCATTGGCAGGTAAACAGCTTGTTTCTTAGGGAGATTAAACAGTAAATTCAATTTATAGTACACCTAGGAACTGTTTGTATTATTGAGTCAACCAGACTCAACTCTAGCAATAGAGGGAAGATAATTTGCCAGACATGCATTTTTTTTCTGAATGGAATCGTATGTGGATTGTTTGGTCAGTAGTGAAGAAGTGGTCTACAAATTGAGATGGAAAAGATCAACATGATTTTTTAACATGAGTTTTAAGATATGGCTGTTTTAGTAATTTGATATTTGGATGGTTTTAGTCATTAAAAAAAAAGAAATCTAATATTAGTCTTACAATTTTCTTAGGTGTTACCTGTGGTAACTTTTACAAGGTGAAATGTTGCACAGGAATAAAAACAGCATGCCCTTATTAGCTTTAGTTGCATAGTAAGGGACGATAAACATTTAGAATTGTGTAAAATCTAGGATCTAAGTGAGCAGGTTTAGAATGTGGACCATATATTATCTGGCTTTTGTATTGTGAAATAATACTGTATGTTAAAAGAACTTTGTGTTAGGCTGTTGAGGAGTATTGATTTTGGTGGGTTTGGGGAGGTGCCAAGGTGTTTAGAATCTTCTCGATGATTGGGCTGTAAGGTCATTTCAAGCAATACTTAATCCTACATTGAAGGGCCAATGTCCCCCATAGGAAAGGGCAAAGGTTGTAACTGTTGGTGGGATATAATTCATCATGCTGTTCATGTGACATGATTTCAAAGTGAGTGTGGGAGCTTCCCTATTTTCATTTTCTTCAAAGCCCAGTCATCACGAGCCAGCCATGGTGGTGCATTTGATGGTAGTATTAGTACTCCACATAACCCTTTCTTTGAAATAGTAAGCTATTTTTTTTGGGGGTCACTTTAGCACTATTTCAAAGATACAAGCATGATCATTGTTTTCAGTAATCTTTCAAATCAAAGAATAAAAAAATGCCACCAAATTGACATGGTGCAGACTGTTGGCAGTGTATGAACTTTAAATGAAGGTCGCAAGCACTCAGGTTGAAAAGGCCAGTACTTGTATATTTAATTTAAACCAATGCTTCTGAACACCTGCACCCGTATGAACATGCTGAAAGGGTGGTGAAAATAATATTATTCAAGTAATTTTGTTGAGTCTATGTCAAGATCTGACTGCGTGGGAGTCTTCAGTGGCTGAGCGCAAGTGGCACCATCCTGCAGAGTGGGCTTAAGTTAGGGGATCCTCAGGTTCCCGCTGCATAAGCAAAACTTGCTACTCTCAAATTCCTATGACACCAGCTGTCATCAGGGATGGATCCTCCTTTCCTCCAATCAGCTCTCACTCTCCTCTAATGCACTGTCGTGAGTAGTTTGGGAAATGGTCACTGGTTGTCACTGTGTCATATTGTAAATGCATTGCACTACAACTGTACTGTACATCTGCTTCACTCCCTTCAAATTGACCTATTTTCAGCTTCAATGTGAAATATGATTTAGCTTAGTAATATATAAAGGTTGCTTGCTCTTTCAGACAAACTCTGTGTTGTGGGCAATTTGTCAACCAAAAACATAATTTGGTAGGCCTATAGTCTGGCTATAAAGGTTATTGCATGACAAGTCTATGGTGGTTATATCAGTTAGTTTATGTAACAGGGCTTAGCAAATTGGATGGGTATAGCATCTGTTTCTTCAATAGGGTGTCACTGTTTTCAGCCCAAATCTGTGCTGTTAAATGCCAGTGCTGTAAATAGCAGGTGGCCAGTACAGTAAATAGCTCACAAATCCTGGACTTAAGAGGATTGGCACCGTCTTGGGTGTGGGACAGCCCCTGGCCTGAAGGTGATTGTAAGGCCGTATCTCTGTCAATGATCAACTGAGAGAGGAGAAAAGGCCCAGTGTCTGACTGGGAAGATGGAGGGACCGGCCTTTATTCTGAGCCCACCATCACTTACCCCTCTGGCTCTTCTCTGTCACTCTGAAATGTAAATCGCTCTTTTCAAAGAGCAGAGAGCTTCTTAACACCGCATTTAGAAATAAACTCAATCATGTCAGATCTTCCCCCTGCGTTCGGGTGTGAATGTGTGCGGCACGTTACCCCTGCGTTGTTTCTAAAGAATCCTCCTGTGCGCGCAGTTCACGGTTAATGGTTCAAATGGAGAATCTTACTGTCGTTCACGTTGAGGGTTTGTTGGATTTCTAGCTGCAGTGCTACTAGTGAAAGCTACGCTAGCCAGCTGAACCCAGTGGGCCTACATTTGTAGTATCTTATTCCTTGGTGCTCTCCCACTAGGGTGTGTGGGGAAGGAGGTTCCGCTCTGAACACCCACACATATGTTCTTTAGGCAGATGTGAGTGCCGTCAGACAGGTTTATTTTGCTTCATGGTGCATACCCTGGCAGTAAATGGAGCAGGAGCAACTGGTCTAGCTATGCCTCCTGAGTAGAGCCCCATGGTGAGACATGGATGCAAATGCATTTCTGCAACTTACTTGGAGTTGCATATTGTCCTCATGCAAATTCAGTTGTGGAACATTTGAGCTTCATTGCTAATTTGGGATGGTGTAGCCTAGATTACAAAGAACACTGTATGAACCAACAGCAAAGCAGAGACAAACTAACCTTTTTGGGGCGTGTGGGTGTGTTTTGAAAACTTTCATTCCTGAAGGGGTTCTCTTGTTGTGACACACTGGTGTGAGCGAATGTTTGTGAGCCTTGCGGTTGGGTTACATTGAGGGGAGTTGGGGGCACAAAGCGAGAGGTGGGAAGTATTGTCCCTGAAAAAAAGAAAAAGCCTGCCTTCCCTCTGGTATTGATCCCGAGGTGATCCACGTCAGGATCCTGTCCGCCATTCCATCAGCACGGCATGTTCAGCTTTCCAGATCTTCTCCGCACTTCACAGAACCCCCCTACATGTACAGACATTGCCCATACTCCAACTGTTCCATATCCCTGCCTGGCGATGAGATTTGAGCATTCCCAGTAAGGTAAGTCACCCTCATCTTGGGGTCATAAGGGGCCAGTGAGTCGCTGGGCAGAATAATGGAGAAGGAAAGGTTGCATCGCTCTGGGGAAGAAACATCTCGCCCTCGTTCGCTCAGAACACCCCCCCTTATCCATCCTTGCTCCATCCCTTTTCCCTTGTTGTTTCTTTTGCACTTTTGTTAGCGTGCACGGCTGTCGGAAGGAGGACACTGCGCGCCCAGCGATCCGCTCCGAAGGTGGCGGTTGTGATATCTGCCCGTGGTTCCGGAGAGCGATAATGGAGGCGCTTTCTTGGCCGGTGTTCAGAAGCTGCTTTTCTGGCACATTGTTCTCCGGTTTCACTTCAGTGTCGCTCCCGGATTCCCTGGGGCTCTGGGCGAGAGGGCCGCCACAGGAAGAGGCCCAGCTCTAACAGGCCAGCTCCCTGGTCTTTGTCTGCGAGGAGCACGCTTGATTTCCCGGCAGTGTGGCTGTGAAATGAGCCCTGAAATCTCAGTGCCTCCGGGAGGCCCACAGCCCATCTGAATACCCCAGGGCCAGCCCCCGTAAACACAGCCAGGGGGCGCTTCTCCTGAAGGGGGGAGGGGGGTGGGTGCCTGCCTGCCTGCATGTCAGCATTAGGCGCCGGTGCTGTTTGCATATACATCTTCATTATCTTCCTGATGTTATCTGGAAGGGGGGGGATTGGCCTCATTTTAAGGTTATTTATTGAAAAGTCAGATGCAGGCGGAACTGGATAAGAGGGGTCTAATTGGCTTCAGTGGTGAATTGATTAAAAGCAAGTCACTAGTAAGCTGCACCATCTCAAGCATCTGCTGTTATCTGCAAAGATAAGCAGGAGCTGGCTATGGACACCACCCCGGCGAAGCTATAGCAGTGGACACTACAGACAAATGGCACACAGCGGTGAGCCTAGGGTCAGGGCGGGGCATGGGATTAGACAGGGGAGTTGACTTCCCTCGGACTCACTGGCTAAAGCCCTGAAAGAAGAATTACACCAGCAGGCTATTTCAAGCCCTTTCTGTTTCCCTGCTGCCCGAACTGGCTGAAACCGCCTGAAACTGCCTTGCTGCACACAAGGGTGCTCACCGACGGCAGCAGTCAGACAAACGCATCCTCTACCGCTAAGGGTCAAAGGGCACAACTGACTACCACCCGGCAGCAAACATTTCATTTCTGTTATTATGGACTGGTGTTGAAGTGAGACTCCGTAGCGGATGCTGAACACGGTGAAAGCATGATGCAGCTGGACAACTTGAACAGCCATTCCTGACTACGTCTACTAGTGCACTGCTGCATACCTTAACACTTCCTCAGGTGAACACTCCCCTCCTCTCCAGTGTCCAAACCATGCAACACCTGTGCTATCCTACCAAATTGCACAGTGATATAAACTCCCCAGAAATTTGACCGTATGGTGATTGATGGATTGTGGGAGAGAGAGAGCAGGGTAATGGCCATGAAGCACATCACAGGTTTCCCTTGAGTCCAGACACCAAAAAACGTGCTGAGTTTTGCCAAAGCGCAATATATTCCTGTGCTGCACTAATTTTCTGAGGGGGAATTGGTGACCGGCAGTCTTTTCTCTGTATCCCCCATCTTCCCTCCACATATTCCCAATGCTTTTCCGTTCAGTCTTGTGTGGAAATTTCCTATCACTCTGCACTACTCTACAAAGGGTGGCGTTTAATGCTGACGGACATTTGGCCATGGCGGTGATCGATCCCGTCAGGGCAATGGTTTATTGGCTCCAGCCCTGGTGTTCAGTGTTCAGTGCTCCCCCCTCGCCACACCCCCCTCGTCCCCCGCCTTCTCACCCCCCCCCCCCCCCCCCCCATGCACGCCTGCACCCTCCGAGGCCCTTTTCTCCCAGCACAACCTGGGACGTGTTGTGTGCCAACAGTAAACACGGTGTATTCATCCAACCCCGGCACACTGCGGCTCTGGGCCCAGCCCTGGCAGCACCATGACTAAACCCCAGATGGTGGCTCTTTCTTTCCTTTCCCCTGGAGGGTGGAGGTGCACTGGCTGGGCTTCTTTTCTTTCAGGCTCTGCGGGTTCAATGTAAGGGAGATTTAGGCCTATTAGGTCTGCCAGAGAGGGGCTGAGGACGACTCTGGCTTTTCTTTATTTGAACAAAAGGCTGATCAAAATCCTGAGATTATGACACGGCATCACACGGTTACACATCACACCCCGGTTTTAAGTGTGAATACGCTGCGTATCGGAGGGGGGGGGGGGGGGTTACTGGAGCTGCCAGAGCCTTGGGTCTGTGTTGAATTAGCTTCTTTGATGTGAGAGGGCGAAGCCCCTAGCAGAGGGCATGTGGTTTGGGGAGGAAGTGGACGTCCGCTGTGGGATTTGCAGTATCAATAAATGATGGGTCATCAGGCCACGTCTAAGGTGCTGAGTGCTACCGGTTTAAAAGGATCGGCCATTGTGGTTGATGTTTTTCATGAACATCTTTACCTTTTAACCCTATGCTGCTCTGTTTCTCTATCAGGAGCCCTGTTCACTGCAGCGAGACCCGTTTCATCTGCCACTTATTCAGCACAGCACAGATCAGCACAAATCAGCATTCTCAAACACAGTATCTACACTCTCCGGCTGACATTGTACGCACATGCAGCATTAATACAGTCGCTTCACACTTGACGCCCACACAACACAGTTGCACAGCCACTGTTATTAGGTACACTCATCCGCACAACCCTCTTAGGGAGCCACCGCTAATCTAAACACTAAACCCTGATGCAACGCACACAGCCACCATTTACACAGGAACTATGCGCTCACACCGATACAACACCATTTACACAGGAACTATGCGCTCACACCGATACAACACCATTTACACGGGAACTATGCGCTCACACCGATACAACACCATTTACACAGGAACTATGCGCTCACACCGATACAACACCATTTACACGGGAACTATGTGCTCACGCCGATACGACACCATTTACACAGGAACTATGCGCTCACACCGATACAACACCATTTACACGGGAACTATGCGCTCACGCCGATACGACACCATTTACACAGGAACTATGCGCTCACGCCGATACTGCACCATTAGCACAGGCGCAAACAGGCTTCTGAAACCCGGCCCCCAGCCGCATTCTGAGACACAGACCCTCCCCCCAGCCCTGAGTGACAGGCAGCAGGAGTGCATGGTGCTGGGGGGTGAGGGGCCGGCGCTCTCTGGGGTTTACTTCAGTCCTCTTCATTGTTGGTGCTCCCCATGGCTCCTTCTCTCTGTCTCCAGTCTGGGGCTGTCTTTCTTTCCCCCCCCTCTCTCTCTCTCTTTTCCCCCCTCTCTCTCCCCCTCTTTCTCTTTCCACCCCTCTCTCTTTCTCCCCTTTTACTCTCCTTCTTTCTCCCCCCTCTTTCTTTCTTTCCCCCTCCCTTGCCCCCTCTATCGCTTTCCCCCGGTCTCCCTCTTTCCCTCTCTTTTCCCCCTTTACCTTTCTTTCTCTCTCTTCCCCATCTCTCTCTGTTGCGCAGGAGGTGAGGGGTCATGTGACCCATCCCCTGACCCGGCCCACTCACCTCCAGAACAGGCTCATTACAGTACACTTCAAGCCATATCCTGGGGTGTGTGAAATCCTGATGTATGAGCGTACATGTGTGTAAAAGGTTGATGTGTGCGTGTGCATGCCTGTGTGGGAGTGTTTGCATGATGCAAGAAATGGAGGCTGCGGGCGCCAACAGAGCAGAGAGTGGCATCATCGCCGCTCTTTCCCACAGACCGCTGGGTGGGAGGGGAGCGCTATGCTGCGCGGTTACCAGCGGGAATGTCACCCCACCGCCCTGGGGACCCGCTGAGGGAGGGGCGAGGGGTGCTGGAGGCACAGGCAGGGGGAGACGTGTGGGACCCGGGGCACAGAGGAGAAGACGAGGAGAAAGAGGAGGTGGAGGGAGGGAGGGAGTGTGGGAGAGAGGGGGCTCGGAGCAGGACAGAACAAAGGCTCTGCCGGATCAGCTCGTCTGATCTGGGGAACTGTTCTTCTGAAGAGAACATCACCTGTTATGGGAAAGGTGTCAGATGACGGCACTCACTGCGCTTGCTGCTCGTTCTCAGTGTTGGTATCATGAGACATTGGGTCTCAGCTGGTTCTTATGTTGCCTGGGCTTTGCACACTGGGTTTAGTGATGGGTAATAATACTGTATGCAGTGCGGTTTCTGCCTTGATTCCCATTACTGAATTAAAATTGGACACAGCACTCCTTGGACTGAACTAAATCTATTTGAATTCAAGAGGGTTGATTCCAGTCACACCAGTTCTTGTGCCTACCTAAAAAAAAATTTACAGTACAATCAGAGCGGGATTACATTTTCTGAGAATTGTGGATAATGTAGTTCTAGTCCCCATGTTCTTTGTTGCCTGCTTAAAGGTGGTAATGATCTGAGGGGTATTTCTCAAAGCAGGATTACTGAGTTAGCTGGATAACTGCACTGAGTAAAACCCGGAACAGCTCTTTTTACTTCAGTCCATGTTCCAGATTTGGGAGGGTTCCGGGTTTTACTCTGTGCCATTATGCAGCTAACTCAGTAATCCTGCTTTGTGAAATACCCGCTTGGTCAGTCTCTGGAGAGGATCTGAGCTTGTACACCTGCTCTGAGAGCCTCTGCCGGTCCAAGTGTGTTCCTCATCACTTTCAACGCAGGTGATTCAGAGAGGGGTCCGGCCACAGATGGACAGATCTGTAAAAATCGCTTAGTCGGTTCCAGAGCCACGTTGGTCACAGATGTGGCATCCCCAATCAGAGCCGTCCCCTTACCCTGAAGCCTGACTGAATATGGGGGGTTGAGCTAAGCCGGCTATTGGGACGGATTTGGATCCTGTCGATCGGGCGTGCCAAGCGCGTTCCCCGTGGAACAGCAACGCCACGTGCTTCGATAAGACGCATCTTTTCTTCCCCAACGCGCCCCGCAAAGGAGAAGTCCTCGGCCCTGGAGCAGCTTGGAAGAGCGCGGCGGGTTTCGTCTTTCGTCTCTGAAGCGAGGAGCTGGCCGGGGCTCCGCTGGCCGTTTCCAGGCCACGCCGACGGCGGATTAATGGGGCTGCTGTGTTTGTGTTTGCCACGGCTGAGAACACAAACAGCCCCCGAACGTGGGGTGGGAGGGACGGGGGGGTGCGTCCACCGTGCCGGCGGCCATGCAGAACCGGAGAGAGGAAGTCAGCAATATCACACTTGAGGGGTGCAGGATGCAGCCCCCTGAAAAAAAGCCCCCTGCCCCTCAAGTTAATGATCCTCACACGCTGCCCCCGGACAATGATCTCATCTCCAGGAAGCCCCCCCCCCCCCCCCCCCGAAATACTCCTCACACCTGCCCCTGACATTGAGACAGATACCTCCCCCCCTCCCTCCCTAGGAGACTGGAGCTGACTCCTCTTGACTGGAACCAGCAATAAAAGTGAGTAGGGGCTTCTAGTGTGAGTGGTTGGAGGGGAAGTTGGTGGGGGTTGGGGGGCTGTCTTTTGTGAGGAAGGCCATTAGTCAGGTGATTAAGGCTTCTCTCTCCCTCTCTTCTGTTCAGTGTAAAATACACTCAGACCCACAGCCAACCCCCCCCCCCCCCCCCCCCCCCACACACACACACACGCACACGCACATGCACGTACACACACACACATTCACTCCCTCACACGCCCGCACGCCCCTCCCCCCGTCACGGTGGTGCTGTTGAAGTGAGTCTCCCATGGCGATGGGCTGTGAGGCATTCCAGGCCCCCCTCCAACCCTGGTCTGGTTAAGGTCAGAAGTGCAGAGGTGGCTGAAGGAATGCCTGTGAAAGGAAGGGTCCTGCGCGATTGTTCTTCTCGCCCACCAGCGCCCGACAATACTCCAGGACGAGAGCCTCTGTAAATGCTGAGAGTGCGAGTGCGGTTTGCTGGGGGGTTGATCACATGGCACAAGCATCAGCAGACTGATGGGAATGTGCGTTTTCCTCTCTTGAGTGAGTCGCAGTGATGCTCCTGGGCCCTTGACGCTCTCTGCAGGAGGTGCCTCCTCCCCCCTGGTGTGTGATCAGCCTAGAGGAGAGAGACAGCGAGGAGCAGAAGCGTTGTGGTCACCTTCGTCTCGCTCCTCTTCAAAAGCTTGGTCTCCAGTCTAGGAACTTCGTCTGTTTTATGTAAATGGGTTTGCCGCAGCGCTCCTATGTAAAACAGGTTTGGTGACTCCAGCTGCTGGTGTGGAGCCCCAGGGGGATATCCTGCTTCAATGGCGGTCATAAAACACTTAACATTACAAACTCACTTTCCCCTGGACAGATGTCCTACCAAAGGTATTCAGGGCTTAAAAGCTAGCAAACCTGATAGTCCTCTCATAGGCCAGCATTGACTGTGCCCACCTCCTCAACACAGGGACTGTACCCCTCTCCCCTCGACGCAGGGACTGTATCCCTCTCCCCTGGACGCAGGTACTGTACCCCCCTACTCTGGGCTGTAGTGATGTAGTGGCAGCGCTGCCCTTGGCACTGAGAGGCACAGCCTTTGCTGACTCTTCAGTTGTCTGAGCTGATGCAGCTGAGACTGTCTGAGGGGCTGATGAGCAGGGGCGGGGGGTAATGAGGAGCAGTGTGGCGGGGGGGGGGGGGGGGTAGGGAGCAGTTAGGCGGGGGGGGATGAGTAGTTGTTGTTGGGAGGGGGGGGTGGGGGGTAGTAATGGGGAGCAGTGGGTGTCGGGGCAATGGAATACAGAGCAGTGGGGGGGGGGGGGGGGGGGGGGGGTGTTGATTGGAGACCAGCGGCTTCTGTTCCTCCACGTGCAGGGAACCTTCTTTTTCCCGCCAAAACACGTTAATTTTGTGACTGGTTGCAGAGCGAAAACAGATTTGCATGAGCCCTGTATGAATTGGTGCTGTAGGAACTGGGTGTGGGGGTTGCTGTGGGCTCAGTCATGTTTGCAAAAAAAAAAAAAAAAAACCCCAGCTGATAATGGCGCTACACTGCAGAGAACCCGTTCGCGGCGAGTGGGGCCTGATACCGCCGCCGCCTGCGAGAAGACTAGGCTCTGGAGCTGGCGATACGGGCACAGGGACGGCCCTTATCACGCGTTTGTCCTGCCCGACAGACGTTTCCGTTAAGCTCAAACTGAGCCGCCGGCTGCTCGCTGCCACAGGTGCGCGGGTTGGTAAGACTGTTCCGTTCGCTTATCTTGGCGGGGTGGTGGCTTTGGCTTGGCTGGCCTGCTGTGGAATACAGACGCTTTAGGAAGGGCAGATTGCAGCGCGCTGTTTACTGCCCCTCAGTCCTCGGTCGGTTGATTGCTCCGAGAGAGGGGGAGGAGGGGTACGGAGGGGCAAATGGGCGGTGTCCTTTGACCTTCCCCGCCCCCTGCCCTACCTGAGGTATGAGTCGTCCAGAGCAGGGGGTTCTGGGCTCTTTTAGCAGATGTCACATAGATTAGCCGTGTTGAAAATGCCGTTTAATTTCAGATGTGAGGTAAGTGCGTAGGAGTCAGGGCTTTGAATGGTAAAACTCTACGCCTTTCCTGTGTGGCATTGCTCTTTATTCTCGAAACACAGCTTTTGTGGAGTGGTTTTGTGCTTTTGACTCAGGGAGCCGAGCCTGTTATTCAGGCCTCCAGAATTCTCACCTCTGACCCAGTTGGCTCCAGGTGCGGCGACGCACACACACACCTGATCTATGACTGGCATTCCCGTCCCCCAGCACGGCGTTCCCGGCACGGGTGCCGTGAGTCACGTCCGCGGAGGATCGGGGAGCGGGCTTCGCAGCCGTGACTCACGAGCGAGTCACGCTTCAGACCTTCAGCTCGCCTGGAGAGACCTGTCCCGACACGCCCGCTTCCTGTGAGCGAGCGCAGTTATGGCCGGCGCATATAACCGCATTCTGCGGAGATGCGCCGTGCCGCTCTGCGGGACGGGACCTGCATGTGCAGTCCCTGTCCCAACCCCGCCCGCCGCAACCCCCACACCCCCAACCCCGAGCCTGGCTGAGGCTGGAGCTCATTGTGCTTTTACATTCCCCTCTAGACTGAGCGGTAAATGGAACCCGCCACGGCCGTAGTCATCCCGGTGCATTGTGGGAGCAGTCGTGGCCGTTGTAGTCCCGGTGCATTGTGGGAGCAGTCGTGGCCGTTGTAGTCCCGGTGCATTGTGGGAGCAGTTGTGGCCATTGTAGTCCCGGTGCATTGTGGGAGCAGTCGTGGCCGTTTGATCCCGCTCCAGTGCGCTCACGGCACGGGGGGAGCCCAGAGGCTCGGGATCCGGCCCGACGCTCGACAGAGACACGGGAGGGATCCGCTAAGTCCAAGAAAGAGCACAGTATTAATTCCCCTTCTTTGCCATCTGAGCAGTTGAATTGCACTTCAAAAGGTGGAGCGGGCGGCGTTAATCCAGCGAGGGGCTCCCCTGGCTGGCCTCAGGTTTGAAGTGTGATCAAAGTGTGGGCTGCGCTGATGGATGGGCTGGCTCTGTCCGCCGAGCTGTCGGGGGACCAGGAAGTGGCAGCGAGCGTGACACAGGATCTGAGCATCCTGTGGAAGGAGAGACTGACCCACTCACATACACGCGCACACACACACACACACACAGACACACACACACATGCACGCAGACATTTACTCACTGTCATACACTCACACACACACACACACCCCGACACACACACACATCGACACAGACACGCACACACACAACGACACAGACACACACGCACACACACAGTCATACACACGCACACTCTCATACACGTGCACTTGTATACACGTGCATGCACACACACACACTTATACACACACACACACACACACACACTTATATACACACACACATACACTCTCTTACACACACAAACGCGCACCCACACGCACGCTCTCTCATACACGTGCACTTGTATACACGCGCAGCGCACACACACACACACACACACACACACTTATACACACACAGACACACATACACTCTTATACACACACAAACCCGCGCACACACAATAGGGTATACACACGCATGCACACTCATTTATGCCAACCCACTCTATATACACGTGCATGCTTGTGATACTCATTTGCATTGTACTTTACAAACATACACGTTCACTTTCATACACACGTGCACACGCACACCCGTGTACACACAGGGCCTTGTTCAGATGCTCGCTTTGTGCAGAACACTAATCCAGTCCGGCTTTCCCCTGGAGGGGCTCAATGCTGGGGCTTCATATGAGTTGATGTGTGTCTGTGAGGTAGCTTGCTTGTGAGTAAGGCACCAACCCTACAACTCTGTTTAGGAGTGTGTCTAACAACCACCAAGGTGACGAAAACCTCTGGAAATGTGACATTTGAATGGACTGTAGGTGCTGGACTAGGAGTTTTGGCATTTGAGCAGCATGTCTTTGGATGAAACGAGCTTGTCGCTCTGCCATTGGTCTGTGTAACTGTGAGAGTGGGAGAGAGGTGCTTGAGTGTCGCCCTGAGTGGTAACATTCTGGTCTCTTCCTGTTTTTCAACCCCCTCTCTGTTTCTCGTCCTGCTGACTTTTGGCTCCTGGTTTCCGCGTCTCTCTGCAGCCGGGAGGGTTGTGTGCTGGCCCTGCTTGACCCCGGGCTCTGTGGACTTACCCTGGAGAGAAGAAACCATTAGCACACAGAGGGCCTGAGTGAGATACTCACCCCCAAGTTCTGTGTTGTGTTGTATGTTTTGTGTTGTGTGTGTGTGTTTCAGGAGCATGTATGCAGGGTCTTTTTGAGTCCAAATTAACTTTTTGGCTTACTTGTCAAGGTGCCGAGTAGATAAAAAAATTAATAATAATAATTAGCAGCCAGACATATATTTTACCAGCCAAAATAATGAAAGTGCACTATGTCAACTTAGGTGGTCGCCTATGCCAATTTTCAATCAATTCAATGCACAAAGTAACCACTTCCCCACTGCAATAGCTATTTTAAATGAGAAGTAAAACACTCAAGGATTTAGGGCAAAGAAGATCATTAATTAAGGATAGGTTTAGCCTTTCTTAAAGATTGTCTTGGATGTTAAGTATCTGCTCAAACAAAATGCATATTTACTCATGGTTCATACAGACATTTTAAGCTAAATCAGAAACGACAGATTCAAGATACAATTTTTCATTCAGAGAGGATCCAAAACGTGTCTAACTAATATTTAAAAACCGTATCCACCAGCAAAGGTACGCACTTTGTCATTAATGGCATTGCTCACCTACGGTCTCTTCTTTATCTGTGGCGGTATCACGCCAGGAAAATGTCTCCACATTGGAAAGAGATATCTAAATCTAAATCTTTAGCTGGCAAGTTTAGCTGCTAATGAAACAATGAACTGTATGAACTTGAACTGAAGTGGTGAACAAGCTACAGTGTCTCTAGAGGACCTATGGTTGTGTCTCAGCAATTTTGCTTTCTTCAACCCCAAATGAAGGCGATTTTGTCAAAAAATAAAAATGTCGGTTCCAAGTTTTTTATTTATTTTTTATTAGCATGCCAGACTTGTGGGTTAGCCTTAGTGATTCATCCGCCAGAGAGAATATTTACTCGCATTTGGCACTTAAAGGATGTTGATTTTGGACCCTGTGTGTATGTATGGTAGGTCTAAATGTTTAATTGCCAAACTTTTAAAAAAATGCTAAACGTTTAGGAAAATCTAGAAACGAAGCGCCAATGTTCTTAAAATAATTTATAACCATTTCATTTTACAGCGTCCTATTCTCTCTGTGATTGTCATAGGATTATGTTCAAAAGTATTAGGGCTGATCTGGTGGCGGTTTTGACAATTGAGTGAAGTTGTGATATGGACATGGGAAAAATGTTTCTTGATCAGCTCTCCAGTGATAATGTAGGCGTCTGCTTGTGCGCGTGGTGAAAATCACACGGACATTCCTTGAAATGCTTCGCAATAGGGTTGTCACGATATCCCATTTTCATATTGTCGATATGCCTTTAACAAATATCACGATATCCGATATTATCGGATATTGTGACAACCCTAGTCTAAATAGCCTGTATTTAAGTAATAGATCACGAGAGGGAATGGCTATAGACCATTATCTCGTGATATTTTCAAATATCGCGATATCCGATATTATCGGATATTGTGACAACCCTAGTCTAAATAGCCTGCATTTAAGTAATAGATCATGAGAGGGAGTGGCTATAGACAGTTATCTCATGATATTTTCAAATTTCGCGATATCCGATATTATCGGATATCGTAACAACCCGACTTCGCAAACAATGGAAGATGAAAAGTTCCGTTTGGTCTCACTTTGAGCAGCTTTCAGAAAATAAACTCAAATGTAAATTTTATGGCCATGAGCTAACACTCCAACGATACAAAATCATGTAAGATGTAAACAATCAACACTGACAGTGAGTGACGAGCCTTTTTTTTTTTTTCCCCCAGCTTGAGCCTGGCCGCATCTAATTCTCATCAAATATCAATGAGAGGTTTCACTTTGAAAAGGTGCAACAACATTAGCAAAAAAACGTGACCAGCTGTGTTTCCGTTCTTATTAAAGGAACGCTGTCTTGAATTTGTCTTTGCTGTTACTTAAATAAAGCATAGGCTATTCGTTTTGCCTGTTTTTTACTTTGTAAAATAGGCTGTGTTTTTTAAAAGATTCTATAAACCCAACACCTTATTACTTACTTGAAGTTGTTTGCTCTGTACTACCCATCTGTGTTACTCATAATATGGTGCTTTTCTATGATCTTATGTAGACAACAGTATTTGCTTTAGTAAGTCCTCTCTATGGCTGCTTTTGCAACTTTATATTTAAAAGCAGTATTGGCTATAGTTTGGGTAGCGTGTCGGTTTAAATTGAAATGTGGCAAATTCAGAACAACCCCCACCCCCCCCCCCCCCCCCACACACCCCTGAACCTTGTCGTTTAAACATATGAATTAATTTTGTTGCACCCTGTAACCATTTAGCGATTTTTCCGGGTTTTGTCCATCCCTGATGTACGTGTTTGTGTGTGTGTGTGTGTGTGTGTGTAAGGGCATAGGTACTGAATGAGGGGAATATAGAGAGCTGCAGTTACAGCAGAGTGAGCTCTTGAAAGGGAGGGGCTGTAGTTGCTGGCAGAGCCTTCGAAGAGGTGACTGAGAGGTTGCAGTGCATCATGGGAAGGTGTTAAAGGAAATGGACACAAGGGTGATGGAGCACTTGGCATTTGCTTTTTTGTCTGCTCGCAGCCTCCTGCCTTTCACTCCCTCTTTCTCCCCCTTCTTTTTCTCTCTCTTTCGCTGGAGGGCTTGGTATCCTTGGGAGAAGGCGGTGCATGCTGGGAGATTGAGAGCGGTTGCTGCAGGGCTGGGTTGGGGAGGAGGTTTTGGGGCTCCTGCTGCTGCCTCTCCTCAGCTCTTTGAGTGATGCAGAGTTTACTCTCCCACTTACTAACGCTTCATAAAACCTCAATGCCGCGCACACAAAGGCAGGCAGGAGAGGGGTCAAGGCTGAACTTGAACCTGTCTTCAACCGCCGCCTGAATGGACTCCGGAGACATGAGCACCCAACCCCCCCCAAACGAGCGTACGCACGTACACACGAGTACACGCACACACATGCAAGCGAGCGTGTACTGTATGACCACACACTTGCATGCATACCCACCAAAGCACGTACAGATTGTGGCGGCCCTGAGAGAGACGGAGACACGGGTCCATTTTGATTCTTATAAACGCGTGTAATGGCTGACTTTCGCTGAGGAAGGTTGTGTGTTCTTGGGCTGTAGTGGGTATGGCCTTTGTGTAATGCAGCTACAGTTGAGCACTGTGTTATGTGTAGGAGGGGTGCGTTGAAGCGCTGCTCTCCCGACCCACTGTGGTTTGAATTGATCGTTGTATGTGTCGTGTGATGATGGTTTTATTTGATGTTCAGTGAAGCAGGAGAATAGCCCATCTACTCCTGCTGTTGTGCCGATGCCCAGGGGCTCTGCAGTGTTCTGGAAACTGAAGTCCCTTCAGAGCCGTTGAGCAGCGCCGTGCGCCTGCTTCAGTCCTCCTCCAGGGGGCGCTGTCCTCTCCCTGCACCCTGCCATTTGAATCTGATATCGCTTGCCCCTCTGAAGCGACAACACTGCAGAGCCTCCTGCGATATGCTGCCACCCCTGACCCCTGACCCCTGACCCCTGTCCCCTGTGCTCCACAGGAACTGGAGGAGGCCCTGCTGAACAGGGACCAAGACTTCCTGTCCGACCTGATCTCCTCCCTGCTGCAGGGCTGCTACCAGCGCACAGACATCACGTGAGTGTCCCTGTCCCACCCCCATCACCACGCAACACTCCCCCCCCCCCCCCCCAAAACCTGCAGCTCCTAAGCACACGGGACAGGCCTTCACCAACGTTGCTGGACAGGACGGCTCTCTGACACACTTTCCAGAAGCTTCCTTGGTCCCCTCCTCCGATTCTGTCTCCCGTTTTAGAGCACCCCCATCCAGGTCTTTGTTTCTGGGCAGGACGTTGAGACTCGTAGGAACAGTAAATTCTCGCACAAGCCAGCTGAGCCTCCAGTTGACGCGAGTGCAGCTTGGATCCGCTAGCTTTTGGGCAACCTGCCCGCACACCCCCCAGCAGTGGAGTTTTGGGAGCCGTGCTCAGGGAGAATTATACTCTAGCAGGGAGGGGGGGGTCTCCGCCGAAGTGAATGGCCCGGTCCTTCAGAGAGGCGTCGACTCTGCTTTCCACACCTCGGCAGGCGGCGGCAGGACGGGCCGCTTTATTGGATCAGACAGCCGCTGGCGTCCTGCGGAGGACGCTGGGCCCCGGCCTTTTCAATCCGCACGCGTTACACGCCCTGCCGGAGAGGGGGAGAGGAGAGAGGGTGGGCGGCCTGCAGCTGTGTGAAAGTGCACTCTGCTCTTTCAAGATAAGCCATTCTTTCTTTCTCTCTTTCTCTCTTTCTCTCTGCCCCCCCCCCCCCCCCCCCAGAGCTGCTGCACTTGTTCTCACCCCTGCCCCGTCCCCTTGTTTCTGTGCATCTGAGCAAGAGCCCAAGGTCTTCACGGGTACGAATGAATCAAACCCGACCTGACCCGGAACCAACGCTTATTTACCCTCCCCGACATTAAAAAAAAAAAAAAAAAAAAAAACCCACAATAATGGGAACGGGCCCCCCGAGCTCTAAAAAGGGCCACATGCCTCCCTGCCCTGGGAGCCGCTACAGTACGAGCACATAAATCACATTTTATTACACATCTCAACAAAAGGCCAAATGGAATTGAGACATAATGTGTGTGTTTTGTAAAACAAATACCTTGAAAGGCTGGCATTTGCAAGTGAATGCTTTGCCCCCCCCCCCCCCCCCCCCACCCCGACCCTCCATTGTTGAATCCTGGTGAATTCTGGATCCACATTAAAGACCAAATGAAGTTCCTTCTCAATGGTTTTTGTGTGTCCAATTCAACGTTCATCCTTTGATGTGATGTAAATGGGCTTGTTTTACTGACCTTTGGAATATTAAGAATATGTATTTTCAGTTGAAAAAAAGGGCCTGGTACCTAAACGAGGGGAAATCACTAGGGATTCTGATGGTGTAATGGGATCCCCTCATTGACTGTCAGATGTAGCATTGTTATGACCTTGTGCAAAGTGATCTTAATTGTGATGTTACTAATTGGCAGCAATTGACCTTTGAACCCCATGAAAACCCTTGGGTGGGGAGGGGGCGGAGGAAAGGAAGTGCTAACTATTTGAGCGAAAGGCATGGTACAGCCATGGATATATCTCTGTGTCCTACATGCGTCTGTACTGGAAAGTAAACGAGGCTTGCATATCCCCTGTTCCCCCAACTCTCCCCTACGCCTCAGGCCCCAGGCCTTCAGCAGTTACCTGGATGACATCATCAACTACCGCTGGGAGCTGGAGGAGGGGAAACCCAACCCGCTGCGGCAGGGACCCTTCGAGGACTTGGCCCCCCGGACGCAGGTGGAGCTGCTACACCGACTGTGCGACTACCGCTTGGATGCTGCCGACGTCTTCGACCTGCTCAAGGTGTGCTTGTCTGCAATGTCCACCTTACCCGTGGGCCTGTGTCCAACTGGCAAATTATTTCACAAAAGGATTAGGGGAGATGGAGTCCAGAGTTCAACGAACACATCCTCAAATATGATTCTCTGGCCCCCCGCCCCCCTCTCCCATTATGCTGTCTGTGCAAATCGTGCGTCGCGTTCTGGTCAATGCCTCTGCTTCTGAGAGACGTTACTGCTGTGTCCACCGTCATTTCTTTCCTGCCTGTTTAGCAGACACTGCACAAATGCATGTCATTAAGAGAGAGCAGGCAGATTGCCAAGTGGATTATGGGTATTTTTTAAATGTATTTTTATATTTAAAAAAAAAAAGAAGAAAAAATGCAATTAAATACAGATGAGTTGGCCTCATGATGTGATGTGTATAAATGTGTTAAGACCCTCTAAACGTGTCTAATTATGCTTTTAAAAGCGCTATTTCCAGATAATGGAGCATCTCCTATTTGTTTTCCCCCGACTGCCTTGAATCGCTCTTAATTATAGCAGGAGGTGAAAAATCACCAAAAAAAATTTTTGTTTGGGCAATTAACTGCCTTACTGGCTGAAGGTTTAATGAGATGTTCATCTCCTTAAAGGGATAGTTTGGAATTTTGGACATAATGTCTCAATTACGACTTACCCATGATGTAGTTGATTGATGGAAACCATTTTCAGCTAATTCCATGCTTTCCCTTCTTTTGGACATACACACGTTGCTAATGCTAGCGCAACTCTATGGCAACCGGTAGCATCCACTACCAAATGCACTTAAAGGAGCACTGTCACGCTTGTTTAAGTTGAGATTATTTGGATTGAACGCTTAAATTATGTGTGTAGGCCTTTTTAAAATCACCGTCAGTGCAGCCGTTTCCTATTTATGGGAAATACGGCGGCAAAACTTCAAAGGGCAAACACGTCCAGTGACGTCACTGGACGTGTTTTGCTTGAATTTCCAGCCAGTGTTTCCCAGAAGGTAACGGGCGCTCAAACTCCACCCTTGAACACAGAGACTGGTTTATGGGCGGGGACCCATCCCGGCGACATCCGGAATTTACAGAGGAAGAATTACGTGAGCGAGAGAGACAGAGAGCGGAGGACGAGGCAGCCGAAGCTAACAGAGAGCAGAGAAGTGGGAATATAAATTGGTGCCAGTGTAATTAGTTACAAGTTGTAATTTAGCTAACGTTTGCTAAACTTATGTTAAAGTCGATATGTTGTGCTTGCCAGCATGACACCAAGATTCGGACATTCCATATAACGTCAGTTAGGCTACTGTCCGAATCAGTCGCTTGTTGGCTATACCTAGATGGCTATCTAGCTGCTCATTTAGCATCCTTTGTGCAACAACAGATATTACATTACTATAACCAGTTTTTTCTGTCACCCCTTTATTTAACGTTAGGCAATTCAGACTGACCGCTTATCGTTGGCTATTGGAATGGGTACTCCATGGCGAACGACTGGGGAGAGGTGTAAAGGCCAGTTTATAGTCCAGCGACAGAGTGTCGCTCGACTGAAATCGCAGAACTTTCATAAACATTCTATTGTCGCGCTACATACACTGTGGTCGTTGTCGTTCGCAAAAAGTATAAACGCACTCCAGCGACATTCCAGCGACAGTTTACACTCAGGGGACAATGGAGGAAGAAGCAGCTTTTATAGGCTAGCCTACATCTCATTATGTCTTCTGCTTTACCCCTTTTTTTGTTGGAGGTCTCTGAAATAAAGTTTATAAATGTCCATTTCGAGGGCACCGTATATTGTTTGAAATATCATTCACTGCGTCTTTCACACACTTGTAGGATGTGGGTTTTGAAGGAGGTAACAAATAAAACGTTCAACATCGATGCAACTCATAGGTTACAAAGACACATTTAAAGACCTATTAAACGTTATTTAGTAGGAAAACACGGAGGGCATAGCCTAGCCTACGTTCGGGATGTAAATAGCTAGTTACAAGACGGGACTCATTGGGGGAGCAACCTACAATTATCTAGTTAGAGAATGAGGTTCAAGAATGTGGAGTAGCCTATTTCACTCGCTATCAGAATGCCACGGATCAGATGGGCTGTCACTGAGTCGTTGCACAAAGTTTAATCTGGCAAATCTAAGTTAGTTACTGTGAAAGCAAATAACTTTGCAATGCATTCGCAGGCAGGCGCCTACAACGCTACAAATGTGTAGTCAAGCTGAAAATGTGTCTTTGTAACCATTCACAATAGCCTACAGACTAATAGACTATCGTAGGCTAAATTGTAGCATTGGAAGCGAGCTGCTTGTTTTGGATTGTAACGTTTTCTCAACCTCTAGCAAAGCATCCATTGGTGAAATTACATCGTTATTATTATTAGGCTATTTATAATAATAATATTAAATTGTGCTAATTTATAATGATATTCACGCGCTTGCTAGGTAGGTAAGCTATGGGTAGGTAAGCCGACCCTATGGCTGCACGCACAAATTTTTCCAACAGAGAAATCTGTACATTAACAGTTAGCTTATGTGCTAGCTAGTAAGTTGACAGCTCGACCGAAGCCTCCGCTGTCCGAGACAAACGTTACCATAACAACAGAGGCAGCGACAGGGTCAAAGTTGAATTTATTTTATGTCTCAGCGACATCTTCAGCGACCGTCACAGGACGACAGTCGCCCGAAGTATAAACCAAATGTCCATGGCACGTCGTCGGTCGCAGCGACACTCTGTCGCTGGACTATAAACTGGCCTTAAGAGTTGTGCTGCCATCGTGTGTAGTCTCTGCAGTACGTCAAAGATACCCTTCTCCCAATGGTCAATATGTTGGATTTCTGGACATCGACGAAGACTGAACCAGACTCTGCACTTCGTGATACCTCACGCTTTACTTTTGTTTTATTATTGTACAAATGTGGCCATAATTGTCAGAAAATTGAGCCCATAGTGTTCAGTAATAGACATACAATGCTATAGTTACTGTTTCTCCTGTTGACTTGGCTTAGTATAAATTTCCAACATATTTGTTGGTTTACAAGGTCTAAGTTTGAAAATGCATACCTCTATCACATTCAATAAAATCACTGGGATTGTAATTGATTATTTGGAATGGTTGTTACTTCAACATAAGATTATCTTCATTATGGCAAGGTAAACAAAGACAAAAAAAATATACAGAAAGGTGATATTGTAATAATAGTAGTAGTAAGTCTTTATTGTCCCCAAGGGGCAATTATTGTGCAGTAGTTGAACAACACATACTGAAATGTCTAAAAATAAGTAAAATTAAATAAAGTAAAATTAAAAATAAAAATGCCAGAATTTCCTATATTTCTTAAGGTACCGCAGACTCGACAAGCAAATTCTTTGATTTAGCTCCCAGTAATTCGCCACTATAGTCGCGCTGGAAGTCCTCTGGCTTGAAGTGTTTTGAACAAACACAAACTTTGTCGTAATCCTTTTTTGGCAAATTTATTGGATAGATCGGGTTGTTAATTGCTGCCAGGCACTGGATGCACCTCGTCTCATTTTTGGGCAAACGGTATCCTGACTTAATATCGCACCCACGTACGGCGCACGATGGCATTTTGGGCAGACACGCAAGAATTTTCTGCGGTATCTTCACTTGAACAGTTAGCTTATCACCGTGCTCGCAGCAGTGGCGTGTACGCCCTCTATTACATATTCATGTACACCAAACCTAAGCGTGCGCAGGGAGATATGGGAAATGTGGTAAATATGGCTGGAGCTGCTCTGGAGATGGAGCTGTTCTTGAGGGCCCATATCTCAAAAACCACAATTCCAATCTTTTTTTGGAAAATATGAAACATTGAAATAGTAGATTAGAATGCAGAAAACATGCATAAGCGTGACTGTGCTCCTTTAAACACTCCACAGTGCACCCAAAGCAAATAAAATACGACAACAGTCTATCGGGGGAGCGATACTTTACGTTACCTACGAATGTAGTGCCGGCACTGGTTGACTACAACAACAAAGAAGAGTAACAAGTTGCAATGGCCACATTCGCTCCACCGCCGTACTTCCACAGAGAATATTAGGTCAGCACAAAGTAAAGGATTCAACGATAGTTTGACTTCAAAAATTATGGTATAAACACTCAAAATAACCCCGATAGACTGTGGTCGTATTTTATTTGCTTTGGGTGCACTGTGGAGTGTTTAAGTGCGTTTGGTAGTGGATGTTACCGGTTGGGGGGGACAGCATGGAATTAGCTGAAAATGGTTTCCATCAATCAACTACATCATGGGTAAGTCGTCATTGAGACATTATGTCCAAAACTATCCCTTTAATATGGCTCCCCTCATAATTTTCTCTTAGAATTTCAAATGTTTTCTGCTATGTGTTTGCTATGAGTGTTTGCTACTATAAGCAAATAAAAAATATAAGAAAATAAAAATGCAGTGTGTTGTGATCTGAAGATTTGGTCATGTTGATTTGTCCCATCCCAGGGCCTGGATGCGGACAGTTTGCGGGTGGAGCCTCTAGGGCAGGATGGGAACGGGGCCCTCTACTGGTACTTCTACGGCACTCGCATGTACAAGGAGGAGCCCGTCCGGCCAAAGCCTGGCGAAGTCAGGTAAGACAAGAATGCGGAGGAGCGGGAGTGGTGCAGGGCAGTTCACAGCCCCTGTCAGGGACTCCAAACAGCTTCGTCCAATGGGTGTCTGCAGGGTGGGGCCACGGTCAGAAAATTCTGAACTGCATGGTAACTGGACATCTCTTGTCTTTTTGCAGGGAAACTCCTGAGGTGAAAATGCCAGAGAAACGCAAAAGGGGCAGGCCACCAAAGAAGAAGAAACTGGAGGACCAACAGCTGAGGTATGATTGCATCATATGCCTTTCCCTCCCAAACACTTCTTTCTGCTGCATAATGCCCTTATGTGGATTGTCCTCCACACCCACTCCCCTGCTGTCACAAGATAACAGTCTTCCTGATGGGCTTGCTGCAGGTCTCTGCTGTGTCTCTTGGTGATTGCTGTGGGGTTTGACAGTGGCCAGCACAAGGTTCTGGTGCGGGCACATTCTGCACGGGTCTCCGCTGCTAGGTTGGGAAATGTGTGGGATGGGCTCATTACATCCCCCCACACTCCTATTCCCAACCCAGCTTTGAGCCATCATGGCTGCCCTTAGCCAGTGTACTGTGCTAACCATGATGTGTTGTCTGTTCCTTAGCGAGCTGAACAGTGTGGCAAAGGAGGAGAATGGAACATCAGACCTGCTGCCAGGAGCAGGTGAGTGGCTCTGAAAGCTCTCCTGACACTGCTTTATTAGTGTTGTGAAAGATTGTCACCATGAACGTGAAGACGACGTTGAGGGTTCTAGTTCCACAGGAAGGGTCTGTGGATATTTCAAGCATTGCAGACATATTAGTTGCTGAAACAGCATAAACATCCTTGACCTTGTTCGTCTATCATAGTTGATGATGACCATGGCACGTCTCATTGTGTTGGGTTTGGGTGAGTGCGCAGATGGCTGAACGGACCAATCTGAGCCCGGAATTCTCTGTGGCACACTGGACAGGTCAGGGAGGATGTAGAGCTCTGAGGTGCAACCACAAGTTTTTCTTTGGCAGATTTGCGTTGCTACCTCTTCAACATAGCACAGGAGCTTCTCCTGCTCTCACAGAGGACTGCACCTTCCTGGACTTTTCTTCTCCAGGCAGGTCGGTCCTGAGCTAGGGGTTCCCAGCTTTTCAGATCAAATCCAAAGTTCTTCAGGGAGGCTTTCATGGTATCCTTGTAGCGCTTTTTGGGGCCACCTTGCGCTCCACCATTAATATGATAGTAGTAGGGTTGGGGTGATGTTCAGGCTGGTTAGGGTAATGTAGGGTAGGGTTGATGTTCAGGCTGGGTGGTAATGTAGGATAGGTTTGGTGTTCAGGCTGGTTATGGTAATGTAGGGTAGTGATGTTCAGGGTGGTTATGGTAATGTAGGGTAGTGATGTTCAGGGTGGTTATGGTAATGTAGGGTAGGGTTGATGTTCAGGCTGGTTATGGCAATGTAGGATAGGGTTGGTGTTCAGGGTGGTTATGTTAATGTAGGGTAGTGATGTTCAGGGTGGTTATGGTAATTTAGGGTGGTAGTTGTTTTCAGGGAGGTCATGGTAATGTAAGGTAGTGGTGTTCAGGGTTGTTATTGTAATGTAGGGTAGGGGTGATATTCAGGGTGATTATGGTTTTAATGAGGAGGGCAATGGCTATGGATTCCTTCCACAGAACGAGAACGCGGTGCCTGGTCTCTGGCCTGTGCCACCGAGGAGCAGTGGCTCTGCCTGGCCGACAGCATCAAGGACAAGACCTCACCCCAGGACCGCCACCTGTACCGCATCATCAGCCACAACTTCCTGCCAGAGATCAGGAGCATGATCGAGCACAAGGTGAGTCTCCCTGTACATACCCAGCACACTCACATCTGCTCCTGGAGGCACTCTGAGTCTGCGCACTGCGTGCTGTGAACTGCGCCTTGATTAATGGAAGCTGAAAGGCATGTGGAGCCGCTGTATACATGTGCGTAGAGGTGCGTAGAGGTGTGTGTGTGTGTGTGTGTGTGTGTGTGTGTGTGTGTGTGTGTGTGTGTGTGTGTCTGTGTCTGTGTCTGTGTGTCTGTGTCTGTGTCTGTTTCTGTTTCTGTTTCTGTGTGACTCACACCCACCGCCCCCAGAGGTCGCTTAGGCCACAGTCAGCAGGGTGTCATCTTCCAGTCCAGCGCTGCTCCATTAGCGTTAGCGATGCTGCTCCCTTCACTCCACTGCAGCTGCTCCGGATGAGAAACTGTAGCTTTGGGGACTTCATTTTCAGTTGGTAGTCGACAGAATAACATGTGCGCTCACAGGTTTTTGTAAGGCGGGGAATATCAAAAAATTATTTCAAACATATTGCTGAAGCCACCAAAAACCTTGAGCAAGGCAAGACACTTTATCTACGTTCCGATTGCATGTCTGGTCCAGACACACAGAGCGACGGTCTTTGCTGACGTGAACCTGTTAAGGGCAGAAGTCGGTTTTGGGAGTCGCCGCTGAGGGGGGCGGGGCTCGGCCTCGTGACGCCCTCCCTCTTAAGTGCTGGATTAATGGCTGCCGGTAATGCAGTGTTAAAAGAAGGGAGAACCGTGGAGGGGTGGGGCAGAGGAAGAGGAGGAGGGGGGCTGTGCTCCCTCAGCGCTTTGTCTTTCCGCTCTCCGGTCGCCTCCAGCCCGGCCGCCGTCCCCGCCGCTCGCTCGCGCCTCGGAGCTGCTGTCAAAGCGAGGTTAACCCTGGCTCACACCAGGCGCCGCTGACTGATCGCGTCTGACAGCAGCTGCAAAGGCCACTCGGCTGCTCCCCACGGCTCCTCCGCCCTCTGCTTTCTCCCCGTCCAATATCTTTTCGTCTTAATAATGCACGGTACCCATGAGAGAATTCTCTCACCCATTATTGTACTTTACGTTCATCGAGTTACATTTGGGTAGAAACGGCTTTATATGAGACTGAAGTGGTTCTATGACAGGAGGGGCAGGTTTAGGGGCAGGGGGCAGAAGGGTTTGCCCCTGCCCCGGGGCCAGCTGACCCTGGTGACTCTGCGGCAGCCTCATTTCCTACCCAGTCTGCCTGCTCTTCTGAGTAAAGAAAACACGCGTGTGTTTGTGTGCGTAATGAGTGGACGCGTGTGTGAATGCCCGCGTCTCTGTTTGTGTGTGTGTGCGTGAAACTGAGCTGTGCTCCTCTGTGTTTCAGGAGAAGGAGCACAGGGAGAAGCTGCTGGACTCTGCCCCAGTCCGTAGCTCTAACCGCCTCACTGCCAAGCGCATCACACAGGAGGCAGAGGTGAGGAAGACCACCACTTCATCTACTCTGCGTTCAGGACGAGAAAGGAACAAGTGCACTGATACATGCGTGTGTGTGTGTGTCCTCAGGAGACGCTGCAGGCCCTTGCGGAGGTGGAGCAGCAGAAGCAGAGGGAGGAGGAGATCGACAGGCAGAAGCTGCTCGCTGAGCAGCGCAAGGAGGAGGAGAGACTACTGCAGGAGGAGCGGGAGCAGGAGGAACTGGAGAGGGTCAAAGCTGTGGAGGGTGAGATGGGCGGGGCTTCAGCAGGTCAGGGCAGTGGAGGGTGAGATGGGCAGGGCTTCAGCAGGTCAGGGCAGTGGAGGGTGAGATGGGCGGGGCTTCAGCAGGTCAGGGCAGTGGAAGGTGAGATGGGCGGGGCATAAGGGTCAAAGCACTTTAACAGCCCCATTTCAGTTAATGTGATTGGGCTGCACACCTCAGACCCAAAACAGAACCATAACCGTGCCCTGTTCAGTTGGCCCAAAGCCTACAGCTCTGGCCTGGGGCCCATTTTGGATCACTTGCAGTCTCACTCACATGCAGCTGCAGGGCTCTACAGTGCTCCCAGTTTGGGGGCATATGCTCCTAAAAAATGTGTGCGCTAACGGCAAAATTAATTTAGGAGCACATCTACTAATTGGGATGTATTTGTGTGCTTCTAAAATATTCAAATTGGGAACATTTGTGCTCCTTGGAAAAAATGTTAGCGTAGAGCCTTGAGCTGCATGGCTTATGTTAGCTCACTTAAGAAATGAAGAAACGTATAGTGGGAGTGGAGGGGAGGGGCACGTCCGTGGTAATCCTGAGCCGGTGATTTATTGCTGTACTGGTGAATAATGCATCACTCAGCTCTCTGCTGCTCTGGTGCTGATCTCCGGATGAGTCGTCCTCGGGGCTGGGAGCAGAGTCCCTCAGCCCTGTTAATCACGAGCCTCCTCTCTCTGTGATGTCATCTGTCATGGGTTAATTAACAAGTGATTGTGCGCATCGCTGCTGCACTCTCATTAATGTATTATGTATGTCTCCAGTGCGTAGTTTCTACGGAATCCTTTCCTCAAACAGCTTTAATCTTTGCAGCAGGGGGTAGCCTTTACAGCCTTTTAATGCCTGAGCGTAAAGAAGTCTGTGCGCTTTGCGCGTTCCGTTGCTTTTAATCGGTGACGGCAGCGGAGGGGCGGGGTAGCTTTCCTTTCCGCAATTCGGGTCGGCCTGTTGCTGCGTGTAACAGGTGCTCTGGAAGAATAGAGGAATTGCAGCTCAGTCGGAGGAATTGTTCTTGAAAGTGTATTATTTGCGTGTGCTTTATGAGATGGACACGCCGCGCTCTTAATGCATAGCATTTTGAGCCAGTCCAGGTTTTACTGTGTGCAGGGTGGTACACCCCAGCTGGCTGAGTGCACAAACCTGCTCCGTGTGAAACCTGGACCAGGAGTGGCTCAAAACCGCTGTGCAATAGGAGTGCGTTTCCGCGTTCTGCGTTACTGATTGTGCTGTGTGCTCTCTCGCCCAGAGCGCGCCAGGAGGCGGAAACAGCGGGAGGAGAAGGCGTGGCTTCTGTCCCAGGGCAAGGAGCTGCCCCCCGAACTGCTGCACTTGGAGCCCCACTCGCCTGTTCGCCGGGCCCGCAGGACCAAGGAGTTGTAAGAACCTCTGAGCGCACAGACACCCGCCACCCCACTGCCATCCATAATGCCACCTTTAACCCCACTGCTGTCTATAATGCCACCTTTCACCCCACTGCTGTCCATAATGCCACCTTTCACCCCACCGCTGTCTATAATGCCACCTTTCACCCCACTGCCGTCCATAATGCCACCTGCCACCCCACTGCCGTCCATAATGCCACCTGCCACCCCACTGCTGTCTATAATGCCACCTTTCACCCCACTGCTGTCCATAATGCCACCTTTCATCCCACTGCTGTCCATAATGCCACCTTTCACCCCACTGCCGTCCATAATGCCACCTTTCACCCCACTGCCGTCCATAATGCCACCTTTCACCCCACTGCCGTCCATAATGCCACCTTTCACCCCACTGCCGTCCATAATGCCACCTTTCACCCCACTGCCGTCCATAATGCCACCTTTCACCCCACTGCCGTCCATAATGCCACCTTTCACCCCACTGCCGTCCATAATGCCACCTTTCACCCCAGTGCTGTCCATAATGCCACCTTTCACCCCACTGCCATCCATAATGCCACCTTTAACCCCACCGCTGTCTATAATGCCACCTTTCACCCCACTGCCGTCCATAATGCCACCTTTCACCCCACTGTTGTCCATAATGCCACCTGCCACCCCACTGCCATCCATAATGCCACCCGCCACCCCACTGTCATCCATAATGCCACCTTTCACCCCACTGCCGTCCATAATGCCACCTGCCACCCCACTGCTGTCCATAATGCCACCTTTCACCCCACTGCTGTCCATAATGCCACCTTTCACCCCACTGCCGTCCATAATGCCACCTTTCACCCCACTGCCGTCCATAATGCCACCTTTCACCCCAGTGCTGTCCATAATGCCACCTTTCACCCCACTGCCATCCATAATGCCACCTTTAACCCCACCGCCGTCCATAATGCCACCTTTCACCCCACTGCCGTCCATAATGCCACCTTTCACCCCACTGCCGTCCATAATGCCACCTTTCACCCCACTGCCGTCCATAATGCCACCTTTCACCCCACTGCCGTCCATAATGCCACCTTTCACCCCACTGCCGTCCATAATGCCACCTGCCACCCCACTGCTGTCCATAATGCCACCTTTCACCCCACTGCTGTCTATAATGCCACCTTTCACCCCACTGCTGTCCATAATGCCACCTTTCATCCCACTGCTGTCCATAATGCCACCTTTCACCCCACTGCCATCCATAATGCCACCTTTAACCCCACCGCTGTCTATAATGCCACCTTTAACCCCACCGCTGTCTATAATGCCACCTTTCACCCCACTGCCGTCCATAATGCCACCTGCCACCCCACTGCCGTCCATAATGCCACCTGCCACCCCACTGCTGTCCATAATGCCACCTTTCACCCCACTGCCGTCCATAATGCCACCTTTCACCCCACTGCCGTCCATAATGCCACCTTTCACCTCACTGCCGTCCATAATGCCACCTTTCACCCCAGTGCTGTCTATAATGCCACCTTTCACCCCACTGCTGTCCATAATGCCACCTTTCACCCCACTGCTGTCCATAATGCCACCTTTCACCTGCCACCTTTCACCCCACTGTTGTCCATAATGCCACCTGCCACCCCACTGCCATCCATAATGCCACCTTTAACCCCACTGCTGTCTATAATGCCACCTTTCACCCCACTGCCATCCATAATGCCACCCGCCACCCCACTGTCATCCATAATGCCACCTTTCACCCCACTGTTGTCCATAATGCCACCTGCCACCCCACTGCCATCCATAATGCCACCCGCCACCCCACTGTCATCCATAATGCCACCTTTCACCCCACTGCCGTCCATAATGCCACCTGCCACCCCACTGCCATCCATAATGCCACCTTTCACCCCACTGCCGTCCATAATGCCACCCGCCACCCCACTGCCGTCCATAATGCCACCGCCACCCCACTGTCATCCATAATGCCACCTTTCACCCCACTGCCATCTATAATATCACCAATGCGGCTCTCCAGAGGCTCCGCAATGTCTCATCAGTAAAGTGGTTTCCTTGTATTCTTTCAGCTATGAAATAGACGACGACTACACGGCTTTGTACAAAGGTAGGATCCGAGAAAAGAAACTCAGATTTAGTTGTTGAGAGAGCGTTTGTGAACCGGTGTCTGTCAGCGGTCATTATGATGTCACGTCCCAGCGTGGCAGGCGATTGGCTGCTGCACAGACTGTTCTTCTGAGTTCTGACCCCCCTCTGTACCCCCTCCCCAGTGCTGGAGGCCCTGAAGGCGCACAAGGACTCCTGGCCGTTCATGGAGCCCGTGGACGAGTCCTACGCTCCCAACTATAACGAGATCATCCAGGTGAGCATAGAGGAATAAGAATGCCCCGAGCACATCAAGGACCGCCAAGGAAGATACCTGCGGATGAAGGCATTCTCGCCGCGGTTATCGTTGATTGATTTCAAATTTGAGGTTTTGTTATTTTGTTTCACCAATTACATTGATTTACTTAAGATGGATGCAACTACGGGAAGGAAATTAATCATAGTAGCAAAATGATTATAAAATTTTACTTGTTCACTCTGCGCCGTACCCCCCCGCACCCTCAGCAGCCATTTTTGTTTACTGCACACTACCTTTTCAACCTTTTGACTAATGTTAGCAAATGTTCATGCCGAACATTTTGTTTGTGAAAGTTTTCTGACGTTAGTTGACTTTTGCCTTGTTGAGTGCACTCAGGTGTGTGAATACAGTCCTGCAGAGCACAGTGTCTGAACTGTGTTGAAGCCCAAGGTTTTTGGGAACGCCACGCCTTGCCTGACGGTTGATAGCCCATTGTACGCTGCTCTCTCTCCTCAGACCCCAATGGACCTCTCTACCATCGAGAAGAAACTGAACGAAGGGGAGTACATCGCCAAGGACGAGTTTGTGGCCGACGTGAAGCTCATGTTTGAGAACTGCCAGGAATACAACGGAGAGGACAGTGGTAAGGCCTTGTTTTTTCTCTCCCGACAGCAGAACCCTACAGCGCTCGGTATCTAGGCTGTATCGCCAGCAGATCCGTTGACAAAGGAGAAAAACAGAAAATATTGCATTAAATAATTCAATTCCAGTTCTCTGGTACTACTGTGAGAGCACAGCTCAACACCAGCAAGTGAAGGTAGTAGATCCTTCAGCCACCAGCGTGCTTCAGAAGACAGCAGTGGAATTTTAGGAAATAGATTTTGATCTTCATACATGCATGCATGCATGAAGATGGAGCTCGTATTCAGTAAGACACAGACAGATGAAGAGACAGCTCGGTGGAGACCTTTAGAAGGACTAGGGGTTTGACTTTGATTAATGGAGAGTGATGGAGCGTTCAGTCCTCCAGTGGGCCGCGGCCTGCAGCGACGGGACATTCCAGCCTGCTTCTCTTAATGGAGCCATCCATCTGTCTCAGTGCCCTCCCGTGGGAGGAGCACAGAGGTCAAAGGTCAACTTTGGCCCTCTGACCTGATCAGTGGACTGGCTCTGGCTGAATAACAGAGATGTGTGTGCGTGTGTTTGTAAAGTAGGATGGTGAGTGAGGTGTGCGTGAGTGAGGTGTGCGGGTTTGCCTGCCTGCCTGCCTGCATGTGTGTACGGTGTAAGGTACCAGGCCCTGAGCTCCATTTGTGTGTGCTGTTCAGAGTACACCATGATGGCCGAGTCGCTGGAGCGCTGCTTCAGCAAGGCCCTGCTCAAGCACTTCCCGTCAGAAGAGGGCGACACAGACGAGGAGTTCCACGTCAGCGGGGAGGACCGCGACCGCGAGCGGAAGGAGAAGAAGCGTAGCCGCGGCCAGCGACAGACGGGGCCCGACAGCCTGATCCGAGCAACCGAGCTCGCCGCGCGTCGCCACGGCCCCGGGACCGGCAAGGGCAGCGCCCACCCGGATGAAGACGGCCGTAAACCCACCCCAACTCCGCCCACCTTCCACCGCACCAACGGGCCCCAGCCTGGCACGGACATGCGGCCCAGCCTCTACCACCCAGCACAGCCGGTGAGTCACCAGTGGAGAGGTGCTGTTATCCTGAGATCCATCCACTCACATATACAGTGTAGGTGGCTTGTGTCGCTATGCATTTAGCGGTTCATCTGGAATTTCACTTCCACCAGTTGAATTTTAACTTGATTATTATGACTAATATTTTGGTATGTGAATCATTTAGGGGGGAAATAGCGACTGGTGCAGTAGTTTAACCTGTACTGTGCCTCTCTCTGTTTGAATTGTTGCTCTGCAGCAGCTCCAGGTGGCTCCGGGGCAAGGTGTGTTTGGGCAGCGCTTGACTGTGGGGCCAGGACTCCCCTTCCATGGGCAGAGACTGCCAGGCACCAGGCCTGGTGAGCCCAGCTCTCAGCCCATGCCACACACCTTCAACATGCAGGTATGCTTACGGGCTGCATTACATTGTTCTGCCCTTGATTTGTGTCTGTACTACAATCTGCCTGTGTGTGTGTGTGTGTGTGTGTGTGTGTGTGTGTGTGTGTGTGTGTGTGTGTTGTGTGTCTCTGTATGTCTTTTTTACTTGTGTGTGTCTCTGTGTGTTTGTATGCGTATGTCTTTTTATGTTTGTGTGTCTGCTTGTATGCGTGTATGTCTGTTTTTATGTATGTACAGTGCCTTGCGAAAGTATTCACCCCCCTAGGCATTTTTCCTATTTTGTTGCAGTACAACCTGTAATTTAAATAGATTTTTATTTGGATTTTATGTAATTGACCAACACAAAATAGTCCAAATAGGTGAAGTGAAATAAAAATAAAAACTTGCTTTAAAAAATAAATAAAAAATAAAAAAACTGAAAAGTGGTACGTGCATATGTATTCACCCCCTTTGCTTTAATGTATTTTTAAAGTATCATATTTAATATTTGGTCGCATATCCTTTGCATGCTGTTACTTCCTGAAGTCTGTGACCCATCAACATCAAAAGACTCTCGATATCTTATTTTCAGGTACTGTTACAAGCGATACTATAACGTCTCTGCATTTGAATGGATCTCTATGGGAATTGGGGGGTGAGACTAGATTCTGATGTAAATTACGCTGGTACAGTATGGAACACATGACTGGCTAAATGGCAGTAAGTCATCAAGGGTCTAAGGTATCAAACGAGCCCCAAACCATCACTGCGGCCACATATGGAGTAGATGTGGATGGCTCACTGCAAGGGTTATTTCTCCTGACTCATTTTCCTATAAAACTATATGGGGAAAAAAGTCAGGAGAAGAAACCCTTAAAGTGATCCATCCACATCTACTCCATATGTGGCCGCAGAGTGATGGTTTGGGGCTCGTTTGATACCTTAGACCAGGGGTGTCAAGATCCGGTCCTGGAGGGCCGCAGTGTCTGCTGGTTTTTGGTGCGTTTAAGCACAAGTGATTAATTTAAGTCACTAATTGGCTAAGAAGTCCACACACCTTGTTCTCAATGCTTTAACTGGGTGCTGATTGAAAGGAAACCACAAATACCTGTGACACTGCGGCCCTCCAGGACTGGAGTTTGACACCCCTGCCTTAGACCCTTGATGACTTGCTGCCATTTAGCCAGTCATGTGTTCCATACTGTACCAGCGTAATTTACATCTGAATCTAGTCTCACCCCCCAATTCCCATAGAGATCCATTCAAATGCAGAGAGGTTATAGTATCGCTTGTAACAGTACCTGAAAATAAGATATCGAGAGTCTTTTGATGTTGATGGGTCACAGACTTCAGGAAGTAACAGCATGCAAAGGATATGCGACCAAATATTAAATATGATACTTTAAAAATACATTAAAGCAAAGGGGGTGAATACATATGCACGTACCACTTTTCAGTTTTTTATTTTTTTTAAAACAAGTTTTCTTTTTTTTTTTTTTTCCATTTCACTTCACCAATTCGGACTATTTTGTGTAAGGCCATTACATAAAATCCAAATAAAAATCCATTTAAATTACAGGTTGTAATGCAACAAAATAGGAAACATGCCAAGGGGGGTGAATACTTTCGCAAGGCACTGTATGTATACGTGTGTTTCTGTGTGTTTGTTTGTTTTTGTGTGTGTGTTTTTCTGGCTAATTCTTTTCTCTTGTTGTTTTAGCCTGCTGGAGACGGTCATCACCTTGGGCTCCGGTTCCCTGGTGGCCCAGACACCCGCCTACAGCCCCAGCAGCAGCAGCAGCCCTACATGGGCCCCACCCACGGCCCCTCACTGGGGCCCCGCCCCGTGGCCCTGCAGTCCGGGGGCCTCTGCACCCCACCCCCAGAGGGGAACATGTACCCCTCCCGACAACACCCGGAGGGCCCGGTCACCCACCCTGGCAGGAGCAGGTACCCCGGGCCGGGCGTCCTGCCACAGCACAACTCTTACGCTCGCTTCCGCCCGCCCGGGGTGGGCATGCCGGGCATGTGGCCGGGCATGAACAGCCAGGGGCAGGAGCGGGCGGCTGGGCCCGCTATGCAGGACCTGGGAATGGGCACCCACCTAAGCCAGCACCCCTTTAACGCGGGCATGGGACGCGGGCCAGCCCCACCCTGGTCAGAGCAGCCCGTGGGGTACCGCCCTCCCAACGAGCAGTTCAGGACCACCACCGCCGTCAACTCTCCCGGCTCCGTGCCCCACCGGCCCCCCGTGCCCCTCCAAGACGCCCGGCCGCATCTGTCCTCCATGCTGGACAGCCCCGAAATGATCGCCCTGCAGCAGCTCTCCGCCTCGTCCGGGCCCCCCGCGGGCCCCCCTCGCCTGCCCCTCCCTCAGCACAAATTTCAGCAGCCCCCGCAGGCCACCGCGGCTCCCGCCCACGCCCAACAGCTGCCCCCGCCTGAAATCCAGCTGCTGCGCCCCGCCAGAGACAACGCCGTAGACCCCCGGCCCCCCCTCCAGCAGGACGCCCTGTCCAAAGGTGAGAGAGGTCCTCCTGGTGCGCTCTGGAGACGCCTTTTTGGCTCATTTCACACTAAAATCACGTGTTAAGAAAAATTGTATGTGTGCTATGTTCATACTGTACCTCAATGAGAGTCCCTTCTCTTTAACAGCTTTTAATGATACTCTCTGTGAAACAGGTTAAATATTCATAATATTTATATATAGGGAGTAATAGTGAAACACAGGTCAAAAAGGATAAAACCATCCACAGGTATACAGAATTGTGAAAATACACAAATGCAGCCCCCCTCAAATGCAGCACACTCCATAACTTATCGCAATGGCGGCGTCCTGCAAGTCTTTATTCCACGTGTGATTTATGCTATCGTGATTGCTTTAATTAGTCATTTGTTTCAGAATGCACTGACTTGTATTCATGGCCTCAGCAGGACTGACAGCGTTGGAGCCTAAAGTAGGCATTCAGCCCGCCCGGGTGACGCCTGTACCGTCGGAACAGGAGCGCCGTTCGGTCCCCAGCCCCACGGAGCACCCGAACCGGCCGAGCGGAGGCGTGCAGAGCCCCTCGGCCCCGGAATGGGGGAGGGCGCAGGAGAAGCAGAAGGAGGAGCAGACGGTCGGGCCGGGACACCCCCAGGGCTCGGAGACCTGCGGCAGGGAGGCGGAGAGAGGCCCTCAGCCCTCGCACCAGCAGTTCTCCCAGAATGCACTTCACCGCACGCTGCAGGCTGCCCAGTCGGGCATGCAGCCGCCAGTACCCGCCGTCCACCCAGGCCCCTCGTTACCCCTTGCCCCTGCTCCCCGCCCAGCCAGGCCCCAGGGACAAGAGGCCGAGTGAGGCCGTGAGCAGGAGGGAGCCCGGTCACATGATGAAGGCCGCGGCCTCGCCCACCCCCACCAATGGCCACTACAAACAGCAGGCTTTCAGCCCCCGGGGATCAGCCGGGCCCCCCCACATACAGGGACAAGAGAACGGGGCCATGGGCCAGTTTGGAATGGGCGGCCCAACGCACGCACACTACGGCGTACCCATCGGCCCGGCCGCTGCCCCCCGCCGAACCACCAGCCCTACCCCTCCCAGCCTCCGCCACAGACTGTGAACCCCCACCACAACCCTGCCCGCTATTCCCCTTACCACCAGCAGGGGGCAGCATACCCATATCACATGTCCTCTCAGAATCCTCAAGGCCACTCCAATATGTTCCCCCTGTACCAGCAGACGCACTACTACCCCCAGCCCCAGGGCGGTGGGCGGGGCAGCTTCCCCGCAGAGGAGTGGCACAGGAGCCCCTATCAGCCTCGCCTCCCCTCCAATGTGTACATGCCGGTGGGCGGCGCTGGAGTCAACGGCCGGCTGAAGGAAAGCAGCATGTCCCCCCAAGGCTCGGAGGGCTCTGGCGGCAGCCTGCTGTCCCCCAGCCCCCTGCCCCCTGAGGGCCCGCACTGTGGCCCCGCTGATTCCCGTGAGACCGGCAGCCCGGTGAAGCCAGCCCCGGTGGACCTGGACGCTGAGCGGCCTGACAGCCCCAAGGAGATCCTGGACCTGGACAGCCACAACGCCGCGGCACGCCACCCGCGCCGCCCCGCCCCCACATGCCGCCAACTTCCCCTACGACCCGCGCACCGTGCACCCGGGCATGCAGCAGGGTGGCATGATGCCCCGCCCTCCTTACTCCGCCCACCCCTACTCGGGCGGCCACTACGCCCCCCAGCGGCCCCACCCCCATCTAATGGAGGCCCTCCAGAGGCCCGCACATCTGCCTTTCCACCCCGGCCAGCCCCGCATGGCATTGTACCGCCACCCTCAGGCCAGCGGTCACTTCCAGGGCATGCCGGTCCAGCAGCGTGCCCTGGCTCCTGAACACTACCTCCACCCTGGGTGAGAAAAGCAGCTCCGGTCTGTTAAATGGCAGTGCATGTACACAGCAACATTCACATGGTATAGAAAAAGACTGTAAATGTAAATAAGGCATTGATGCTTTAAAGGGAATTCCACTGTTCATGTTCCATTTGTGGAAGAGTAGCTGTAGAGTAGTAGATTTTAAATGAGCTCTCAGCCAGCTCTCTTACCTGTAGTGAGAGCAGAGATATAGCCCCAAACTATTGGGCATGTTCCAGGTACCTGCTTTACTGTAAACTACAACGGCCAGGCACTTAGTTTATCAGCGGTGTCAGACAACGCCAATCACAGGTTGCCACTCCCACTGGCATCTGAATCTGCGCACTTGCCTGCTATCGAGTATACTACTCGAGTTGTGTATACTTTTTAAAAAAGTTGTTAAGTATGCGACAATTCTGAAAATTGAGTGTTCTTAATATCCCCGGATCATATAGGCTACTTATTTTCGTCTTTTCGTTGATAATAGTATGGAGGATATGTTTTGCATACTGAATGTCACTAAACAATACGCAGTAAGCAGTATACAGTATACTAGTACACAGGACGCAGTAGATAGTGCTCTGATTCGGACACAGCCACTGAGTAAAACCGGAGGGGCTTTACTAGAAATGGTTCTTTGAGAGAGGCTAACGTTACGTTACTCGCTGGCAGGCTAGCACCTACAGTTCTACTGAAAAAAATGTCACCGCTTTTAGGCTGGAGTCTCGGGGAAAATGCAGCCCGTCATTTATCGACTTTGGTATAACGTTAGTGAAAACAAATTAGCTAGCCTTGCCAGAAGTCTGTGACACTTACTCATTTCTCCTCCCAGTCCTCTAACTGGGTCTGGGTCTCTCATTTTTGGGGATCCAGAAGAATGTCTCCAAAACACCCTTATGCATGTGGTGTTCAAAGTCAGGGTGTGACACCCGGAGCCAGCACCCCTTTAGGTCAGACAGACTCTTCCCTCTTCATCTGTTTCTTGCTCCACAGATGACAAATGAAACTGTACCCGGTCCCACTCATTGCAGCAAACGCTTTCCATTTCAGCTGCCAATGCGGCACAGTTGGGCTGCCACACATACACCACCAGCCATCGTCTACCCTAGGCAGTCCCGGGTCGTTACGTTCAGCTCTGGCTAAAGAAGCTGCCGCCTCACGACTTCAGCATAACCTTCCACCTTCCAGTAAAATTTGTGGGAAGGTGTCATCATCCAGTGTATGATCCACAAAATCGTTGGAAGCCATGGTACAGGGGGGCATTCCATTAGTAAAACCCAAAACCCTCCCAAATCTGCAACATGGATTGAAGTGAAAAGAGCTGTTCCGGATTTTACTCAGTGCAGTTATCCAGCGAATTCCATAATCCTGCTTTGTGGAATACCCCCCTGGAATTGTAATTTAGCTAAGAACGCTTGACTCTGAGCAAGCTCGCACACTGTTTACAGTGGTAATAGCAGGTTCCCCGCCTCTCTCTCTCTGTCTCGCTCTCTCTCTTTCTCTCTCTCTCTGTGAGTTTGGCCAATGGCTCTTTCACATGGCATGGGAGGTCAGGGGGGGCAGTACCTCCAAATTCAACTTACCCGCCCACTTGACAGCACTGTAGTTTTTCAGAAATGAGGAGGGATAGAGGTATACGTCAAATTTGCACCTTTACCTGTGGATATCTCTGTTCAGAAATTGTTTTGGCCAGCCACTAAGAGAGACTTAATTAGTTGCGCCTTGATCTGTTAAATAAGGTTAATGTTTTTCAGTTTAATTCCCCTTTAAGGATACAGATAAGAATTGTTGATGTGGCTGTATACTGAAAGCTGTGCTTTGTTGTTTGTAACTACAGGCAGCAGGCCATGTGCATGGCATCTCCAAGGGGCTCCAGCAGTAAGCAGGGAGTGTGACGTGCATGCTGGGAGTTGTGTAGGTGAGGACTGGTTAGGTGAGAGAGAGGGAAAGAAGCGATCTCATCTCAGCCCTGACATTCCTAGCTTCACCATAAAAATGCAAGCAACAGGTATGCTTCCATCTGCTGACACAGTTTCTGCCTGTTTTTGCTCTGTCAGGTGAAGAAAGGGGAAGTGAAGAAGAGCACAGAGGAGGACAGAGTGAACGCAGGAACAGAGCGATCTCTCTCGCTCTCGCTGAGCAGCCATCTCCCCAATCAGATTTTTCCTGACCGCCCTTCCTGGGCGAGCTTGTAAATGTGTTACTGAATAGTGCTGTGAAACGTTGCTCTCCACTTTCTCAAATGGCCGTTTGTCGTCACTGTCTGTTGTAGTTGTGCTGGGGGACTGGTAAAGGGCATCATTCCTGCCACGGAGGAACTCATTTACTGTTGTACCTGTCTGTTGTCTGGAGGTTTGGTCTTTATTTTTATTAAATTTTTTTGCCCTTTTTGGGAATTTGGGACTGCTGTACGGAGACCCCCAGCCATCTCACACTGTCCGTCAGCGCCCTCTCCCATCCCGCATGGCCCCTTCCGGGCGCCAGCGGATCTCCCGGGCCGCCTCTGCTCACCGCGTCCGCCTGCGAGCAGACCTGCGCGTGTGCAGACCGTCGTCCCCACGGGCTCGGACGGCCCAGCACGCCGGCGTTGCGCGCTCTCCGTATGCAGTGGAGGCAGCCAGCCCGCGCAGCCGCAGCGAGCTCCGCCTCTCCCGCAGCGCTCCGTCCAGAGACGAGCGCAGGTTCTCTCCTCGTCCGATGAAGGGGGAGGAGCGTCGGAGGATCAGCGTTCCTCTTCTCAAACATTAAACTCAGGTGTAAGGGGAAAAAAAAGGGTACTTTAAAATGGTAGAAATGTCCCGGCCGCTTCCAGTTGCCTTTGGTCTTCTTGTTGAATGTATGTGTAAATAGTTTAGATTTTGTAGACCTGTGAAAAGGACAGAAGATTAATTGCTGTCTGCAAGAAAACATTTGTCAGGAAGGTGTGATTTTTGTTTCTTTTCAGGTTCTCTGTCCATTTCCACTTCTAATTAAAGCATATTTTTCAGTTTAGTACAGGTACATTCTATATGTGTTCCTCAGCGCTGCCTTTTCTATGAGAATGTCTTCCATTATATAGACTTGCAGAGAGCACAGCTCTTCCATGGCTCTGCACTGGAAAGTTTGTCTCCAAATATGTGGCCTTTTAGTTGGTGCTTTTAGTTCCACAAGTATGTAAAGTACACATTAGTTTACTTCCGTCTCTGGACTTTTCTGTACCCATGTGTCTTGTATATTTCTAGGTACTTTAAATATGCGCACACACACACACACACAAATACACAATTCACAATCCATTTTTTTCTTGCATTAGAATCAACCTGTATCGAAACAATGTTTGGCAAGATCTTCATTTCCTGTGGTCAAAAGTGTAAGAATGAACCCTGATGAACTAGCAAGTAGCCAATGAAAGGCAAAAAAAAAAAAAAAAACTGATTTAAGTTTGGATGCTGAGTTCAATTTATTATTTTTTTTTACTGTTTTTGAATGGATGTATCCTATTGGTAATCCATTTGTAGATATTTGTACAATAGGATTATTGAATATTTCTGTGATTAACAGTAGTAAGTTGATTAAAACAAAGTTATTTTTTTCTATTCAGTAGGACTTGAACTTGTTTGAAAACTGAAATATTTCTGCATGTGAAAGCTTCCCTTCTTCCACACAGTGAATGAAATCCTCAGGGTGCAGCATTTTAATACGGGTATTTTTATGAATTACTTATTTGAAGGAGAAGCGTCATGTGAGAAATACAGTTGCAACCGTGATGGATACACTCACCTCAGCTTGTGACGTGAATCCTCTCCATTAAGCAATGGCTGCCAATGTCCTGCTGGATTGTGTGTGTGCGTGTACGTGTGAGTGTGAGTGATCTGCAGTCTGCTGGAGAGACACCGGGAAACATCACCTTACTGGTGAGCTGAGTTGGCCTGTTTGAGTTCTGTCAAACACAAACTGTATGATGTTGCAATACAGCATGTTTTAACTGTGGTAGTGTGAATTTATACAAGTGCTGAACTTCCATGTTTTTTTATTTTTGTATTTCTGTAAGTATGATATTGTTTTACGAAACATCTGGAAAGAAAACTGCGTATGTTGATAGCCCCGTCGTTGACGGTATTTTTTCTTTTGTTTTTTTGTTTCATAGAGCTTCTTCTCTACAGCATTCCTGATATCCCACTAATATGGCTTTCTTCATCAGGAGCTCTTGAACCTGTGGATACTAGTAGTTCAAACATGTCCATCTGAAAGCTCTTACAAGTGTCACTAATTCTTCCCCATTGCTGTGTACATTGTAAACCCTGCCCCCCCTCCCCCGTGTCAGGTCAGTGCTCATCTCTTAGTATGGACCCAGGGGTCTGGTGACAGCCACAAGTGAATCTACCTCAGAGAGCCAGCCGCTGGCAGACACCAGACCTTCCCACCACACCGCCAACACCCAGCCCTTATCCTCCTGTGCTCTAGGCTACATGCAAGTTGTCCTCTAGTTAGATTTTTGACAGAACAGGCCTTAAGTCATCTTTATTATGGTAACCTTGGCATTAACGTGTCTGTGCCAAAATGTGCAGACACAAAAACCAGGTCCTTGATGTGGCACACTAGCTCAGTTATCAGAACCTGGTGTGTGTAGTCTGTATTTTTTATAAAACTGCATGGAGGTGTGGGTAGACGAGCCACAGTGAGTAAAGTTATTGCAGTCAACCTGGAAAGCTTGGTGAACTTTAGTTGTTTGTTGGTCAACAGTAAAGGGCTTTGTACATAGTGCTCCTGGCAGGTCAGCTGTAGAGACGCATGCCTTCCTATCGTACAGCACGGTGGCCATGAACCAGGTGTAAGAACTTTAAGCGGTCACATGGTTTTGTGTTAGAAGTGCAATGCTAGAACAGCGTGGCGAGCTAAAAGCTTTGGGTAGGTGTTTTTATGGGTTTTTTTTTATTTTATTTTTTATATATATAGAGGAGCAGATTGGGAAGTTAACTGGGGGTGAATTGCCCCTGAGTGAAGAGAGTAGATCTTTAGGCTACTGATGTCCCACAAGGCAGTGCAGATTTTTTTTTGTATGCTGATTCCTTGTAAGCAATACATATAAGCAGTCCTCTCTCCTGCTGTCCGTGTATGAGGGATGGCTTACATTTACTGGTCTCAGAAGTTGTTTTATACAGTCTCTTGACACTGGTGCAGTGTCCAAAAGCCTGAGGTCAGTTTTACTCTTAATTTTTCCTCTGCTGTCGTCTGGTTTGTCTGCACTAGTGAAACGACTAGATTGGATTTAATGTGAATCATATTTATTTGTTCTTTAAATTTTGTATATTTTGACTTGTTTTAATATAAATGTGATGTCTGGTTGATTTTGTTTTTAACAGTTGACATTTACCTCAGTAGTATGGTGGCATCAAAAATAAACATGTACTTTTCATTTTTAATGTGAAGTTTACACGTTCATATCTGACTGGCAGATTATTTTGGAAATGCCGAAGTATTTTCTATACTGTACATTTCTTAGAATAAATAACTTTTCCAACATCTAAATGTATTACTAAATTGTGGTTTGTTCAATTTTCTGGCAAATATAGACCTACTCACCGTGCACACCAGAATTATTTCCAAACTCAATGAGCACAAAATTATTTATTTATTTTTTAACCGGATTAAATTGTCTTGTTTATCAGATGTGTTCTATGCTCAGAAAAAAATTAATTATATCGTTTAATTGTGATACCATTGATCAAAGGAAAAATAAATCTTTAATGCAAAAAGTTTTATTTTTAAGATAAGTTTTATTTTTAAGATTATGTACAGGGTGACAAATTAAAGGAAAAACCAACATAAAGTGTCTTAGTAAGGTGTTGGGCCACCACAAGCCACCAGAACGGCTTCAATGCGCCTTGGCATAGATTCTACAAGTCTCTGGAACTCTACTGGAGGGATGGAACACCATTCTTAGAAAAGATTCCCTCATTTGGTGTTTTGATGTTGGTGGTGGAGAGCGCTGTCTAACACGTCAGTCCAAAATCTCCCATAGGTGTTCAATTGGGATGAAATCTTGTGACTGAAGGCCATAGAATGATTCACATAATTTTCATACTCGCCAAACTATTCAGTGGCCCCTGGTGCCATGTGCATGGGGGCATTGTCATCCTGGAAGAGCCCACTCCCATAAGAATAGAAATGTTTCATCATAGGATAAAGATGATCACTACGAATCACTTTGTATTGATTTGCAGTGACCCTTCCCTCAAGACAAGTGGACCCAAACCATGCCAGGAAAATGCCCCCCACAGCATAACAGGCACCGGACCCCCTCACTGTAGGGGTCAAGTATTCAGGCCTGTACCGTTCTCTTGGTGTACACCACACATGCACTCGCCCACTTGTCGAGAATATGGTGAAGGATGGCTCATCTGACCATATCACTTTTTCCACATCTCTGCCTATGGTTTTTGCACCACTGAACTCTCAACTGTGTATTTGTCTTTGTAATGAGGGTTTTATGCACTGCAACCCTACTATAATATCCCTCTCTATGTAGTTGTCGACGGACTGTTCTTGCTGACAGATCACATCCTGCATTGACATTCTCAAGTCACCTGAGGAAGAGTTGCTCTTCTGTTTTTTCTTATATATCGCACTAATGCACGAGCATCGCAGTCATCTAATGTGCACTTTTGACCACAATTTCCGATCTTACAACCCCTGGCAAAAATCACCACACTTAGAGGATTTTTTTCCCAGGTTTTTACTTCGTAGCAAATAAACAAATTACAGATATGACACAAAACTATTTTTGTTTAATAGCTGAATATTCTGGCTTTGTGAAACATGCCTCAAACAAATGAAATTCAATTATTTTAATTAATGGTATGTTTTTTTTCCAGATCAAGTAGAGGAAAAAATTATGGAATCACTCAATGTTGAGGAGAAAAAAAAAAAAAAACTGGGTGAACATCCTCTAAGTGTGGTGATTCCATAATTTTTGCCAGGGGTTGTATTTACTGATGTCTTTCCCATAGATCTAAATGCAGATTGAATCCTATCCTATTGAAACACTAGCCAGTTGAGCAGTCTTTGTGACTGAAGCTCCTGCCATATGTGCCTCAATAATGAACCCTCTTTCAAAGTAACATCTTTTTTCCACTTTTAGCCTTCTGGCAGACGCAGCCATATTTTTGGTCTAAATGATATTTGATCTCATGATATTTGGGTCCATGATGCCATGTATCCTAACAAGGTTCCCAGGGCCTTTGGAGGAAAAACAGCCCCACAACATCACAGATCCACCACCATACTTCTCAGTGGGGATAAGGCTCTCTTCTGCATAACTATGTCTCTTATTAAATACCAAACCCACCTTTGGTATTTATTGCCAAAAGGCTCCATTTTAGTCTTGTCTGACTATAGCACCCAGTTCCAGTTCCAGTTCCAATCTAAATTCCGGTAACATTTATCAAACTCCAGGCGCTTATATTTATTGTATGATGTCAGCAGAGGCTTTCTTCTGGCAAGCCTTTTAAATGGCTTACTGCCATAGAGGTTGCATCTAATAGTACTTTTGGAGACTTGGTGACCCCAGGATGCAACCAACTTCTGCAATTCTCTAATGTTAATTGTCTCTTGAACCATCTTCCTCACTGCATGGGAGCAAAATACACACTTCCAGGCAAATATATCACAGCTCCAGTTGCTTCTTAATTATTGCCCTAATGTGGAAATGGGTAGTTTCAGACATTAAGCTATTTTTCTATAGCCATTGCCTGATTTATGAAGGTAAACAACCTTTGTCTCATTTAATTTGTGTTCTCTGATCTTCCCCATGTTCATGGATGACTGAGGCTGTGACCGAATGTGATCCCTTCATCCCTTTGAGGGCGCATATTTGAGTGAACTTCATCAAAAAGTTTGAGTGGGCGACTTTTTCTCACAAATGGGTGCACTTAAAATCCCAGGATAAAACCCTTATTTCCGCGATTTTGTTGAAGGGATTCGAGAGAACATTCATCCACAGAACTGTGCACTCATCTGACAATTTCAGGAAGTAAACCGGAACTTGTAGTACAAGAGTGGGACATATTACAAACTACTGCCGTTTTATTTTTGTTAATTCTATTTTCACTCATAATCTACACTTTGTAACCATCGTCATATGTGAACTGATTGATATTCTCAATAAAAATAAAAAGAATATTACAATCTACTTCCTCACTAGTTTGGAAAGAGTTTTGCAGGATTCCTTTCACAAATTGCTTGCAAAGTGAGGGGACAGGGCACATAGTAGGCAGGGGTCTGAATGGACAGGGGACAGGGATCATATTCAGTCACGGCCTAAGGGGTTTTGGCCTGTTTTGTCACCTCATCTTACCCCAGTACTATAGACCTTAAACGAAAAAAACACTGAATTTGAATGGAATGAAATCATGATATAATCAAATGGCTTTGTTGTTAGTAAATGTATGTATGTTTTGGTTTGTATGTATGTCATTTTAAAATTTATTCTATGAAATGATAATCAATAAAGTTATTTAAAAACTGAAACTGGAAGTTGAGAATGACTAGCCTATACTAGTTCCTAAAGACTTATGTCTGCTTAAAAAAATGCTAAATATGACTGGAAATGTACTTCAATTAGGTTTTATTAACTATTAATAGCGCTATCAATAATTGACGTTTTCTTCTGGGAGAAAATAATTTTTTTTCTTTCTTTTTTATATATTTTCCTAAATTAAAGATTTGATTTTTCTCATATTTTGAGTATAAGGTCATGCTCATAACCGACAGATATGTTTATAGCCTTTCTTGCTCCAGGGTTGCCAATAATTCTTGAGGGCACTGTAGCCTAGGCTGTAGGCTACTCCGAATCATTATTTTTCTTAATTGGATTAAGATTTAATAGAAGGCCAGAGAAAGTCGCATGATGTAGCCCATAGTTTGAAGTACCTCCATACCTAGGAAATATTGCTTTTGCTTTGGGATATTTCTATTGAAAATATAGCACAACAAATCAACTAAAATTATGCAGTAGGCTAGCCTACTGAATGTTGAAGCTTGACGCAGAAGATGTAGCCTATGGTGTTTGCTGGTAGTACCGATACAACATGTATTTACATAATTTGCATTGATTGAAATAATAGAAAACATAATGAAATGCAGACAGCAAATTGAACAATATAGGGTATCCTGCTGTGAAATGAATGGACCTACTGTTCACTTACGCCGTGCTATATCTGAATATAGCGCAGACTACAGGCTAGTTTTCTGGAAGCGAAGCCGGGGATGTGACGTGTGGAATTGTTTTTGGAAACCAGTGAGCGAGTGGGGGTAAAACCACAGAACTATAACGCTGGTGAATACGAACAGCTGTAGGTTAGGCTACTGTAGGCTACTTCCTTTTAAGCAGCATACTGCTGACCTATATAATAATACATCGGAGATCCCGGCCAAAACACAGGTGAGGACCCCATACCTTTGACAACAAAGTAGGTTACTTATTTTAATCTCTCTCAACAACTGTAACGGCCAGTTCATGTAGCTGTCATTTGCAAACCATCGAGATTTTTTTGACAATATATGACAATACTGTTCAGTTAGTGGTATGATATAGATAGCACTACAACGACATATAATTCCGGTGGTTTCAAATCGGTCAACGGGTTAGTTTTGAATTGCATTTCCTATGGCGACCAAGGTGGACGAAAGGTAGGCTATAGGCTACTACGTAGGCTACTGTTACAGTAAGTTAGGCTAAGTGTAGCTAATAACCGACATGTGAACTGGCTTATTCAGACTAATTTCTCATCCACGTGTTTGTCGCCTACGTTTTCGAGGTAAAAAAAAAATGCATATGGCAAGTAAGATATTTTGTAATATTTTGGCCGAACCAACCTGCTCACTATCCCCGTGTTTACGCCGTACGGCGGACAAAGCGGTTTGTTTACCGTTTTCAGCTGAGACCACTGTGTGCCTTTCTCCAGCAGAGGCGCTCGAGCCTCGTAGCACTTGGTGACTTATTATTTTTTAAATTTTATTTAATCTTTATTTATTCAGGAGATACCTCTTGAGATTAAAAATCTAATTTCCAAGAGTGTCCTGACCAAAAAAAATTATTTTTATTTTTTATTTAACCTTTATTTATTCAGGAGATACCTCTTGAGATTAAAAATCTCATTTCCGAGAGTGTCCTGACCAAAAATTGGTAGCAGTCACAACAAAGTTACAGACAGACAACATTTAACAAGTTAAAGCATAAGAAAAGAAAGATCATTAATTAATAGTCAAATGCACCTAAATCACAGGTAATAGACATCATCAAAAACATAAGCAGGTCAAGGAAGCTGCCTCCATATCTCTAACAAACCTTTTAAAAACATTTAGTGAGACACGTGTTTCTATTTAAATTTTGTTTTGCAGGGAGTTCCAACCTGTTCCAGGTTGAAGGAGCAAAGTAACTACTTCTGTCCGTACTAAGGGGACAGATAAAAGCATGAGATCCTGAGACCTCAAAGAATATCCACCTGCATTAGTCCTGCTAAGATATGAACATACAGTCAAGCCGGAAAGTCTGAACACTCCTTTCACCTTCTCCACGTTTTATTACGTTACAGACTTATACTACAATAGATTGAGTTCATTTTTTGCCTCAAACATCTACACACAATAGCCAATAATGACGAAGTGAAAACAGGTTTTTAGAAAATATGCAATTTTATTTTACTGACAAAAATAGGTTATTTAGGGGTTACATATCTGTACACATATCTGTACACACTCTTAGCCTAATACTTGGTTGCTGCACCTTTGTCAGCGATTACAGCTTCAAGGCGTCTTGGGAAAGAAGCTACGAGCTTGGCACACTTGTTTCTGGACATTTTTGCCCATTCCTCTTGGCATATCCTTGCAAGCTCCGTCAGGTTGGATGGGGAGCGTCGGTACACAGCCATTTTCAGCTCTTTCCACAGATGTTCAATTGGATTCAGGTCTGGGCTCTGGCTGGGCCACTCAAGGACATGCACAGACTTTCTCCGAAGCCACTCCTTTGTTCTCTTGGCTGTGTGCTTCGGGTCGTTGTCATGTTGGAAGGTAAAACCTTCGCCCCAGTCTGAGGTCCAGAGCGCTCTGGAGCAGGTTTTCTTCAAGCATCTTGGTGTACTTAGCCGCATTCATCTTTCCCTCTGATTCAGGACTAGTCGCCCTGTTCCCGCTGCTGAAAAACATCCCCACATCATGATGCTGCCACCGCCATGCTTCACTGTAGGGATGGTATTAGCCAGGTGATGAGCGGTGCCTGGTTTCCTCCAGACGTGACGCTTGGTATTCAGGCCAAAAAGTTCAATTTTGGTTTCATCAGACCAGAGAATCTTGATTCTCATGGTTTGAGAGTCCTCTAGGTGCCTTTTGGCAAACTCCAAGCGGGCTGTGATGTGCCTTTTACTAAGGAGGGGCTTCCGTCTGGCCACTCTACCATAAAGGCCTGATTGGTGGAGTGCTGCCTGGATGGTTGATCTTCTGAAAGGTTCTCCCATCTCCACAAGGATACGCTGGAGCTCTGTCAGAGTGACCCTCGGGTTCCTGCTCACCTCCCTGGCCAAGGCCCGTCTTCCCCGATTGCTCAGTTTGGCCGGGCGGCCAGGTCTAGGAAGATTCTTGGTGGTTCCAAACTTCTTCCATTTATGAATGATGGTGGCCACTGTGCTCTTTGGGACCCGTAAAGCTGCAGAGATTTTTCCGTACCCTTCTCCAGATCTTTGCCTTGACACAATCCTGTTTCTGAGGTCTGCAGATAATTCCTTTGACCCCATGGCTTGGAGTTTGCTCTGACATGCACTGTCAACTGTGGGACCTTATATAGGCAGGTGTTGGCAATCCCCAATCATGTCCAATCAATTGTATTTATCACAGGTGGACTCCAATTAAGTTGTAGAAACATCTCAAGCAGTATCAGTGGAAACAAAATGCACCTCAGCTCACTTTTGGGTGTCATATCAAAGGGTGTGCACACTTGTGTACATATGATATTTTACATTTTGATTTTTAATAAATTAGCACAAATGTCTAAAAACCTGTTTTCACTTTGTCATTATGGGCTATTTTGTGTAAATAAAACGTGGAGAAGGTAAAAGAGTGTGCAGACTTTCCGGCTTGACTGTAAGTAGGGGGGCAAAAGGCCAAGGATCGCCTTATAAATAAAAATATGCCAGTGGCTGAGTCTGCGTGTGGCTAGAGCAGGCCAACCAACCCTGGCATATAAGGTGCAGTGATGTGTAAGAGCCTTAGAGTTAGTTATGAATCGTAATGCACCATGGTAGATCATGTCAATGGAACTGAGACACTTTCCAGAAGCATGCGAATATAAAATGTCCCCATAATCAATGACTGGAAGAAAAGTGGCAGCAACAAGAATCATCAATTAAAATTCCGGAGTGTGAGCTTGTGTGATTTCTATGTTAAAAGCTGGACACTGACATCTTTTCCAAAAACGGTAGAATATGCCTTATGCCTATAGGCCTAGTTTTTTCAACCTGTAAAATGCTTCCATGTAGTAGGACCACAATCTTTATTTGGGTGAGGGAATATTTATGCAAAGATATAACCTCATAGCCTACATACACCACTGCACTGTATAACAAAAATGTTTTGAGGAAACCGATTGCATTGAACCATTTGAGTAGGGCAAATTAATATGTTTAATTCACTGTTCTTTAACTTATAATATATAAAGCTACCTGTAAAGATATCAACGGAATCATATAATGATAGATGGTGCTCTTTGGTATTGGGGTAATAATGCAGAAAAGAAAGATCAAAGCACGCTTCTTTAGAACACACTTAATGCAATGCTTTTATTTCAATGAATGAATGTCCCAAGGTGTCTTTGGCAAAGCCTTCGCCAGGGAGTTAAATATGTTACATAATGAACTCGGTACCAATGGTAATTTTCTGTTGGTGAAAGTGTGGCAGAGTTTCCACCACTGTATTTTTATGGCTTATTGCAGTTGCCACACTTTCACCAACAAAAAATTACCATTGGTACCAAGAAAGTCCAACTAGGCGTTTTTTCTTCCAGCCATGAACTCAGCCAGCTGATTTCACTGATTAGTTCTACCTCCTGGCTAATTAGCAAATCCAGGTGATTAGAACAAATTACTAGCGAGGACTTTTACTTTCTGAACCTGGAATTTCCACCTCTGCAAAAATATCAGTTGATTGAATTATTGACAAAGGTCTTGGGGGAAGGCTAGAAAAAAATGGTAAAGAGCTAACTCATTCACACACACACACTCGCGCTCGCACACACACACAAACACACACACACACACACAAACACAAGGGTAGATGCCTATCGAATAGCAAAAGACAATAAGTTGCTAGATATCAGTTCATAAAAAAGAGTCATGCCCATGTCTTCATTAAGACCTGGATATGTTAAAGCCTTTAATTTCTTAATCCAAAAACTTTCCGTTTGATTTCGGTTTGAAGTCTATCCCCTTTTTCAGCCTAATAGATAGAGGGATACAAACCCATTGGTCTAGCCATAGCTGAAGACAGATTGCTCAGATTTTTTCACCTTAAATACATAGCCATGATAGGACAGTTCTCATTGCCAATCCGATTTGCATATTTATGCTCTGCTGGTCTATCTTGCAGTAGTCTTTTTGTGATACTACCAATAAAGAAAACAAGATACAATGGGGATATTCCAATATGTAATAACAAGTTGATAAAATGGTTGATTTTGTACTTAGTATTGTTCCAATTTTTTTTTTTGATTAACAATTCTTTTTTTATCTATGCCTCAATTAAAGGTGTTTTTTTTTTTGTGCTTGTCTTTATGAAGGGTGCCAATAATTCCAGAAGGAACTTAATATAGTTTTGAGGTTTGAACTGCAGTTTCTCTAAAACAGAAAATAATTTTAGTTCAATATGAGGATGTTGGGGCAGCTGGTTCTTCCACAAGTTATATAGATAGACACTGGCACTATTGCACACTATTATGGGCAGACAATATCTAGAAGTTAAAGTGATATCATTATCACACCAAACCAGTTGTAATTAAACAATTACAACAACAGGTAATCTATGATTACCTGTTTAAACCACAGTAATGTAACCTGTAAACATATTTATGTACAAGGTAGATATGTCTGTGGAAAGTTAAAGGGTAAGTTCGCTATTTTGGACCTTGGACCCTATTTGCGGTCCGTCTTCCATGAACCTGACCCATGAAGTCCATTTTTTCGCTGATCGGTCCAGTATTGAATTCGGTACAGATTTCCTGTAGGCTCTCATTGGGCTACAATAGAAGTCAACGGGGCAATTAGAAATGTTATGGAAAAACAACGATAAATGTGCTTTTATAGCTCAGTGTGTATTCTTACGGTCTCAGTATGCTCTCCTGTGAAATGTAGGCTATCGCAAACGCAAACCGAACGTTGAAACAACAGTTCCATTTGAAACAGAACTATTTCTCCGACCGCACTACCTCGCACTGACTTCGGATAACATTACCTGCGCAACTTCAGCCTCTCTCTCTTCTCTTGCTCTCTTATCATCCATCTCTTGTAGTTCCGTGTCCGTGTATTCTGGCTCAAATCTGTAGCGAGTAACGTCAGTCAAAATCGAATTCTTCGTCTTCGTAATCATTATAGTCATCCATCATACAAGTTTTTTTGTGGAAATTGTAGCCTACGTTGCTGCAGGTAAACAAACGCAGACTGCTCAACTAGATAGTTTCGTAAACGGCCGGCACACCTTCCCGCTCCCCTACCCCCGACACATAGTACTCCGCGGGAGCAGCGAAAACAAGCAACAGAGAAATGCTTACTTCCAAGCCATGCCAAGCACGTAAAAATGTTCGGATTGAGATACATTTCACAGGAGAGCATACTGAGACCGGTAACAATACACCCTGAGCTTCCCGTCTCATTTATTGTACATGAAAGCACATTTATCGAACATTTCTAATTGCCCCGTTGACTTCTATTGTAGCCCAGTGAGAGCCTACAGGAAATCTTTACCGAACTCAATACTGGACCGATCAGCGAAAAAATGGACTTCATGGGTCAGGTTCATGGAAGACGGACCGCAAATAGGGTCCAAGGTCCAAAATAGCGAACTTACCCTTTAAGCCCTTTTCCTCTACATTAGTTTCCTTAACCCATGTCCACTGTGTGCTTCCCAGTGTGCTTCCCAGCCACTGTGTATTTCCCAGCCTACAACATGGTGTTGCTGCCCTTCCTACATGGCCCCCAGGTCACTCTGCTGTCAGTGCTGCTGTTATGCTGGGCAGGTGTGTGCGGTGGGATCCCAGACCCTCGCCAGAGAGAATCATTGATACAGCAGGAGGCTTCCCGACAAACAGGGGGCACTGTTCTGCTGACAGAGGCTGAGCAGCGGCTGAGTGCTCTGTTACACAAGTTGAAACAGCAGGAAGTGGAAGGGCCACAATTCCCTCCAGCAATGCACTTCTTCAAAGCACTTCCCCTCATCCAGCGTAGCCCAGTATTCAGTCTGCTGCAGAAGATGCCCAAAGGTAATGTATTATTATTAACGTAATAATAATAATAATAATAATAATAATCATCATCTCACATTATTGATTGGGCACCTTGAAATTGGAGAATACAGAGTTCATTTTATTTATTTAACATTTATTTTACCAGGCAGGTCTATTGAGAACTTGGTTCTGTTTTGCAGTGTCACCCTGGGGAATTAATGTGGGTAGGGAATGCAAGTGATTATGTAAGGGTGATTAGGTGGCCAGATGTTAGAGAGCCAGCTTTTGTGAGAATATTTTGGTAACACGAAGGACAGCACCATCTACAGCACAGTGCCCCCATCACTGTGCTGGGGCAGTGGGTTTTTCGTATAGTCAGGAGGGGAGAGTAACCCCATTGGCCTACAAAAACCTCTTCCAGAAACAACTTGAGTTTTCCCAAGAGGTCTCCCCTCCAACTTACCAAGCCCACACTTGCTTCAACAGCTTTCCATGTTAAAGGCACAGGGTGGTATAGCTGTAGCTGCTGCTGGTATAGCTGGCTGTTGTTCATTGGCTCGTCTTTATGTTTAAGGGGCTGCTCTGCACATCCATGACTTTGCTATAGTGGGGGTGGACTGGCTGGTGAAGAATGTGACCTACAGGCCTCACTGTTACATCTGCTTCACCACAACCCAATCAGTGCGCTTCCTCTTTTCTGCCAAGAAACCCAACTCCCATCCAAAATGTTCTCCCTGGGTGCTGCTGCAGACACTCAGGGGAAAGGTGGATAACACCACCAACCTGGACACCAGGTGGGCGCTCAAATCGGGATGGAGGTTTTTTGTAAAACAAGTGTGGGTTTATGCCTTAATTGGTTGATCTTTTAATGTAGACATAACAGTTTGTGTTGGGAGAGTGAGGCTTTGCGAGCCTCATAGAGGGTGCAGATACTGTATGCTGTCAACACCTGACATTAATTAACCAATTTAAAGGCTCTCTAGAAAAGCAGTGACGGCTTCATGATAATCAGTGAGTCACTGATAACAACCATTTCTCTACATTCCCCCCTCCTCTCTTCTCTTTCCCTCTCATCTGTGATTGAACAGCCTGATGCAGAACCTCACACTGTTCACAGACGACCCTGTGGCAGCCTACCCAAGCCAGGACATTGTGTGGAGCAGGTTTGAGGAGACTTTTATGGCAGTTATAGGACTGGTCACCCATGCACCTGTGTTCAAGGACTATTTCTATGAGGGCCTGCGGCAGTTCTACATGGACAACGTCATGTATTTGGAGCTGCGGGCTTTGCTGCCAATGGTGCGTACAATTGCCTATGAAACCAGAGTTAATTTACAAATACGGTGTATGGAATATATAACATTGACATTAGCCTATTATGTACTGGGCCCATAGTGTTGTTTTCCTGTCGTCTGTAAGAATGAAGGCGCGAGTCACATTGTGGTGTTTGTGCTGTGCAGACGTACGAGCTTGATGGAAGTATGCACGACAGAGCCTGGAGCCTAAAGGCCTATCAGGATGTAGCCAGGCAGTTTGTGACTGAACATCCTGACTTCCTGGGAGCTCGGGTCATATACACTGTCCACAGGTGAATATGGTAGGAGGGAGTCAGGAACACCAGGTTCATAACCAGCCACACCGCTACTAAACACATGGATAAGACTGTGACTGCGTATTTAAGACCAAGGTGGAGGCTATAACAGTTTGTATTTATATTGAGACTGGAACTGGGATGCCAGTGAGTCTTGTGTGTACTTACACTAAGTCATTAAAGTGGGGAGCAAACCACTGAATGCAATAATATTTTCCAAGAGCAAGACCTCAAGCCTAAACTGCACAAAACTGTTGGCTCATCCTCAAGGCTACACAAACGTGGCTGTTATAGTACTGTGGGGAAGGTAAGTGGATATGGACACCCAACAGTTTTTCTCAATAACTCAAGCTTATCAATTGCTATTTCATGCAGAATTATCCTTACTGATAATTTCTGTTGAACTTTTATTGTGTTTCTGTCCTGTACAGTAACTCACAAGATTACTCTGGATGATGAATGTACTTGTCTGAATGGATTGCTTTCACTGTGTTAGTTTGACCATGTTTGTTTGTTGTATTTGTGTCTCAGGGGTTTGAATTTATCAGAGGCAAAAGCAATAGTGGAAGAGGCCATGCAACTACAGAAGAAGTTTCCAGAGTTCATGGCAGGATTTGACCTGGTGAGCAGTTCCTGAGAGACAGTAATTTAATCTGGGCTCAGCACAGACCTTGTATAATATTTCTCATTTTATTGTTTTGCAAAGTCATGTAAAATATTGGATTTTTGTAATAATATAAATTATATAATAATGTAGTCAGAACTATAGTAAAAATGAAAACTTGCAAATTACTTGATAAGTATTCACCCCTTTTTTATTAAGAACCTAAATTGAGCCAGGTCTGTTACATTCTCTTGATCACACCAAATATTGATTTCAAATCCACTCGTTTTCAATTGCATGATTCTCACAACTGAAACGGCAGATCAGGTTCGCCCAGCTGTCATGGAGACCAAAGGACTGCCTTTGGAACTGAGATTTTGTTTTTCTTACTAAGCTAAGAGCTGGAGAAGGTTATAAAAAAAGATTGGCAAAGCTTTAAACCTTCCTTGGAGCACCATTAAGTCCTTTTTAACAAAATGAAATAAATATGGCGCAACCCAGATATGAGCAGGATCAGGTCATCTTACCAAACTGAGAAACCTGACGAGAAGGGCACTGGTCAGGGAAATGACCAGGAAGCCAACTACAACAGTGACTGAGTTGCAGAGCTCATTGGTTGAAATGCAAGAAACTGTCCAGAGATTAATAGTCTCTGCAGCACTTCACAGATTTGACCTTTTTGGGGAATGGTTAGACATAAGCCACTTAAGAGAAAGGTCAACATTAAGTTACGTACAGACCCTGACACCTTCTCGAAGATGATTTTCAGTTTATTCAAATTTGAAGGTGTAACAGGACAAAATGTGAAACATTTCAAGGGGGTGAATACTTTCTGAAGACACTGTATATAAGTGTGATGCGTAGGGAAAGGGGTGTGCTCTAAGGTGTTGCTACATTTGGAGGTGGGGCGTGAGGACAGAGGGAGGCCCCTCTGGTACTTCAGGGAGGCCTTGTCTCTGCCAGCGGAGCTTGGAGTCACCCTTCCCTACTTCTTCCATGCAGGAGAGACAGGTGAGCCAATCATGACCCCTAACTCATGACCTTTAATCTCCAACTCTTTCCACATGTACACACCTGAGTCTGAGAATCAAGAGTCACAATTTGCTCTAATTTAATATAATCCAGAGATAAATGTGTGTACGTTTAATGGTGTACATGTGTGTAGACTGGGAGGGCACAGACGTGGATGAGAACATTCTGGATGCCCTGCTTTTCAACACCACTCGCATTGGGCACGGGTTTGCCCTGGCACGCCACCCACTAGCCAAGGAACTCTCCAGGAAGAGGGGTGTGGCTGTGGAAGTGTGCCCCATTTCTAATCAGGTAGTCCATTGTACCCTGCACCTGTCAATCATGTAGGACACGGATAACACGTGGACACACTCATACCCTCTTCACACTACAGATTTGCAAATGGATTCAACAGGAAAATCCCCGCCTGTTTTTGAACTGGTTTTGATTTAAATGCAATCAGTTTGAACCTAATTCCTGTGCCTCTAGTTTGAAAAGAGTATCAGACCACACATCTAAATACTGGTTAGCTCCCACGGATTTACCTGCTTTACTTTCGCCCAGGTGTTGAAGCTAGTCTCAGACCTGCGTAATCACCCTGCTGCAGTGCTCATGTCTGAAGGTCATCCAATGGTGGTCAGCTCAGATGACCCAGCCACATTTGGAGCGACCGGGCTCTCATATGACTTCTACGAGGCGTTTGTGGGCCTCGGCGGGATGAATGCCCACCTAGGAACACTCAAGGAGTTGGCTATCAACTCTATCAGGTGAGGCCCCTGTCAAGGCTGGGCCAAAAGCACTGTAGTAATGTGCCCTGCTGTGGTTGCATTAAATGGATAATGATGTTTGCATTCACTATGTAGATAAAAAGAGAGTGTGTGTGTGTGCGTTTCTAAGTCTATATGTGTTCACTTTGGATAGGGAAGTGTGTGTGTGTGTGTGTGTGTGTGTGTGTGTGTGTGTGTGTGTGTGTGTGTGTGTGTGTGTGTGTGTGTGTGTGTGTGTGTGTGTGTGTGTGTGTGTGTGTGTGCATTGAATGGATAGAGAGGTCTGTGTATGTGTACACTCTATGATTAGTGAAGCGTGCGTGCATGCCAGGATTCTGACTCTCCTCCCCCTGGTTTCAGATACAGCTCCCTCTCCCCTCAACTGAAGGACAAAGCACTGGCCCTGTGGCAGAGAAAGTGGGACAAGTTCATTTCTGAGAACTCACAATAGAGCCAAGAGCACAAGAAGATGGCAATGTCACAATCGGCCATGTGGTTCATGTGCCCCGAATAAATCCACAGAGATGTGTCCAGGACAGAGAGCTTCTCTCCCACTGACTAAGAATGAACCATGGTCCCAGTGTTGACAACCTCTTGATTTCATTGTGTGCCTCCACTGAAAATAGTGAGTTTGGAAAGATCTCCAGAAAGCAAATGCTGCCCTCTGGTGGAGTTTGGTATGTTCACTTAGTGTCAGAGAGTGGATCAGGACCACAGTGTTGTAAGCTCTCACAAAATGGAGGGATCCCTGATACGTCTGGAAGCAGAGGTTTCTCTGTATGTGATGTCTGTGTATAATACAAAATCAGGTCTTAGACAAGTGGAAATTGGTACATTTTTGTTTCTTTTGTTGATTGTAGTTCTAGACAGTGCACTTTATTGGTAAGAAAGTGAGAATTGTCATAGTCTGATTGACTTGACAATCTTAAATACTTAATATATAGTTTTAACATTACATAACATTTTAATCCAAATTATCTTTATTTCACAAATCTGGAGTGCCCAATCACATTTCTAAGCCTGGCTCATTTCTGGAGTGCCCAATCACATTTCTAAGCTTGACTCATCTGTAGCACCACCCTTTATCAGTTCAGAAGGGTACAGATGGGCATCTTCTCTGGAGGACATGCAGCCAGCCAACTTCTGCAGTCCACCAGCTAAGTTGTGCAACTGTTTTGGTGGAAGGCGAATAATGTAACTTGAACCAGTGCTTTACCTTAAACGCCTCCCAAATACTTGATTCTAGCATTATATGCTGCAGCTGCAGACTTCTTCACCCCATGTGATGGAGGAAATGAAGAAAAGTCTGTGTTGTGTGAATGCTTTTATATGGAGAAAGGTTTTTTTTTTTTTTTTTACACTGAAATTACTTACTGGAATTGTCAGTTTGATGTTTTATTTTATTTGAATGGGTAGTCGAACAGAAAATGCATTGCAAATGTTATGTCATTTTCATGTTTCACATTCTGTTTACTTGTGTTCTTAAATAAAAAAGGAAGCTACCATGCAGTTGTTGCTTCAGATTATTTTACACTACAGCAAATGAGCAAACTCGAAATGTGCTATTTAGCAAACAAATAAGCATATTCAATATTTTTCAAAAGTCATTAAGTCTTCAAACTCATTGTCATTGTATCCTTTCAAACTCAAAGTGCTAGAGTACAGAACCGGGGGGACTATGTACAAAAGGTTCTAAACGGTTCATCCGATATACAGCTCTGGAAGAAATTAAGAAACCACTGTTGTTATTTTGGTTCTGTACTCTAGCACTTTGAGTTTGAAAGGATACAATGACAATGAGGTTGAAGTGCAGACTGTCAGCTTTAATTTGATGGTATTTTCATCCATATTGGATGAACCGTTTAGAAATTATTGAACCTTTTGTACATAGTCCCCCCCCATTTCTGGGCATCAAAAAATATTGGACAGTTTAACATAATGTAGAATAAAGTAATCATATTTAATATTTGGTGGCATATACTTTGGATGCCATGACTTCCTGATGTCTGTGACCCAACAACATCAAAAGACTCTTGATATCTTATTTTCTGGTACTTACAAGCGATACTATAACATCTCTGCATTTGAATGGATCTCTATGGGAATTGGGGGGTGGGACTAGATTTATCTGTAAATTATGCTGGAACATTATGGAATACATGGTTGATCAAATGGCCGTAGGTCATCAAGGGTCTGTCGTATCAAGCAAGCCTTAAACCATCACTCTGCTGCCAGATATGCAGTAGATATGGATGGATCACTTTAAGGGTTGTTTTTCCTGACAAATCTTCCTATTGAACTCTATGGAAAAGTAAGTCAGGAGAAGAAACCCTTCAAGTTATCCAGCCATATCTACTGTATTTCTGGCAGCAGAGTGATGGTTTAAGGCTTGTTTGATATGTCAGACCCTTGATGACTTAGAGCCATTTAGCCAACCATGTGTTCCATACTGTTCCAGTGTAATTTACAGATAAATCTAGTCCCACCCCCCAATTCCCATAGAGATCCATTCAAATGCAGAGAGGTTATAGTATTGCTTGTAGGAGTACCAGAAAATAAGATATCAAGAGTCTTTTGATATTATTGAGTCACAGACATCAGGAAGTCATGGCATGAAAAGGATATGCGACCAAATATTAAAAATGATTACTTTATTCTACATTATGTTAAACTGTCCAATATTTTTTGATGACCAAAAATGGGGGGGGACTATGTACAAGAGGTTCTATAATTTCTAAACGGTTCATCCGATATGGATGAAAATACCCTCAAGTTAAAGCTGACAGTCTGCACTTCAACCTCATTGTCATTGTATCCTTTCAAACTCAAAGTGCTAGAGTACAGAACCAGAATAACCAAATATATATCACTGTCCAATGAATTATGGTGCTCACTATATGTACACATAGACACACACACACAAACACAAACACATTTGCATGCTATCACGATTTTAAATATACAACAGTACAAAATAAGGTCATACCGTCATCATCCAACCCATTAAAATAGGTTTTCATGTGATTGTCATATCCTATTACTTAATCTGATTTTAGAATTCAATTGGATTCATTGTAAAACTATAAATCACATCATGGATTACAGAACAGTAATTATCCATGGTCAGTTGCAAACAGTCCAAAACACAAATTCCACAAAGCCAAATTTTTTCCATACAAAACTTTTTCAAACAATTATGCATTAGTCATTTGAACATTTTCTGTCTGCAGTTGAAGACTAGGAGCCTTGTTTTCAGTGTGAGCTCTGTCCATGATAAACTATAGGGTGCTGTTGTTTCCATGATGAGTAATTTCTGGGCATTATGTTGTTGATCACATGCTAGGATATTAAAATGCCGTACATGGTGCAATTTTCTCTAGGACTGGGGAATTCAGAAGAGTGTGCAAAGTTCTACGCAGTGGAAGAAACTACTTAGTTTCTCATCAGTGCTCAGCAACATTTTTAATGCTGCCGCTAACTCTTCAGTTTTCCTGTCAGTGGCTGATAAAACTGTGGAAATAGTTTTTGTTTCTTGTCAGTAAGTGACTGCAAAGTCTTCATTTGGGAGGGGATGCCGAGAGAAAGAAGTCGGATATGATCCTTGCAACTTGCTGTAAGTATGGAGGATTGTATGTATGTATTACTTTTTTAAAATAAAAACGATTATGCAGCAATGGTGTTTCCTCTGTATGATTAAATCATAAGAAAAAATTATCTATAATCATTAAAGATGAGTCATCATGACGAGGAAATATCATTGAATGATTTGAAAATTAGTGATCATATTTAATGTATTTTTCTTGTTTTTGAGTATGTGAAAGCTTTCAGAAAAATGTGAAAAATTGTGTCACAGAAAGACTTCATTAAAGCTGTAGTTCAACTGAAGGTGCTCTCTTCCTTCCTCTACCTATGTAGATGGTATTCTGTGAAATCTTAGATGAACGTAAATCCATGATTACATTATATTTTAACGGTATATATGAATATCACTATAAATGATATGTGTTTTTGTATTTCTTTTATTTCTCTCATGAATTAAAAAAATACAGAATGCGTTCACAAAAATAGCTAAAATTGAAATAATGTTAGTTTTTATTGCACAAATCATGCTGCTGTGCATAATTAATGTTGTTCTCACTCTAAAAAATACTTGTGAGGAACACTCTTAATTTTGAGAAAAACCCCAGTCCTTATTTCACTCCTGTAAGGCCTCTAATTTCACCATTTGGCCCGTTCTGGGCTCTAGAGAACTTCAAAGACCAAAATCAGCTGAGATATATGCTACAGAGAGCAGGTAATTTAACGTGTAAATGTGTGTGTGTGTGTGTGTGTGTTTGTGTGTGGAAGTCACTGAAGGGCCAAAGGTGACTCCAACTGTCCCCTGGGAAACCTTTCTTAAGCGCACTTTAGTTCCTCTGATTCCATATATAGGTTTTCATACAACTATGGGCACTAGGTTGGAGAGTCTGTGTCAGGCCATACCAGAGTAAGGCAGAGACCAAGTTGTTACCAAACCTTTTTACATGGTTTGTTTATTGCTTGACCTAGGCTCCCCACATAATAGCTCACATTTCATTAATAATCAAACCTGTCTCTCCCAAACCCCAACATAGCAATGTGTGGTATCTCAACAGTGCTCACCAAGAGAGGGTTATTTCCCTTATAACCGGAAAAAATATGTATTGTAGAATGACAAAAAACAAAATACAGTTTACAAAAGGGTAATAGAGCAGGCTTTCTCTGGTCCTCTCCAAGATATTCAATAATTATTCACATGCCAGAAAGAGAGAAAAATGTGGCCTGTTGACCATTATATGCCCTTTTGCTCTTTCCTTGGCCCCCTGCCTTTTTGGTGTTTGGTCTTACAAGCTTCAATCCAGCTACAAGAAGTACATTCTGATTAATATTGATCTGCTGAGTTGCTTCAGTACTTTCTGGTAAAGTGAAATGAGCTGTCAGCCACCACAAATAAAAAGGGTGTTTCAATGTGTATTGTAATTAGACAATACAATTTCAGTTTAAGGCAAGCTTTAACACTGAACAACTCCTCCCCGTTAGTTTCTTTAACCATAGTTTTATTCAAATTTCTTCCACACCACTCTCCACTGTGTATTTCCCAGCCTACAACATGGTGTTGCTGCCCTTCCTACATGGCCCCCAGGTCACTCTGCTGTCAGTGCTGCTGTTATGCTGGGCAGGTGTGTGCGGTGGGATCCCAGACCCTCGCCAGAGAGAATCATTGATACAGCAGGAGGCTTCCCGACAAACAGGGGGCACTGTTCTGCTGACAGAGGCCGAGCAGCGGCTGAGTGCTCTACTACACAAGTTGAAACAGCAAGAAGTGGAAGGGCCACAATTCCCACCAGCAATGCACTTCTTCAAAGCACTTCCCCTCATCCAGCGTAGCCCAGTCTTCAGTCTGCTGCAGAAGATGCCCAAAGGTAATGTATTATTATTAACGTAATAATAATAATAATAATAATAATAATCATCATCTCACATTATTGATTGGGCACCTTGAAATTGGAGAATACAGAGTTCATTTTATTTATTTAACATTTATTTTACCAGGCAGGTCTATTGAGAACTTGGTTCTGTTTTGCAGTGTCACCCTGGGGAATTAATGTGGGTAGGGAATGCAAGTGATTATGTAAGGGTGATTAGGTGGCCAGATGTTAGAGAGCCAGCTTTTGTGAGAATATTTTGGTAACACGAAGGACAGCACCATCTACAGCACAGTGCCCCCATCACTGTGCTGGGGCAGTGGGTTTTTCGTATAGTCAGGAGGGGAGAGTAACCCCATTGGCCGCAAGAAGTGGAAGGGCCACAATTCCCACCAGCAATGCACTTCTTCAAAGCACTTCCCCTCATCCAGCGTAGCCCAGTCTTCAGTCTGCTGCAGAAGATGCCCAAAGGTAACACATCCTTCTCATACATGCATATCTGATGTGCTAAAATCGTTTCACCATATTGCGTGTTTACATTGTTTACTCACGCACACATCTGTTGTCTTGCAGGAGCTGCTCTGCATGTCCACAGCTTCTCTTTGGTGGGAGTGGACTGGCTGGTGAAAAACGTGACCTACAGACCTCACTGTTACATCTGCTTCACCACGACCCAATCAGTGCGCTTCCTCTTCTCTGCCAAGCAACCCAACCCCCGTCCGAAATGTTCTCCCTGGGTGCTGTTGGAGACACTGAGGGGCAAGGTGGATAACACCACCAGCCTGGACACCAGGTGGGGGCTCACCTTGGGATGCAGGTCCCTTAAAGAGTAAAGGGGGAGGGGTAAAATAAATGTGGGTTTATTTCTAAATGACTATTTGATCACATGGATGTGGACATAATTATTAGAGTTTGGAGAATAAGGCTTTGCAAGTCCCATCTAATGATGGGGTGAAGCCTGACTTGTCTGTTACTTCTGTCCCTCCTTTCCTCAACTCTCTCTTTCGCTGCAACGAAACAGCCTGATGCAGAACCTCACATTGTTCACAGATGACTCGGACGCAGCCTACCTGAGCCAGGATACCACGTGGGACAGGTTTGAGGAGTCTTTCAATGTGGCATCTGGACTGATCAGCCATGCACCCGTTTTCAAGGACTATTTCTACCAGGGTCTGCAGCAGTTCTATATGGACAATGTCATGTATCTGGAGCTGAGATCTGGAGTGTCACTGGTGAATAAAGACAGTATTCCCAATTAGCGTAGAACCTATCCGTCATGGATGATGTTTCTACTGTGGATTTGCAGCTGAGCAAATGTTGTGTTTTGACCTTGATGTACTCAGTGTTATAATATTTATTAGGTTGGCCACATCTTTATTTAGGGAAACTAAGCATTGCTTACAGCCTATATTGTAAGTACATTGTATATATCTTGCTAAAGGATGCAATGGTCATGCCAGATCAAGTTATAATTGAGTCTGCAGCCTATTGGTTATGATCCCAGCTCCTTGCATTTTCACAGACCTATGAGCTTGATGGAAGTACACATGACAGGGCCTGGTGCTTCAAGACCTATCAGGATGTGACCAGAAAGTTTGTGGAGGACTATCCTGATTTCCTGGGAGCTCGAATAATCCTTTCTACACACAGGTAAATATATAAGACAATAGAAATAATTGTATATACAAGCACAAAGTGACAAAAAACATGTTCATCAAGATAGAATTATGCAATTTACGTATTTTGTCTATTCTGTTGAAAAGCTGTTGCATATGACTGGAGAGGAGAGCACAACACTCACATTTGCACAGTCTTCAACCAGTAGCTTTTAAAAAAATGTTATATCACTAAAGCAATGGCGATTTAGCCTCAGATCATGTATTTTGATCAATTCGTAGATCAAAATAAGGGTCTTCTCGCTGTTCTGCCTACTGGATTAAAATTGGCTTCTCAGTGCAAAGCTCCCAAGCTGTGGAATATTTTTTCTGAAAAAGTCAGAATTGTACAGTGTATATATTTAACATATTTAACCTTGCTTTTCATGCCATACATTCTTTGTCATTTTTTGCAATTGACTTTTTTAGTACTTTCAGCACCTGAAGCAAAATAGAAGTTCAGTGTATTACTATTATTATTATTATTATTATTATTATTATTATTTAGTACTATTATACTGTACTAGGATTTTCAACAAGCAGTATTAAAGGGATAGTTCGGAATTTCGGACATAATGTCCGCCGCCGTACTTCCACAGAGAATATAGGTCAGCACAAAGTAAAGGATTCAACGATAGTTTGACTTCAAAAATGATGGTATAAACACTCAAAATAACCCCGATAGACTGTCGTCGTATTTTATTTGCTTTGGGTGCACTGTGGAGTGTTTAAGTGCGTTTGGTAGTGGATGCTACTGGTTACCATAGAGTTGCGCTAGCATTAGCAACGTGTGTATGTCCAAAAGAAGGGACAGCATGGAATTAGCTGAAAATGGTTCCATCAATCAACTACATCATGGGTAAGTCGTAATTGAGACATTATGTCCAAAATTCCGAACTATCCCTTTAACTATGTCAGAGTGAGCTTGTCTTGTGTTTCTCAGGGCTCAGAATGTGTCTGAGGTTAAAGCTGTAGTGGAAGAGGCCGTAGATCTGCAAAAAGAGTTTCCAGAAGTCATGGCAGGATTTGACCTGGTGAGCAGTGACCTCTTGAGAGACAGGATCTTTATCTGGGTACATCAGATACCTTGTATCAGTGTAGCAGTGTGTCCTTTAACTGCTATAATTGTGCACTGTGTGGTATTGGCGTGTTATGTGAGTGTGATGCGTAGGGAAAGGGTTGTGCTCTAAGGTGTTGCTACATTTGGAGGTGGGGCGTGAGGACAGAGGGAGGCCCCTCTGGTACTTCAGGGAGGCCTTGTCTCTGCCAGCGGACCTTGGAGTCACCCTTCCCTACTTCTTCCATGCAGGAGAGACAGGTGAGCCAATAATGACCCCTAACTCATTACCTTTAATCCACATGTACACATTTGAGTCTGAGCAACCTGAGTCACAATTCACTCCAATTTAATACAGATATAAGTATGTGTACTTTTAATGGTGTATGTGTGTGTAGACTGGGAAGGCACAGACGTGGATGAGAACCTTCTGGATGCCCTGATTTTCAACACCACTCGCATTGGGCACGGGTTTGCCCTGACACGCCACCCACTAGCCAAGGAACTCTCCAGGAAGAGGGGCGTGGCTGTGGAAGTGTGCCCCATTTCCAATCAGGTACTCCCATTGCGGCCTGCACCTGTCACTCTCACAGCACAGCAACGAACAAGCTGACATTTTCAGACCAAAAATGAAGACTGTCAATCCTCAACAGCTCTTTTGCCTTCTTACCCTTCAGGTTCTTGGGTTTGTTTCAGACCTGCGTAATCACCCTGCTGCAGTGCTCATGTCTGAAGGTCATCCAATAGTGGTCAGCTCAGATGACCCAGCCTCATTCGGAGCGACCGGGCTCTCATACGACTTCTATGAGGCATTTGTGGGCCTTGGTGGGATGAACTCCCACCTAGGTACACTCAAAGAGCTGGCTATCAACTCTATCAGGTGAGTCTGGACCATGCATACATAGAACATGTATGTGTTCACTCTAAGGACAGTATGGCATGTACGTGTGTATGTGTATGTTTGTTCACTGTGTATGTGTATTATGTGTTCAGTATAGAGGGTAGGGGATAGATGTTTCTGTGTTCACTGTATGGACAATGAAGTCTGTATGCATGTGTATCAAATTCAGATAAAGAAGTGTGTGTGTGTGTGTGTGTGTGTGTGTGTGTGTGTGTGCGTATACATACGTATTCCTTGTAAGGATAGACAAATGTGTTTGCATACATGTACTCTACATGGATTGTAAAGTATGTGTTCACTCTATAGTTAAAGAAGTGTGTGTGTACATGCATGGGTGACTGTGTGTGTGTGTGTGTGTGTGTATGCCCACAGGATTCTGACTCTCCTCCCCCTGGTTTCAGATACAGCTCTCTCTCCCCTCAACTGAAGGACAAAGCACTGGCCCTGTGGCAGAGAAAGTGGGACAAGTTCATTTCTGAGAACTCACAATAGAGCCCAGAGCACAAGAGGACCGGATGGCAATGTCACATTAGGCCACGTGGTTCATATGCCGAATAAATCCAGAGATGTGTCCAGGACAGAGAACAGTTTAAAACACTAAACAAAATTAGAACCCGCACACTATGCTGCTGTTTCCACCATGTACCACATATTGACAATATTTTGATCCGATATGTGGATCTTCGTCAGGTCTAAACAAAAAACAAAGTGAACCTCCCCTTCCTTATATACACATACATCGAGTCACATGACACATGCATCTACAAACCCCAATTCCAAAAGTAATCTTTTGGGAACTGAGGACACTAATTGTTGTTGTTTTGAAAGTGGAATTTTTCCCCATTCTTGCTTGATATAAGACTTCAGCTGCTCAACAGTCCGGGGTCTCTCCATTGTCATATTTTACACTTCATAATGCACCACACGTTTTCAATGGGAGACAGGCCTGGACTGCAGGCAGGCCAGTCTAGCATCCGCACTCTGACTACGAAGCTGTTAAGGCGGACAGAATGTGGCTTGGCATTGTCTTGCTGAAATAAGCAGGGACATCCCTGAAAAAGTCATTGTCTAGATGGCAGCAGATGTTACTCCAAAATGCATATGTACTCTTCAGCATTAATGGTGCCTTCACATATGTATAAGTTACCCATGCCATGGGCACTAACACACGCCCATACCATGACAGACGCTGGCTTTTGAACCTTGCGTTGAAAACAATCAGGGTGGTCCTTTTCCTCTTTGGCCCGGAGAACACGACGTCCATTATTTCCAAAAAGACTTTGAAAGGTGGACTCGTCAGACCACAGCACGTTTACACTTGGCGTCAGTCCATCTCAGATAAGCTTGATCCCAGAGAAGTCGGCGGTGTTTCTGGATGTTGTTGATATATGGCTTGCGCTTTGTGTAGTAGATTCTTAACTTGCATTTGTAGATGCAGTGATGGTTTTCCAAAAGTATTCCCGAGCCCATGTGGTTATATTCATTACAGAAGTATACAGTTGAAGTCGGAAGTTTACATACACTTAGGTCGAAGTAATTAAAACTAATTTTTAACCACTCCACAAATTTCATGTTAGCAAACTATAGTGTTGGCAAGTCAGTTAGGACATCTACTTTGTGCATGACACAAGTAATTTTTCCAACAATTGTTAACAGACAGATTATTTCACTTTTAATTCACTATATCACAATTCCCGTGGGTCAGAAGTTTACATACACTAAGTTGACTGTGCCTTTACATTTTTAATATTTGGTCACATATCCTTTGCATGCCATGACTTCCTGATGTCTGTGACCCAACAACATCAAAAGACTCGATATCTTGTTTTCGGGTACTCTTATAAGCGATACTATAACGTCTCTGCATATGAATGGATCTCTATGGGAATTGGGGGGTGGGACTAGATTTAGCTGTAAATTACACTGGAACAGTATGGAAACACATGGTTGGCTAAATGGCTCTAGGTCAAGGGTCTGACGTATCAAACAAGCCTTAAATCACTCTTCTGCCAGAAATACAGTAGATATGGATGGATAACTTGAAGGGTTTCTTCTCCTGACTTATTTTTCCATTGAGTTCAAAAGGAAAATTTGTCAGGAGAAACAACCCTTAAGTGATCCATCCATATCTACTGCATATCTGGCAGCAGAGTGATGGTTGGAGGCTTGTTTGATACCTCAGACCCTTGATGACTTACAGCCATTTTACAAATCATGTATTCCATACTGTTCCAGCATAATTTACAGCTAAATCTAGTCCCACCCCCCAATTCCCATAGAGATCCATTCAAATGCAGAGACGTTATAGTATCGCTTGTAAGAGCACCAGAAAATAAGATATAAAGAGTCTTTTGATGTTGTTGGGTCACATTACATTACATTACATTAATTCAGCAGACGCTTTTATCCAAAGCGACGTACAATAAGTGCATACAGAGACATCATCAAGATCACTATAGAACAGACAAGACAAAGCACAGGAAGATCACAGAGATCAGGAAGTCATGGCATGCAAAGGATATGCGACCAAATATTAAAAATTTAAAAGCACAGTCAATTTAGTGTATGTAAACTTCTGACCCACTGGAATTGTGACATAGTGAATTAAAAGTGAAATAATCTGTAAACAATTGTTGGAAAAATTACTTGTGTCATGCACAAAGAGGATGTCCTAACAGACTTGCCAACACTATAGTTTGCTAACATGAAATCTGTGGAGTGGTTAAAAATGAGTTTTAATGACTTCAACCTAAGTGTATGTAAACTTCCGACTTCAACTGTATCGGTTTTTAATGCAGTGCCGTCTGAGGATCAAAGGTCACAGGCATTCAATATTGGTTGTTGGCCTTGCCCTTTACGCATGGAGATTTCTCCAGATTCTCTGAATCTTTTCATAATATAATGGTCTGTAGATGGTTAAATCCCTAAATTCCTTGCAATCGTGCGTTGGGAAACGTTCAGTTGTGTACAATGCATATTAAAATACAGTAAGACAATTGCCTCTGCTTTATCTGCAGATCAGATCACAATGGATGAATCATGCTTTATGCCAACCAACGTTAGTCTCTGTTCCATATGGAGATTATTATAGACCATATTATAGACCCCTTTCTTGCTCATGATATGAGTAACATCTCAACTCCACAAGTATGTGGATGTGGACAGAACCAGGCCCACAAGGTGTTTTTATTCTTAGAGGGGTATCAAGACAAGCACAAGTTTGTTGATTGAACATCAGATTGAAATGTTGTCAATTGGTGGAAACGGCAGCATAGTAGTTTTCAAATTATTCATGCGTCTCCCTCAGCCAAGCACCTAGCATTGGATGAGCCAATGTTTCCTTTTTTTTTACTGAAAACATTTTCATAAAAGTCGCCCTTTAAAGTTTTAACTAAGAATGCCTGAAATTCACTTCAGTCTTGCAGAGCTGCTAAGTTTTAAAAAACCTACAGAAAGCAGAGGCTGCCATCTATTGGTGGGTTTACATATGATATAGGCTTTATCATTTCCCATAGGTTTGCACATAAAAGCAGGAAAATGGGGAAATACAACTTGAGATTTTGCATGATTGTTTTAGAAGCTCTTGCAGGAATTTTTATTTGAATTCAAACACACTTCGCTATCCTAGTTTTTACCGATGAATCCAACCAGATTTACCTGCTGTTAGGTTCAACCGACTTGAGCTGCCACAGACAGGTTTGAATTTGTTGTTTCTGTGATGTTAAAATCTGACCTAAGAGCTCTCAACCATCAAGCTGACCTGGGATCAATGAGAAGTTCAGTTGTATTTTATTTATTTAATTAAATTATATTTCATCGAGAAACCCTCAAAATACCATAAAGCTTGATATAACCAAAAACACAGTTGATTACAGCTTAAGCTTGATCCCTGCTTTACATATTACATCCATTATGTCCATGCAGAATCCTTCCTGAGGAGAGTTCAGTTTTCTCTCCACCCATGTGTGGTTAGCAGACGCACTGTAGAGGATACTGTAGACTGTAACCACCAAAAGTCTTTTATCGGCTGGTGGTGTTAAACTGGGAGAAGTAGCGCTCGTCAGGAACATTGGTGTTCACGGTTTTCTCAAAGTACTTTTTCCTGGAAAACAAGAGGAATTATTCTGTCACTTCCAGCCCCTTTAACTTTTCGCCAGTTAGCATCGCAGTGTAGTGTGGCAATGTTGTTTATTTGGTAATCAATTTATGTAATTTGTGGGCATAACGAACACAGACTGCCTCGTGCAGTGTTTTGACTGGGACAAAGATCAGTGGAACTGTTTGGGTGATGGGGAAAACTGATCTGTACCATCCTGTGTATTGTGGATAGATGTTGTGGTGTACCACTGCCACACAGAGGGAGATAGGCTATGTGGTGGTGGTCAGTGCTGTGTAACTTCCTGTGAAAACGGGACTCACTGTGATTGCTGAGCCTCGGCCAGCTGAGCGTTACTGTTGTCTATGTTGCGGCGCAGTTGCTTTATGGTGCGGGCCTGCTGTCTCTCCAGCAGCAGGGCGGTTCGGGCCGAGGCCACCCGGCTCTGGTCCTGCAGAAGCTCTCGCTGCTGCTTCGCCATGCTGGCCCTCTGCAGACACGGCACACACACAAACACATGCCACCATCAGTACGCACCCAGGTCAGCTCCTATCTAAGGGACCTGAAACGTGACCTCACCTTCTTTTCCTCCGCCTGTTGCAGCTGGAAGTTGATAATGTGCTTTTGGTGCTCAGCGTTCAGGCCCTTGTTGAGCCACAGACGGGCCAGGCCCAGCACGCTGGCGCTCCCCTCCTGCCCCTCGTCCATCTCCAGGGTCTGCAGCTGGTTCTGGATCTCCACGCTGTTGTCCTCTTCCTCCTGCTGCCACTCCCTCTGGCGCTGCTCTGTCACCTCAGACGCCTAAGGATATGGACAGACCGCTTTCTCAAGACCATCAGTTTACAGCAGGAGCTGCGCAGATTCAGTTATCCTTAGAGTCATGTGGATAGATCAGACTTTTCATCTGGCTGCTACCAGCTTAATGCTGCGCCTTCTCAAAACTGATGCCTGTGAGCAAGCAGAGGAAACTCTGCCAACAAGCAGTAACAATGAAGCACACAGGCGCTGACAGACATACAGTACAGACATGCAGGGTGGACCATTTAGCATGGGGCACCAGGAGCAAGAGACTTGTAGCTCACCTTGGCCAGGTTGAAGTCCTTTGTGGCAACAGTTAAAGCCCTCTGCTTCTGCTCCTGGATAGTCTGCAGCTCAACGGCTCTACTGTCCAGGACGACTGTGCTCTGGTCATATTGCTGATCTGCAGATAAGAAAAAGGCAGGCTGAGGCAGACTGCTTGAGACCAATGAGACGTTTCTATGTCTATGTATCACAGTTCAAATTTGCAATTTACCTGATAAAGACCTACATTTGAAATTGTGAGTAGGATGTCAGATTTTTTTCATTACATGCAATCATGTATTATATGAAACCACTCAAACAGAGCGACCGGCTACTGTGGCTAGTCTAAGGAACATGGAGGCAGAGCCTGTACCTGCTTGCCTTTGCTGCCGCCTGGCTATCTCCAGCTCACGCTGCTGTTGTAAGGACCACTCCCGCAGTTGTTCCTGCTGTCTCTTTATTCGGTCCCTGCAGCCCGGGTCCTCTCCTGCCAGCCCCTGAAGCACCTGACCCCCCTCCTGCTTCTTCAGCAGGTCAGGGTCATTCAGGTCGAACTCCCGGCGGCTCGTGGGCTGCTGGAATACCTGCCGGAAATGCTGTACGGTCTCCTCCAGGCAGCGCCTGTCCCTGAGCTCTCTGCTCTCCAGCACACAGGCTGCCCGATCATGGCGCAATAGATCTGTGGCTGAGCGTGGGAGTAAAATCATCTGTTCAGTTATGAAAAACCAAAAAATCTACTTACATGCTTTCATATATGAAATTTATTTTAAATTGGGATGGCAGGTATGCCATCCACCAAGTTACGGCTTGGTGGGGCATGCCCCATACCTATACAGCACCGAGAGTTTGGCACTTTTTAGGGTTTCCTACAGAAGTAAGCACAATGACCATAGACTCTCAGCCCTTAAAAACATTAACTTCTGTATGTTCTGACCTCATGTAACCACACAGCATTCAGATACAACTTCACACATCCACACAATAAAGCCCCAAACGTTATTTTGCCGTTTTTCTCCTTCCGCTTCTTCTTCTTCTTCTTCTTCTTCCCATTTTCCTGCCAAACTGCCTGCCTCCATCGCGATGTTATCCAATGGGGAGAATTATTATTTGAGGGTATGGTCCGTATACCCGCTCATCAAGCTTATCGTCCAATAAAAACACTTCATACTAATGTTTTTTAATGTTAATGTAGCTAATGGCTTCATGCTTTCCAAGAAGCTACTGTGGCTTAGTGGTTAGAACGGCAGTCTCTCACACAGTGGATTGTAGGTTCGAGCCCAGCAGGGCACGTGTGTATTTTCCACAAAAACAATGTGCAACTGTTAAGTACTTTTCATTTCTTAGACAGTTATTATTTTCACATTGACACATTAACGTATTTTTATTGCAAAGGCAAAAGAGTTTCCAATATCAACTGTTCAATGTTTCACTTGTATTTCACTTGTACTATATCACACCCTCCCCAAACCGGACGCTCGCTTTTGTCTGGTTTGGGGAGGGTGTTACGCTCTGCTCTTGCGGTCATGACTGACTGACTGTGGAAACCCCTTGCCTCGGCCAACATTTCTTTATTCATTAATTTCTTCACTTCAGCTCTGTTCACTTTATCCTTTTCACACATAACACAAGGTCACCATAAAATTAACTACTAGGAAAATTAAGAATTTACGATAATAGCCTACATTAAGAATTGAGGATAGCCTCTTTTAAGCTGCAAGCCTTTAAGCGATCGGATTTATAAACCGCCAATTCCCCAAACATATCTGATTCATGGTTAGTCACTTATAAATAAATACATAGCATCCGAATGTGGCTCTAGTCTACGCTACTCTGCTGATAATGTAGCTTACTGCAAACACTTTTAATTATAATAATAATAATAATAATAATAATAATAATAATAATAAGAAGAAGAATAATCTCTGGTAAGTACTTTCTTAGTAGTATCTACTGTTTTCTTTCTGGCTAAGATTCCTGGGAAATATGCGTTGTCCAATTAAGCTTGTTCACCAACGTTACTTCCTGCTTCTCGTCAGGAAGCAGAAACAAGCTAGGCTACTACGAAGCGAATCAACATGCATTATAGCCTACATTCATTGCACTACAGAAAACTAAACTAAACCTAGCTGTCCGGTACCAAAACATTTCCCGCAGGTAACGTTCTACACTACCGGAAAAAAGCTCGTAGCCCACACATGGAAGGTTGGAGTTATGCATCCGGCAATCCAGTGTTGAATAGCCTAACTCTGCTGTGCTTATGAACTCACTAGCTCGCTAGCTCGTAGCCCACACATGGAAGGTTGGAGTTACGCATCCGGCAATCCAGTGTTGAATAGCCTAACGTTAAATGTATTTCATAGAATACTAATAGCCCTATTTTAAGACTGTATTTCCATATTTTACTGATGCAAACTATTTAGGCTGTACTACCTATTTAGGCTGTATGTCTTTCAGCTAGAATGTGTTTGCGTCTAGCCTATTGTGCATGCATGTCTCCATGTAGACTTGGTTCATTAATTTACATGCTTCTTCATGATCCATAGCTCAGGTGGTGCTGTTCATTATATTTCATTACACATTAAATACTGCTCATCTACAAACTCTTTTAATATAATTGTGTGCTGTCTGTAATAGGATAACTGTTCTCATTCTTGTCAATAGAGGGCGTTATGGTTAAACGAATGTCTGCATACATTTCTTTGGAATGCATGTCTCTCTCCGTGTTTATCTTCATGTATTATTCATCATTAATTAGCTAAAAACGTCTACGACGTAAAAAAAAAGCCATGTTACTCACGCATAGCCTACATAGCGCTGTCTATAAGTTCTTAATTCCAACTTGCAAAAACTATGCCTGCCTTTAAAAGTCTTGATTTCAAAATGTGGCCAAGTTACAACTAACAATATTGCCTATCGTAGCTCACACTAAATAAACTAGCTCTATTCCAAAGCAATGCTATCCAAACTTTCCTAAATTATTTAATGCAACTTGGCCCTGTGTTTCTTCATTTTACCATCTCAAGAGAATGTGGTCAATGAAACTGTATGTGCCACATCAAACTGCAAAATGAAAATAATTTATAGTGGAAATACTCTGATTCAGATGTGTTGCACTTAGAAATTAAACAGAAAAATTACTACACTATAGGGCATGTTTGAACAATTGTCTGCATCCACTGCTTTGGGTCTATGAAAAGCACAGAATGAATAAAATGTATTATTATTATTATTATTATTATTATTATTATTATGTATTTATTGATTTATTTATTTGGATTTCTATCAAAACCTATGTGGTCCTACAGGGCATAGATATCCTTGTGTTCACAAAATTCTGTTGGCAAATATCATAAATACTATTATGTTAAGAAAATTGGTACTATTACTTATTTGCCACCATCTGACCCACAAACATGTCTGGATACGTTTGTAAAAATGCTTTATGTACGTGATTTTCTAGGTAAAATTATTACTCATTTTTATCTGCATTTATTTATTCATCACCCCTTTCTCTATTGTACATGATGTTTCTTCATATAAATGTCTGTTTGTGAATTGTAAAGAATGCTGTAGCAGCAGTTAACATTTTAAAACCTGTATATTTTCTAAAGTAAACTTGCTAACAAAGTACAACCATATCCTTTCTGGAGTGTAATTATTCATCAACTGTTAAAAACATTCATTGAAATCATATGTTGTTCCATGAGGCACAATATCTTCACATGCAAAGATGAAGAAACACAGGGCCAAGTTGCATTAAATAATTTAGGAAAGTTTGGATAGCATTGCTTTGGAATAGAGCTAGTTTATTTAGTGTGAGCTACGATAGGCAATATTGTTAGTTGTAACTTGGCCACATTTGATATCAAGACTTTTAAAGGCAGGCCTAGTTTTTGCCAGTTGGAATTAAGAACTTATGGACAGCGCTATGTAGGCTATGCGTGAGTAACTTGGCTTTTTTTTTTTTTTTACGTCGTAGACGTTTTTGATCTGATCTTCCATACTACAAGCCTACTTAATTGGTTATGGTTGAGCTCCTCAGTTTATCAGCTCCGTTCATTATATATTATAGGATTAATTTTATTCATAAACTAATTAACAAATCAAATGCTGCCACAGAAGAGTGAATTACTCACCATACACCTTCAGAATTTCTGCCTCTTGTTCTTCTCTATCTCTTCTTTCCTTTACTTGGTAATCAAGAGCATCTTTATCAACCTAGGGGAAACACATGGCATCAGTAAAGCTGTGCACTTGCAGTAACTTAGTAAAATCAAAGGTATAAACATACTAATTGGCGTTATAACAAAAAAACACAGCCTCTTGTTCCTTTCCAGCTTTGTTAGATTCAGTAGGCTAGCTGGCGGCCAGTGAACACTAGCAAGATAATGTTAGGAGCAAGGATAGGCTAGCTAGCCAATGTAGAAATAGATTTTTCTTAATTACTTACTCCAATCGTTCGGATTCTTTCATTGAAAATCCTTTCTTTTCGCTGAACCTCGATGGTTCGCCGTTTCTCTAGGTTTGCAGCAGCAATGCGGTCCGATTGTAATTCCACTTTGTTCATTTTTAGCAGCAAGCCAACCATAGACTGTATAAGCCAACACGTTGTTTTGAAAGCGAATGCGACAAAACAAGGGCACTGCAAACATACCGTTGCTAGGATACTTGGGGGCTGCATTCGCATCATAAACATGGAAAGCACGCACTCGGAAGTAATGGTGTATTCAAATGATCTCGGAAGTCGGAATATTTACAATTTAGGAGAAGAAAAAACGATTTGAACGTGACATTATTGCCATGTTCAAATAGTTTTTTTCTTCTCGGAAGTCGGAAATATTCACTGCGGTCAAGCCAGCCTCCACTTCGAAAAAGATGGTCAAGCTAGCCCCCACATTCTTTTGTGGTTCGCAATATACGAGGCATTAACTTAATAATAAATAATACATTTTCAATCTGACTTCAAAATGACCATCTCATAGTGTCACTCAGAGAACCTCAGGACATTCTGATGTGGAATTTCAAAATTAAAGCCCTCTAAATTTTCATATAATAGCTGTGTTTCTTCTAAATTCAGATTGATATTAAAAGGAAACCGCCTGTTTTCACAAAACCATTTCACTTCAGAATGATAGAAGAACACGTCATGGTGTGACTCAGACAACCTCAGGACATTCTGATGTGGAATTTCAAAATTAAAGCCCTCTAAAATGTCATGCTGTGTTTCTTCTATATTCAGATTGATATTAAAAGGAAACGTCCTGTTTTCACTGACCAATTTCACTTCAGAATGATAGCACACCACCTCAGGGTGTCACTCAGACAATCTCAGGACATTCTGATGTGGAATTTCAAAATTAAAGCCCTCTAAAATCTCATATAACAGCTGTGTTTCTTCTAAATTCAGATTGATATTAAAAGGAAATCTCCTGTTTTCACAAAATAATTTCAATTTATTGTTATCAACGATTTATTTATAAGATTCTCTCGTTAGACACAAAAGTAGCCTAATAATAAGAATTTTTTTTATTTTTACATCTATACATCTTTTTATATGTAATGTACTTAAACTTTGAATTCACAATACACAAATGTTTTCCCATTTAGTTATTGTCATGTGGTGAGTGCGAATGCGAGGCAACGGAGAAATGCAGACAACCCATGCAGACTGGGACAGTTGAATAATTTACAGCTAAATAGTGATGTCAAGGATGAAAAGGGTTTAAGCACACAAGCAGCAATTCCAGCTGTCTTCCCTGGCTTGTTCCAGGTCCTCTGTGTCCATGCCCAGGCACTGTTCATAGAACCATCTTTCATATTTGTCACATTGGATCTATGAAATCACAAGGTGATTCACAAATTCAGGCTACTTTCACAAATTTCGACCTGTCCGTATTTTTCAACAAATGTTACCCACTATGTAACTACAGTATGTGTGTTCATATAATTTGTATGAATAGTCACAATGAAGAAATTTAGTTTACTGTCAATATGTCGGTGTATCTAAATACTCAGCTTCACAGTTTACAATTTCTACTGCTTTTCATCTCCAAATTCTGCTTTCACCACCAGCAGAGCTACTGCAAATGCTACTACCTCAGAGTGTAAAGGGAATGGAACTAATATGATGATGCAGCTTTTATCCCAGTTTAAACCAAGCCCATTTGGCCACCTCTAAACACCTTAAAGCAGCTTGCCTTGTCCTGAGATTGTCTGAGTGACAATCTGCACTGTACTTCTATCAATCTGAAGTGAAATTGGTCTTCTATCATTCTGAAGTGAACTGGTTTTGTGAAAACAGGAGGTTTCCTTTTAATATCAATCTGAATTTAGAAGAAACACAGCATTTATATGAAATTTTAGAGCGCTTAAATTTTGAAATTCCACATCAGAATGACCTGAGGTTGTCTGAGTGACACTCTGAGGTCTTCTTCTATCATTCTGAAGAGAAATGTTTTTTTTAAAAACAGGACGTTTCCTTTTAATATCAATCTGAATATAGAAGAAACACAGCTCTTATATGACATTTTAGAGGGCTTTAATTTTGAAATTACACATCAGAATGTCCTGAGGTTGTCTGAGTCACACTATGACATGTTCTTCTATCATTCTGAAGTGAAATGGTTTTGTGAAAACAGGCGGTTTCCTTTTAATATCAATCTGAATTTAGAAGAAACACAGCTATTATATGACATTGTAGAGGGCTTTAATTTTGAAATTCCACATCAGAATGTCCTGAGGTTCTCTGAGTGACACTCTGAGGTGTTCTTCTATCATTCTGAAGAGAAATGTTTTTTTTAAAAACAGGACGTTTCCTTTTAATATCAATCTGAATATAGAAGAAACACAGCTCTTATATGACATTTTAGAGGGCTTTAATTTTGAAATTACACATCAGAATGTCCTGAGGTTGTCTGAGTCACACTATGACATGTTCTTCTATCATTCTGAAGTGAAATGGTTTTGTGAAAACAGGCGGTTTCCTTTTAATATCAATCTGAATTTAGAAGAAACACAGCTCTTATATGACATTTTAGAGGGCTTTAATTTTGAAATTACACATCAGAATGTCCTGAGGTTGTCTGAGTCACACTATGACATGTTCTTCTATCATTCTGAAGTGAAATGGTTTTGTGAAAACAGGCGGTTTCCTTTTAATATCAATCTGAATTTAGAAGAAACACAGCTCTTATATGACATTTTAGAGGGCTTTAATTTTGAAATTACACATCAGAATGTCCTGAGGTTGTCTGAGTCACACTATGACATGTTCTTCTATCATTCTGAAGTGAAATGGTTTTGTGAAAACAGGCGGTTTCCTTTTAATATCAATCTGAATTTAGAAGAAACACAGCTCTTATATGACATTTTAGAGGGCTTTAATTTTGAAATTCCACATCAGAATGTCCTGAGGTTGTCTGAGTGACACTATGGCTGCCTTTACACTACCTGGTAAAAGTGACCCAATTCCGATTTTTTGCTCACATGTGGCACAGATCGGATATGTATTATGAACGTGTAAACAGGAAAAAAGCACATGGAATCGGATATTCTCAGATCCGTTTCAGGCCTCAATCATATGTGGAAATAAATCTGATATTAATCGGATATCTGCCAATGCGACTGCCATCTAAACGGACAGATCGGATATTCCCTGTCATTGTGATTCTCACGTCATTGAAAATGCGACGATCTTGTACTTTTTTGCATTTTAATGACGTACATGTCGAATGTTTCTCTCCGCATTCGAAAGTTGTTGACCCATTGTTCCTGGTCAAAGGTTCCAACAACACGATCCCACCAATCTTGAGTCCTTTCCCGCATCCACACATCCCTCTGAACCGATGTAGCAGCGATCATTGCCGCATACGCCCAGGCTGCAATAAGGGCTCTCCTCTTTCTTCTCCGCCTTAAAATCTGACCAATATTTTGCGGACCTCTAAAGATGCTTCGGAATAAGCAATTGTTTGAATTATTATTTCGGTCTCGTTTGCATCCATTGCGAGAAAGTGCCGGCTGGTTGTTTACTTTCGTTTTTTCCTTTCGGTAACCAAACCCTCTTGTACGCATGCGGGTTGTTTCAAGTGTTAAGCAAGTGTAAACACAGGTGTCGGATATGGGTCACTTTCAAAAGTAGATGTAAACAGGCGGTCAAAAAAATCGGATATAGGCTAAAAATCGGAACTGGGCATCAAGACCTGCAGTGTAAATGCGGCCTATGAGGTGGTCATTTTGAAGTCAGATTGGTCAGATTGAAAATGTATTCTTTATTATTAAGTTAATTATTTTTTATTAATGAGTAGCCTAATTATTCACACAATTGAAATGATAAAGCCTCAATTTTTCTCTGAAATAGTTTGCAGGCGGTAGTTGTTTAAAAAAAATAATTATTCATTTTATTATTTAATAATTATTAATTTTGTTTTATGTAGCCTATGTATGTATGTATGTAGGCTATGTATGTTATTTATTTATTTATTTATTCATTCATTCATTCATTGTTTACTGACAGACTGACTGATTTATTGAATGTATGTGAAATTACTTTCACGTCTTATCACGTTCACCGGAACTTCACTTTTATTTTGAAATCAATTTTTACACGCTCTTACCGTAGAATGCTTAGTATATTGCGAACCACAAAAGAACGTGGTGGCTAGCTTGACCATCTTTTTCGAAGTGGAGGCTGGCTTGACCGCAGTAAATATTCGGACTTCCGAGTTCATTTGAATACACCATAAGCTATACCAGAGACCAGAGCGAGACGGCAAGCTCAGGGGGTACTTCCGTCAAAATATGCAGACCTCGGACCTTGAGGAATTGAGCTACAAGTTGCCTTTACGAGTAAATGTACATGAGGCTTATTTGATTGAGCAACATATTTGGAATGCATTTGGTCTAAGCAATGTTTTTACGTATTTAACTCGATATGTTATTCTGCAAATCTTTTTAAAAAGCGATTTTTAACAACACCAAAATGTAGCAAAACGTTTATTTAAGGGTGATTATTTGATTTCGGGCACTTTAGAGTAGCCTACTTCAATTTCTCAAAAATAAAATCGCATAAAACCTTCAATTATCTACCTCAGCTTTATTGTCATTTTGTCAGGAATCATAATTTGAACATTGTTGTAAACATCACTTTATGGAATTTAAAATATTTAACACTTTTCCTAAGATGTCAGAGAGGAAATGGTCATTACCGCCACATTACCAAATAACTCTTTAAAACTTTTAAAAAGTGAAAAGTTAGTGCTTTTAAGGCATTTTATGTAACTTACTATATACCTTACGTCTGATGTCTAAGTGGTTAGAAATATTTTAATTTGATTTAAACATGTTTTAAATCTTTAGATGTGCAACCTTTTACATATATTCCTAGATCCTGTCAAGAAAGATAAAATTACTCCAACAACAGGTCAATGACTCATGTTTTTTAAAAAATAAAATGTTAAGGGCTTGCAATATTAAAAAAATATTGAAAATGTCTGATTTAAACAATTTGTTACAAATTTATCTAAAAATATGTCATGTGTTGGTAATAACGAACGGTTGTGGTAATGACAAAATGTTTTGGTAATGACATCTAGATTGACTGATTTAATTAATGGATACAGTAACACAACATCAGAATCATACACTGTAGCATCATAACATATAGCACATAATATTATAGAATTCAGAGATAATTACTCATGAGATGGTTTGTTGATCAAATTACTTCAACAGTTCAACAGTGATTCAACCATGACCCACGACGTTGATTCACCTGTGAATAAACGTTGAAATGCCGGCTGGGTATAAGTCATTTGATCAACAAACCACCTCATTGTGTGGTGGTAATGACGCGTGGTGGTAATGACATTTTTTACGTTTAAACTAACTGCAAGCTTAAAATCAAATTTGCTATCATCACCTTCAGAGCTAGTTAGCAATGTTCTCAATTTACATACAATATGAAGAAATTAGACTCCAATTCATTCATTATCAAATTATAGCTTGTTTGGTAATGACATGCAATAAAAATATTCTGTTACTAGTAAGCATGTTCTCCCCGTGTCCGCGTGGGTTTCCTCCGGGTACTCCGGTTTCCTCCCACAGTCCAAAGACATGCAGGTTAGGCTAATTGGAGACTCAAAATTGCCCATAGGTATGAGTGTTTGAGTGAATGGTGTGTGTGCCCTGTGATGGATTGGCGGCCTGTTCAGGGTGTATTCCTGCCTCTCGCCCGATGCATGCTGGGATAGGCTCCAGCACCCCCCGTGACCCTGACCAGGAATAAGCGGGTTAATGGATAATGGATTACTACTAATAAGTATAAATGTGAAAATTTCATACATTTCTGGTGATCAAAATCTCAATCTTCCTCTTTGACAGCCATGTGCCCCAGTGTCACTACAGATTGCCACGGTTACCAAAGCAACAGACTTTGACAAAACTTTATTGTCCTGCAATTTTTTGATGTGGCAGTGATGACAGCGATATCAAGGGACATACATATTTTGTATTAAAAAAAGTTACAAATTGTACTTAAGTTAAATATTTGAAAGGAAATCATTGATTCAACTGTAATTATAGTAATACATACTAAAAATTATATGATTTTTAATTTTTTTTCTAGAGAATTACAAGACCAAACATCAAAACGCTGTGTTGGGGACAAGGTGAAAATGGTGAAATTCCAACATAAAACAGTATAAAAGTAGATAAAAAAATAAATTATTCCAAAAGAATAATGAAGTATAGAGGAAGTCATTAATCATACTAAGCAATGATGACATAACAGGAAAAACATTTTTTTTCTTAAAAATATATCCCAGGGACATGAAAGTGCCCGAAATCAAATAATCACCCTTAAACGGAAACGGTGGTGCGTTGAACACCCTGTTGTGTTACGCAAGCATTGCCTTTTTAATACGGCGGGGTTTATATACACGTCGCTGCTGATTGGGTAACACCTCTGACACACCCACCAAACGAGAGAAAACGTACCTCAGAGCCCGTTCCACACCGTTTCGAGGAAACATGTCGTTCAACCCGGAAACCGTAGTAAAACGGTGCACACCGTTTTCAGATTGAACGTGGCCCTGGTGCGCATTGATGACATTTTTGTGACAGTACCACGTATGACGTCAGCATTTTGACAAAAAACGTTCTTTTATTAAATACGAAAAATGTTGGAGGCGGGGCGAAAGCGGTACTGGAAACACATTTTAAACACCGATATCCAACATTTATTAATAGCTATACTATATACTTTATCATTACGTAATCTTATACCAGAATCATTTTTCTTTCACATTTTTTGAATTTCCAGCGTTTTAAATTATCTGGTGCTTACAGTTTAAGATTAACGTAAACATAATCATAACATCAAAGTTAAGTCAATTGTCATTCCAGAATTGGAGGACAATTTAGGCATCAACACTTTTGAAAAATTGACCCTTTATTTGATAATTTTCTGTTATGTATTTAAGAAAAACAGGTAATAAATCATCAAATAATTTTATTCGTCCAGCTCAGGCATCAAAGGTACACTTTTTATGAGATGTTTTATTTGTTGTTTACATTTACATTTTACATTTACATTTTAGACATTTGGCAGACGCTCTTATCCAGAGCGACGTACATTAGTGCATTTTCCAACCTGAAACAAGTGCGTTAAAAACAACCCTAAAAGGTAAATACGAATTCAAACACCGGGCGCAGTCAGTATGATTATATATATATATATATATACACTACTCACAAAAAGTTAGGGATATTCGGCTTTCGGGTGAAATTTCAGGATGAACCTAAAATGCACTATAACCTTTACAGGTGAAATTAATTTGACCTTCTCTAAACTTTTGAATGCACATGTCCAACTATTCAATGTTTCAGTACTTTTTGCACAACTTGCTGTTCTCTAACAAGGAGCTGAACGGCAAAATTCACAACAGGTGTTTGATCCATGAATCGACCAATAAATTTCCTGGTTCAATTAGAATTGGTATTTAAACAGTCCTCTTCATCATGCTGTTCACATTTTGACATCATGAGACCAAGACGACACCTAACAATTGATCAACAGTACCGCGCCATTGCGAGGCTTCAAACAGGATGTTCTCAGAGGGAAGTGGCCACTGAGCTTAGAGTGTCACAGAGTGTCATCAGCAGGTTGCAACAGAGATACAGAGAGACTGGAAGAGTCACAGAAAGGCATAGAAGTGGACGTCCTTTGGCCACATCCCACACTGATGACCGCTTCATTGTGAACAGTGCCCTGCGGAACCGGATGATGAATGCCACTCAACTCCAGGCACATTTAAGGGAGGTGAGAGGCACCCAAGTGTCACGTCAGACCATTCGAAACCGTTTACATCAGCGTGGTCTGCGTGCTAGACGACCTGCAAGGGTACCTGACCACACCACCAGGCACAGGCGTCATCGTCTTGCATGGGCCAGGGAGCATTTACGCTGGACGAGGGACCAGTGGGCCTCAGTGCTGTTCTCTGATGAAAGTCGATTCACGTTGAGCAGAAATGATGGCCCCCAACGATGTTGGAGACGTCAAGGAGAGCGCTATGCATCAGCCACTGTTGTCACCAGACGACCCTTTGGTGGTGGCGGTGTTACAGTGTGGGCAGGTGTGTCTAGTCAATACAGAACTGCCCTACACTTTGTGAATGGTACAGTGACAAGCCCATACTACCTGAATAACATCATTAATCCAGTCATTGTGCCCCTGCATGAACAACACAGGCCTAATTTCATCTTCATGGACGACAATGCTCCAGCTCATCGAGGTCGCATCATTAGGGAAAGGCTGCTGGAGACTGGGGTACCTCAAATGGAGTGGCCTGCACTTTCTCCAGACCTGAATCCCATAGAAAACCTATGGGATCAGCTGACTCACCGTGTAGAGGCTCGTAACTCTGTACCCCAGAACCTCAATGACCTGAGGGCCGCCCTTCAAGAAGAGTGGGATGCCATGCCTCAGCAGACAATAAGTCGACTTGTGAACAGCATGAGACGTCGTTGTCAAGCTGTAATTGATGCTCAAGGGCACATGACAAGTTATTGAGACATTGACATTTTTGTTGTGGTATACCCACCACTGTTGTTGGCTTTTGTTTCAATAAATTGTTTGAGATGAGGAAATCACCATTGCATGCTTCTACTTAAATGCCCTACTTTCATGATACGTATAATATCACTGTAGCGTGAACTTACATTTTCCATAAATTTCACCCGAAAGCCAAATATCCCTAACTTTTTGTGAGTAGTGTATATATATTTATTTTTATTTTTTTTTGGGGGTGGGGGGGGGGTGGGGGACCACACGATATCAATCATTGGTGTGCACAACAGTAAGCCAATAAGTAACCTTACAAGTATTAAACTAGAAGCTACAACCACTTAAACAAGCATTTATAGAACATAATCAAGGGAGGTCACAAGGAGGTAGGGAGGGGTGGAGAGAGGTGCAGCTTAAAGAGGTGAGTCTTCAATCTGCGCTTGAAGGCGGTCAGACTTTCTGTTGTTCTGACCTCCACGGGGAGCTCATTCCACCACCGTGGGGCCAGAACAGACAGACGTCGAGACCGGGTGCTAGTATGAAGTGGGGGGGGGTACCAGTCGTCCTGAGGAGGCTGAACGCAGGGATCTGGTAGGTGTGTAGGGTCTGATGAGCTTTTGGAGGTATGGAGGGGCTGATCCTCGGACTGCCTGGAAGGCGAGCACCAATGTTTTGAATTTGATGCGAGCCATCACAGGTAGCCAGTGGAGGTCAATGAGCAGGGGGGGTGACATGGGAGTGTCGGGGGAGGTTGAAGACCAGGCGCGCTGCTGCGTTCTGGATAAGCTGAAGGGGTCTGATGGCCGATGCTGGCAGGCCAGCCAGGAGAGAGTTGCAGTAGTCTAGGCGGGACAGCACCATCGCTTGGACCAGGAGCTGGGTTGAGTGGGTGGTGAGGAAAGGGCGGATTCTCCTGATGTTGTACAGGAAGAACCCTGCACGCCCGGGTTACCACTGCAATGTTCTCGGAGAGGGACAGTCTGTTGTCCATCACCACTCCGAGGTTCCTGGCACAGGGCGTTGGGGTGAGTGGAGAGTCCCCTAGGGAAATGGAGAGATTGAGAGGGGGAGAGGTTAGAGCAGGAATGTAAATGAGCTCAGTCTTGCCTGGATTGAGCTTCAGATGGTGGTTGTCCATCCAGCTCTGGATGTCTCTCAGGCAAGCGGAGATGCGGGCTGACACCTGAGTGTCAGAGGGTGAGAAGGAGAGAAAGAGTTGAGTATCGTCAGCATAGCAGTGGTAAGAAAGACCATGAGCAGTGATAACAGGGCCAAGGGATTTGGTGTAGGTGGAGAAAAGGAGGGGGCCAAGGACTGAGCCCTGGGGGACTCCTGTGGTAAGAGGACGGGGGTGCCGATACTTTACCAGCCCAGGCAACCTGGAAGGAGCGCTCCGAGAGGTAGGACTCAATCCAGGCCAGGGCCGAGCCGCCGATCCCCGCTGCAGACAGGGACGACAGGAGGATGGAGTGATCTACGGTGTCGAAGGCGGCAGAGAGGTCTAGGAGTATTAGCACAGAGGAGAGGGAGGCTGTCCGAGCTGCGTGAAGCATCTCGCTGACGGAGAGGAGTGCGGTCTCCGTTGAGTGGCCAGGTCTGAAGCCGGACTGGTGGGGGTCTAGTAGTTTGTTCTGGGTAAGGAAAGAAGACAGTTGGTTAGAAACAGCACGTTCAATAGTTTTGGAAAGAAAAGGAAGAAGAGATACCGGTCTGTAGTTTTGGATGTTGGAGGGGTCCAGCGTGGGTTTTTTCAGGATCGGGGTGATGTGGGCTCTCTTGAAGGATGAGGGGAAGCAGCCAGAGGTCAGGGAGGAGTTCACCAGAGAGGTCACAAACGGGAGGATATCTGGGGTGATTGCCTGGAGGAGAGATGAAGGGATAGGGTCGAGGGCACAGGTAGTGGGGCGATGGGAGATTAGGAGGTGGGATACATCGGTATCAGACAGGGGAGAAAAGGTGGAGAAGCAGGGGGACACAGAAGGGGTAGAGAGAGGGGGAGAGTGGAAAACAGTGTCCGTGAGGGGAGGGGGAGTGGGGGAACAGGGGGGGGGCATAGAGAGAGGGGCTGAGGGGCTGAAGGAACTGCGGATGTCTGCGATCTTCTCATCAAAGAAATCTGCGAAGTCGTCTGCAGTGAACGAGGATTGAGGAGCAGGAGGGGTTTTGCTGAGGAGGGAGGAGAAGATGGAGAACAATTGACGGGGGTTAGAACTGTATTTGTGAATTTTAGTGTGATAGTAAGTTACCTTAGCAGCGGTGACTGCAGTAGAGAACGCTGCTAGGAGAGACTGGTAGGAGGAGAGGTCTGATGCGTCTCTGGATTTCCTCCACATCCTCTCTGCTGCGCGAAGACCGGCCCTGGAGGTGCGCAGGGCATCGGACATCCACGGGCAGGGAGGAGATGACCGTGTGGGCCTAGAGACAAGAGGGCAGAGAGAGTTAAGTGATGTGGAGAGAGCTGTGAGCAGGGTGTCAGATGCAGAGTCGATGGGGAGTTGAGAGAAGGATTTGAGAGGGGGGAGGGAAGCAGTGACACAGGGAGCAAGAGAGGAGGGTGAGAGGGAGCAGAGGTTACGGCGGACAGAGACAGTGGGGGTGGGGGGAGGGGGGGGGGCGGGTGTGGAGCAAGAGGAAGAGAGAAAGAAATGAAGTGGTGATCAGAGGTATGGAGAGGGGTAACAGTGAGATCAGAGCAGGGGCTGTTCCTCTGGAAGACCAGGTCTAGGAGGTTGCCAGCCTTGTGGGTTGGGGGGGAGGGTTGGAGGGTGAGGTCAAAGGAGCGGAGAAGTGGTAGGAAGGCTGCAGACTGGGAGGCATCCAGATGGATGTTGAAGTCTCCCAGGAGGATCAGCGGGGTGCCATCCTCTGGGAAGGAGCTGAGCAGGGTGTCGAGCTCATCGAGGAAGCACCCCAGGGGACCTGGAGGGGCGATAAACAACTATAATGTACAGATTAATAGGGTGGTTGATTAACACAGAGTGGTATTCAAAACTAGTAATAGCTATATCAGAGAGGGGGAGAACAGAGAATGACCATGAGGGGGACAGTAGCAAACCAGTACCACCTCCGCGACCAGATGGCCGGGGGGGTGTGAGAGAAGGAGAAGGAGGAGGAGAGGGCAGCGGGAGTTGCCGTGTTGTCCGGTGTGATCCAGGTTTCGGTGAGGGCGAGAAACTGGAGGGACAGGAAGGAGGCATAGCCGGAGATGAAGTCTGCTTTCCGTGTGGCAGACTGGCAGTTCCAGAGCCCCCCCCGCGACGGTGAAGTTCACGTCGCAGGGAGTCAGCGAGGGGTAGCGGAGGTTGGACGGGTTGCGTCGCCGTGGAGGGCCACGTTGTCGGAAGCGGGTTCTAAAAGGAAGAGAGCAGACAGGGATAGGGAGAGGGACAGGGAGAGGGACAGGGAGAGGGAGAACACACATAAACTGGGACGGAGCGACACTAGTGTCGCTCTTCCAGACGTCTTTTGAAATGCACACAGCTGATTGCAAGTGGTTAACAGCTGTGTGAGACACTTCGCAAGCACGGATCAATAAGGACTACCAGTTAAAAAGTACAATAACACAAAACTAACAGCCTAGTCAATCTAACAATCTAGGAAACAGCCAATCGCGGAACAAACACAAACTAGCAAAGCAAATAATATGATCAGCGTTCAATCTAACAATCTAACAGCCAATCGCGGAACAAGTGTGCTATGCTTGGCGCAACCCTGTTACCAATACTCAGGAACCTGAAAAAGTATATTTTAAAATATTGTTTAATAAATCCTTTACCAATAAGTAAAAAAAGTCACTTTCACATTGAATACTCATTTAATTTCAGATAAGACTTGACTTATATTAATTTAAGCAACTTTTGAAATCTATCTAGCCCAACTTTTCAATAGTCACACAAGGTTTTTTTTTACTAATTTCAGTATTTATTTTCAAATATTTCCTCAAATACATTATGCATATAATCATTGAAAGTATTAAAAGGACAATAGGTTAAACCCTCGTGAGCTGAGAAAATCATTTAAGATTATTTTAATAAAAATTATATGGTAACAGGGTTACGCAAAGTAACAGGGTTGAATGAGTACATTACTTTTAATTGTAGATCATGATATAAATGTGACAAATAAATACACAGGACCACAGGAATGTTGTTTAATGATATTTTATATATCTTTTCCATGAACGATAAACATGTCTGTTACAGTAATGCAACCCTGTTACTCTAATTATGGTAACAGGGTTGCAACTCAATGCTAATGTTAGCTTTATCTCAGGAAAAGATGTTAGCTGTGGAATGTAATGTTACTGTCAAGGTCAAGGACAAACTTAGTTATATAAATAAAAAAAGAAAACTTAAATTAATTTGTCTTATTCTGATAATATGAGTAACAGGGTTGCGTTGGTTAGAGTGACACACTCAATCAAGGCTGAAAAGATTGGAAAAATATGAAAAATAGAAGAGAGGACTTATCTTTCGTCTACCCATGGTGTTAGAAAATGGCTTGATGATGTAATTTCCTCTGTGTCATGTGACTCACTGTTTTTCTCTTCCTGTGCCAGGCTAAATAGGTGTCGGTAACAGGGTTGCGCGCATGTTGTGGGACACAACGTCAATGTATAATTACTATTATTTAAAATATGTTGATGATTAAACAAAGTGTTTTAACAATTTCAATAGACATATATCAACAAAATCATACCAAAAAAGTAGATTTTAAACTTATTTTAACTGTTAGATTTGACATGCAATTTAGTCATCAAGAAGGCGGGACAAGAGAAAAATGCCAATTTACGGGGTGCTCGAGAGTTATTTGGTAGCCTATTTAAAATAATATTTTGGAACCATTTTTTCTAACCATTTAACTATATTTACATTTTGTCTCAGGACAAGTATAATTTACACAAAAAATGCATGTTTTAGTATTTTGTGCATGGATTAGTTGAAATTTCATGGGTGGGACAGAAAATGTCCTCCAATTCTGTAATGGACCAGTTACCGATTTAACAGTTAAATGTTTAAGGTTCAAAAATATGGTAGCTTACGATTTTGAATGGTGTTAAAGAGCAGAAGGATGCGGAAATCGCGGTTCTAACGGAGTGGCAAGTTTGAGACATAGGCTGCATTCGAATATTCAAAAAATAGCTCATTTTAACTTTCCTTGCGACTTTTCCTTGACCTCGCCAGAAAACGTCATGGGGATCAAGGAAAAGTTGGAAGGAGAGATTTATAAGGAATCTAGGGTGCGTCCCAATAGTCGAAAAATGCCACCTTTCATCCTCCACTACCACTCCTCTAATCCGTGCCCCGGAAACGGATCTTTGTGTTTTAATCTAATTTCGCTGATTCCATCTTAATTACGTATTGATGCCTACATATTAATTAATGTCTCGACGCAAACCGCAATGCCATGTACATTGGATAGCCTACTGTACATGCAAATACTTTGTTCAGGCAGTTGTGCATATTTCCGGGTAGGAGAGGAGTTGGAGTGGAGGTGGGGAGAGTATTCTAATCGCCAATATTCTTCACGAATGCGATTGTTACCAATATTCAACAAAGGGATTATTATCCACAAATTATGGAAAGTTTCTATTTTAGATCTAAATCACAAGGAATACAACAAAAATACTCAAACGTGTGTGTAACGCACACGTTGTCTAAAAAACTTATATAGCCTAATTATAGGCACAATTACTGAACAAAAACAGTAGGCTAACTAGGTTATCACCCGTAGGCATTTAGGACATGGGAAAGGAAGGAATCATGGCGACAGTGAAACTTTGTCCAATTATAGCCTCCTTTAATTAATAAAATCACAACAGGTGGTCAAAGTGGGGATTTGAACATTTATAGCCACAATGTAAAATATAATTCACACCACCATTACATTAAAAAATACCCATTGGCTGCACTAAAAATTTCGCCATTAATCAGAAAGTATCTTAACCAGTTTACGAAATCAACGGCTTGCAGAACACCAAATTCTTTCTTTTCCCCCAATCTACTCAAAATTCAACAGGTTGCCATTTGTGCTCTAATACTGCCATCTAGTGGGCACTTAGGCGAACACACCACATTAGATGAATATGTCCAGTAGCTATGATATTGTACTGTATACAAGCTACAGTTATTCCTCAATGAGTAACCAGTAGCCTACAAAAAATGCAGATGTTAATAATGTCACCGTAAATCAATATTATTTCTTAAGCCCAATTCAATCAATATTATTTCTTAACCTCAATTCATACAAGGTAGGTTGAGTAGGGAATTGTTTTCTCTCTTGCAATTATTGTATGAAGGGTTTCCCCTCAGAAACTGATGAAGTGGTAGCACCCAATTTTAAACGCCTTAAGACGTTCAAAATGGACGTGTTAACACGGTATTTTCTGTCGTCTTAAGACGTAGACGTCCAAAATGGACGTCTTAAGGACGAACGAATTTGACGTCTTAACGCGGACGACTAAATACAGGTTTTGGCCCAAACGGCGTTCCACAGATTAGGCGCAGCTACGCTTGCAATGTCTTCACCCGTCTGGAAATATTTATGATTTTGTTCACTTTCTTGTGTCAAAAGCTTTACAGGTGTGTAATCACACTCACTAACATGCTCCCATATTTTATTCAAAATCCCCTAATAACTGATTTGATCCCTATATAACTGATTTTTTACTATTAGCTCAGATACAAAAATCTTGTTGGATTGTTCATTTTACTTTTTTAATTTAGAGTGAATTTGTCAATAAATCATTATAATCCTTAAATATTCTTTTTGCATTTTATTTAAAAAAATAAAATAATTATAATAATAAAATAAATCGGTATCGGCATCGGCCAATCTTTAAAAAAAAGATTGGTGATCAGTTTCGGCCGCAAAAAATCCTGATCGGAGCATCCCTAGTTGCAATGTTCAATACTAAAACAAGTAGGTCTATTGGCTACAATGTGGTTAAAACAGCAACTGTTAACAGTTAACAATTGTATATTACATTGTTTATTCCCGCCATAGTAGTCAGTTCAGTAGTTAAATATGTCAAGCTTATTCTTACATTTTTCAGCACTATAAACTGTACATTTCAGGGTCAGCAGGAGTTATTCTTTTGAACTCGGATGGCTAACGTTAAGGTTAACATAAAACATTATTGCTGCACTGTCGTAGCAAAATTGTTGCAGTTTTTTTAATCGCTGAAAAAACAATGACAAAATAAGTCATTGTGATAATAGCCCTATTCTGTCAGTCACTTCCATCTGAAAAGCAAGTGTAAGACCTTTACGGCCAAGGTCTTTGTTCTAAGAAAATACAAGCAGGTGCAACACAGGTGGGTTTCACTGATTTTAATTCCATGCTTACATTAAAGTAACCATTTGTATTTCTATATTGTGCTAAGCTCCAAAATACACAAGATCAGCCCTTCCAAACATGGACCTGAGGCCTCCTTGGTATGCTGGTATTTGTTCCCTCAGATCCCTTGGTATGCTGGTGTTCATTGCAGCCAATATTTTGATCAGTTAAGTCTATCAAAACCTTAATTTGCTTCTGGTCCCCGTCTTTCAGGCTTGCTATTATGGTACAATATTTTACAGTTTAAGGGGTTGTTCACCAGAGCCACTGAGTTGGGTTGAGCCCACATTTCTTGTAAATAAATCAGCGCTTTAGTTTTGTGGAACAATATATAGCAAATAGTATAGTATAATATAGTAAATGTATTGTCTAAGACAGCACCTTCTGGTGCATTATAGGTGCTTATGGCATTTCCTGTTATGGTCCAGACAAGAAACAATTTCCCAGCCCTGTTTGTCAAACTGCTGCTGAGTTGATTAAAATGACAATTTAACATAGTCCACTTCATTTCTAGGGAGGGTTTTACTCCCTCAGGCCTAAATGGGCTTCCTCTAGTTTGTGTAATCTGCCTGAGGATCAATTACATATAAAGCTTCTAAAAAGGTATTTTAAAAAAATCTTTTCAAAATGGATGTAATGCATATTTTTGAGTCTGGAACAATGTGTTTAAACAAGTCTCATTTGTTAAATAACATTTCAAAGTATTTAAATACATTTTTTGACTGTATTTTTAACTTAACCGCCCAAAAAATGTCCAAATATTTGTAAAAATATATATATTTTCCTACTATTTATTCTAAGTGAAATCTTTGACAAGTATTTTTTAGAGTGTCTACAGTGCCTAACACATTATTATTTTGTGGTTGTGTTTTGTATTTACAATAATTTAAGATTATTGCATCCTAGTGGTCAGATATTTAATATATTTAGTATCTGATTTTACATTTAAAGAGAGAAAAATAATTATACAAATATACAAATGAATGCATTCAATACAATAGCTATTCACATCATAGTTACCAACCATTTGTTCACTTTAACCTATTATTTATTGGTTTAAATGAATATTTTACCTGGTCGCACCACCTGACGATTATCAATTGTGCCACCTGACAACATTAGTAATGACAGAAAATATGCTGAATAATTGCATTTTTATCTCAAATACAAAAAAGTGTTTTAGTCAACAGTCTCTATTGAAGTAAAAGTAGTAAATTGATCAAAAACAGGATACATCACATGAGATCACATTCGGTACATGGCAAATGGAATAGGCTACAGTGCAATAGATTGATTAGATACACTGTAATGAAAGATTTCATACAGTTAATGGTATATTCCACTTAAAATTTAAACTCTTTTAAAGTCAATAGGAATTATTGGCTGGGTAAAGCTTGTGCGTTTTCTACTCGTTCCTGGTTTTTAATAGAACTTGTATTCATCCAGTTCCATTCAGCTTTCAGTTCATATAGCCTATTTCAGTTCGAAATGCTCATACTAATCTGGAGGAAATGAAACGACACGACTTCTGAGGCCTATGCACTCTAGCAAAATGATATGCTTTCATTGTACCACATATTAAAAGCCTAGCAATCGCCTGGTAAGACCCTAGCAACCACTTAGTAACACCTTAGCAACCACCTAGTAATACCATAGCAACCACCTACTACATCCTAGCAACCGGCTAGTAACCACCTCGTATCACCCTAGCAACCAGCTACTACACCCTAGCAACTACCCAGTAAGACCCTAGCAACCACCTAGTAAGACTCTAGCAACCGCCAAGCAGTCCCCTAGTAACACCCTATTAACTAACAGGGACCCTACCAACCAACAAGTAAGACCATAGCAACCACCTAGAAAGACCTTAGCAACCACCTCTTTGTCCATTTTGAAAGATTCCATACAATTAATGGTATTCCACTTAAAAAAAAACTGTTTTAAAGTCAATAGGAATTATTGGATGGGTAAAGCTTGTGCGTTTTCTACTCGTTCATGGTTTTTAATAGAACTTGTATTCATCCAGTTCCATTCAGCTTTCAGTTCAACATACTCATACTAATACATGCCATTGCTAACAATGTCTATTGTTTGTTGTGTAATGCCTAATTTCTATTACTCTGTCCTTTGCTTTTTCAAGCCAACTTGAAGTTTGTGTTCAAACTTATATTGTCTACTGTCTTTCTGTAGGGAAGGCCTGTTCTAAACCTTATCATGTCATACCACACAGGACAGTGCATAAATATACATCACATTATACAGTTCAAAGTTCAATAACATGCAAACTCAAGAGTTCAGAAACTCTAAATCTAGAATTATAAATCATGAAAAAGGTTTGAAAGTGTATAACATCTTTAACTTAAAACTAATAAACATTTTGGAAATCTAATAGATAATCTTAGAGCTTTACATAACATCATTTATTTCATATAGTGACATTCCTTGCGGTTGCACCACCTGACTTACTGGTTGCGCCACCTGACTTTTGCAACTAATTTCAAATTAAACGGGCTTCTACTTGGACGTCTGTATTAGCTTTTGCCATTGCTATCAAATTCATACATATAATTTTTAAATAAAGAGTTTTATGATAAAATAACATTTTCCTAGTTTTACAATGGTTGTACCGCCTGACATGGAAAGTGTACCAGCCAAGTGTACCAGTTGAAAGTAGCTATTTTTATCAATATTTGAGAGAGATCTACAAACTTTTTCACTCAGCCATAAAGGTCACTTGGGGTCCTCTTGATGATGCAATATCCTGTTTACTGTTATTACCTCTTCACTTTATAATAAAAGTACCATGTTTACGGTTGTGCCACCCTGACATTTAAGAACATACAAATTGCTGGACAAACGTTTTTGAATTATCTCAACAGCTTATTAACTATTGGTATTTGTAAAATCTGGTTTATCTGAAAGGTTTCATCCATAAAATCATGCCATAGTATTTTATTTAGAATTTATTATCATTAAAATACCATTTTTAACAGTTTTCTTAGTCTGTTCATTTGCACGGACGGTTGCGCCGCCTGACATTTTGGGGGTTTGAGATGCCATAACATAAAAGAATATATATTATTTGAATGTACTGAAAATGTATTCAAACTAAATAGGTTTTATAGAATAAAGTGATACATGTCATGAATTGATTAAATTATTTTAAAAGGAAATAATGCACTCGGACACAAAAATATGCATGTCATGTCATTGACCCCTGACCAGTCGTTCTAATTGTATGCTTCTTCAGAAGTCCTTAATCACTTGCTGTATTTTCCAGTGTTGTCCACTACACTCTTGAATGATGAGATGAAAGTATGTATCTTTTCCCACAGCAATCTCAAGACATTTCTTTGTTTCTCTGTTCCTTATGGCCTGCCCCTGTAAAACATTCCGGTAAGATTGTGTCAATACACAAAGGAACTGTCCACCAGGACAGTTAAAAAAACCCTAAAAAAACACAAATCAAAATTAAGCAAATTAGGTGTCCATTTTCACTCTACTTTTGGCCTATAGCCACCTCTAATTGAGACCTACAGTTTGACAACCATAAATGGTAATACAATATAAAAAGGGGGTGATCCCAAACGCGCTACAAGCCGGCTATATAAACAAGGAACTATAGGTGCTCAACAGAAGGACCAGTGAATAAAGAGAATGCCAAACCCGGACTACTTCGCTAGGACTAACCCGAGATAAGGAGGACTGGAGCACACAGAGCTCAGAGCAAAACAAAATATTTTAATGCGACTGACGTTTCGACGTCAACGACGTCTTCTTCAGAGTCAAAATGGAAATATAGACAATGCACCGGGAGGTATATAAATACCCTCCCATCAATTACACAAAGTAAGGTGCGCATGTGTAGGACTAATAAATCTCGTCATAGATACCACATATACAATGTTATCTTCTTTAACAGGATAAAGAGAAGACCGACAAATGTCATAGGTAAATGAACTAAATAATTGTCTATTGTGAACATGGCATAAAACAATATAAAATGGAAATCAAAAAGCCTGTACACAAGTTACAAATAACATGAAAGATTCAGCGACTCATTTAACCCATTGGGTTCCACACTATTGAGTGTATGTATCCAGTACGCCTCCCTGCGGAGCAGTTGCTTAATAATATCTCCGCCTCTGGATGATGAAGTGACTCTCTCAATACCCCAAAATTTTAGAGAAGAGACAGAACCATGATTGGCTTCAGCGTAATGTCGCGCAATAGCATAGTCCATATTCTTAGATCGGATCGCGGTCTTATGTTCAGCAATTCTAAGTTTGAGGGCTCTCTTAGTCTGTCCGATGTAGATTTTGGAGCATATACATTTCAGCATGTAGATAACATGGGTAGTGTTGCAGTTAATAAAAGTGGTTATTTTAAATTCCTTGCCCGAACGTGGATGACAGAAGACTTTAATGTCATTAGAGTTAGAGCAATGGACACAGTGTCCACAGCGATAGAACCCTCTAGGGGGCGTAGGTAGCCAGGAGGGTTTTGTCTGCGGACTACTCACCATGCTGTGAACCACCTTATCTTTTAAGTTGTGTGGCCTTCTAAAGCACACTCGCGGAGGTTCGGAAGTAAATTCATTTAAAAGAGAGTCACTCTGGAGAATGGGCCAGTGTTTACGGACAATGTTTTTAACTCTTCCAGCGACCGGACTGAACTCAGTGGAAAAGCAAATACGAGGAAGGGTAGCACGCTTAGGCTTTTTACAGAGGAGGGACTTCCTATCAGTATGGCGGGCTCGGTCAATAGCGGCAGTAACGTCAACAATACTGTAGCCTCTTTGAAGAAATCTGCTACGCATCTGACAGATGTTGCTTTCAAATTCTGCATCCGTGCTACAGTTGCGTCTCAAGCGCAAGAACTGTCCAATCGGTATATTACGTATCAGTGGACGGGGGTGATTGCTATCCGCTCTTAACAGAGTATTTCTGCTTAAGGGTTTACGGAAGATGGTAGATTCAAGTTTACCGTCATCACCTTTAAAAATAGTCAGGTCTAGAAAATTAATGGATCTCACGTCATGTTCCTCTGTAAAAGACAAATGACGATCTCTAGAATTCACATACCTCAAGAAATCTTCAAATTCGAGTACAGTACCATCCCACACGAGCAGTATGTCGTCAATGTATCTACGCCACAGGGAGATTTTGGTGAGAAAGGGATTAATGGAATTATGGATAAATTTCTCTTCCCAGTGACCCATGAACAGATTAGCATAATTCGGTGCAAAAGCTGCTCCCATTGCTGTACCCTGAGTCTGTAAATAATAACAGCCATTGTATTGGAAATAGTTCATGGTGAGTGCCATCTCCGTAAGGGTGATAAGGAAACTTGAAGGGGGTAATAGGTCTTCCGGGCGTGTGGAGAGGTAGTATGACAGAGCTTCCAGACCTCCTTTATGGGGAATGTTGGTGTACAAACTCTGTACATCTAACGACGCTAAAATAGTAGCTGAATTCACATGAACACCTTCAATAACCCTAAGAAGATCAGACGTATCACCTATATACGAAGGCAGGGTAGGAACCAATTTCTTAATAAAAAAGTCAACATATTGTGAGAGAGGTTCTGTAAGGCTACCATTGCCTGACACTTTAGGGCGCAGTGGAGGATCAGATACAGACTTGTGAATTTTTGGGAGACCATACAATATCGGGCATATGGGGTATTTAATAGTTAAAAAATCCCTTTCATTTTTAGTGATCCAACCCGTAGACAAGGCATTTTCTATGGCAGAGTCAATTTCACATTTTATGCGCTCTGTTGGATTAGCGCAAAGAGGTGAGTAGAATTGTTCATTCAAAAGTTGTTTTTTTATACTCTTATCGTATTGTTCAAACGCTAGAACAACTACTGCTCCGCCTTTGTCGGCGCTGCGAATGACCAAGTTTGAATTAAGTTGTAGATCTTTCAAGGCTTTGCGTTCTTCTACATTTAAATTGTTCCTGTATCGAATATGTTTATTCGCCAAGACAGAAAGATCATTTTCCACCAAGCGACAGAATGTGGTTATTGTGGGGTTAGGGTTGGAGCTAGGCAGGAACACGGATTTACCTTTAAATGAGGTGTATTCTCTCATTTTACTGCCAATATCAGTGTTGCTAGGTACAGTAGATACATCCGTCTGTGCACAGAAAAAATGTTTTAAATGTAATTGTCTAAACAACTTAAAAGAGTCCACTTTTACCTTAAAAAATCACATTTGTTGGTAGGGGAAAAAGACAGACCTTTACTGAGAACAGACATTTCAACCTCACTTAAAGGAAAGCCAGAAATGTTAATTACTGCTTGTTGAGATTGCGTTGGGATCTCCTCAGGGAATCGAAAGGAGGGCTTCTTCCTCCGTGCCCCCCGGGATCCCCTCCGCGTCTTCTTTGATGTTGTTGGCGGCGTACGGCAGACAAAACCCTCCTGGCTACCTACGCCCCCTAGAGGGTTCTATCGCTGTGGACACTGTGTCCATTGCTCTAACTCTAATGACATTAAAGTCTTCTGTCATCCACGTTCGGGCAAGGAATTTAAAATAACCACTTTTATTAACTGCAACACTACCCATGTTATCTACATGCTGAAATGTATATGCTCCAAAATCTACATCGGACAGTAAGAGAGCCCTCAAACTTAGAATTGCTGAACATAAGACCGCGATCCGATCTAAGAATATGGACTATGCTATTGCGCGACATTACGCTGAAGCCAATCATGGTTCTGTCTCTTCTCTAAAATTTTGGGGTATTGAGAGAGTCACTTCATCATCCAGAGGCGGAGATATTATTAAGCAACTGCTCCGCAGGGAGGCGTAGGCTACTGGATACATACACTCAATAGTGTGGAACCCAATGGGTTAAATGAGTCGCTGAATCTTTCATGTTATTTGTAACTTGTGTACAGGCTTTTTGATTTTCATTTTATATTGTTTTATGCCATGTTCACAATAGACAATTATTTAGTTCATTTACCTATGACATTTGTCGGTCTTCTCTTTATCCTGTTAAAGAAGATAACATTGTATATGTGGTATCTATGACGAGATTTATTAGTCCTACACATGCGCACCTTACTTTGTGTAATTGATGGTAGGGTATTTATATACCTCCCGGTGCATTGTCTGTATTTCCATTTTGACTCTGAAGAAGACGTCGTTGACGTCGAAACGTCAGTCGCATTAAAATATTTTGTTTTGCTCTGAGCTCTGTGTGCTCCAGTCCTCCTTATCTCGGGTTAGTCCTAGCGAAGTAGTCCGGGTTTGGCATTCTCTTTGGTAATACAATATGTTGGTCTCATTGTAATCACAAAGACTTGCTCTACAACAGGGGTCCTCAAACCTATCTACAAAGGGCCGGTGTGGGTGCAGGCTTTTGTTCTAACCAAGCAGTAACACACCTGATTCTACTAATCAAGGTCCTTAGTAACGGCAAAGCCCCACAGAAAGCGATGTGGAGTGGATTTCTTGTGCGATGACACCGCCTCCATTCTTTTTCAATGAGAGGCGATTCCTCCTGTCTGAAAGGCATGTTGGGATTGCTTGCGATGCGAGGCGTCCAGACGAGATGGGGAACGTGGCGCAATAACCAATCAGATTAAAGATTGTGGGAGGAGAGAGCGATGTCATGCGATTTCACAACTTTCTGTGGGGCTTGGGCGTTAAGACTCTAGTGATTGATTAGTAGAATCAGGTGTGTAACTGCTTGGTTGGAACAAAAGCCTGCACCCACACCGACCCTTTCTGGATAAGATTGGGGACCCCTGCTCTACAACATGGGTCATGTTTGAATACTGACTTAATTCTTTGCATGAGTTAATTGAGAATTAAAATGAATAATCTCTCTCAAAACTACAGAGTGGGATCTCTTATACCTTTTGTTTTACAGTACAATTACAAGACTGATTAACTGGTGTTAAAGCATGGGTGCACAGCTCCAGTCCTAGTCCCCCCCCCAAACAAATACCTTACATCTATTTTTCTGAAAGCTATAATCTATGCTGGTTCAGTCTTGTACTTGAGCAGTTAAATCTTTGGGATATGCTTGCAGTCTGCGGCTGTAGCTGGTGCTTATACAAATATCAGATCAAGATATGATTTAAAACAGAGGCTGCCGTAAATACTGAAATTTGTCTGAATTATATGTCTGTTCTGATCTTTCCCCACCTAACCTGTTTTATCACCCCCTACCATGTGTCTAACCCCCATTCCTCTGTGCTCCATGCCTCGCTCCAGGAGGCCCAACCACCGCAGACGCTGTCCGGCTAACCTGGTCTGCCCACCACTGTCCTCTCATAAGGAACTCTCATGGGTGGACTATGGGTGGACTATGGAACTGCCGGTCAGCCATCCAGGAAGCTGACTTCATCACTGCCTATGCCAAGGTGAAGTCCCTCCACTTCCTGGCTCTCACTGAGACCTGGATCACTCCCAATAACACAGCCACTCCAGCTGCTCTGTCTGCTGGCTACTCCTTCTCCCACACCCCCAGGGCCTCTGGCCGAGGCGGGGATACTGGTTTACTCATTTCCACGTCCTGGAAATTTTCTATTCCCACTGTACACTGCCTGAATATCTCTTCCTTTGAGTTTCATGCAGTCACTGTAACTCACCCATCTGCATTTAACATTGTTGTTCTCTATCGCCCTCCAGGTCCGCTCGGCGCTTTCCTGGATGAACTGGACACTCTCCTGAGCTCCTTCTCTGAGGATGGCACCCCTGTAATCCTACTGGGAGACTTCAACCTCCAACCAGACAGTTCCCAGCTATCCAGTGTCACCTCACTCCTCCAGTCCTTCGCCCTCACTCAGTCCCCATCGCCTGCCACCCACAAGGGTGGTAACCAACTGGACCTTGTACTCACCAGGAGTTGCGTCACATCTGAACTCACGGTGACCCCCCTCCATGTATTGGACCATTTCTTTATCTCATTTTCTCTCTCCTGCCCACTCTCCCTCAACCCACCCACTGTTATGTTCAGGAGAATCTCCGCACCCTCTCGCACTCCTCTCTCACTACTTCTGCTCTCTCTACACTTCCTCCTCCTGCTACCTTTGGTAAAATGCCTGTTGATGTTGCCACCTCTGTGTTTAACTCATGCCTCTCTCAGTCTCTCAACTCACTATGTCCTCTTGTCTCCAAACCAGCTCGACCATCACCCCCCTCCCCGTGGCTGACGGATTCTCTCAGATCCAGCAGAACCATGCTGCGAGCCGCTGAGAGAAAGTGGAGGAAATCCAGATCCCCAGATGACCTGGCCTCCTACCACACTCTGCTGGCAGCCTTCACAGCTGCAACCACATCAGCTAAAACTTCATTTTTCCAGTCTAAAATTGATGCATGTGTATCTAATCCACGTAAACTCTTTTCCACCTTCTCCTCCCTGCTCATCCCCCCTTCACCCCCTTCACCCTCCTCCCTCTCTGTAGATGACTTCCTGACCCACTTTGAGGGGAAGGTGGCCACGATCCGGTGACACCCCACATCCCCCATACTGAACCCATCGCTACACTGTCGTCCTTCAAGATTCTGGAGGACTCAGATGTGCTCCAGCTGGTGACGCGCCATCGCGCAACCACCTGTCCACTAGACCCCATACCTTCAGCAGTCCTCCAGTCTATATCCGCTGAGCTCCTTCCATATCTGTCCTCCATTATCAACACCTCCCTAATCTGTGGCCATGTTCCTGCTGCCTTTAAAACTGCCTGTGTTACCCCACTCCTTAAAAAACCTAGCTTGGATGCCTCTGATGTCAGGAACTACCGTCCTGTATCTCTCTTGCCCTTCCTGTCCAAAACAATTGAACGAGCTGTCCTTAACCAACTGTCTCTTTTTCTCCACCAGAACAACCTGCTTGACCCGCATCAGTCTGGCTTCAGAACCGGCCATTCCACTGAAACTGCTCTCCTGGCCGTGACGGAGGCACTCGCCACTGCTAGAGCCTCCTCCCTCTCCTCTGTTCTGATTCTCCTTGACCTGTCTGCGGCATTCAACATGGTCAACCACAAACTCCTGATCTCCACACTCGCTGAGATGGGCATTTCTGGGACTGCCCTCTCTTGGTTTGTATCGTATCTTACTGATAGATCCTACCAAGTCTCCTGGAAGGGTTCTGTCTCTGCTCCCCATCCACTGTCTACAGGAGTACCGCAGGGATCTGTACTGGGTCCTCTGCTGTTCTCTATGTATGCTAAGTCTCTTGGTTCAGTAATTAATTAACATGGCTTCTCATACCATAGCTATGCAGATGATACTCAACTCTTCCTCTCTTTCCCTCCCTCTACCCCACAGGTTAAGGAGAGGATATCTGCTTGTCTGACTGACATCTCTGAGTGGATGACTACCCATCACCTGAAGCTCAACCTTGACAAGACAGAGCTCCTCTTCATGCCGTACAAGACCTCCCCACTACATGACCTCTCCATCACCGTTGACGGGACCGTAGTGGCTGCCTCCCGCTCTGCAAGGAACCTGGGGGTGGTCCTGGACGACCGGCTGGACTTCAAAGAGCACATCAGGGCGACGGCACGATCCTGCACGTTCCTCCTGTACAACATCAGGAGGATTCGACCGTACCTGACCACCTACTCCACCCAGCTTCTTGTCCAGACCATGGTCATGTCACGCCTGGACTACTGCAACTCCCTGCTCGCAAACCTACCGGCCTGCGCCATTCTGCCTCTGCAACTGATCCAGAATGCAGCTGCCTGGCTTGTGTTCAACCTCCCGAAATTTTCCCATGTAACCCCCCTGCTGAGGTCACTCCACTGGCTGCCAGTTGCAGCCAGGATCAGGTTCAAAGTTCTGACCCTGGCCTACACTGCAGCCGGTAGGACAGGCCCCGTCTACCTGCAGGACTTAATCCAGAACTATGTTCCTGCTCGACCACTTCGCTCTTCTACAGCAGGGCGACTCGCACTTCCCCCCCTCCGTGTCAACGGCTGTCGCTCGTCCCGACTGCGGAGCTTTTCCACCTTAGCTCCTCAGTGGTGGAATGAACTTCCCATTCCCTTACGTTCTACTCAAACCCTGCCTGCGTTCCGTCGAGGCCTGAAGACACACCTCTTCAGACTCCACCTTGACTGATATTCTAACCAAGGACCTCATGGTACTAGTTCCCTGTGTTTTCCTGTCTGTTTGTTATAGTTTATAATAGTATTTAGAATAGAAGTGTAGTATAGCTGATTTACCCACAGCTTACTGTGAACTACAGTCAACGTTCATTACTAGGGATAGCTGCTACATTATGGGAAGGATGTGCTTTGTCTTGTCTGTTCTGTAGTGATCTTGATGACGTCTCTGTATGCACTTATTGTACGTCGCTTTGGATAAAAGCGTCTGCTAAATGAAGGTAATGTAATATGATTGTGCTAATTAAATAATTAAGAGCAGAGGTTCGTACAAAATCATGAAACGGATCGGCCTTTGTTGTACAGCACTGTGACAGCAGTGGTACTCTCATCGTGTCAAGTGTCCCAGGAAATGACAGGTTGACTCATGTTTAGGAACAGTGCCACAGAGAGGCTCTCAAGCAAAAGTTATTATTTATTGCCAAATGCATAGGTATTTTGCATTAAAAAAAGGATTGTGTTGGTCTGGTGGGGGTTCTCGTTGGCCTGGCCGACCCACCAGGCCTGTATCCATGAAACCACTCAAACAGAGCGACCGGCTACTATTCATATTTACTGGGAAAATATTTCAGTAAAACTGACATGTAGGCTACAACTCAAATATTAAATGACTATAATTGCATTAGTCACAATAAACCATCCAAATTGTTCATGAGTTAACCTGCATCTTCACCTGTTTGAAGTCCCAGTACATGTGAAATCCTTTTTCCTTGGCTAATTTACATTCAAGCAGTGAAGGGGAATCATCATTGCCGGTATCCACCAGACAGCGATTTCTGTTGTATTTGTGAGATTTCATGCCCCCAACATAAATCTGTCCAGTTGTGAGGTAGTAGCAGTTCTGTATAAAAAGAACAACATGTTGCCTTACATTATGTTTGCAGCTAAAAACCATATACGCACATATTAAAGGCTACACATTGGGAAATTGTACATACCTGAGGAGAAAAGAAGTGACATCCATAGAGAATGGGTTTACTTCCAGGAACAGGTCCTTGGTCAATACAGACATCCTTCTTAAGGTCATTAGCCAGCTGTTTAGTTTAAAGAGTGGAAGAAATTCATATTTAAAGTTTAGAATTTTCATTTAAAATGAAAATACTTGGTGAAATGATTTGCTTTCCAAACCCGTTGCCATCTAGAAGCTGGTTATCCTAACAATTTTTTGGTTAGAATATATTAAGGAATACCTGTTCCATCTTGACAAATTCAGGGCAGAATCCTCTTTAGGCCATGCCCAAGGCTTTATTCACACTGGAATAGTGGAACATCTAGTCTTGTATGTTGTTAGAATAAGATTATGCCAGCTGAATCTCTAATTCTAAGTGCCATATATAAAACATATGCTCCTAAAAATAAGTATCTCTCTATTTTATACTGAAGGTACTCTCAATGACAAAGTGCATATTTCAAGGAGACAGTAAACACCATAAACATAAGTTACACACAGTGCCATAGGCCAACAGGTCATTCCAGGTGTTGAGCCAGGTGTCGAGCTGCGGATAAACATTGTCCAGGTACCACTTGAAGGGTTTACACTTTAGCCTTTCTCTGAGTTTCTTTCTCTCTGACACATCCCCAATGTCTATCCCGTGATCCTGAGGGGAAACAGGGTAGCAGAAAACAGAGGTAAAGGAAATACATTGAAAGAGTAGGAAGGAAACAACAGATAGGAGCCAGGGGCCTCATTTATAAAATGGTCGTATGCACGGGTTTGATCCTAAATTCAATAGATTTGATCTTACATGAAACTCAACACCCAAATTGAAATTTATAAAACATGAAAATGATGAGAAAACGTTTGTATGCATACGAAAACTCCAAAGGATGCGTGCAAACCTTTGAGAATATTTTGCCAATCCCTTCACATGTGGTGATGTAGATGGAACACAGAGAGTGCCACAGTGGTAAATAAATATGTAAGAGAATAAATTAATGTGGAAATATAAAAATGCATAAATAAAATAATAAACAAGACTCAGCCTGGATGCAGCCAGTGGGGAACAATTGACAAGGCACGGCGGATTCTCAAAGGTGTGTGTGTCAGAGTATGTGAGCGGGAGCGAGCGAGGAGGGGAAGTGGATATAATTTCATTAGAGTGATGAGCACAAATAGGACGTTACCACTCTCCAGTTCGCTCCAGTTTATGATTGTGATAAAAATGGACATTGCATTGTTTAGATACTACATTAATCGTTTTTAGCCTATATGGAGAGTTTAAGTTATTTCAATGTCCTGTTGACATTTTCTGTACACAGAGAATGCACACATTGACAGCATTCTCACAAGCTTTTTATTTGCTCAAAAACAATATCTCAATATTGTTCACACCTGCAAATAGCCTACATACATTGTTCAGGTGTGATCAGTTGTTTGTAATTAACTATTATTTTTCTGTGCCTTTTTTACTGTAATTACTCAAAATTTAGGCATGGCGAGCCCTGCTTTTAACCCTTTCGCGCGTACCATCACAAATATGTGATCATTCCAGAACTGGCCCAAAAGCGTACCATCACAAATATGTGATTAAAATGTATCATTAGAATGTTCAGTTGAGAATGTCGTCACAAGGATCACTGCCTTCTAAAGTGCAAACATGACTCCAATGCGGTGCCTACAAGTCGTTCATTGTTGTACTATAATACAAATTATGTTACTATAGTTGTCATCAGAGTAGTCCTCTAGTTTCTTTTGTAGCCTACTGTATAGGGTGACCTTTTTAAAAAAAATTTTTTTAAAAGAGGACAGGGCGGGAGGACACTATGCCATTTTTGTATTATAAATAGTTATAAATAGGATAGTCTCAGCTTTCTGCAGATGACAATATTATCTTTCTACTCCAAATATGAAGCGATATATATACTCATTTAAATCTCGACTGTCACCAAACCATGTTATTGATTTCTTCAAATAAATTAGAAGTAGCGATCCGCCGAGTTCATTAAAGGCTTCAGACATAAATTAGCGTTAACAGTTAGCCCACATGTTATCTTGAACTTTGTGCAGAATTTAAGCATGTCGTTGTTTGTATCTTTGTGCAGAAAACTTGTCGATGTACCATTCAACGAACAGGAGGCTAAATGCTTTGAATTGCTGTTTATTTATTTATTCGTCACTTGATAGATCGCGTATTTGCCGGGACCACAGTGAAAAAATGATCTGCTTTCAACTCTGCTTACTTTTCGTTAGTTATTGCTCCTCTGACATTGATTGAGTTTAAAACATGGGCAATGCGTGCACCGCGGTGGTGCAGCGGACAAAAGGCGCAAACTCTGTGCGGTTGCGCCCTGAGGATCGGGGGTTCAATCCCCGGTCCTGCCAGATCCGAGTATGGCTGGTGCCTTTTGAGGGAGTGTCAAGGGAATCATCGCACATAAGACAGCCCTGGGCGAGTTGGAATCACAGTTAGGAGCTCGAGGAGTTGTACCCTGAAGAGGCCAAAGGGGTTGTTGCGGCGATTCTCTAGCGGTTGCTACACGGGGGAATTGAATTGAATTGCATAGGCCCCATTTGGAGAAAAAGGGAAAAATTAGGGGAAAAAACATGGGCGATATCTTCCTCTGGAGAATGTAGCTATCTGGCCTAACTTTGCTGAAGTAAAATTTCAATACCAATGAAGTCCCCCTCCCGCTGGTGATATTGACTGGGCAATAACGACGAGGAGAAAGATTATACATTTCAGGCAATTGACCTGTATCTTTAAACATATCCACAGTTGCTCATTCATGATTTTTGGGTGCTACAACCAACTACTAGTAAAAGGGGACGGGGAGTTAGACAGCAAACGTTTTACCGTAATTGCTCAAAATTTACTCATGCGCTTTCAACATCGGGGGATCAGGCAACCAACCAGTCAGTCAGTTACCCACATTCAAACGTTTAGGCACGCACGCTCTGCGTCCGGGCACAAATTTAAATTAATAATTTTGATATTAATTTTAAATTTGTAAATTTGTACATAAAATACTAAATATAAAAATAGACACATAAATCAAGGAAGTAATATATAATATATAATTAATTTAAATTATTATTATTTTTTAATTAATTTTTTCAATAAATTTTCAGATTTGTTTTATGTATTGATGTATTTTTACAATTATTCATTTATTTCTGTATATACAGTCAAGCCGGAAAGTCTCCCCACCCCTTTCACCTTCTCCACATTTTATTACGTTACAGACTTATACTACAATAGAATGAGTTCATTTTTTGCCTCAAACATCTACACACAATAGCCAATAATGACAAAGTGAAAACAGGTTTTTAGAAAATATGCAATTTTATTTTACTGACAAAAATAGGTTATTTAGGGGTTACATATCTGTACACACCCTTAGCCTAATACTTGGTTGCTGCACCTTTGGTAGCGATTACAGCTTCAAGGCATCTTGGGAAAGAAGCTACGAGCTTGGCACACTTGTTTCTGGACATTTTTGCCCATTCCTCTTGGCATATTCTTACAAGCTCCGTCAGGTTGGATGGGGAGCGTCGGTACACAGCCATTTTCAGCTCTTTCCACAGATGTTCAATTGGATTCAGGTCTGGGCTCTGGCTGGGCCACTCAAGGACATGCACAGACTTTCTCCGAAACCACTCCTTTGTTCTCTTGGCTGTGTGCTTCGGGTCGTTGTCATGTTGGAAGGTAAACCTTCGCCCCATTCCCGCTGCTGAAAAACATCCCCACATCATGATGCTGCCACCGCCATGCTTCACTGTAGGGATGGTATTAGCCAGGTGATGAGCGGTGCCTGGTTTCCTCCAGACGTGACACTTGGTATTCAGGCCAAAAAGTTCCATTTTGGTTTCATCAGACCAGAGAATCTTGATTCTCATGGTTTGAGAGTCCTCTAGGTGCCTTTTGGCAAACTCCAAGCGGGCTGTGATGTGCCTTTTACTAAGGAGGGGCTTCCGTCTGGCCACTACCATAAAGGCCTGATTGGTGGAGTGCTGCCTGGATGGTTGATCTTCTGAAAGGTTCTCCCATCTCCACAAGGATACGCTGGAGCTCTGTCAGAGTGACCCTCGGGTTCCTGCTCACCTCCCTGGCCAAGGCCCGTCTTCCCCGATTGCTCAGTTTAGCCGGGCAGCCAGGTCTAGGAAGATTCTTGGTGGTTCCAAACTTCTTCCATTTACGAATGATGGTGGCCACTGTGCTCTTTGGGACCTGTAAAGCTGCAGAGATTTTTCCGTACCCTTCTCCAGATCTATGCCTTGACACAATCCTGTTTCTGAGGTCTGCAGATAATTCCTTTGACCCCATGGCTTGGAGTTTGCTCTGACATGCACTGTCAACTGTGGGACCTTATATAGGCAGGTGTTGGCAATCCCCAATCATGTCCAATCAATTGAATTTATCACAGGTGGACTCCAATTAAGTTGTAGAAACATCTCAAGCAGTATCAGTGGAAACAAAATGCACCTCAGCTCACTTTTGAGTGTCATATCAAAGGGTGTGCACACTTGTGTACATATGATATTTTACATTTTGATTTTTTATCCTGTTTTCACTTTGTCATTATGGGCTATTTTGTGTAGAATTTTGAGACAAAAAATTAACTCAATCTATTGTAGAATATGTCTGTAACGTAATAAAACGTGGAGAAGGTGAAAGGGGTGGGGAGACTTTCCGGCTTGACTGTATTTCCCTATTTATTTTGGAAAATACTTTTTAGGATGATTACTGATTTATGAACGGATCATCGGAACATTTATTCATGTGTATGGACATTTTACAAATCGTTCATTGAAGAATTTTTGGAAATTGTACTCTCACATCTAGGATGAATTCCAAGATGACTTTATAAATGAAACCCCAAAGTGCTACACATTTATGAACTGTTTCATCCCAACAGAACATTCATTGGATAATATATCGTGCACTCCAAAAGTGTTAGGACATTGACCCATTTTTGACATTTATTTTGGCTCTGTACTCCAGCACATTGGATTCGAAATGGAACATGACTATGACTATGAGGTTAAAGTGCAGACTTTCAGCTTTAATTTGAGGGTTTTTACATCCATATCAGGTGAACCGTGTAGCAATTGTAGCCCTTTTTATATATATAGTCCCTCCATTTTAGGGGGCCAAAAGTAATTGCACAAATTAACACAAACTTAAATAAAGTCATCATATTTAATATTTGGTTGCATATGCTTTGCATGCCATGCCTTCCTGAACAACATCAAAAGACCCTTGATATCTTATTTTCTGGTACTACATGCGATACTATAACCTCTCTGCATTTGAATGAATCTCTATGGAAATTGGGGGGTGGGACTAGATTAAGCTGTAAATTACACAGAAATAGTATGGAACCCATGGTTGGCTAAATGGCTGTAAATTATCAAGGGTCGGAGGTATCAAACGAGCCTAAACCATCACTCTGCTGACAGATATGCAGTAGATATGGATGGATCACATTAGGGGTTGTTTCTCCGGACTAATTTTCCTATTGAATTCTATGGAAAAAGAAGTCAGGGGAATCACTTTAAGGGTTGTTTCCCCTGACTTATTTTTCCATAGAATTCAATAGGAAAATTAGTCCGGAGAAACAACCCTTAATGTGATCCATCCATATCTACTGCATATCTGGCAGCAGAGTGATGGTTGGAGGCTCGTTTGTTGATGACTTACAGCCATTTAGTCAACCATGTGTTCTATACAATTCCCATGCAATTTGCAGCTTAATCTAGTCCCACCCCCCATTTCCCATAGAGATCCATTCAAATGCAGAAAGGATTTATACTGTATTAGAATATCATGATATCAGGGGCACACCTTTATATAAATATAAATAAATATATAAGAGAATTAATAAATGTTGAAATATAAAAACTCAAACTTATTAAAAAGTTTTATCTGGAAATGAATAAAACAATGAATAAATAAAATACAAAATATATAGATAGGTAAATCTGGAAATGAATATTAAAATTTACTTATTTTTCCATAGAGTTCAATAGGAAAATGAGTCAGGAGAAACCTTAGTGATCCATCCATATCTGATACTACATATAGTGCCCTCCACTATTATTGGCACCCCTGGTAAAGATGAGTAAAAAGGGTTATGAAAAATTCACCATTTGGTGAATTAGCTTAATCTCACACTGAAAAAATGAGAAAAATCCAACCTTTAATTGAAGTAAATTTATTATGAGAAACAAAATACCCTTTTAACTCATCTTTACCAGGGGTGCCAATAATAGTGGAGGGCACTGTATCTGGCAGCAGAGTGCTGGTTTGAGGCTCGTTTGATACCTCAGACCCTTGATGACATACAGCCATTTAGCCAGCTATGTGCTCCATACTATTCCAGTGTAATTTACAGCTTAATCTAGTCCCACCCCCAAATTCCATTCAAATGCAGAGAGGTTATAGTATAATTTGTATGAGTACTTGAAAATAAAATAGCAAGAGCCTTTTGATGTTGCTGGGTCACAGACATCAGGAAGTCATGGCATGCAAATGATATGCAACCAAAGATTAAATATGATTACTTTATTTAAAGGAGCTATATGTAGCATTGACACCGAGCGTTTAAAATGGGTACTGCAGTACTGGTTGTTCGTAATGGGCAGTGGGCGGCGTCAACTCGCAGAATAGTGAATCACACAGGCCAAAACAAATACAGACGTTCTGACCCAGAATGGAAATTTCAAAGGAGAACATACTGGCTGTAGCATTGTTGTTGGAGAAGCCAGTATTTCGATTTAGCATGTTTCCTTAATCTCTGATGACATATCATGGTCATTTTATGATTTAGTACAGTAAATTTGTTACATATAGCTCCTTTAAGTTTATGTTAATTTGTCCAATTACTTTTGGTTCCCTAAAATGGGGGGACTATGTGTAAAAATAGTTACTTGCTATACGGTTCACCCGATATGGATGTAACAAACGTCAAATTAAAGCTGAAAGTCTGCACTTCACCCCCATAGTCACTGTTCCATTTCTAATCCAATGTGCTGGAATACAGAGCCAAAACAACAAAAAATATGTCACTGTCCTAACACCTTTGGAGTGCACTCTATTAGAACATCATGATATCAGGGGCACACCTTTAATGGAAGGTTCCAGGCAATTTTGACATTGTCCTTGTACTCATCCATCCAGACCTCAGCCACCCTCAGCGCATTCCTCTTCATGGTGATACTAAGGTCGGGCAGGTAGGGTTTGTGGGCTCTCTCAATGTGGGCAATCTTGGAGCATGGCACCACCTCTATACTGCCCCCACACAGCCACACCTGGGGCAGGCCCCAGACAAGGTAGAGCTCAGAAAGTGATTTTGCAACTGGCATGGTACTCGTCTCCCAGACATAGCTGGAATTATAATCCATGCGCATTGTCATATTCATGTTGTCGCAGTAAACACATTAAACCTAAACGTTGTAAACGGCAAAACTTCACTTACTCGTATTCCCAGCTCTACATTTTCTCCACCATATATTTTCATCCCACCGTCCAGCACTCCAATTTCCCCAAAGAAAAGTCTGTCAACCACTAGAATACCCATGATGGAGGGACTCCTAGAAATGGGAGAGAGAGGGCAGTGGTATGTCAGTATCTGTATTATAAATTTTTACATAAACAGTATAACAACTTCACCAAGACATCAGCCATGTAATATACATTATATATTTTACGTACAGTCATCATATAGATGAGTAAAATTGAAATTCCTTTAAATGTCATAAACTTATGACCATACATTTAATGCACAAGTCATTGGTAGTTTACAATGTTCTAAATCACAATAGCATTATTTTACCATCCTGATGCCCACATGGCATGTTGAAGGTAAATTCAAGATTATGAGAGAAAGTGTGTGTGTGAGAGCATGTGTGTGTGTGGTCATGTTAATGTCCTGGGCACTTACTTCCCTGGTTGTGACTCATCATTGAGCTTGTACCATTCAGGTCTGAAGGACTCATACATGCACCACAGGGCCCAGTCAAAGCCAACTGCTGCCGGAATATATCGTATAACCTTAAGGTCATCGAAATTCACCCTGTCAAACACAGGGGTCAGCACCACAGTCCGGTCCTCCTTGATTCGTGCCAGCAGCGGCTCTGCCCTACGGATACACATTGAGAAAGCAATGCCTATTCAAAGATACATAAGACTCATGAATACCTTTTAAATATGTGTCCTGAAATGTACTTGACAGTAGGAAAACAACCCTTTAGGGTTTTTTCTGATGAATTTTTACCATGACTGGTGAAAGCCCGGACCTGCTGTGTCTGAACCTACCATTCCACGTGGACCTCAATATGAGCATCGAGGATGGCCACCACATCCCCTGTTGCAGCCTTCCACCCTGAGATGCGAGCCTGTGTCAGTCCCATCTGCTCCTTGTGCCTCACCCTCTTCACCAGGCCTGGCCGCTCATCATGGATGAAGCTGACGTAGGCATCCAACTTGCCTATCAGATCCTCTGCAGTGGATAAATTGGAACACTTCACAACCAGTGTATTCAATAATGAGAAATCATATTAAGGGCTGGAATAACTGGGGGAAAATGGTAAGTTTACTGGTTTCTTACATATCTTCAGATGGAAATATGGTTGATGAATGTGTCTAGTTTCATTAGAACAATTTCGGTCTTATGATTCATAATTTTGATGTACGACAACTCCCAACCCAGATGAGTTTGCTGCATTATGTTAATTGTATGAAATAGTAGTAATTATTTTTAAGCTTCTGCATATTACCATTAGAACTGTTGTCATCCACCAGTATAATCTCCTTAAGCAGGTGAGGAGGTGTCTTGTCCATGATACTGCGGATGGCTCTTTTGATGATGGACAGGGCTTCATCCAGGTAGATCAGCACCACACTGATAGTGGGGAGGTTCTTTGGGTATTTTCTCTCCAAGCATCTGGGAATTGGGGTGTTTAAAAGAAAATGATAATAATTCTTCAAGAGTGTATGGATTGTAGGACAATTATCATTCTGTTTGTCTCTCCCCAGTTCTCTTCCTGAGTAGGGAACTCTTTGTATATACAGAAAACCCTAAAAATGCCTCTGTGTCTGTGTAACATACCAGCGCTATCTTTCACTTCCCTTCTGGAGCTCCAGGCCCCGGGGATCAAAGCATTAGGTAACAATAGGAAGGGGGTTAAAACCCACCCGGCATAAGCCCAGAAGATTGCGCATCGCAGATCACGGGCGAGGTGTGAACCCCGCTATCAATATAGGCTCTGATCGCGCCAGCACGGCGCCTAAAGAATCAATCACTGCCCTTATATTTTGCGTAGGACACTACTGACGCCTAGCGTGCGTTCCCAGTATCTCTAGGAGAATCCATTCATACTCACGAATGGAGAAAAGTAGCCTCTCAGTAAATTTAATCAAAAATGCAGTTTCTGACGCCTAACGGAGCCAAATAAATAAATAAAGCCATGTCCAAGTCCTTATCGTATAGCACCGCGTCTCCGAGGTTGCCAGCCCACGCCGCTAATGAATTATCAACCATCTCCCCCTAAACGAAGCCGGAAGTTATCGTGTTTGGTATGGTTAGCTTCATAAGTTTATAACAGAAATCAAGAGACCAACTATATCCGTGTATTTCGGTAGAGTTGAGAGTTATCTAACTTAATCACATTCCTGTACTAATTTCTTAAAATTAGTGTGACCCGCCCGAGACGGGCACTGTGACAGGGATGCGAAGGCGGGTACTCCCAACAACCAATAGCAGCGTAGACCCTCCCCTAGCCAGTCAGGTATGTTAGGGGGGCGACCTCAGGGACTCGCTCTCTTCTTTTTTTTCCATCTACGATTTCACCTGGACTCCTGCGTCTTTTTGGTTAATTCCCGCGACCCACGCCTCCAACAGAAAGACTGAGCATCCGAGTTTTCCGTTTGGTTCAGAAACTGCATTATCCCGCGTTGGGCATCCACTGGGCCTGGGAGATCCTTCTTTTCCTCTTTATCTTTTCCTGGTTCGCGCTCGACTAGTAAGTAACCCCACCTTCCTCTCAATTACTCGCTACTAGTCGAGTCGTAGGCTACCACTGCCTTTCCTAATATACCGTTACTACATTGTGTGTACCGCATCCCTTTGTTTAGTGTATGTGTTGTTTTAACGGCGATATACTGTAAAATCAATATCGCTATATTCCCGTGTCTGTATTTTGTATATTGTGTTGAATGCTAGTAGTGTAACCCTGTTAGAGTCCCGGCGGATTCCCGCATTCCCGTATTAAAATTCATTAATTAAATTAAATGTTTGGACCTGTTTCCTCTCTCACGCTGACGGAGTGATCCACTAACAAAGTCACATCGAGACATTTGAATGTATTAAGTGCCAGAGGCAAATTCCCTCACGGCATATCACGTGCTTAAGGTTGATAAAGGGTGACCTACAGTGACTTGGGTTCAGTATTCAGAGTGCTGAGCTGTTAACAGGGCAACTGAAGGGATCCCTGAACAATAGTCCATAACTATTGTGTGGTAATTTAGAATAAAGTAGTTAATTAAATTAATTATAATTTAAGGAATAAACTCACTCTGAATTACCTACCATCAATCTGACATATTGGAGGTTCCACCGAGATGTCTCTACTAATACTAAACTTTTGAATACCTTACGTTTAAGAGGAAAGTACTAGGACGGGTTTATGGTAATGAACTCAGCCGTGTGAGAGGAACTATTCACCATAAAACGAGTTACCCATTTTTTGAAATCTACGCCATACCTCTGTGTCTCACCACCCTGTTTAAAGTGCATTAAACCAGTTTCTTTTGAGTTTAACTCCTCAGTACGAGCAACCGCTAAGGCCTGTTCTGAAACTGTGCAATTCCCCGCGAGAAGGAGACCGCAAGGGCCCCAGAACCTCATTCCAGGGTAGAGACCAAACTGGCCTAAGCCCTGCCACTGACTGGAAGGCCAACCTCTCCCGTAACCCTCTGCGATTGCCGCACAGAAGACCGGATCAGCGGAGCACTGTTCCATGAATACACTGATTTGTGGTTATTACCTTTGCTGATGCTGGTGTGAATGCATATGTCTGGGTAGAAACAAGAATATGTGTGTTTAGATTAGGTCCACTGTTTTGTAGTTGGTATTATCTGTCCTCTAATATACTGAATCTTCCTTACCCTTCTTCCTTGCCACCTTACTAAATCCTCCACCCCTATCTAACACTACCCACGACACTCCCGCTCACCCTCCTTGTGTGTGTTGTTCTGCCCTACAGAGCTACGGATAACTCTGGTGACACTACGCCCTCGATTAGAAGGCTCAGGAACCATTCGGCACAGAGGGGACCCTAGCCACGGGTCAGGAGAGGCTGTCGGAATATCGTTTCCAGAGTAGAGGTGTCTGGCTTTTGATTTACAAGAGTAGAGCCCCTGCTTTGGAAACGCCTTGTATTACCGTAGGTGCACCTTTCCTATCTCTCTCTGCACCACAAACAGGCACATACACCCACTCACACTAGGGAATTATGGCCAGCCCCCTGACACCCGACAACCCTTTTTTCTCAACCACTCCCTCTCCGGATGGAGATGTACCCCCAGCCCTCACGCCCCACTCCCCTGGCTCCCAAACATCCCAGACCACGATGGACCATTCAGAGTACTTAAATTGGTGCTCTGAACACCTCCTGAGGGAATTTATCAGCCGCGATTCGGGATTACACCAGGAAGCCATGCAGTGGAGTTGCGCCGACCTGGAGGAGCTGTTCCAGACACAGAGGCGATTGCTACAAGCGTTGAACCAACCCCACCGGGAAGACCGGGAGCCCAGCGCCCTGGCCGGGATCGCAGTGACGATGGCTTACTCATGCCAAATTGTGCTGAACAGAGAACAGAATACAGAGCACAAAACCAGGCAAAACCAAGGGACATACCAGATCCAGCTCATGGAACTGGAGCAGCGGCTGCAGACCCTCTGCCAACAGCGAGACGACAACCTCCAGGAAACACAGAGGCTACAAGGAGTGCTGGAACAGCAAAGACGGGACTGGGACCAAGAGAAACGAGAATGGGGTGATGCGCACCATGACGTCCGACATGCAAGGGATGCCCTGGAAGCCCAAACGAAGGAGCTCCAAGCCACGGCCGAAGCCAAAAAGGAGATGGAGAACCTCCTTCACTGGCACACACGGACACTGGAATCCACCAGACGAGAAGCAGACATGGCGCGGGCCACAGCTCACACCCTCCGCACACGGGTACAGGCACAGGAAGAAGAGCTGAAAAGATTGGACAGGCGCACAGGAGAACTGACAGAGTCCCCGCAACGGTCCGTCATGGCTGACTCACCGCCTCGGTCCCCGTGGCATGAAGAGGGAAATTGGACTGCCCAAGACAGGAGCACCAGGGGACAGCATACAACCAGGCCCCCACTCATGATTCCAGTGGTCAAGACGTCCCCACACAGACCCCCCCGAACAGTGACCTGGACGCCTAGCCCACCCAGATCGGATCCCTACCGTGCCTGGGACAAAGCACCCCCAGCACTGAGGCACCGGCCATCACACCCCTCTGCTCACCAGTCCACACACAGCCCTCCACAGAGACCCAGTACCCTACCTACCGGGGACAGCGCACTGCCACAAGTGAGAGTCTCACCTAGACACTATGCGGCGGCTAACAACCATCCAGCGCCACCACAAGTGCAACGCCTGACACCTTCACCCATGACCCAATCAACCCGATGGGCCATTCCTCACACAGACCCCCAGGGACCCCAGGAACCCCCACCACCATCACCATGGCTACTGAACTACCATCAACCCACACCACACCCCCACAACTCAGAAGCAGCAACCATGAAGAACACGGTGTATAAGGCAGCACGGACCATAACCCCATTTGACCCCCAACAAGGACACGGCGACATCGAGGCCTATTTGATGGAAGTACGCCAGCAGGTTAATTACCTGGGACTTCTGAATGAGGACAGCAAGATAACCCTCATAACCCAGTCTCTGGCAAAAGGCCCCAAGGACTGGGCCTTCCATTACATCAGCGAACACCACCCCACATTTGACCAGTTTTGCCACGAACTATGCCGAAAATATCAAGCCCCCACCAGCGCTTTTGCAAAAATTAAAGCGCTCATGGAAAAAAAACAAGGCCGACAAGAAAGCCCAAGAGATTTCTTTGATGGACTCAACCAGGCTTACACAAGAAATCTGCCCCCACAGGATTACAACCCCAACCTTCTCAGAGAAGCCTTCCTGGACAACCTACACGATGACATTAAAGGCCTTGTTATGGCAATGGCTACAAAAACAACCTCCATGCCAGAGATAGTGAGCCACGCCCAACAGATATGGCTCGGCATGGGCAAAAAGAAGCAAGAACAGCGAAAGACGACGGAAGTCCTGGCAATTAATTCCGCACAACAGGGATTAAATCTAGAGGGAACATCACCCCACCGCCCCATGCCAACTCATCCACCACACAACCCTAGATCTCCCCAGCACCCTAAGAGAGACCGCTTCCACCACCCTAACCAAGGGAGAGGGCCGCCACGGTCGCCACGGTCACCACGGCCGCCACGGTCACCACGGCCGCCACGGTCGCCACGCCGCGACCAGTGGGACACCATATCCGACCAGCTGAGGCGGATATTGGACATCATGTCCTCACAAGAAGACACAAGAAACTCCCGAACACTCGACCCGGCCCCTCACCACAGACAACCTCCCCCCCACTGACGTCTTTCGGCCTCTACGACCACAACGGCACAAAACACCTACGACACAACTGAGGACATTGTAATCCCCCTTAAGCCGTCGAACCCAACGATCAGAATTTGCCCATTAACTCGTAGAGGCCCCGCACACAGACCTTACGCTATGCTGCAAATCGACCAAACCTTTAAGGTAGAGGCTTTGCTGGACACTGGCGCTGAAATTTCCCTCATGACTCACACGCTCTTTGAAGCCATGCAGAGGACCAGGGAACGAACAGGGCACACCCTACAGCTCAAGGAAAGCGAACTGAACTTCAGAGCGTATGGCAGCAACCAGCCACAAAAGCTCAAGGGAGTGATTGAACTACCCCTAACCTTTGAAGGACTATCCATAATCCACCCCCTTTACGTGGCATCACATGACCAACCTATACTTTTGATAGGGATGGATCTACTCAGCCGCCTAAAGCCCATTATGGACTGCGACAAGGACATTCTCTGGGGCCACAAACCAGAAGCGGACCACTACGTTCATGGGCCCACAAAAGCCATTTGTGCATGCACACTAGGCTGGGTGTTCCCAGACAGCCATGAAGCTGGCAGCAACCCCGATGCCCTGATCACCGCGTCCCCTATGCCTCCCGATGACAGGAATTGCCCCACCCTACAGGAGGCACAATACGTTTTTGGGCCAGAGACCGTGGCCCCAATCTCCACAGACATGCTGGTTGCTCAAAGACCCCAACCCCAGAGCCTAACGACTGATGCCCCCAAGCAATGACTCCCCATCACTCCAAACTGGATGGCCCGGACAAAGCAGGCAATGATCGGGCCGACACCTTGGCAAAAGAGGGAGTATCTACGGGTCAACCATGGGAGTTCTCGCAGCCTACAGACAACTCCTCCGTGACAATCGGCACCTCCGAACTCAGGAACACACAGCGGGAAGCCGACACCCCGCCGTTCCCGCAACCCCAGCTCAGGTGGACGTTGTGACCCGCAGCAGTGCCAAGGCGCCAGACCCTCACAATCCCTAAAACTCCAACGGGATTACCCTGATCACACCAGAGGCCCATAATGACCTGGTGCAAGCACAAGAGAAGGACCAGGCCTTAATTAAGAATTCTCCAAGACACTACCTCGGTGGCTGACAGCGGTGACCTCATAGATGACGCATACTTCCAGGCGCTCTGGAAACAGAAGGAATGGCTGTCCCTTCGAGACGGCCTACTAACCCCGCCAATGGAGAATCACCATGATGCAACACGCCCATGACGAGCCCTGCGGGGGACACCGAGGGGAACAGTCCACCATCAGCATGTTACGCCAAGTGGCATACTGGCCCAAGATGTGGACCAATGTGAAGGACTATGTGAACAGCTGCCTCACCTGCTGCAAGTTCCAACCCGTGTTGCCACGACACAGAGCCCCACTCCAGTCAACCCCAACCACACAGCCATGGTCACACATTCAGATTGACTGGATAGGCCCCATCACCCGATCCAGTAGGGGGAACCAATACGCTCTGACGGTAACAGACATGTTCACCAAATGGGTAGAGTGTCTCCCTGCACCACGGGACACCGCAGAGTCCACAACCGTCCTCCTCATGAATCACGTCTTCACTCGTTGGGGTCTGCCACAGAGTGTGAATTCGGATCGTGGTACGCATTTCACATCCACCATCGTGGAACAAGTCTGGAAGACGTTGGGAGTAAAAAGACAATTGCACGTAGCATACCGCCCCCAATCATCTGGGCAGGTAGAACGAGCCAACCAGACCGTCATCAACATGCAAGAAAAAATTAATAAATAAATAAATAAATATATACATTTTTTATCTCAGCGCGAACCAGAGAGACTGGGACATCAAGTTGCCACTTATCCTTATGGCCATAAGAGCGACTCCCCCAAGAGTTAGTTTCCAGCCATACTAACAGAACCCCACCACTGGCTCAGATAGGAACACCCACACCTAATTATACGCGCACCTGCTCATGCACCAACACCAGCAAAACAACATCCACTATGAGAGAGAGATGGGAGGAGTGCACTCTGCGCCCCGAAGGCACCCCTGAACCCTGAGTCCCCCAGATATCTGCCATGTTGCATGACCTCGCGAATCAGCTCGCCGCTAATTCATGAGGCCATAAAGAGGGAGTGTAGGACAATTATCATTCTGTTTGTCTCTCCCCAGTTCTCTTCCTGAGTAGGGAACTCTTTGTATATACAGAAAACCCTAAAAATGCCTCTGTGTCTGTGTAACATACCAGCGCTATCTTTCACTTCCCTTCTGGAGCTCCAGGCCCCGGGGATCAAAGCATTAGGTAACAATAGGAAGGGGGTTAAAACCCACCCGGCATAAGCCCAGAAGATTGCGCATCGCAGATCACGGGCGAGGTGTGAACCCCGCTATCAATATAGGCTCTGATCGCGCCAGCACGGCGCCTAAAGAATCAATCACTGCCCTTATATTTTGCGTAGGACACTACTGACGCCTAGCGTGCGTTCCCAGTATCTCTAGGAGAATCCATTCATACTCACGAATGGAGAAAAGTAGCCTCTCAGTAAATTTAATCAAAAATGCAGTTTCTGACGCCTAACGGAGCCAAATAAATAAATAAAGCCATGTCCAAGTCCTTATCGTATAGCACCGCGTCTCCGAGGTTGCCAGCCCACGCCGCTAATGAATTATCAACCATCTCCCCCTAAACGAAGCCGGAAGTTATCGTGTTTGGTATGGTTAGCTTCATAAGTTTATAACAGAAATCAAGAGACCAACTATATCCGTGTATTTCGGTAGAGTTGAGAGTTATCTAACTTAATCACATTCCTGTACTAATTTCTTAAAATTAGTGTGACCCGCCCGAGACGGGCACTGTGACAGGGATGCGAAGGCGGGTACTCCCAACAACCAATAGCAGCGTAGACCCTCCCCTAGCCAGTCAGGTATGTTAGGGGGGCGACCTCAGGGACTCGCTCTCTTCTTTTTTTTCCATCTACGATTTCACCTGGACTCCTGCGTCTTTTTGGTTAATTCCCGCGACCCACGCCTCCAACAGAAAGACTGAGCATCCGAGTTTTCCGTTTGGTTCAGAAACTGCATTATCCCGCGTTGGGCATCCACTGGGCCTGGGAGATCCTTCTTTTCCTCTTTATCTTTTCCTGGTTCGCGCTCGACTAGTAAGTAACCCCACCTTCCTCTCAATTACTCGCTACTAGTCGAGTCGTAGGCTACCACTGCCTTTCCTAATATACCGTTACTACATTGTGTGTACCGCATCCCTTTGTTTAGTGTATGTGTTGTTTTAACGGCGATATACTGTAAAATCAATATCGCTATATTCCCGTGTCTGTATTTTGTATATTGTGTTGAATGCTAGTAGTGTAACCCTGTTAGAGTCCCGGCGGATTCCCGCATTCCCGTATTAAAATTCATTAATTTAATTAAATGTTTGGACCTGTTTCCTCTCTCACGCTGACGGAGTGATCCACTAACAAAGTCACATCGAGACATTTGAATGTATTAAGTGCCAGAGGCAAATTCCCTCACGGCATATCACGTGCTTAAGGTTGATAAAGGGTGACCTACAGTGACTTGGGTTCAGTATTCAGAGTGCTGAGCTGTTAACAGGGCAACTGAAGGGATCCCTGAACAATAGTCCATAACTATTGTGTGGTAATTTAGAATAAAGTAGTTAATTAAATTAATTATAATTTAAGGAATAAACTCACTCTGAATTACCTACCATCAATCTGACAGGATGTACTTTTATAGGCTGGCTATTTCCTTCAAACCTGTGAAGGGGTAAAACACTGGTCACATAACTATAACCTAATTATTAAATATAGAAATATTAAATCACTCTATACAGCGATTTCAAGACCATCATCTGGTAGACAATGCCTCTATGTTTTTTTACTTGACATTGAGTACAATACAGTACTCATGGTGGGACTCTTGAATAGAATACATTATATATATTACAATAAGTTGAAAAACAGCTCTTTTTACTGTTAACAAATGAACTTTTTAGCAATGCTAACATGCTAGGGATGCTAATTGGCTCCTAAGTATGCTTTCAAGCTTAAATTAATGTTTACATTAACATTAAACCAACTAAATGCTGACATGCTAATATAATTCAAAGTATGCTTCTATGCCAGCTGTTTCAGTTTTGTTATTGCTTGGTCATCCAGTCCTCAAATAGTTCCAATCAATTGTCAATTAAGAATAGTCAATTGTCCAACTGCCAATTAACTAGATACATGCAAAACTGTCATCATGTGCAGTATAGCACCAGACTGCATTTATCATACATGATATTTGAGGGCAGCTTAATTTTATGCATTTTTTGTGATTTTACCTCTCATCTCTGTTGTCTGGTATCTCTCTGTTGAGGGGCAGCTTGTTGCTCAGGAAGGCATTGTACCCATATCTCTGAAAGAGCTCTTCTGCTTCCTTCTGCTCCTCCTCCGAGAGCTCCTCCCCCCACTTTGTGAATAGGGCTGAATTTGGATACAGCTTCTTCACCACCTTCTTCTCCAACTTCACTGCTGGATCCTTGTTATTTTGTCCTTTTCCATGATCAGTCATTTTACTGGATTTCACTGTGGACAAAACAGCACAAATGCTGAAGTAACCTTTAGCTGCACAAGTAACCAATACAGCATATTACAGCATAATCCAATTTGAAGGAAATTATATACATTTTGAAAAGTACTTTGTGGGGTGAGCAAGGGAGAGGGGTGGGGGCGGAGGAGCTGTGTCCATCTTAATTTGCATAAATGAATGTACAACGTACAAATGATTTTGTATAACTCGGATCAAACTGTCAAACTAGACATTGCAGATCAAATATGAATCAAGATTCAGCAACTGCATGGCCTATTTCTCACCCCAAATATTTTCAGAAACATATGAACAGGACGCCACATTGTTCCGGTTTAAAAACGGGGAGTCGAAACAAAAGGAACGTAGTGGGTCTAACCAATCAGGTGCCAGCTGTTTCCGTTGTGGGCGACAACAATTATTCATATGACATAGAGGTACCTCCAAAGAGGTCACATCACAATTGGGGCGGGGGGCCGGGGCAGTGTGGGGAGCAGAAAATAAATTTCAACAGTTAGAGGGCAGCACAAAGACACTGTACAAAAATAAATGATATCTCAACAAAAAACGTTTTCAACGTACAAAAATGCCAAGTTACTCATGCATAGCCTACAAAGCACTGTAAGTACTTAATTAAAACTTGCAAAAACTAGGTTAAACTGCCGTTAAAACTATTGACATCAAAATGAGGCCAAGTTATGACAAACAATATTGGCTATTGTAGCTCACACTAATTAAACTAGAGTTATTCCAAAGCAATGCTACCCAATCTTTCCTAAATTATTTCATGTAACTTGCTCCTGTGTTTTTTCATCCTACCATCTCAAGAGAATGTAATCATTCCTGGTTCTCGTTGGGATATTTGGGGAGATCTGTATAAGTGTTCTCGCTTCTTTGCGTTCTTGCTTTTGGAATGAATGTTCGGTTCTGGATGTCATGATTTTATGTATCGGCATAATCCGCGTTGTTTGCTAAAAGTGTGCTTTTGAGACCTGGTTTGCCATGCAATGGGAATGAATGATATCTATCCCCCTATAATGACTCCAAGGAAATTCTTACATTCATCTAGCACATATCAGCGCAGAGTAAATTGGAATGAGTATGATCTACGGCGTAGATCACCCCGCGTATAAAAAGCAGTGCAGAAGAGGCACTTAAGCACATGACTTAAGTTGGCTATCTCTGAATCTGGCCCTAAGATACTAAATGTAAGTTACTGGCAAATTCAAAAAGAAGTAGGCTGCTCTACTCTGTGATGCTCTTTCTTAATTTATGACCAGAACTGACGTTACCAATCAAACAGGCAATGCTTGTTTGAATGATAGCTATAAACAGGTTACTGTCATAACCTCGGTTCTCTGAAACATCGAGTGGAGAGATCCACCTATGGGGAATGACATCCGGTCATGACCAACGCAGAAGCATCCAATTGCACCACGTCTGGCTCTGACAGACAGTAGCGTGTCCAATGCGAAAGGAGGCTCCCGCCCTCCTTGTAAGAGCATATAGGACACTGCAACACTTCAGTGAACATATTCGCTTCTCGTGCGCAGCAAGCAGGGCAATGTCGGTGGATCTCTCCACTCGATGATTCAGAGAACCGGGGTTACCACAGTAACCTAAAGTTCTCTTTCATCATCTCGTGTTCGAGATCCACCTATGAGGAGATTTGGACAACTCCCGAATTGCCATATGCTCACAGCTGAGACGCTGTCAAGCCAGCAAGGGAGGCCTCCCTCCCTAACAGGAGGGTGGTGCCTGGCGCATCCCATGTAGGCAAGTACAAAACACAGTCCACTATCCAGTGTAATAACCAGGGTCCGGGAACAGTGTGAAGTACTACACCCGTAGTGAGCTGTGTGTGGCTCACACAGAGCTCACCCCCAACACTGAGTGGGCTACCGGTGTCCTGGCAACATCCAGACGGTAAAACGTCACAAAAGTGTGTGGAGAAGCCCAGCCTGTGGCTGAACAGATTTCCTGCATGGAGACCCCACGGAATAGGGCCCACGATGCAGCCACGCCCCTCGTAGAATGAGCCCTCAGACCCAAGGGAGGCGTTACCCCCTTTGAACCATTTGCCATAGCAATAGCTTCCACAAGCCAATGGGACAGCTGCTGCTTAGAGATAGCTTTTCCTTTGCAAGCGGGGGCCCAGGCGACAAAGAGCTGGTCGCTCTTTCTGAAAGCCTTCTTCCTTGTCATATACATGTGGAGAACACACACAGGACACAGCATATGTAGCCTTTGCTCTTCCTCAGAAGAAAAAGGCGGTGGGTGAAAAGTGGAAAGCTCCAACACCTCACATGTGAAAGCTGGGAAGCTTTTAGGCATTAAGGCTGGATTTGGTTTAAGGAAAACCTTACCCATATTAGGGGAGACTATTGTGCACGAGGGATACACTGAGAGCGCATGGAGATCACTAACCCGCTTAGCAGAGGCTAATGCGAGCAGCAGTGCTGGCTTGAGACAGTAATTTTAACTCTATTCCGTTTATAGGCTCGAATGGCCATTGGGATAGAGCCTCCAGCACCAGTGATAAATCTCATCAAAAAGGCCCAGCAAAGGTTGTACTTCCTGCGCCAGCTCAGGAAGTTCAACCTGCCTCAGAGAGCCATAGAGCGGCCACAGGCCTGAACACACTGGCGAGAGTTGCGCAGGACCAGGTCAATAACAGTGACAATCTCTTGCCACAGTATAGGGGAAGGGCTCCCTTTTTGTAATTGTTTCCCCATCTTCTCTGTGAGCTCAGCTTGGTAAGCTGAGAGGAGGGAGGCAACATTAAGGGCTCTAACCGCGAGGGCTGAGGCCCTGTAGGAAGCCTGGTGGATGGAGGCTGTGAAGCGTTCCATCTTATTAGGGAGGGTAGGCCTGGGTGGCGCCAGGAGACCTCCCTGCGTGGGGTTAAGCTATGGAAGGCTCGACAGCTGGGGGTTCCTCCATGGCGTGGGTGGTCATGTCCTTAACCTCCAGGCCAGAGAAACCGTGCTTCAAATCAAGCGGGTCTTTCCAGGGGTGTTTCAAGTGTTTAGCGCAGGTGGGGAGAACTGGGAAAAGCTGTTTTCTGGGACCTGGGGAGGGGGGGGGGGGGGGCAGAAATTTTCCATCATAAACATCCCTCTCCTTGTCGGCCGGGTTCTGGAGGGCTGGCCATTCAATGTTGAGACGAGCGGCGGCCTGCTCACACACCTCCAGAAGCACAGCGTGGGGTTGGGCGTTAGCCATACCTATCGCTGGTGCTAACTGGGCCGGTGGAATGGAGTCCTCACCTCCTCACCCGAATAATCAGACGCAACCGCCATGTCATCGTTATCCGACATCTCCCCTTCCAGTATGGGAGTCTTTGGGACCGAGGTCATTGCCGTGGGTAGCAGCAACTCTCTGCCTCCATCGCTTGAGCTTTTTGGGCAGAGCAAGGCAGTGGCTGCAGCTCTCTGGGGAGTGGATAGCCTCCTGGGCATGTTTTAAACCCAGGCACATGACACAGAGAGAGTGAGTGTCCCTGGCAGTGGTGAGGGTACCCCACGCGGCCGGGCAGGCGAGCGTAGCTCCTCGGACACGTCGAGAGGAATGGGCTTAGAAAGAGCAATTAGCTGGGAGCTAAGCGGCAACTAAGCAGAGAACAGGCAGCGTGGGTGGCTGGCTAGAGAGCAAAGAGACAAGTTAGATAGAGCGGCTAATTGTGAGACAGCACAGTGCTCTTCTGCGTTAGCAGGTGCAGGAGAAAATCGTATCTGTGGCGGGGAGCCTGACACGACAGAAGGGCTAGCGAGCGAGGTAGCAGGCTAACACCGAGTAGAGCTACTCAGCACTGACGCACGTTCCCGAACCTTTCACGCCCAGAGGAGGTGGAATGTCAACTGAAGAGGAGTCCCTTTGTAGTGTCCTATATGCTCTTACAAGGAGGGCGGGAGCCTCCTTTCGCATTGGACATGCTACTGTCTGTCAGGACCAGACGTGTTGCAATTGGATGCTTCTGCGGTGGTCATGACCGGATGTCATTCCCCATAGGTGGATCTTGAACACGAGATGATGAAAGAGAACTGCCAATTCCTTAATGCTTGATTTATGTCGTTTTATTACTCACGTATTTAGGGGGTGTTTCATTTCAGGCTTTATAACTCCAGGTGTCATTAAACGTCAACTCGTAATACCCCCATGCCCTGTAAGCCTGTCTCATTCATTACACTTCATTCTGGTTTAATTGTCGGCTTTTTTATCCAATAGAGTACATTATAATCTTAGCAACAGTATATGTCTTTTTGGGTGCTTTGAACAATTTACTACAGCCCAGCGTAATGGCAGTTTTTGTTTTACGTAAGATCTATAGAAAACGCATTAGGGAGGGGAGTTTCCCTTTCCCGATATGTAACTATGTTTGCGTCTAAAATGCCTTTGGTCTCGCTGACTACATATGTATGTTCGTGTTTCCACTCGAGCACTGTCTTTCCAATATGTTTGATAGCCCTATTGTTATTTTTGCATTTTGAGTGCATTTCACATACTGTAGTGCAATCGTTAAATTTATTTTTGATGTAGGCTACCAATGTTCATTGAAGATAGAACATTTTGCAGCATTTTGCAGATGGTGGAATACTATTTTATGTTCATGTTATCATACATAATATAGGCTATGGCGTATATACTTGTCTCTTACGGCATGACAAATGCTCATTCCAATTTACTGTGCACTGATATGTGGTAGATTAAGGTAAAGATTTCCTTGGAGTCATTATGAATAGGAACATTAAAAAAATGTTCACATTTTTAAAACTACAGAAAAATGCAATCCCAGGACAAAAGTATACATACTGTAGAGTACAGGGAAAAGTGATTTATTGAGGTACAAGAGTGAATGATTAGGCAACATATTTAGGTGTATGTAACACTGTGATATCAATGTTTTTTTATCTTAAGCCATCAGAAGGAGCAAATGTGTATGCTTTATAATGGACAAAACTAATTTTATTCATTTTATGACATGTTTTGCACAGGGCTTTTGGACCCATAGATATCTACCCCCCTATACTGATGAAAATTCCTGAAATAATTCCCACTTGAAAGTTATGCAAAAGTGAGTTTTAGGAGCCAAAACGGTTGATTTGTAGTTAAATATATCATAATTTTTTTTATTTAGAGCAGTGCACAATTTAGCCATTTGGATAGATTTGGAGACACTAATGGACAACAGGGTACACTGCTATATTTAGCATCATAGACCTTTAGTAGTTCTGCATATCATCATCAGATTTTGCAAAACTTGTGGACGTGGAGTTTATGATCCAGGAAATGTATATATTACCGATTTCACTTATGTAGCTCTCAGTATTTTGTTGCAAACTAAAGAATTTTTTTTTTATTTTTTTTTTAAACATTTTTCCAAAGTTTCTTTGCATTTGTGGCACTTTATTTTGACTTAAATTATGAAAATAAACTAATCTAAGTTTGTATTGTAAATGGTACAACTGTCTTGTTTCATTTAAGCCATTTACCAAGTTTATGTGATGCTCACACCTGGAGTTATAAAGCCTTAAACAGAGCACCCCTTAAATAGGTGAAATTTGCCATCTGCGCCAAGGGGTTAAGCGCATCTCTGAATCCGGCCCAAAGATACCAAATGTAAGTTACTTGCAAATTCAAAAAGAAGTAGCCTACACTGAGGTGTTGTTGGCATTTGATGGCATTCATGCATGCTTCGCCATCTCCCACTTTTTGTTCTTATCTGTCAAAGCTGCAATGTTCTTTCTGACCAGAGCTGACATTAGCAATCAAACAGGCAAAGCTTTTTTGAATGATAGAAAATTGGTGGAGAGAGAAAAAACATCATTCTCCGTTGGCCAGTTGCTAACGACTGGAGCAAGTCATGAAGATGAGCATGAATATTACGACTCATATCGGGGCCAGGTAGCTATACAATATTATGTTCTAACAAAGTACAGTATTCCTTTAAGTGCATCTCTGAATCCGGCCCTATGATACCGAATGTAAGTTACTTGCAAATTCAAAAAGAAGTTGCCTACACTGAGGTGTTGTTGGCATTTGATGGCATTCATCCCTGCTTTGCCATCTCCCGCCTTTTGTTCTTATCTGTCAAAGCTGCAATGCTCTTTCGGACCAGAGCTGACATTAGCAATCAAACAGGCAAAGCTATAAAACTGCCAATCCCTTAATGCTTGATTTATGTAGTTTTATTACTCACCTATTTAACCTCGGTCAAGCTATCCGCTCTTAAAAAATGTTCGGTCAAACTACCCGTTCGTCAATTTTGTGTGCGCATCTACACTGTCTATAGTGGTAGAACGGGAACCACAACGTCTTTAGGTAACGCCCTTGTGCGGAAAAAGGCAGAAAACGCAATTTCTCTCCAAGCCGCATGATAAAATTTGTGGTACCGTCTTTACTAACTGTAGAAGTTTTGAGATATGACCATTTGAAGTCATTGTAGCTGTATATAGGAGTATATGGCAAGGATACATTTGACAGTCCATTACATAGGCTTTCCCCATAAATAGCCCACATTTTCAGCAGATTTGTGATCAGCAAGGTCCAGAGACCATGTGAGAGACCATTACACAGAATTTTTCCATAATCACTGAAGACTAGTTTTTACGTGAAGGATTACAAAGGCCCACTCTGTAGGCATATCAAGTATTAAACAATATTACTGTGGAAATTTTGAATTATGGCCATTTATGTTCATTATTGCTATATATGGATGTATATGGCAACACTATATTTGAGTTTCCATTACATAGGATTTCCCCATAACTCAACTGAATGAAGATGAACAAGGTCCGTTCTATGTGCCTGCCAAGAATAAAGACATTCTACTGTTGAACTTTTCAGATATGACTATGTGGCAGGGTGGGCGTGGTTAGTCTCTGCTTGCAGAGAGAGAGTGAGCGGAGCGGCTCTCGGACCCTGAGCCACAGCTGTCATGAGTTAGTCAGGACAACCCGATAATTAACGATGGAATGATTGTTTGATTGTTGCCTGATTGCTTTGACAGTGAGCCTGGGCTTTAAAGGAGGGAAGCGGGAGATCAAAGGGGGCTGGCTGATGACGGGAGAGGATCGGGGAGAAAAAGGTCCACGAAGACCGTAGCCAGCATAAGCACCAGAGCACCAATTAAAGTGTCGGTGAAAACCCATTGTGTACTGTCTGTTCTTCCCGAGGGTGGCACTCGATCTGCCACAGACTATTTCTGTTCTTGATTGCTGTATATGGGTGCATATGGCAACACTATCATTGACAGGCATTACACAGGATTTTCCCATAATTACTTACAAAGGTCAACTGGATAACATTTACACAGGCCCATTCTATATGCCTGCCAAGAATGAAGGAGTTTTATTATTGAGGTATACCCAATTATGTGTTACATTCCCGAACAGGAACTGGACCCAAATGCAAGACTCAGACGGCTCGGGGGGAAAACTCCACCAGGGAGTACATTTATCCAGACAGACAGGGCGAGACATGACAACAGACCACATGGACAGACAGGAAACGGGGCGTGGCAGACTGGGCAGGAAGGGGGCCATGACAGACTGGGCAGGAGGCGGCTGAACCAGGCAGGACAGGAACTTGACATGAACTGCAGCTGGGTGCCGGGGTCAGGAGCAGGCACTCAGCCTGGGGGCAGGAACAGGTGCGGGGGGAACCGCAGATGGCGCGAGGGCGCGCGGTCAGGGCCAGGCACTCAGCCTGGGGGTCAGGGACAGGTGCGGGGGCCCGCGGATGGTGCGGGGGCCCGCGGTCAGGGCCAAGCGCTCAGCCTGTGAGGAGCAAGGGAGCCTTGGAGGAACGAGGGAGCCTTGGAGGAACGAGGGAGCCTTGGAGGAACGAGGGAGCCTTGGAGGAACGAGGGAGCCTTGGAGGAGCGAGGGAGCCTTGGAGGAGCGAGGGAGCCTTGGAGGAGCGAGGGAGCCTTGGAGGAGCGAGGGAGACTAGGAAGGAACGCCGCCAGGGAACAGAGGACTAGACATTAAGGAACAAGGAGGGAAGGGTGAAACTAACAAAACAAAGACTTGACTAGACCTAGAGACAAACTAATGTAAAACACACTAGACAAGACATAACAGCATGACGGGAACAAAGAGCTAAAACAAGCTACACCACAAGACGGTCTGGCCTCGAACAAACGAATGGGGCAGGTTAAATACAGAACTTGATGAGGAAACAATGAGGAACAGGTGGGACACTTAACTCGAGAAACGAGAGGAAACACAACACAGGTGCGGGTGGAAGGAGATATGACAATTTGATGTCATTGTAGCTGTATATAGGAGTATATGGCAAGGCTACATTTGACAGTCCATTACATAGGCTTTCCCCATGAATAGCCCACATTTTCAGCAGATTTGTGAGCAGCAAGGTCCAGAGAGACCATGTGAGTGACCATTACACAGAATTTTTCCATAATCACTGAAGACTAGTTTTTACGTGAAGGATTACAAAGGCCCACTCTGTAGGCATATCAAGTATTAAACAATATTACTGTGAAAATTTAGAATTATGGCCATTTACGTTCATTGTTGCTATATATGGATGTATATAGCAACACTATATTTGAGTTTCCATTACATAGGATTTCCCCATAACTCAACTGAATGACGATGAACAAGGTCCGTTCTATGTGCCTGCCAATAATAAAGAGATTCTACTGTTGAACTTTTCAGATATGACTATTTCTGTTCTTGATTGCTGTATATGTAGTATATATGTATCAGATCAAAAACGTCTACGACATAAAAAAGCCAAGTTACTCACGCATAGCCTACATAGCGCTGTCCATAAGTTCTTAATTCCAACTTGCAAAAACTAGGCCTGCCTTTAAAAGTCTTGATATCAAAATGTGGCCAAGTTACAACTAACAATATTGCCTATCGTAGCTCACACTAAATAAACTAGCTCTATTCCAAAGCAATGCTGTCCAAACTTTCCTAAATTATTTAATGCAACTTGGCCCTGTGTTTCTTCATCTTTGCATGTGAAGAGATTGTACCTCATGGAACAACATATGATTTCAATTAATGTTTTTAACAGTTGATGAATAATTACACTCCAGAAAGGATATGGTTGTACTTTGTTGGCAAGTTTACTTTAGAAAATGTACAGGTTTTAAAATGTTAACTGCTGCTACAGCATTCTTTACAATTCACAAACAGACATTTACGTATATGAAGAAACATCATGTACAATAGAGAAAGGGGTGATGAATAAATAAATGCAGATAAAAATGATGATGATATTTGCCAACAGAATTTTGTGAACACAAGGATATCTATGCTCTGTAGGACCACACAGGTTTTGATAAAAATCCAAATAAATAAATACATAATAATAATAATAATAATAATAATAATACATTTTATTCATTCTGTGTTTTTCATAGACCCAAAGCAGTGGATGCAGACAATTGTTCAAACATGCCCTATAGTGTAGTAATTTTTCTGTTTAATTTCTAAGTGTAACACATCTGAATCAGAGTATTTCCACTATAAATTATTTTCATTTTGCAGTTTGTTGTGGCACATAGTTTCATTGACCACATTCTCTTGAGATGGTAAGATGAAGAAACACAGGGCCAAGTTGCATTAAATACGATAGGCAATATTGTTAGTTGTAACTTGGCCACATTTTGATATCAAGACTTTTAAAGGCAGGCCTAGTTTTTGGAAGTTGGAATTAAGAACTTATGGACAGCGCTATGTAGGCTATGCGTGAGTAACTTGGCTTTTTTTACGTCGTACACGTTTTTGATCTGATATCACTTATTTTTTATAGCTAACTAATGATGAATAATGCATGAAGATAAACACGGAGAGAGACATGCTTTCCAAAGAAATGTATGCAGACATTCCCTTAACCATAATGCCCTCTATTGACAAGAATGAGAACAGTTATCCTATTACAGACAGCACACAATTACATTAAAAGAGTTTGTAGATGAGCAGTATTTAATGTGTAATGAAATACAATGAACAGCACCACCTGAGCTATGGATCATGAAGAAGCATGTAAATTAATGAACCAAGTCTACATGGAGACATACATGCACAATGGGCTAGATGCAAACACATTCTACCTGAAAGACATACAGCGTAAATAGCTAGTACAGCCTAAATAGTTTGCATCAGTAAAATATGGAAATACAGTTTTAAAATAGGGCTATTAGTATTCTATGAAATACATTTAATGTTAGGCTATTCAACACTGGATTGCTGGATGCGTAACTCCAACCTTCCATGTGTGGGCTACGAGCTAGCGAGCGAGCTAGTGAGTTCATAAGCACAGCCGTTAGGCTATTCAACACTGGATTGCCGGATGCGTAACTCCAACCTTCCATGTGTGGGCTACGAGCTAGCGAGCGAGCTAGTGAGTTTCTGCACAGCAGAGTTTTTTTTCCGGTAGTGTAGAACGTTACCTGCGGGAAATGTTTTGGTACCGGACAGCTAGGTTTAGTTTCGTTTTCTGTAGTGCAATGAATGTAGGCTATAATGCATGTTGATTCACTTCGTAGTAGCCTCGCTTGTTTCTGCTTCCTGACGAGAAGCAGGAAGTAACGTTGGCGAACAAGCTTAATTGGACAATGCATATTTCCCAGGAATCTTAGCCAGAAAGAAAACATACTACTAAGAAAGTACATACCAGAGATTATTCTTCTTCTTCTTCTTATTCTTATTATTATTATAATTAAAAGTGTTTGCAGTAAGCTACATTATCAGCAGAGTAGCGTATACTACAGCCACATTCGGAGGCTATCTATTTATTTATAAGTGACTAACCATGAATCAGATATGTTTGGGGAATTGGCGGTTTATAAATCCGATCGCTTAAAGGCTTGCAGCTTAAAAGAGGCTATCCTCAATTCTTAATGTAGGCTATTATCGTAAATTCTTAATTTTCCTAGTAGTTAATTTTATGGTGACCTTGTGTTATGGGTGAAAAGGATAAAGTGAACAGAGCTGAAGTGAAGAAATTAATGAATAAAGAAATGTTGGTCGAGGCAAGGGGTTTCCACAGTCAGTCAGTCATGACCGCAAGAGCAGAGCGTCACACCCTCCCCAAACCAGACAAAAGCGAGCGTCCGGTTTGGGGAGGGTGTGATATAATACAAGTGAAACATTGAACAGTTAATATTGTAAACCTCTTTTGCCTTTGCAATAAAAATACGTTAATGTGTCAATGTGAAAATAATAACAGTCTAAGAAATGAAAAGTACTTAACAGTTGCACATTGTTTTTGTGGAAAATACACATGTGCCCTGCTGGGCTCAAACACACTATCCACTGTGTGAGAGACTGCAGTTTTAACCACTAAGCCACAGTAGCTTCTTGGAAAGCATGAAGCCATTAGCTACATTAACATTAAAAAACATTAGTATGAAGTGTTTTTATTGGACGATAAGCTTGATGAGCAGGTATACGGACCATACCCTCAAATAATAATTCAATAATTCTCCCCATTGGATAACATCGCGACGGAGGCAGGCAGTTTGGCAGGAAAATGGGAAGAAGAAGAAGAAGATAAGAAGAAGAAGATAAGAAGAAGAAGAAGATAAGAAGAAGAAGAAGATAAGAAGAAGAAGAAGATAAGAAGAAGAAGAAGATAAGAAGAAGAAGAAGATAAGAAGAAGAAGAAGATAAGAAGAAGAAGAAGATAAGAAGAAGAAGAAGATAAGAAGAAGAAGAAGATAAGAAGAAGAAGAAGATAAGAAGAAGAAGAAGATAAGAAGAAGAAGAAGATAAGAAGAAGAAGAAAAGAAGAAGAAGAAGAAAAGAAGAAGAAGAAGATAAGAAGAAGAAGAAGATAAGAAGAAGAAGAAGATAAGAAGAAGAAGAAGATAAGAAGAAGAAGAAGATAAGAAGAAGATAAGAAGAAGAAGAAGATAAGAAGAAGAAGAAGATAAGAAGAAGAAGAAGATAAGAAGAAGAAGAAGATAAGAAGAAGAATAAGATAAGAAGAAGAAGATAAGAAGAAGAAGATAAGAAGAAGAAGAAGATAAGAAGAAGAAGAAGATAAGAAGAAGAAGAAGATAAGAAGAAGAAGAAGATAAGAAGAAGAAGAAGATAAGAAGAAGAAGAAGATAAGAAGAAGAAGAAGATAAGAAGAAGAAGAAGAAGAAGAAGAAGAAGAAGATGAAGATGAAGATGAAGATGAAGATGAAGAAGAAGAAGAAGAAGAAGATGAAGATGAAGAAGAAGCGGAAGAGGAAGGAGAAAAATGGCAAAATAACCCAAGTTTGGGGCTTTATTGTGTGGATGTGTGAAGTTGTATGTGAATACTGTGTGGTTACATGAGGTCAGCACATACAGAAGTTAATGTTTTTAAGGGCTGAGAGTCTATGGTCATTGTGGTTACTTCTGTAGGAAACCCTGAAATGTGCCAAACTCTCGGTGTTGTATAGGTATGGGGCATGCCCCGCCAAGCTGTAAGTTGTCGGATGGCATACCTGCCATCCCAATAATATGTAGTAGGATTCGGTCCCAATCTCCACCCCTACTAGGACGGGACACCTTTTCAATCGCCCAAAAGAGAAATTGGTCAACAGTGTGGTTAACCTGTTTAAAATGCATAGCTATGGGGGAGGTAGGGTTGTGTCTCTGAATAGCACTGCGGTGTTGTACGTGTGCATAGCGCACGTTTGATTTTGCCCACGTACAATAGAGGACAGTGACACTATATGGCGTAAATTACTCCTTCTGTGCTACAGTTGGTGGTAGACGTGAGCTGTATGGTACTATTGTTCTGGGGGTGCGTGAACGATCTGTGATGCTAACACCTGGGGCCCTATCTTACACTCGGCGCTAAGCGGCGCTAACCCAAACGCAAGTGTCTTTGCTATCTTACACCCGGCGCTGGGCTCATTATAATGCCTAGCGCTCACGTCGTTTAAATACCATGTATTCTTGCGCCCGTTGCAAGTGAACTGGGCGTGTTTGTCTTAAGATGAGGAGTGGCCAGGATTATTTTTGGTGTATTGCTATCTTGAGCCAGCAGAAAGCGCTTGTGCTAGAACCACCACAAACCTGGTTTAAAGCCATGTCGCAGTTGTTTACATGTTATTTTAAGGGCGCATATAAGTGCATCTACATAGGCGTGTGCACAACGCGTGTACACCCTCCTGTCTGTTACACACAGGGGCGCGCACAAGCATGACTAAAATATCAAGATTACAATGTGAAATATTATTATTTTGTAGGCTATATCAAAAAAGAAGTATGGCGGCGGAGCGAACTTGGCCATTGCAACTTGTTGCTCTTCTTTGTTGTTGTAGTCGACCAGTGCCAGCACTACATTCGTAGCTAATGTAAAGTATCGCTCCGCCGCCGTACTTCCACAGAGAATATAGGTCAGCAAAGTAAAGGATTCAACGATAGTTTGACTTAAAAAATGATGGTATAAACACTCAAAATAACCCAGATAGACTGTCGTCGTATTTTATTTGCTTTGGGTGCACTGTGGAGTGTTTAAGTGCGTTTGGTAGTGGATGCTATGGTTACCATAGAGTTGCGCTAGTATTAGCAACATGTGTTTGTCCAAAAGAAGGGACAGCATGGAATTAGCTGAAATGGTTTCCATCAATCAACTACATCATGGGTAAGTCGTAATTGAGACAAGATAGAGCCTCTGCTGGAGTTATAAAGCCTTAAGTGGAACACCCCCTAAATAGGACCACTGTCAAGCTATCCACTCTTTAAAAATGCACGGTCAGACTATCCGCTCGTCAAATTTGTGTGCGCAGCTAGGCTACATTGTGTATAGTGGTCGTCTGGGAAGCGCAACGTCTTTAGGTAATGTCAGAAAAAGACAGAAAGAGCGATTTCTTGCCAAGACACCTGATAAAAATGTGTGGTGCCGTCTTTTTAACTAAATTTTTGAAAATGTAATAATATAGTAGGAAAGTAATTTAATAGGCTACTGTACTGTTGAAACGTAGCCTACGTGTGATTGAAATATTTTCAAATAGCCTAATTAGCTTCTCCAGAGTCCACACATACATTAAGATTGTATGAGGCTGAACACAAACTTACAGGTGCACACCCAACATGAAAATGTTCCACAGCAGCCATTTGGAGATCTGGGAAAATGACCAATTAATGTTGTTATAATTGACCCTTCGCTAAACCCCTCCGCCAAGCGGCGATAGTCCAATCATAGCCTAGCAACCATTACTAGGCAGTGGACCTCCGTCAAGCTTTCCTAGTTGTAGGTTAGCTTGTCATCATGGTCAAAAAATATTTGTACAAACTGGCAGATAAATGCTACTATCCACTGTGTGTGTCACAGATGGGTAGGTACAGTTGCAAGTGAGACTGGGTGGGAGGTTGGTAAATGCACTAACTACACGACAACAGTGGCATTTAGAAACTCTGTATTCTGTATTGTTGTCACAAATCGTGTAAAAATAAAGCTAGAACATGGAGTTTGTTGTTTCCACTCAAAGTGTGGTTGCAAGAGCAATGAATTTCTCAACCAGGGATTGAAATTCTCCTTGAAGCTCACAAACTCCAGTGGCCCCTGGAGGTATTGCAGGCTCTGGTGCCAAAAAGCAAATTTACCCATTGAAGTCTACGAAAAACTACGAAATTACCCAGGCCAAATTATACTATTTTGAACAGTTCTTTTAAATTCTAAAATTTCTTCACATCGAACTACAAACCCCAGTTCCAAAAAAGTTGGGACAGTATGTAAAATGCACGTAAAATCAGAAAGCAGTGATTTGTAAATTCTTTTACATATATTTAATTGAAAACAGTAGCCTACAAACAGCGCTGGACTGGTAATCTGGCATACCGGGCATTTTCCCAGTAGGCCGTCGCACCTTGGGGCCGATATAATTAAATGTATAGACAGTGGACAGTGGCCCATTGGTTCATTTTCTATTCTGACACTGGGCTGGCCCTCCCCCTCTGCCCCCAGATGCTGTGGCTGGTGGCTCAGAGCCAAAAATCTGTGGATGGATGAGGGCGTTAAAATGGATAAACAAAAGCGCAAGGAGGGTGCGGAGAAGACTCATTTTCCAATAAAACTCTATGGGGAAAAAAGTCAGGAGAAATAACCCTTGCAGTGAGCCATCCACATCTACTCCATATGTGGCCGCAGAGTGATGGTTTGGGGCTCGTTTGATACCTTAGACCCTTGATGACTTACTGCCATTTACATTACATTACATTACATTACATTACATTTATTTAGCAGACGCTTTTATCCAAAGCGACGTACAGTAAGTGCGTACAGAGACATCATCATCATTACAGAACAGACAAGGCAAAGCACATCCTTTGCATAATGTAGCAGCTATCCCTAGCAATGAACGTTGACTGAAGTTCACAGTAAGCTGTGGGCAAATCAGCAACACCACACTTCATTCCAAATACTATTATAAACTATACCATTATAAACCATTCCAAATACTATTATAAACTATGCTATTATAAACCATTCCAAATACTATTATAAACTATGCTATTATAAACCATTCCAAATACTATTATAAACTATAATAAACAAACAGGAAAACACAGGGAACAGGGAACTGATATTCCTAGGTGAGGATATCAGTCAAGGTGGAGTCTGAAGAGGTGTGTCTTCAGGCCTCGACGGAATGCAGGCAGGGTTGGAGTAGAACGTAGGGGAATGGGAAGTTCATTCCACCACTGAGGTGCTAATGTGGAAAAGCTCCGCAGTCGGGACAAGCGAGAGCCTTTGACACGGAGGGGGGGAAGTGCCAGTCGCCCTGCTGTAGAAGAGCGAAGTGGTCGAGCAGGAACATAGTTCTGGATTAAGTCCTGCAGGTAGGCGGGGCCTGTCCTATTGGCTGCAGTGTAGGCCAGGGTCAGAACTTTGAACCTGATCCTGGCTGCAACTGGCAGCCAGTGGAGGGACTTCAGCAGGGGGGTTACGTGGGAAAATTTCGGGAGGTTGAACACAAGCCGGGCAGCTGCATTCTGGATCAGTTGAAGAGGCAGAATGGCGCAGGCCGGCAGGCTTGCGAGCAGGGAGTTGCAGTAGTCCAGGCGTGAGGTGACCATGGTCTGGACAAGAAGCTGGGTGGAGTAGGTGGTGAGGTACGGTCGAATCCTCCTGATGTTGTACAGGAGGAACCTGCAGGACCGTGCCGTCGCCCTGATGTGCTCTTTGAAGTCCAGCCGGTCGTCCAGGACCACCCCCAGGTTCCTTGCAGAGCGGGAGGCAGCCACCATGGTCCCATCAACAGTGATGGAGAGGTCATGTAGTGGGGAGGTCTTGTACGGCATGAAGAGGAGCTCTGTCTTGTCAAGGTTGAGCTTCAGGTGATGGGTAGCCATCCACTCAGAGATGTCAGTCAGACAAGGATATGCGACCATTTAGCCAGTCATGTGTTCCATACTGTACCAGCGTAATTTACATTTGAATCTAGTCTCACCCCCCAATTCCCATAGAGATTCATTCAAATGCAGAGAGGTTATAGTATCGCTTGTAACAGTACCTGAAAATAAGATATCGACAGTTTTTTGATGTTGATGGTCACAGACTTCAGGAAGTAACAGCATGTAAAGGATATGCGACCAAATATGAAATATGATACTTTAAATACGTTAAAGCAAAGGGGGTGAATACATATGCACGTACCACTTTTCAGTTTTTTATTTTTTATTTATTTTTTAAAACAAGTTTTTTTTTTCATTTCACTTCACCTATTTGGACTATTTTGTGTAAGGCCATTACATAAAATCCAAATAAAAATCAATTTAAATTACAGGTTGTAATGCAACAAAATAGGAAAAATGCCAAGGGGGGTGAATACTTTCGCAAGGCACTGTATATATATATAGATTTGTTCAATAAATTAAGACTATGCTTCTGTTTTTATTATACTGATATCACTATCGATTTAAGGTACTACAGAATCAAAATAGCTGCTAATTCTGCTATAATTAAATGTTTAGAACATGTTGATTACTGTCCCAAATAAATAAATTATATAAAGTGAACTTTATAAAGGAGGCATTGTCTTCTTTGCTACATTTAGGTTTAAAAAACAACATTCTATATAGTTTAGATATTTGTTTTAATATAATCAAAAGTGTGATCAAAGCGGTTTATGGGGTGTACCCACATTCTTCTCCTCCTCAATCGTTATCGGGAAGTGCACCCCTGGTTGTTTCCGTCAGATCTGTTAAGGCGCTGCGTTGCTCTGGGGGCGGGGATTGCGTTGAGGATTTATGGTAGGTAAAAACAACCGATGAGTTGTGAACGCAGCGTAACTCCTTGTTTGTTGTACAGTCATCTAGACCTACATTTAAATAACCATTGTTGCATGAATAGCCTACACATATCCCTTTAACTACAGAAGTAGGTCTGTTTAAATCATATTACAGTATACTGTATTGTTGTTGTGAGACTAGGAAATTGTATTTTTATTGTTTGATTAATAACTCTAAATTTTTTAACTACAACTGCTACTATTACTAATAATAATAATAAAATACTAAAATGAATTGGCTACGCTAGTCTAACTAAGTAATTCTTTGACAATCATGTGACCAGTACTGACATGCTTCTGAATTTAAAATACCTGATTGCATCAGTATGTCCAATACAAGACTAAATCTGCCTTGTATACCTGGAGAGAAGAGCCCTGGGAACTCTTCTTCCTACCTGCCCTGTGGAGGGGAGACGACTTCAGGACACTGAGGAGCTACTTAGGGGGAACTCACCCAGCTTGTTGATGTGAGTCTCCATCTGCTCCAGCCTCCTGAGTGCCTCTCGATTCCATGCTGTGTTGTTCTGATAAGCGTGTCGCAGACTGTCCCCATAGGAGCGCATCTCTCTCTTGATAGACACTATGTAGAACATGGCTGTAGTAGCCACCAGTACAGCAGCCGCCCACCGGAGAAAGCCAGTCCGTATCATCCTTCTGTGTGTGTGATATGCATGTGTTTATTTGTGTGCTACATTGACCAAACCACGAGACTCCCCAAATGCCAACAGCATGAGGCGTACCTGTCTCGATTAAGGGTTTGTTTGGTTTTATAGTACTATACCTTCCCATTCAGGTGGGCGGGTCTTGTATGGGTTGTGAGTCATTCTGATTGTGAGAATGCATTGGCTTCACCTAATCGGACTTGCCAATAGTGCCTTAAATGCCCTACTGTGATGTTTATTTTCCATATTACCTTGCCGTTTTTGTAGAGGCAAACATTGTAGATCAATAAAGATAAAGAATTCATCTCGTTATCCACATACAGACTGTTCTCATTCCCAAGGCGTCATAAAGTGAAGCCATAGACTGTATAAAAATATGGACAAAGTTCCTATTACCCAGGAAATTACCCAATCGCTCCCTATAAACTATATAGTGCACTATTTAGGGTACAAACAGTCTACATTCCGGATTTGTGAGCTTAGCTTAAGCTATTACATATGTCTTACTGCTTGACAGGCTAATTAAAATGTGCATACTGACTACAAAGAAAAGATATTTGATGTTTTACCTTATCAATTTTATAGATTTTTGTCTACGCAAATGGGTTAATTTTTGTCTCTAATTAATTAGTGATGCAGATTAGCATTCCACTTCATTTGTTTGCCACTAAGCATTTGGTTGCTGGAAGATAATGGATTATCTGGTTTAACCTTTCCTGGGGAACTGTGCTAGCTACAAAAACAATGCCAATAGCTTATGCTCCGCTATTTGACATTGGCTGACTGAGTGACCACCAGCAGTAGGTGACGGTCTCACTTCATGATAGCATTACGATTATGTTATTTTATCTTATTATCATCGACATTAATTGAATTAATCATCATCGTCATCATGGCATGGCGCACACACACTACCTCCCTGCGAGTCTGTTAATCACGAAGCTACTGTTGCGGTCACGTTTTGTCTAGGGATAGAAAGTCGCTTACAACAGGAGGCGGCTGGCCTGGAATGGTGAAACTGGGAGGAAAACTGGGACTTACCTCTGTAGGGAAAATACATTTCCTGCTTCAATGTTCTTGGATGGTCACCTAACACAATCAGCCTTACTCAATGATCAAGGGGGGTTAGAAACAAAGCCTGGTGACGACGGCACCGCTAAGGTGTGAGACGGGAATTAGCCAGTTTACCTAGGTGACAATAACCATTTGGTTCCCTCCCACACCACATGCAATGTCAATTTGTTTGCCTGTCACCCAATCAGGGACAGGAACCTGCATTCTACGTCAGCATTTTATTTCAGGTTTGGGGTATAAAGCTTGTACCACACACAACACTATTTTGTGATTGAACTGCCTTACGATTACCCGGTATCTTGTATACTGTAATGAAGACTATTTTGCATTATAATTAAATTGCTATTGACCTAAACTTTGGAACTCCGAGTTTTACTTTACAAAGGACAGAATTCCTACACCTCCTCCAGGTCGCTTCACCGGTTCCCGGGGCTAGCCCAAGCTGTCGCTCCGCCGGCGAAGAGCTCCGCGTCCGTTCGTTTTCGAGTTTAGTTAGTTTAATCTAGTTTCTCTTTTTAAGCATAGCAGTATAGTGATCCGAGAATTAATACAACAGCCTGGTCGGGAAACAAAGGGGGTTGTCAATCTTCACGCCGGCAGGCCAAGCACAGGTACATTCACCCCTCCCCTTGCGGCCCACCATCTTTGCCCTTTTAACAAGAAACGCCCTCCCCCCAATCACCGACCAGCGCCCAATCAGCATATAAGGCATCATCCCAGTTTCCTGAACCAGCCACCATTCCCAGTACACAGCTGCCATGCCACTAAATGAGTGTTATTAATATATATTGATAACTATCGAAACTAGGAGGCATTCGTTTTTATTATTATGCCCCGCTCCCTAACACGGGGCGTAACACTACCATGCTTACCGCTTCAACTACACTCTCCTCCTGCTCCTGCTCACTCTGTCCCTCGGCCCTGTCATGCTCACTCTGTCCCTAGGCCCTGTCATGCTCACTCTGTCCCTCCTCGGCTCCCCTGGCTGTCACACGCCTGCTCCTCTGCCTGGCAGTGGCCATGGCCAGCCACCTCTCCTCCTTCAAGTTCCACCTGTTGCTGCACAAAGTCGGGTACTATAAATGTTGAAGCTACTGCAGCCCCTGCACACTGTAAAACCTGATGAGTAAAGTCAACTCAAATAGTTTGAGGAAACCGATTGCCTTGAACCATTTAAGTTTAATAACTCAAATCCTTTTAGTGGGAAAAAAGTGCTTAAATTGAGTATTACTAACTCAAGTATTTATTGTTAGGTATACTTAAGTAAATAAATGACTATTACTAACTCTATTCTTTGAATTGAACTTAAAACACATTCATTATTTAAACTTATTTGTAATGTTTGTACAAACTCATTAAAATGATGTAAAAAGCAAGTATATGAATTAAGTCTGACTAACTTAAATAACTAACTAACTAACTTGGATGGCTACCCATCACCTGAAGCTCAACCTTGACAAGACAGAGCTCCTCTTCATGCGGTACAAGACCTCCCCACTACATGACCTCTCCATCACCGTTGATGGGACCGTGGTGGCTGCCTCCCGCTCTGCAAGGAACCTGGGGGTGGTCCTGGACAACCGGCTGGACTTCAAAGAGCACATCAGGGCGACGGCACGGTCCTGCAGGTTCCTCCTGTACAACATCAGGAGGATTCGACCGTACCTGACCACCTACTCCACCCAGCTTCTTGTCCAGACCATGGTCACCTCACGCCTGGACTACTGCAACTCCCTGCTCGCAAGCCTACCGGCCTGCGCCATTCTGCCTCTTCAACTCATCCAGAATGCAGCTGCCCGGCTTGTGTTCAACCTCCCGAAATTTTCCCATGTAACCCTCCTGCTGAGGTCTCTCCACTGGCTGCCAGTTGCAGCCAGGATCAGGTTCAAAGTTCTGACCCTGGCCTACACTGCAGCCAATAGGACAGGCCCCGCCTACCTGCAGGACTTAATCCAGAACTATGTTCCTGCTCGACCACTTCGCTCTTCTACAGCAGGGCGACTGGCACTTCCCCCCCTCCGTGTCAAAGGCTCTCGCTTGTCCCGACTGCGGAGTTTTTCCACATTAGCACCTCAGTGGTGGAATGAACTTCCCATTCCCCTACGTTCTACTCCAACCCTGCCTGCATTCCGTCGAGGCCTGAAGACACACCTCTTCAGACTCCACCTTGACTGATATCCTCACCTAGGAATATCAGTTCCCTGTTCCCTGTGTTTTCCTGTCTGGTTATTATAGTTTATAATAGTATTTGGAATGGTTTATAATAGTATAGTTTATAATAGATTTGGAATGGTTTATAATAGCATAGTTTATAATAGTATTTGGAATGGTTTATAATAGTATAGTTTATAATAGTATTTGGAATGGAAGTGTGGTGTTGCTGATTTGCTTACTGTGAACTACAGTCAACGTTCATTGCTAGGGATAGCTGCTACATTATGCAAAGGATGTGCTTTGCCTTGTCTGTTCTGTAATGATGATGATGTCTCTGTACGCACTTACTGTACGTCGCTTTGGATAAAAGCGTCTGCTAAATAAATGTAATGTAATGTTAAATAGCTTGTGTTACAACAACTCAAAATGGTATAGCAGCTACTCAATTCATTTAAGGAAACCGATTGCCTGGAACCTTTAAAGTTGCATTAACTCAATACAAATACTTACAAATAAAATAATTTATTTTAACCAATGTGATTTATTGACCACATTACAAATTATGCCAAAATTTATCCACACAGCTGCCAACAGAAAAATAAATCACTGATAAAATACTTGGTGCTCACAACAAAGATGGATATGCGACCAAATATGATACTTTAAAAATACATTAAAGCAAAGGGTTTGAATACTTATGCACATGAGATTTCAGTTTTTGATTTTTAATACATGTGCAAATATTTCTAAACATGTTTTCACTTTGTCATTATGGGTTATTGAGTGTAGATTGATGGGCAAAAATGGCAATTTTATCCATTTAAAATTAAATCTACTACACAATAAATTGTGCAAAAAGTGAAGGGGCTTGAATAATTTTGAGTGCAACTATATATTCTTAGATCTAGTGCCAACGCCTTTCCAAAATCACATGTAGCCTCTTAAAATGCATGTATTTTAATAGCCCTTGTACAAACTGAACCAACAGAATTCTGAACACCCAAAACATGACTAACAGGTTGTAGAACCCTGCACAGCTAGACCAATGAGGGAATAGCTGGAGGGGAAGGAGTAAATATGTTTGTCCTCTGCTGTTGTGATGTAAATAAAAGAGTTTAGTGATTTATCCTCCGTTCATGAATATATTACATGTACATTTAAGAAGATACTGAGTCCGTCGCCATGAGTCAGATATGAATGCGCTGCTCCATATCCCGCTTAAGACAGGCCTGAAACGGATCAGTATGAGTCTTATTCTCCGTTCGTAAACGGGGCCATGTTGTCATCACGGATATATCCGACCTATCGTCCAAATGACAATATTCTAATGAGAGCATTAGAACACTCACACAGGAGCTGAACGACACATCAAATATATCTATAATCACAAACAGTAAGCGTAACAGTTACAATTGGTTTACTCGTAATTATTAAAATAGAATTTAGAATTTACTTTAATCATGCGTGAAGCTCAGAGTGGTTACACTCGACTCATCCATGTATGCCACCATTACTCAATATATGCTCCCGGGATTAACACTATTGCCGAATCTCGGTTCGGTGGAGAAACTCAGAGGTTGGGGTCTGGCTAACACAATACATGTATTATATTTTACATCGATAGTTGCGAGCCCAGGTTAGCGCGCACTAAATGGGCTCCTTAAGGCGAATTTGACAAGAACCGACGTAAAAACGTCCATGGGCTCTCCACGTCAAATTCCCAGAGCCGTACATTCACTAAACCTGTTAATGACCGACCTTAGCCGCCTACCAACTTAGAATCTCCACTTTCTGTACCCCGCCACTGATCAGTTGGTCATTGGTCAGAATTTTCCCCGAGTATTCAGTCGTAATTTAGGCTGAAAGGGTAAAAAATGGATTAGAGTCATGGAGACCACGCAAGTTAAAATAATAAGAATTTATTCACAGGCAGGTAGGTCATTATCTTAAAATTAGGTCAATTACAAAACATAGAAATTAAGAAAAGAAAACACAGAGTAAATATCTTACCGGCCTGCTTCAGCTACACACACACACAGAAATCTGCACAGGTGTGGGAAATCGAATTGCGATATTCCCTACCCAAAATACACAATATGCACGGTGTGGGAGATCGGATACGATGCTCCCTACCCAAAATACACAATCTGCACGGTGTGGGAGATCGGATACGATGCTCCCAGATGGGCTTGTCTCCCCTTCTTTTATGCCAAATCATGCGTTTGAACCAGGCAGTGTCATAAATTAACCTGGAAGGGTGGTCAAAAAGGAATTTAGCTAATCTCCTGTCTAGGGAGAGGGGAAAAGGAGATGATTACCAGATAAGGACATTCCAATGTTACAGTTTTTCCCTGAGTTATAGAAACTATGTTTTACTAAACTCCATTTGGTATGAAATGTATCTCATTTGATTCCTTGATTTTACCGGATTACATCCATACCAAACAGATTACCATTATGATAATTATTCACAGATTAATTTATGTTGCAGTTGTCATGAAAATTCCCTCCTGATGAATCATTTTACATGTAATTCCTATTCTTATTACATAAGACGTAATGTAACAATATAAGGATCACATGTACAAAGTTATACGGAGTTTGTTGGCCATCTCAACTGAAGTTTTGAGTCTTACTCCAGAAGAGAAGTAAAATGTGTAATGACAGATGTGCCACCATGGGGGCACTGTGGTACTGTCTGGAGTTTTTCCCTTAGGACTGACCTAGGTATGAGGTTACGGGAGAGGTCAACAGATGGCCGGGTCGGCCATTTCCTATTTTCCTTTACCATAGTTTGGCCAGGGGCTAATGACCCCTTCTGCCCTAAATGCCCCCAAAACACACATATTCACTCACAACACAGTTCCTTATCAGTCTTTTCCCCAGATGGGGACATTCCTGTGAGCAAATGGCCCATCCATCCAAGGGACATCCTGGTCGCCAAATGTTATTCCAAGACCGCCTGGTCCTTTGATGCGCATGACAAATCCCAGTACTCAGGTCTTTTCAAAATGTCAATCTTTTCCTGCATTCCACATTGACTCCCCTCCTACAAGGTTCACACAATCAAACACTGAACTGCAAGTCAAATCAATATATTTAGGTGTCTTCTGTCCTAACATATAGTGGCGTTCAAAAAAATAGCAGTACAACATGTCATGACAGTTGGGTCTGTTGTTTTTCTATTACACTACTACATCTACAAGTAAATTATTTGCCATGCAGAAATATCACTACTAATAACAGTGGTTCATCAGGTTATTGATGTTGTACTGCTATTTTTTTTAACACCACTGTACCTACTCAGACACAAGCTCATTTTTCAATGCTAGCAACTTAGGCCTCAACTTGCCATCCTCAAGATTCAACAACACTTTCTGGACAAACTCAAAAAACGTGACCAGTTTCTTTGGGTAGCTTAAGTGAAGGGCATACAATAAGCCAAACAGTAGCACCACTGCATCAGGCCAAGACTTGACATTGCATATAGCAACCTGATCCTCGAGCACAATGGATATGTCTAGCGGATTGAAGGGCACCCCTGAAGTTCCATCTTCACGTATCACAGCTGTGATTGACACTGCACCCTCCATGCTTGGTCAAGCTCCTCCTCCTGAAAGTAATAAATATAAAAAACACATTTCAAAGGACAGCTTACAATGTCTAAGAGAAAAAACAAACATTTCAGATATACAGTGGCTTCAGAAAGCATTCAGACCCCTTCACTTTTTGCACACTTTACTGTGTTATAGATTTAATTTTAAATGGATAAAACTGCCATTTTTGCCCATCAATCTACACTCAATAACCCATAATGACAAAGTAAAAACATGTTTTCAGACTTTTTTCGCAAATTTATTAAAAATCAAAAAAAAAAATTCTCATTTGTATAAATATTCAGACCCTAAATTAAATTGTCATTTTTAATACTTGGTTGCATATCCTTTGCATGCCATGACTTCCTGATGTCTGTGACCTATCAACGTCATCAGAGTCTGGATATCTTATTTTCAGGTTGTCCTACAAGCTATATTAAAACTCTTTGCATTTGAATGGATCTCTATGGGAATTGGGGGGTGGGACTAGATTCAGCTGTAAATTATGCTGATACAGTATAGAACACATTTGTTGGCTAACTGGTTTTAAGTCATCAAGGGTCCAATGTATGAAATGAGCCTTGAACCATCATGCTGCTGCCAGATATGCAGCAGATAAAGAGAGATTACTTTTGCAGTTGTTTAACCTGGATAATTTTTCCATTGGGTTCAGTAGGAGTTATTCAGGAGAAACAACCCTTGAAGTGATCCATCCACATCTACTGCATATCTGGCAGCAGAGTGATGTGTTGAGGCTCATTTGATACCTTAGACCCTTGATGACTTAGCTATTTAGCCAACAAATGTGTTCTATACTGTATGTAAAAAATCTACAACAGTAAAGTGTGCAAAAAGTGAAGGGGTCTGAATACTTTCTGAAGCCACTGTATATGCTCAGCTCCCTTGTTTTAATAATTCGTTCTTTGATTTACCCCTTTAGAATTACTTTTGAGTGCAGATGGTACGTCATTGTTTGCTTTACTATCCATTGTTTAAATTCTTAATTCATCAGTCTTGTTAGTAATATATTATCACGGCCACCTTCTCGTGTTTATGTAACCAGCTCCATTTACATTAGGCAAATAAAGGAATACTGAATCAATTGTCTAGTGTATTTGTTACCTTGCTGGTCCTGAAAACCTCTGATGCGTCTTCTTTGAAGTACACAGGGAGACCTGCCAGGACTGCAGTTCGGACTGTACAGATGCCGTTCTTGTCCTATTAAGACAAAACACAAAATTCCAACTGATTAACAAATAAGATCACCAAGAGTAAGCAGCACTCTGGCACTAATTAGACATTACTTACTTTTTCCTCATAGTCATTCAGGATTGCAGCCATCTTGTCAGCAGTAGCACCACTCTTCCCTGCCTTAGTTTTGTAAAGACTGAGGAGTTGAGGTGTGTATTTGTTCAAGGAGGAGAAAAAAGTCTGGGGAAGATTCTGATTGGTGATTCGGTGAAATTCTGCGTACACCTGAAGCAAAAGACAAATTGTAAACACAGGTGAACACACAGAAAAAAAAGAATAGTTCATTCACAAGACACTAACTGGACAATTACCTAACCTGACATGTATGTCTATTAGAATACTTACCTGAGCTTCAAGAAACAGTGCCGGCCATCTTGACTTGAAGTCCTCTATCGGGAGACTGGACTGCACAATTTCCTGACGTCTGAGTGCAAATGTCCTTTGCATATGGTGGTTTATCATCATTAAATCTTTCTCTGTTTTCTTTAGTTCTTCCACCATTTCCTGCCTTAAAGCTTCCAGGCTTGTGGCATCTAAGCCTTGAGGATAGTTTGGGAGAAAGTTAATCTCAGCTCGTCTTGGTCGTTTAATGTTGGCACGTGAGGGTTCTCCATCTGGGCTGCTCCTGCTCCGTTTACCACCATTCACTGCAACCTCTGGCCATCCGGCTCTTCTCAGTTTGCTCCTGTAATTACCCATTTTAAATTTCAGTGAGTTTTTCCAGCCATCAAAACCTTGACAGAGCAAGAAAATTGGCATAACTTACATTTCCACAGCATTTTCTGGCCTTGAGGTCTGTCTCTTTAGTCTTGAAGCTTGTGATAATACTGCAACTGCTTCAAAATCAAAGATGCATTAAAAGTCAAAATGGGGGGGGCGAGCACAGACCCTTATTGGCTATGGAAATAAGCACACAATTGGCCTAGTTAAGGCTATACCAAGCACAAAAAATTGTGTCATCTACCTTCAGTTAGCTTTGTGTGACAAGTTTATATCATGCAGTGTTTTAAGTTAGCAAGTAAAATAAAGGGCGCCAAAAAGACCCAATGCTTAAGAAACACATTGTATGGCACGACGCTGAAGTTGGCTCCCGATTCGGAATTGCCGGTCCACCTTAAATCGGTCGCGAAAAGCGATTGTATGCTTTCACGGTCATCCTTCCGCTTTTTTCTCCGCTAAATCTAATTGGCTCAACATTCTGATAGCCTAGTTCTGTGTGTGTATACATACATATATTTATTTTTTTATTTTTTTATTTTTTTATTTTGGATACTGCACCGTTTTGAAATAATCGCACTCCAAACTTCCTATGTCCACCAATGTAAATTGCTGAAAAAGGTGAAATTTTGAATAGGATTTTCTTGCCAATTTTAGAACGTCTCAAACTTTTGACACTTGGGTATGAGAGAAGAGGTTCTCCACTATATCTGACCCGAGTTGGGTGAAATATTACTGTAGCATTTTGAAATAATCCCACTTCAAACTTTCTATGTAATCCAATGTAAATCGACTGAAAAAGGTGAAATTTTGAATAGGATTTTCTTGCCAATTTTAGAACGTCTCAAACATTTGACACTTGGGTATGAGAGAAGAGGTCCTCCACTATATCTGACCCGAGTTGGGTGAAATATTACTGTAGCATTTTGAAATAATCCCACTTCAAATTTTCTATGTAATCCAATGTAAAACGACAGAATGTGAAAGTTTGAATAGGATTTTCTTGCCAATTTTAGAACGTCTCAAACTTTTGACACTTGGGTAAGAGAGAAGAGGTCCTCCACTATATCTGACCCGAGTTGGGTGAAATATTACTGTAGCATTTTGAAATAATCCCACTTCAAACTTTCTATGTAATCCAATGTAAAACGACTGAAAAAGGTGAAAGTTTGAATAGGATTTTCTTGCCAATTTTAGAACGTCTCAAACTTTTGACACTTGGGTATGAGAGAAGAGGTCCTCCCCTATATCTGACCTGAGTTGGGTGAAATATTACTGTAGCATTTTCACATAATCCCTCTTCAAACTTTCTATGTAATCCAATGTCAATCTACTGAATAAAACTTTGAATTTTTAATCGGAATTTCTTGCCAATTTTAAAACGTCTCAAACTTTTGACACTTGGATATGAGAGAAGAGGTCCTCCACTATATCTGACCCGAGTTGGGTGAAATATTACTGTAGCATTTTGAAATAATCCCACTTCAAACTTTCTATGTAATCCAATGTAAAACGACAGAAAAATGTGAAAGTTTGAATAGGATTTTCTTGCCAATTTTAGAACGTCTCAAACTTTTGACACTTGGGTAAGAGAGAAGAGGTCCTCCACTATATCTGACCCGAGTTGGGTGAAATATTACTGTAGCATTTTGAAATAATCCCACTTCAAACTTTCTATGTAATCCAATGTAAAACGACAGAAAAATGTGAAAGTTTGAATAGGATTTTCTTGCCAATTTTAGAACGTCTCAAACTTTTGACACTTGGGTATGAGAGAAGAGGTCCTCCACTATATCTGACCCGAGTTGGGTGAAATATTACTGTAGCATTTTGAAATAATCCCACTTCAAACTTTCTATGTAATCCAATGTAAAACGACTGAAAAAGGTGAAAGTTTGAATAGGATTTTCTTGCCAATTTTAGAACGTCTCAAACCTTTGACACCTGGGTATGAGAGAAGAGGTCCTCCACTATATCTGACCTGAGTTGGGTGAAATATTACTGTAGCATTTTGAAATAATCCCACTTCAAACTTTCTATGTAATCCAATGTAAAACGACAGAAAAATGTGAAAGTTTGAATAGGATTTTCTTGCCAATTTTAGAACGTCTCAAACTTTTGACACTTGGGTAAGAGAGAAGAGGTCCTCCACTATATCTGACCCGAGTTGGGTGAAATATTACTGTAGCATTTTGAAATAATCCCACTTCAAACTTGCTATGTAATCCAATGTAAAACGACTGAAAAAGGTTAAAGTTTGAATAGGATTTTCTTGCCAATTGTAGAACGTCTCAAACTTTTGACACTTGGGTATGAGAGAAGAGGTCCTCCACTATATCTGACCTGAGTTGGGTGAAATATTACTGTAGCATTTTGAAATAATCCCACTTCAAACTTTCTATGTAATCCAATGTAAAACGACTGAAAAAGGTGAAAGTTTGAATAGGATTTTCTTGCCAATTGTAGAACGTCTCAAACTTTTGACACTTGGGTATGAGAGAAGAGGTCCTCCACTATATCTGACCTGAGTTGGGTGAAATATTACTGTAGCATTTTGAAATAATCCCACTTCAAACTTTCTATGTAATCCAATGTAAAACGACTGAAAAAGGTGAAAGTTTGAATAGGATTTTCTTGCCAATTTTAGAACGTCTCAAACTTTTGACACCTGGGTATGAGAGAAGAGGTCCTCCTCTATATCTGACCTGAGTTGGGTGAGTTGGCTTTCTGGGGCTTTCCCTCCCCAGCAACACGGAATCACGGTTTGTTGCTGTTTGTTTGGCTACCATTACTCGGTAGAGTTGTTACCTTTTGTTAGGCAGTTCACTGCCGGTTTTCCTTGCAGAAGTAGATCGGGTTATGCCGATATCTTCTGATTGTATTTTGTCCTGTTGAGGCATTGAATTTTCTTTCTCCTTGTTGTTACTAAGCAAGGGAAAAGGGACAAGCCGGAAGTAGCCTCTGTGTCAGTGGACACACGCTACCTGAGGTTTTAGCGGTCTCTGGCAGCCCTTCAGTGCTACTGATTCAGGCCTACTGCTAGCCACCTGCGCCAGCCTACTAGGCCTCTGCTTGGTTGGCTTAGCTAGCCGACACTACGCTGCCTGTGGTGTGTTGGAGAGATTTCCGCAGGATATGTCCTCCGCTACCCCCTGTAACCTTGCTATGGCGCCCACGTACCCGATGTCCTTCAGTGCTCAGCACCTTGGAGTCGGGGTACAAGCTCCAGTTCACACGCGGCCGGAGAGGGCTCAACTGCTTCCTAAAGCGCCTGCCCTTGCACATGCTCTGCCGTTCCAGTCTCCCCCTACTGGTGGGAGACAGCGATTGGTTCACATCTGTGTCCCTGCCGGATGTATACTTCCATATCCCCATACACCGGGATCACCGGAAGTACCTCCGCTTTTCCTTCCAAGGCAAAGGGTACGATCACTCGGTCCTCTCCTTCGGCCTAGCCCTGGCCCCACACACTTTTTATGAAGTGCAAGGAGACACGCTGATCCCACTCTGTCACTAAGGGATTCGCATTGCGAACTACCTGGACGACTGGCTAATCTGCAATCCTTCAGAGGAGCAAGCCAGAAGGGATACAAGGTCAGTACTGGCCCACTTAGCTAGCTTGGGCCTGACCCTGAACAGGGGAAAATAGCCACCTCACCCCCTCCAGAGAGAGGGTTTTCCTGGGCCCGGTTTTTTAGCATGTTTTTGATGGACAGTCTGTCCCACTTTGCTGCAGCGCAGCAGGTGACAGTAAACATTAACCGGAGGTTGCTTGGCTTGATGGCTTCAGCGGCCCAGGTGGTGCCACTTGGGCTGCTGCATACGTGTCCATTACAGCGTTGGGCGGCAGCACAGGGAGTAAGCCCGCACGAGGACAGGCGGCGACTCCTCCCTATTTACCCAGTGTGTTACCTAGGGTGACGACCACCACGGACGCCTCCAAGACTGGCTGGGAGCGGTCGGAGAGGGTCATTCCCTGCAAGGGTTGTGGAGGCACTCATGGGTCGGGAAGCACATCAACCTGCCAGAAACGGAGGCAGTGCATCAGGCATTGACCCATTCCTCCCAGTGGTCCGACACAGACAGGTTCTTGTCCGGACAGACAATTCCACTGTGGTCTCCTACCTCAACCAACAGGGTGGGCTTTGGTCTCCAACTCGACATGCAAAGCATGTCAACTCCTGCTGTGGGCACAGGCCTAGGGTATGTCCCCGAAGGCAGTACATGTACTGGGCACAATCAATGTGGAAGCCGATAGGCTGTCCAGGGGTGGCCTGAGAGCGGGGAAATGGTGCCTGCACCCAGACAGTGCAGTTCATTTAGGGAGTTGCTAGTGGGCACCCCTTCGCGCCTCCCGACCAGAGCGGATTTGCTGCCGCAGGTCTGCTATGGCAACCAAATCCACAGTTGTATGACCTGCTTGGCCCCTAGGTGGGAGTGGCCACAGGGCCTGGGGCCAGCAGTACTGGAAACATTTCAGGCATCAAAGCCCCATCTACGAGGGCGCTCTATGCTGGGAAGTGGGCAGATGTTAGCTGCTGGTACCACAATAATGGGTTTACCCAATTATGACAGTTCAGTCGTTTTGGCATTCCTCCAGTCCCTCTTCAAAGAGGGGCTAGTGGAGTCCACGCTAAGGTGTTATCTGGCAGCCATATTTGACAGCCATGAGCGTATTGAGGGCCTGATGGTGGGGTCTCACCCTCTCGCCAGCCAGTTTCCCTGAGGAGCCAGGTGGCTTTGCCCACCCAGGTCTAACTTAGTCCCTTCGTGGGACTTACAACTGGCTTTGAATCCACTCACTGAGCCGCCCTTCGAGCTGGATGGACTCAGTCTAACCTTGAAGACTGCATTCCTGCTCGCTATCGCCTCCGCGAGGCGTGTGAGCGAGCTGCATGCACTGTCAGTAAAACCCTCCTGTATGCGGTTGGGTGACAGTAGCTCATCGGTCTTTCTGCTTCTTAACCTTGTGTTTCAGCCAAAGGTCCTCTCGCGGTCATACATCTCTGTCTATGGTGTTGGAGCCGTTTCACCATCCTCCCCACGAGACCCCTGAAGAAGCCAGGCTGCACTCACTGTGCCCCGTCCGGGCTCTACGGTCTTATATCTCCTGCACAAGTGCAGTGAGGAAGACCAGAAATCCTTTTATTGTTTTGGTGGGGCTATGAAGGGCTTTGCCCTATTGTACAGCACGCGGCCCTCTGGATCATAGAGACGGTTCCATGGCGTACAGCAGTTCTGACACATCCCCTCCCACAGGCGTGGTAGCTCACTCCACTCGGGGCGTAGCTACCTCCTGGGCCTTACTACGTGGCGCCACAATTGCTGACATTTGCGCAGCAGCGGGCTGGGCCTCATCACTCACTTTCAACAGGTTTTATCACCTGGACATAGCATCATCGGCATCAGTTGCCTCCTCTGTCCTCAGGGCAGCGGAGCAACCTTGTATGTAATTTTGTGATGATTTAGGGTTTCTATTACCCGGTGGTTATTTTCCACGTTTCCCACTTGAGCTTGCTCTTCTGGTAAGAACAGCAGCCAATAGTGCATTTTGTTTTTTACAGGATTCGCACTAATGCAATGACCTGCGGTCCTGGTACCCCACTATATACCGCGCCCAACGTTATTTGGTATTCTGTGACCAATACCGTGGTCAGGCGGGGAACCTTGCACCCTCAGGATGGCAAGTGCCCTCAAGTCGGCAAAAGAGGCCGGGTGGCGTACAAGCGCCATATTTATGGCGTGACGTGGTTCCGCCCGTAGTGGTGGTTAATTTGCTATTCAGTTTCCCAGCAGCTCTTCCTCTCAGCGAGGATGCCCCATAGTGTGGCGTGTTGACCGATATGAAATAGAACCTCGTTCGTCTGTCATATCCAAGTGTCAAAAGTTTGACACCTTCTAAAATAGGAAAGAAATTCCTATCCAAAATTTCACCTTTTTCAGTAGATTTACAAAGGATTACATAGAAAGTTTGAAGAGGGATTATTTTAAAATGCTACAGTAATATTTCACCCAACTCGGGTCAGATATAGAGGAGGACCTCTTCTCTCATACCCAAGTGTCAAAAGTTTGAGACGTTCTAAAATTGGCAAGAAAATCCTATTCAAACGTTCACATTTTTCTGTCGTTTTACATTGGATTACATAGAAAGTTTGAAGTGGGATTATTTCAAAATGCTACAGTAATATTTCACCCAACTCAGGTCAGATATAGTGGAGGACCTCTTCTCTCATTACATTACATTACATTACATTACAGGCATTTAGCAGATGCTCTTATCCAGAGCGACTTACACAACTTTTTTTTTAATCATGTTTTACATATTATCCATTTATACAGCTGGATATATACTGAAGCAATTCAGGTTAAGTACCTTGCTCAAGGGTACAACGGCAGTGTCCTACCTCATACCCTAGTGTTGAAAGTTTGAGACGTTCTAAAATTGGCAAGAAAATCCTATTCAAACTTTCACCTTTTTCAGTCGATTTACATTGGATTACATAGAAAGTTTGAAGTGGGATTATTTCAAAATGCTACAGTAATATTTCACCCAACTCGGGTCAGCTATAGAGGAGGACCTCTTCTCTCATACCCAGGTGTCAAAAGTTTGAGACGTTCTAAAATTGGCAAGAAAATCCTATTTAAACTTTCACCTTTTTCAGTCGATTTACATTGGATTACATAGAAAGTTTGAAGTGGGATTATTTCAAAATGCTACAGTAATATTTCACCCAACTCGGGTCAGATATAGAGGAGGACCTCTTCTCTCATACCCAGGTGTCAAAAGTTTGAGACGTTCTAAAATAGGCAAGAAAATCCTATTCAAACTTTAACCTTTTTCAGTCGTTTTACATTGGATTACATAGAAAGTTTGAAGTGGGATTATTTCAAAATGCTACAGTAATATTTCACCCAACTTGGGTCAGATATAGTGGAGGACCTCTTCTCTCATACCCAAGTGTCAAAAGTTTGAGACGTTCTAATATTGCCAAGAAAATCCTATTCAAACTTTCACATTTTTCTGTCGTTTTACATTGGATTACATAGAAAGTTTGAAGTGGGATTATTTCAAAATGCTACAGTAATATTTCACCCAACTCAGGTCAGATATAGAGGAGGACCTCTTCTCTCATACCCTAGTGTCAAAAGTTTGAGACGTTCTAAAATTGGCAAGAAAATCCTATTTAAACTTTCACCTTTTTCAGTCGATTTACATTGGATTACATAGAAAGTTTGAAGTGGGATTATTTCAAAATGCTACAGTAATATTTCACCCAACTCGGGTCAGATATAGAGGAGGACCTCTTCTCTCATACCCAGGTGTCAAAAGTTTGAGACGTTCTAAAATAGGCAAGAAAATCCTATTCAAACTTTCACATTTTTCTGTCGTTTTACATTGGATTACATAGAAAGTTTGAAGTGGGATTATTTCAAAATGCTACAGTAATATTTCACCCAACTCAGGTCAGATATAGAGGAGGACCTCTTCTCTCATACCCTAGTGTCAAAAGTTTGAGACGTTCTACAATTGGCAAGAAAATCCTATTCAAACTTTCACCTTTTTCAGTCGTTTTACATTGGATTACATAGAAAGTTTGAAGTGGGATTATTTCAAAATGCTACAGTAATATTTCACCCAACTTGGGTCAGATATAGTGGAGGGCCTCTTCTCTCATACCCAAGTGTCAAAAGTTTGAGACGTTCTAAAATTGGCAAGACAATCCTATTCAAAATTTCACCTTTTTCAGTCGATTTACATTGGATTACATAGAAAGTTTGAAGTGGGATTATTTCAAAATGCTACAGTAATATTTCACCCAACTCGGGTCAGATATAGAGGAGGACCTCTTCTCTCATACCCAGGTGTCAAAAGTTTGAGACGTTCTAAAATAGGCAAGAAAATCCTATTCAAACTTTAACCTTTTTCAGTCGTTTTACATTGGATTACATAGAAAGTTTGAAGTGGGATTATTTCAAAATGCTACAGTAATATTTCACCCAACTTGGGTCAGATATAGTGGAGGACCTCTTCTCTCATACCCAAGTGTCAAAGGTTTGAGACGTTCTAATATTGCCAAGAAAATCCTATTCAAACTTTCACCTTTTTCTGTCGTTTTACATTGGATTACATAGAAAGTTTGAAGTGGGATTATTTCAAAATGCTACAGTAATATTTCACCCAACTCAGGTCAGATATAGAGGAGGACCTCTTCTCTCATACCCAGGTGTCAAAAGTTTGAGACGTTCTAAAATTGGCAAGAAAATCCTATTCAAACTTTCACCTTTTTCAGTCGTTTTACATTGGATTACATAGAAAGTTTGAAGTGGGATTATTTCAAAATGCTACAGTAATATTTCACCCAACTCGGGTCAGATATAGTGGAGGGCCTCTTCTCTCATACCCAAGTGTCAAAAGTTTGAGACGTTCTAAAATTGGCAAGACAATCCTATTCAAAATTTCACCTTTTTCAGTCGATTTACATTGGATTACATAGAAAGTTTGAAGTGGGATTATTTCAAAATGCTACAGTAATATTTCACCCAACTTGGTTCAGATATAGTGGAGGGCCTCTTCTCTCATACCCAAGTGTCAAAAGTTTGAGACGTTCTAAAATTGGCAAGACAATCCTATTCAAAATTTCACCTTTTTCAGTCGATTTACATTGGATTACATAGAAAGTTTGAAGTGGGATTATTTCAAAATGCTACAGTAATATTTCACCCAACTCGGGTCAGATATAGAGGAGGACCTCTTCTCTCATACCCAGGTGTCAAAAGTTTGAGACGTTCTAAAATAGGCAAGAAAATCCTATTCAAACTTTAACCTTTTTCAGTCGTTTTACATTGGATTACATAGAAAGTTTGAAGTGGGATTATTTCAAAATGCTACAGTAATATTTCACCCAACTTGGGTCAGATATAGTGGAGGACCTCTTCTCTCATACCCAAGTGTCAAAGGTTTGAGACGTTCTAATATTGCCAAGAAAATCCTATTCAAACTTTCACCTTTTTCTGTCGTTTTACATTGGATTACATAGAAAGTTTGAAGTGGGATTATTTCAAAATGCTACAGTAATATTTCACCCAACTCAGGTCAGATATAGAGGAGGACCTCTTCTCTCATACCCAGGTGTCAAAAGTTTGAGACGTTCTAAAATTGGCAAGAAAATCCTATTCAAACTTTCACCTTTTTCAGTCGTTTTACATTGGATTACATAGAAAGTTTGAAGTGGGATTATTTCAAAATGCTACAGTAATATTTCACCCAACTCGGGTCAGATATAGTGGAGGGCCTCTTCTCTCATACCCAAGTGTCAAAAGTTTGAGACGTTCTAAAATTGGCAAGACAATCCTATTCAAAATTTCACCTTTTTCAGTCGATTTACATTGGATTACATAGAAAGTTTGAAGTGGGATTATTTCAAAATGCTACAGTAATATTTCACCCAACTTGGTTCAGATATAGTGGAGGACCTCTTCTCTCATACCCAAGTGTCAAAAGTTTGAGACGTTCTAAAATTGCCAAGAAAATCCTATTCAAACTTTCACATTTTTCTGTCGTTTTACATTGGATTACATAGAAAGTTTGAAGTGGGATTATTTCAAAATGCTACAGTAATATTTCACCCAACTCAGGTCAGATATAGAGGAGGACCTCTTCTCTCATACCCTAGTGTCAGAAGTTTGAGACGTTCTACAATTGGCAAGAAAATCCTATTCAAACTTTCACCTTTTTCAGTCGTTTTACATTGGATTACATAGAAAGTTTGAAGTGGGATTATTTCAAAATGCTACAGTAATATTTCACCCAACTCGGGTCAGATATAGTGGAGGACGTCTTCTCTCATACCCAAGTGTCAAAAGTTTGAGACGTTCTAAAATTGGCAAGAAAATCCTATTCAAACTTTCACCTTTTTCAGTCGTTTTACATTGGATTACATAGAAAGTTTGAAGTGGGATTATTTCAAAATGCTACAGTAATATTTCACCCAACTCGGGTCAGATATAGTGGAGGACCTCTTCTCTCATACCCAAGTGTCAAAAGTTTGAGACGTTCTAAAATTGGCAAGAAAATCCTATTCAAAATTTCACCTTTTTCAGTCGATTTACATTGGATTACATAGAAAGTTTGAAGTGGGATTATTTCAAAATGCTACAGTAATATTTCACCCAACTCAGGTCAGATATAGAGGAGGACCTCTTCTCTCATACCCAGGTGTCAAAAGTTTGAGACGTTCTAAAATTGGCAAGAAAATCCTATTCAAACTTTCACCTTTTTCAGTCGTTTTACATTGGATTACATAGAAAGTTTGAAGTGGGATTATTTCAAAATGCTACAGTAATATTTCACCCAACTCGGGTCAGATATAGTGGAGGGCCTCTTCTCTCATACCCAAGTGTCAAAAGTTTGAGACGTTCTAAAATTGGCAAGAAAATCCTATTCAAAATTTCACCTTTTTCAGTCGATTTACATTGGATTACATAGAAAGTTTGAAGTGGGATTATTTCAAAATGCTACAGTAATATTTCACCCAACTCGGGTCAGATATAGTGGAGAACCTCTTCTCTCATACCCAAGTGTCAAAAGTTTGAGACGTTCTAAAATTGGCAAGAAAATCCTATTCAAAATTTCACCTTTTTCAGCAATTTACATTGGTGGACATAGGAAGTTTGGAGTGCGATTATTTCAAAACGGTGCTGTGTGTGTGTGTGTGTGTGTGTGTGTGTGTGTGTGTGTGTGTGTGTGTGTGTGTGTGTGTGTGTGTGTGTGTATGTATGTATGTATGTATGTATGTACACACAACTAGGCTATCAGAATGTTGAGCCAATTACATTTAGCGGAGAAAAAAGCGGAAGGATGACCGTGAAAGCACACAATCGCTTTTCGCGACCGATTTAAGGTGGACCGGCAATTCCGAATCGGGAGCTGCGAATCGGGAGCCAACTTCATTGTCGTTTAAATTGCTGTCTGAGCTAGAACAAAAATAGCAACGTTGGCTTTGTGCACACTACATATTGCAGAATAAATGATAAATAATTATAAATATAACAAACTTGAGGGGGGGAGGGGGGGGGGGGGGGGGTGTCAACAGTTTTAGCTATAATGTTAGGTTAGCCAGGTTGCTAGCACGTTAGCAAGCAAACAGTAACACGATGCGCACCCTGCGAACTCCACTAATCAGATTACTTAGCTACTAAACTTTTCAATGACGAGGCCAAGAACTCCACACATACCATTCATCCGAATAAAAACAGCTTGTGAAAAATCATCCCCACGGAAGATTATTTAAGTTAGCTAGCTAAAGTTAGCGCCTAAATACTGTTGCTGGCTAGCTAGCTGTGCATGGCTGGACACCAAATTCAACTGAAATTAACGTTACTAGTGCTATCTACCGAGCTAAACATCAAGTAGTTTCAGAAAACATTAAAGCTACAGTAGATATTATAAATTATCGAAATACAGCTAGCTAACAGTTACATGTTGAAGTAACTTAGGCTATGTGATTAACTGCCTGCAATGCATGCACTAGGAACGTAGCGAACTAACGTTCACGTTAGTAAATTACCTGACGATGGCAGCTAGCTAGCTGGCAAAGTGAGAATAAAACGCTAAAGCACCAACCACACATACAAATAATAAAGTTACCTTGCAAATGAAGAGGAGCAGGCTGTATAGAAAACGGCTCCAGTTGTCCAGAGTTAAGAATTTCTCCCCAACTCTTCCTTCTCTGCGTCGAGTCTCGACGAGCAGGCAGTTGAAGTTAGCAAGTAAAATAAAGGGCGCCAAAAAGACCCAATGCTTCAGAAACACATTAACTGGCTGTCTGAGCTAGAACAAAAATAGCTAAGTTGGCTTTGTGCACACTACATATTGCAGAATAAAGAATTATAAATACAACATTAACTTGAGGGGGAGGGGGGTCTTAACAACAGTTTTAGCTAATGTTACAACAAGACTTCTCTGCGTTGGCACTCAATTTAGGCCAATGATTGTTGTCTCCCCCTGGGGGAGGGTCTCTGGTGCAGTACAGAAATTAGGAAAAATGCTTAAAGGAGAAGGCTACTTCATCAAGACATGGCAACTGTTTCTCAGGCAGCACTGTAGACATGCATATTAGTTTCTAATATACAGATCTATGGTTCAGATATGCTCACTCACATCAACTTAATCTACTTGAGACAAACATTATAAATATGAGGGGAAAATGTCATTTTTTGTCAATAAGTAAATTGAGAGTTGAACAAGGAAGAGGGGTTTTAAACTACATTAAATTAATTAATTGCAATGTAATTAGATTAAGTTGTGTTTACTTAAATTCCCACAACAAATTAATAACACTTAAAGGGTAAGTTCGCTATTTTGGACCTTGGACCCTATTTGCGGTCCGTCTTCCATGAACCTGACCCATGAAGTCAATTTTTTCGCTGATCGGTCCAGTATTGAGTTCGGTACAGATTTCCTGTAGGCTCTCACTGGGCTACAATGGAAGTGAACGGGGCAATCAGAAATGTTCGATAAATGTGCTTTCATGTACAATAAATGAGACGGGAAGCTCAGGGTGTATTGTTACCGGTCTCAGTATGCTCTCCTGTGAAATGTATCTCTATCCGAACATTTTTACGTACTTGGCATGGCTTGGAAGTAAGCATTTCTCTGTTGCTTGTTTGCGCTGCACTCGCGGAGTACTATGTGTCGGGGGTAGGGGAGCGGGAAGGTGTGCCGGCCGTTTACGAAACTATCTAGCTGAGCAGTCTGCGTTTGTTTACCTGCAGCAACGTAGGCTACAATTTCCACAAAAAAACTTGGATGATGGATGACTATAATGATTACGAAGACGAAGAATTCGATTTTGACTTTGACGTTACTGGCTACAGATTTGAGCCAGAATACACGGACACGGAACTACAAGAGATGGATGATAAGAGAGCAAGAGAAGAGAGAGAGGCTGAAGTTGCGCAGGTAATGTTATCCGAAGTCGCTGCCGAGGCTAGACCAATAATTTCGGGGGACTTTTGGTGTTCTTGCAAGAGGTGCAAGCAGATGCCTAGAGAGGAGGAAAGTTTGTGTTGTAGGGAGTGGGATCTGTTGCTACCGAATGCCATTGAAAACCTGGATGTATCCGTGGATGACACTGGATCATCTCCATTGATTACCATTACACTATGACTGCCAACAGATATGTGATAGATGAGAACTTTGGACAGGACACCATGCGTCAAGCATTTGTAAATAAAACATTATAGAATTGTAAAAAGTTATAGTTGATGAACGTTTCCGACAGTTTTGTTACAAGAAAACAACTTATGTCAAGCTCGGATTTTGTTAGTTGGTATTGAGTGCTGGGTCAGAGGACGCGCTCAAAAAAAATAAAAATGTTAGTAACGTTATAGCTAAATATAACTTACCTCCGCTCCGGTGCTTGATAGTGCTGCAGGTCCGACACGAGGAACAGCTGTGTTCTTTAGAAACCAGTGTTTTGCTTCTGATTTGCGGTTACAGAAATCAGTAGCGTCGAAATGCGCTCCACAAACTCGCGAGTCTGCCAAACGGAGTTGATTGACTGGAGTGTTTATGTCGATCCGTAAGACAACCAGCCAAAGTCTCAATCTTTCTGGGTCAGAGAACGGGAGCCTGTGAAAACTGGTATTTGAGCGTCCAGACATTTTATTCCCACAACCGGGGACTGCACATTCGCGCACCATTGCTGTGATGAATTATTACAAATGATGATTACAAAAACTGCGTTACAAATATTTCTGCTGTAGGCTACTAGCTAGTAAACTCCAACGGGAGGTCAGGATTTGTGATCAACTGCTTTTCAAGCGGCCTCTCTACAACGTAGCTAGACTGCGGAAGTTTACAGTGCGAGGTAGTGCGGTCGGAGAAATAGTTCTGTTTCAAATGGAACTGTTGTTTCAACGTTCGGTTTGCGTTTGCGATAGCCTACATTTCACAGGAGAGCATACTGAGACCGTAAGAATACACACTGAGCTATAAAAGCACATTTATCGTTGTTTTTCCATAACATTTCTGATTGCCCCGTTCACTTCCATTGTAGCCCAGTGAGAGCCTACAGGAAATCTGTACCGAACTCAATACTGGACCGATCAGCGAAAAAATGGACTTCATGGGTCAGGTTCATGGAAGACGGACCGCAAATAGGGTCCAAGGTCCAAAATAGCGAACTTACCCTTTAATATGATTGAGTTCTACAAATAATTATCAGTGATTGTGTTCTCGTAACTTACTACAGTTAAGTAAATGTAACTTTTTGTAATATTTGAGTAAAACGTACTCATTTCATTTGGTAATCTTTACTGTTAGGTTTTACAGTGCAGCAAACATGTCTGTTATTTTTGCACATTTGGCGACATCCACCTCTAGATTTTTTTTTTGGCCCGCAACTTCTCCGCAACCTCCTTGCGCTTTTGTTTATCCATTTTAACGCCCTCATCCATCCACAGATTTTTGGCTCTGAGCCACCAGCCACAGCATCTGGGGGCAGAGGGGGAGGGCCAGCCCAGTGTCAGAATAGAAAATTAACCAATGGGCCACTGTCCCTGCTTTATGGGCTGGCCAAAAAAATGTTTGTTTTTTTAAATTAAAAATTATACATTTAATTATATCGGCCCCAAGGTGCGACGGCCTACTGGGAAAATGCCCGGTATGCCAGATTACCAGTCCAGCGCTGTTTGTAGGCTACTGTTTTCAATTAAATATACACTACTCACAAAAAGTTAGGGATATTTGGCTTTCGGGTGAAATTTATGGAAAATGTAAGTTCACGCTACAGTGATATTATACGTATCATGAAAGTAGGGCATTTAAGTAGAAGCATGCAATGGTGATTTCCTCATCTCAAACAATTTATTGAAACAAAAGCCAACAACAGTGGTGGGTATACCACAACAAAAATGTCAATGTCTCAATAACTTGTCATGTGCCCTTGAGCATCAATTACAGCTTGACAACGACGTCTCATGCTGTTCACAAGTCGACTTATTGTCTGCTGAGGCATGGCATCCCACTCTTCTTGAAGGGCGGCCCTCAGGTCATTGAGGTTCTGGGGTACAGAGTTACGAGCCTCTACACGGTGAGTCAGCTGATCCCATAGGTTTTCTATGGGATTCAGGTCTGGAGAAAGTGCAGGCCACTCCATTTGAGGTACCCCAGTCTCCAGCAGCCTTTCCCTAATGATGCGACCTCGATGAGCTGGAGCATTGTCGTCCATGAAGATGAAATTAGGCCTGTGTTGTTCATGCAGGGGCACAATGACTGGATTAATGATGTTATTCAGGTAGTATGGGCTTGTCACTGTACCATTCACAAAGTGTAGGGCAGTTCTGTATTGACTAGACACACCTGCCCACACTGTAACACCGCCACCACCAAAGGGTCGTCTGGTGACAACAGTGGCTGATGCATAGCGCTCTCCTTGACGTCTCCAACATCGTTGGCGGCCATCATTTCTGCTCAACGTGAATCGACTTTCATCAGAGAACAGCACTGAGGCCCACTGGTCCCTCGTCCAGCGTAAATGCTCCCTGGCCCATGCAAGACGATGACGCCTGTGCCTGGTGGTGTGGTCAGGTACCCTTGCAGGTCGTCTAGCACGCAGACCACGCTGATGTAAACGGTTTCGAATGGTCTGACGTGACACTTGGGTGCCTCTCACCTCCCTTAAATGTGCCTGGAGTTGAGTGGCATTCATCATCCGGTTCCGCAGGGCACTGTTCACAATGAAGCGGTCATCAGTGTGGGATGTGGCCAAAGGACGTCCACTTCTATGCCTTTCTGTGACTCTTCCAGTCTCTCTGTATCTCTGTTGCAACCTGCTGATGACACTCTGTGACACTCTAAGCTCAGTGGCCACTTCCCTCTGAGAACATCCTGTTTGAAGCCTCGCAATGGCGAGGTACTGTTGATCAATTGTTAGGTGTCGTCTTGGTCTCATGATGTCAAAATGTGAACAGCATGATGAAGAGGACTGTTTAAATACCAATTCTAATTGAACCAGGAAATTTATTGGTCGATTCATGGATCAAACACCTGTTGTGAATTTTGCCGTTCAGCTCCTTGTTAGAGAACAGAAAGTTGTGCAAAAAGTACTGAAACATTGAATAGTTGGACATGTGCATTCAAAAGTTTAGAGAAGGTCAAATTAATTTCACCTGTAAAGGTTATAGTGCATTTTAGGTTCATCCTGAAATTTCACCCGAAAGCCGAATATCCCTAACTTTTTGTGAGTAGTGTATGTAAAAGAGAATTTACAAATCACTGCTTTCTGATTTTACGTGCATTTTACATACTGTCCCAACGTTTTTGGAACTGGGGTTTGTAGTTCGATGTGAAGAAATTTTAGAATTTAAAAGAACTGTTCAAAATAGTATATATTTGGCCTGGGTAATTTCGTAGTTTTTCGTAGACTTCAATGGGTAAATTTGCTTTTTGGCACCAGAGCCTGCAATACCTCCAGGGGCCACTGCAGTTTGTGAGCTTCAAGGAGAATTTCAATCCCTGGTCCCCTGATTGAGAAATTAATTGCTCTTGCAACCACACTTTGAGTGGAAACAACAAACTCCATGTTCTAGCTTTATTTTTACACAATTTGTGACAACAATACCGAATACAGAGTTTCTAAATGCCACTGTTGTCGTGTAATTAGTGCATTTACCAACCCCCCACCCAGTCTCACTTGCAACTGTACTTACCCATCTGTGACACACACAGTGGATAGTAGCGTTTATCTGCCAGTTTGTACAAATATTTTTTGACCATGATGACAAGCTAACCTACAACTAGGAAAGCTTGACGGAGGTCCACTGCCTAGTAATGGTTGCTAGGCTATGATTGGACTATCGCCGCTTGGCGGAGGGGTTTAGCGAAGGGTCAATTATAACAACATTAATTGGTCATTTTTCCAGATCTCCAAATGGCTGCTGTGGAACATTTTCATGTTGGGTGTGCACCTGTAAGTTTGTGTTCAGCCTCATACAATCTTAATGTATGTGTGGACTCTGGAGAAGCTAATTAGGCTATTTGAAAATATTTCAATCACAAGTAGGCTACGTTTCAACAGTACAGTAGCCTATTAAATTACTTTCCTACTATATTATTACATTTTCAAAATTTTAGTTAAAAAGACGGCACCACACATTTTTATCAGGTGTCTTGGCAAGAAATCGCTCTTTCTGTCTTTTTCTGACATTACCTAAAGACGTTGCGCTTCCCAGACGACCACTATACACAATGTAGCCTAGCTGCGCACACAAATTTGATGAGCGGATAGTTTGACCGTGCATTTTTAAAGAGTGGATAGCTTGACAGAGGTCCTATTTAGGGGGTGTTCCACTTAAGGCTTTATAACTCCAGCAGAGGCTCTATCTTGTCTCAATTACAACTTACCCATGATGTAGTTGATTGATGGAAACCATTTCAGCTAATTCCATGCTGTCCCTTCTTTTGGACAAACACATGTTGCTAATACTAGCGCAACTCTATGGTAACCATAGCATCCACTACCAAACGCACTTAAACACTCCACAGTGCACCCAAAGCAATTAAAATATGACGACAGTCTATCAGGGTTATTTTGAGTGTTTATACCATCATTTTTGAAGTCAAACTATCGTTGGATCCTTTACTTTGTGCTGACCTATATTCTCTGTGGAAGTACGGCAGCAGAGCAATACTTTACATTACCTACAAATGTAGTGCCGGCACTGGTCGAGTACAACAACAAAGAAGAGCAACAAGCAGGGCAGTTTCTAGCTTTTTGGGGGCCCTATGCGAAATTTTGTTTGGGGGCCCCTATTTTGTGAAACTATGGCGGGGGGATTCCAAACCCTTTAAGGTGGTCCGGGGGCATGCATTTAACATTTAAATGCATCAGTCTGGTGCACTTTAAGAGGAAAAGAGGCTAGATCCGTGAAAAACTCTTAACATATTTTTATCTCTCGAATTCAAATCAAACATCTCAAGTTGACTCCAGCAATGACAAAAAATTATAATAAATGGGAAACACTGGAGCTCTCCTACATCAAGAAACTCCTGAAAACTTACAGGATTTACAGAATTTGCATTATAACATCTCCCAAATGCACATTAATGAGACAGATGCTGAATTTTCCTTAAAATGTTTATTTTAAAGGTTGGGAACAAATTTGTTAAGGAATCAAAATTAAGGCAAACATTGCAACTGATACATACTAAACATATAAAAATATCCCTTTCCCCCCAAAACACAGAATGAACATAAAATTAGGCCATTGCACAGAATAAACATAAATAATGACACTAGCATCCATATAAAAGTGCAAATGATAAAAACACATAAACCAATAATAAATATATATATGTTGCGGTTAATGTGGAACATGTAACACTAAGCCCCCTTCTGAAGGGCCTTCATGACCATTTTGGGTTGGTTTCTTGTGAGTCAGCAGGTGGAAGCTGGTATCCCCTCACTAGCAGAGATATGCATGATCACAGTCTCATGTCTTCAAAACTTCTGATTCCTGGCTTTTTTAGAAGCAAAGTTGTCGATGATGTCGTCGTATGATAGCTACTTGCCAATCTCCTGATTGATACTGATTATAGCATTGAGACAATGTGTCAATGTAAGTTTATTATAAAATAACAACGATAGTTAGCTTGATCTACGATGTGTCCCTACACTGTAAAAAAAAAAAAAGTTTTTTTACGGTACTTTTTCTGTAAATTTTTGCAGGTTTTTTTTGTATTTCTGAATTACTGGAAATACTGAGGAAAATTACAAGGATAAACTGTAAATGTATTTATCTAATTTAAAACAACAGAAAAAAAAAGTAAATAAAAATTACACTAAAATTCCCCCTTTTTACAATTATTAATACAATTTTCACAAACAATTACTGTTAAAATACATAGTTTTACCTTATCAAAGCCAGCTGTATTTACCATAATGTTACAGATATTTACTTTCATTGTACAGAAAATGGCTTTTTAAATACTAGTAATTGTTGTTAATAATTGCTTAAAAATTGTTAAAAGCAAAGATAAAACATGATAAAGATATTTTCTGTTATTTCACTGTTATTTTTTAGTCATTTTTCAACAATTAATAAGATTTTCACAAACAATTACTGTTAAAATACAGAATTTTACCTTATCAAAGCCAGCTGTATATTTAGCTAGATACTGTATTTATTTTCATTTTAAAGAAAAATGGCTTCTTAAATACTAGTAGGCTAAGTGTGGTTGATAATTGATTAAAAACTGTTAAAAGCAAAGATGAACAACTAAGAAGAAAGATGTTTTCTATTATTTTGCTTAAATTGACTATTTACATTTTGTTATTGTACACACAGCTGTGTAGTAGCTGGCGATGACTAGCAAGGGAGTTACTCACTGAAGCCTAGCTAGATCATACTTGAAAGCTAGCCGTCATGGTGTTGATATGGTGATATTGTGTTCCCATGCTGCTGGTGTTAGTGATGTCAGTGAGACTACATGTGTTTATAAATCTAATCATCAACTAGCTGTTGTGTATGAACAAAAATGGCTATCATTAGCCTATTCATTCATCCACATCAACTTAGTTGAATAACTAAGTTAGCTGCTCTAGGCCTAAAACGTTTTCAATAGGATGTCTTACAGGATTTTTCAGGCCACCGTGATGGCCCAATAGGCCCTGCTTGTGGGATAGGACAATATGGTGATGGATCATATACCTGGGCAAGGCCTTGAGTGTTGGAGAATGCTGGAGCATTCAGAACAATTGTTCTGATGGTTTGACGTATAATATCTCTGCCGTCCAATCACTGATTTTCTTTTTGAAAAATGCTAGTTACAGATGACAAAATAAGCTACAATTGCATATAATTGGTTCATTAGCTTAGTGGGCGGGGATTTATTTCTAAACCGCACGTCAACCACTTAAATCTCCATTTGCCTCACCACGGGCGGTAGTGATGGGCAAAACAGTTCACTTCAGTGACACGAATCACTAGAATCAGTTCATTAAAAAGATTCGTTCAAAAGATTCGTTCACCGAATCGTTCAGTGCTTGGGCGGAGCTCCGACTGCGTACTGCGTAGTCCGACTCACTCAGTGAACTGACGGCCGAACAGTTCATGCGGAAGTGCTGTCGCTTTGACAAATGCGCCAAACTCCGTTTACAAATCTTGATATTTTAAAAGTTTCCTCGTTGAATATCAATATTGGAGGTGAACGCTGGTTTTCAATGACTTTTAAGTCTTAACTGGCTGGGCCTGATTCTGGCAGTTTGAGCCGCTGATTATCACTCAGGATCACGTCACGTTAACTCACTGTGTCTAGTAGCTTCAGTGAACGGATCACTGAACTTGCACCGTTGCGTCACAGTTCGTTCACTCAGTGAACTGTTCGGCCCGTCAGTTCACCGAGTGAACGAACTTGCACCGTTGCGTCACAGTTCGTTCACTCAGTGAACTGACGGCCGAACAGTTCATGCGGAAGTGCTGTCGCTTTGACAAATGCGCCAAACTCCGTTTACAAATCTTGATATTTTAAAAGTTTCCTCGTTGAATATCAATATTGGAGATGAACGCTGGTTTTCAATGACTTTTAAGTCTTAACTTGCTGGGCCTGATTCTGGCAGTTTGAGCCACTGATTATCACTCAGGATCACGTCACGTCACGCAGTGAACGAATCAGTCCACTCTGCACGCTCGCTGCCTCGCTCGGCGCCCGCCCGCCCGTGAATTTTTTTATAATTTTTTTTTTTAATATAAACTTTATTTCGAACAATTTAGGAAACAAATTAGAGAAAAAAAAGAAAAAAAAACTTTCTAGTATACAACACGTAAACACGGTACTCATTTCGGCTATACAATAGCCTACTTAGAACAATACGTCCGAAATGGAATAGGAAGAAGCAAATGCGAATGATTCGTTCAGCACAGCAGAACTGGGCTGGGTTGCACCGGTCATACGTAAGTTTGTGACTAAGTTTGCGCGTAAAGTATTTACTAGGTCCTTAGTTGCTACTAGTTAGTTTCAAACTATCGCTTTACTAAATTCGGTTGCACCACCAATACGTAAGTAATGTCTTAGCTAGTGAAAACTAAGTAATGCTTAGTTCAATACTAAGGTAAACATTGTCGCTTTATCATGACGATAACAAATCCATAACCAATCAATCAATAAGCTACAATGTAAACACGGAAATCAACTTGCATTGAGTTTAACAGGCTACTTATTTTGCATTCCATGGGAAAAAAAAATAGAACATTGAACAGAATTACAATGTGTGCATGTTTATGTTTTTACGAATAAAATTCAAAATATCCTTATTTGTTTGTTTAGCCTATTTATTTATGTTACAGCCATTATGTGCTTTGAAAATATATGGAAACTTAGCCTAAGTTACAGGACTGTTCTGTTTGCCTCTCTTTTGAACTATAAAGAACTTTGTTTTGAAACTGAACGTTTTCCACGCGTCAACTATTTTTACAGTGTTTGCTGAAGAAACGGCGGAGGTAGCCAATTAGATGAACAGACGGTTACAGTTTGTGTATTTTTTTTATACCTAGGGGTAGGTGTAAATATTTAGTAGCTACTAAGCTCAACGTACAAACTAGTTTGTGTGGTGCAACCCATTTTTATTTAGTAATGTGTAAACCTTAATTTAGTAAACACTTACGTTATAACTAGCCTACGTTTGAACTTACGTATAGCTGGTGCAACCGGCCCCTGGGTTCGCAAGGGACGAATCACGTTCGCTCGCGGCAGTCCCTCCCCCTCCCTGCACGGTGCACGCTCGCTGCTGATCAGATCCGTTCGTGAACTGAACTGAACTGAGAAATGAACGGATCTTTTCAGTAAGTGATTCAGTTCAGTTCGTTCACCCAAAAGATTCGTTCTTTTGAACGAATCGTTCGCGAACGACACAACACTAACGGGCGGTGCTGACCACCTTGGGCAGAAGACTATCGTCTGAAGACTTTACTGCGACTGAGGGAAAGCCAGTAAACCCCCTGAGGTAAGAAGTATTTAAGATAATAATTAACCATTGATATTACTTCAGAAACAATTTTATTTTGAATAAAATCCTGTTTTAGTACCGCAGACTTTCTCAGATTTTCACTTGAAATTCGCTAAGGTACCTAACGTTCGGTTCTGGCTTCAAATGATGCCACTGTGTTATTCTTCCCCCAGCTCGTTTCGAGATGAAATTGTGAAAAAGTCTGTCATACAAGTGAAGTGATAACGTTAGATGTGAATATTTTCCGTATTTAGTGTAGACTTTGATAACTAAATAATAGCTAACTAAAGCTAAAACCAGTAACATTAGTCTAACAGCGAGCTGTCAGCGTATCGGCGCGAACAGCCGTTTTATTTTCTGAAGCGTCTTTGTTTTCCGAATTTGTAACGTTAGCTCTGCTGTCTGTCTTGCTAGCTTTATAAATGTTATACTCAACTATTGGTCTTATCAATAGCAAGTACTAACTACTTAGTGTTTTAACATAATGTTATGTCTAAATTTGAACTTGTTGTTGATCAGTCCTGTCGAAAGTGAATGGAGAAGGGAACTAAACAGCAAACATTTACTAAAGACAGTCAGCCTCAAGTTTTATTTTCTGACTCACGTTTTTGACATGGAAAGATTAGCCTGTTTAGACAAATATGACAAAAAGACATCATTCAGTTGAGCCAATGTCACTGATGATTTAGGTCTGTTCATTCAAAACAAACTTTTACATTGATGGGCATTATGCTAAGTAGTCTAACATTGTGTTATTGTTGAGCTTTTTATCTAACGTTATTCTGGAGCATAAAGTGTTTTCTGTAAAATGTGTGTTTGTGTGTGTGTGTGTTCAATAAAAAAATAAATACATTACACACTGAACATTTCCCTTCTCAGTTTTCACTGTGTACCTGTTTGAAATTGGGTGTAGCAAAAATATTATAAATTTTTTCCTACGGTCTACCTTGTTTAATCATTGCTCCATACGCCCTGCAGAGCAAAGACAATGGCTGCAATTTTCAGGCTCTTACTCCAGTGCTGTATGTGTAGATTCAGAGCATTTAATTCCATACTCCATGCCACATTTTTGTAAAAAAAAAATATATATATATCATAAAAAACAGAAAAATTCTGGCAGCTGGGGTGCCAGAAAAAAATGATCAAATAACAGGAAAGTACTGTGAAACCAAAAAACATTTATAAACTAAAAAAGTGGTACTTTTTCTACAGTATATCTCTGCAATATTACATTAAATCCTGTTTTATGCCAGTGATATCTTCTTCAATTAACTGAAAATAAATGCAAGACAGACAGACATTTTCACCTAAAAATACGTAATAATTATCTTTAAAAAACGAGTGAAATACATTTAAAAAACAGTCTCGGCAATAATTACAACAAAAAAACTAAATTTATGATCACTTGCACTAAAAATAGAAAAAAGGTCATGTAATTTAACATCATAAAACCGTTGTTTAAACTTTTTCAAGGGTTTTATAATGTAATATTGCAGAATTATACTGTAGAAAGATTACTGCTTTTTTACAGTTTATCAGTGTTTTTTGGTTTCACAGTACTTTCCTGTTATTTGATTTTTTTCTGGCACCCCAGCTGCCAGAATGTTTCTGTTTTTTTACAGTGTACTCTGAACAGTGACAGACGCGGCATTGTTTCTCCCCCCAACTATGACAGAACACCGACTGTATCTATGGCCCCGCCCACCACTGTCAAAAAGAAAATATATATAAAATATTTGCGCGAGCAGAAAAGAGAACCGCGAGCAAGAAAGAAAAACGCGAGCGCGAGTACATAGCTGTGCTCGGATAACAATTTTACTCGCGCGTGAGTTCTGTAAAAGCAAACGGCAAAACAATTTGCATGCAGGAGTTTCGGACTGTGCACACGGCTCCTCAATTTCCACGCGCGTATATTTTATTTTCTCTCTCGATTTTTGGCATTGATATGCCGCCATACTCTATCACCCTCTACTGAAGCCACTGCAATTCAACGCTTATCTGTGAACCCCTATTTTTATACAGTCTATGGTCAACCCACACGCCACCAACTTAGGCCTGGTACATACTCTACGCAAGGAACGCGCGCAACGACGCAAAGAGCAACGCAGGGGGCGTTTCTCGCGTTCTTGCGTAGCAAAATGTGCAGTCCAAATTTTGTAACGCGACGCAAACGTGTGGTGCAATTCCACGCGTTTCCGTTAGAGGTGTTAAATGTAAATACTGTTCAATAACTGCAGAATTGCAGACACAAAGAAAGTAATAATTACACACAAAGAAGTAATAATTTCCGGTTTAAGGTTACTCGCTCCAACCAGATTAGCCTAGGCTGCCAACTAGCGGACAGGGCGAAAAGAAGCCGGTAAACGCGCGTATAGTATGTAAGCAAAGACCTCGCATATGTCCCGAATATGCGTTGGCGTTCATGTTCCTTGCGTAGAGTATGTACTAGGCCTTAGTCTCCTCGTTATTCTCCTCACTGACTTGCGGCTGACAGTCCAATCATATATCTTTCATCGTCACCATATTAATGCGGGTACAATCCTCAGCTGTGAGATGCAAACTCTCTCAGCTAGATATTAATGCTACAGAAACGACTGCTAGCAACGCAAGCCCTCAATGATTACAGTTTAGCAGTCCATGTTTACATTTAGGCTACCCGCAAAAAGTGTGACAAAGGACGAAGTGAACGAATTACGTGCAGCTAATTACCAAAATGGCTGCACTTGATTTGTAGCCAGTTTCAATCTTTGATGATGTCGGCTTCAACAAATTAATGAGACTTAGAACCCGACTACAAAATCCCTTGTTGGAATACCGTGACAGCCCAGCTCGAGAAACTATAACCTTTCTGTTGGTGCAAAACGCCAGCTCACTAAAGTCAAATAAGTAGGCTACCAACTGCTGGACATCTGTGTTATTTTGATTTGAAAATTAGGCAATTATCTGGCTTACAATATTTAAATTTAAATGGAACTATTTAAGATGGCTGAAAATAAAGTTTGAAAATGCAATTACATTTTTGTCAGTAAGCTACCTACGTTTGTTTAAATATATAAATAAGAAACGCCCACTTACGGTCATAAGCAGTATTGCTTACACGGTTAAATTTTTTAAACTGATGATTTGTCACATCCCTAAAGCCTTTTTTTTTTTTTTTTGAGCATATAGGTGCTTTCACTCAACACACGAGGGTGCTTGGCTACCAAGAGAAACCGGTCATTTTAATTTCGAAAAAAGGCTAAAATGGCAGCTTGGGGGGCCCCTGGTGGCTCGGGGGCCCTATGCAACCGCGTAGTCCGCATATAGCAAGAAACGGCCCTGGCAACAAGTTGCAATTGCCTGAAAGCAAGATTCAACAGCAGAGGATGCCAGAGGAAGGAAATTGATGTGTGCTTTTGGTTCACCGTTTACTTTCTGGAAAAATAAGTGACATTAGCAAAAAAAAAAGATTTGTTGATTTTAATGGTATGTTATTTTGGTTGCAATTACCCAGCAAACTAATTAAAGTAATTAGCATTTTTCTCAGTCACCGTTCAAATTCCCCATATTATTCAGATTTGAGGTGCACGTGGCCAATTGCATTACAAATATAAGCATATATGCATTTGTAATATGTAAGTGTCATCAAGGGTCTGAGGTATCAAATGAGCCTAAAACCATCACTCTGCTGCCAGATATGCAGTAGATATGGATGGATAACTTGAAGGGTTTCTTCTCCTGACTTATTTTTCCATAGAGTTCAATAGGAAAATTTGTCAGGAGAAACAACCCTTAAAGTAATCCATCCATATCTACTGCATATCTGGCAGCAGAGTGATAGTTTGAGGCTCATTTGATACCTCAGGCCCTTGATGACTTACAGCCACTTTTCCAACCATGTATTCCATACTGTTCCAGCATAATTTACAGTTAAATCTAGCCCTACATCAGTGTCAGCAAATACATTGTCACAGACACCAAATCCTTGCACTGACCACAGGTATCAGTAATTGCCTCTAGATGTGAATAAAGTGATTTTTTAGATATTGACTCCTGAATACACACAGGCAATGTTAACCAATTTTGCATAATGATTCTTAGTTCATCTTAGACAGTATATCTGTTCTTCTTATGTTGGACAGGTTTCTCAGGTTCAAAACCCTCATGCCAACCTACAACCCCTAGTAAAACACAATTTCTAAATAGCATTTAGCATTGACTCTAAATATCAACATATGGCACCTATTAAGTATGCATGGTATGGAGTGCCTAAAGGTGCATGAAGGTGAATATTTAGGCTATATACACATGTCTCTATACCTTCATGTGACAAGAAACTTAAAGGGTAATTCCACCGAAACACAACATTAACCTTATGTAACAGATCATGGCGCAACTAATTAAAGCTAGAGCATGCAACGTTTTAAAATAAAAAATATTGGGGAGCAGTCATGCTTAGTTGGTAGCAATCATATAAATAACTGTTCTGAGAGAAATCCAGCACCATACACTGGGCCTCATCAATATGGTCGTAAAAAGTAGCGTAGGCTATATTTGCCGGATCCAGCTTGAGTACGAAATTCTCACGTGTGATTCATCAAACTTGTGTAAATCACTGATCTGAGCATAAATGTATGAGAAATCAGACTTGATCGTATGTTAGGAAGCTCGTTCACATGACTATGAATTGCCATACTCAAACGCCCATTTTATTCTTTAATCGCTGAAAAAACGATGACAAAATAAGTCATTGTGATAATAGCCCTATTCTGTCAGTCATTTCCATCTGAAAAGCAAGTGTAAGACCTTTATGGCCAAGGTCTTTGTTCTAAGAAAATACAAGCAGGTGCAACACAGGTGGGTTTCACTGATTTTAATTCCATGCTTACATTAAAGTAACCATTTGTATTTCTATATTGTGCTAAGCTCCAAAATACACAAGATCAGCCCTTCCAAACATGGACCTGAGGCCTCCTTGGTATGCTGGTATTTGTTCCCTCAGATCCCTTGGTATGCTGGTGTTCATTGCAGCCAATATTTTGATCAGTTAAGTCTATCAAAACCTTAATTTGCTTCTGGTCCCCGTCTTTCAGGTTTGCTATTATGGTACAATATTTTACAGTTTAAGGGGTTGTTCACCAGAGCCACTGAGTTGGGTTGAACCCACTTTTCTTGAAAATAAATCAGTGCTTTAGTTTTGTGGAACAATATATAGCAAATAGTATAGTATAATATAGTAAATGTATTGTCTAAGACAGCACCTTCTGGTGCATTATAGGTGCTTATGGCATTTCCCGTTATGGTCCTCACGAGAAACAATTTGCCAGCCCAGTTTGTCAAACTGCTGCTGAGTTGATTAAATTGACAATTTAACATAGTCCACTTCACTTCTAGGGAGGGTTTTACTCCCTCAGGCTTAAATGGGCTTCCTCTAGTTTGTGTAATCTGCCTGACCAGTTGTTCTAATTGTATGCTTCTTCAGAAGTCCTTAATCACTTTCTGTATTTTCCAGTGTTGTCCACTACACTCTTGAATGATGAGATGAAAGTATGAATCTTTTCCCACAGCAATCTCAAGACATTTCTTTGTTTCTCTGTTCCTTATGGCCTGCCCCTGTAAAACATTCCAGTAAGATTGTGTCAATACACAAAGGAACTGCCCACCTGGACAGTTAAAAAAAAATTGACAGACAAATGTGTTATGCCTCAATTGGGTTATTCTGGGGGAAAATGGACCCTTTTAAACCTTGACCTCTCTGATATTTTGATTATATGACACTCATAATGTAACCTTGAGGTATTGACCATTGTTATACTTTTCAGGAAAAAAACACAAAATTAGGGACCGTGTCCATTTTCAGTCTACTTTTGGCCTATAGCCACCTCTAATTGAGACCTACAGTTTGACAACCATAAATGGTAAAACAATATGTTGGTCTCATTGTAATCACAAAGACTTGCTCTAAACAGGGGTCCTCAAACCTATCCAGAAAGGGCAGGTGTGGGTGCAGGCTTTTGTTCTAACCAAGCAGGAACACACCTGATTCTACTAATCAAGGTCCTTAGTAACAGCAAAGCCCCACAGAAAGCGATGTGGAGTGGATTTCTCGTACGATGACACCGCCTACATTCGTTTTTAAGGAAGGCAGGTTGGGATTGCTTGCGATGCGAGGTGTCCAGACGAGACGGGGAACGTGGCGCAATAACCAATCAGATTAAAGATTGTGGGAGGCGAGAGCGATGGCATGCGATTTAACCGCTTTCTGTGGGGCTTGGGCGTTAAGACTCTAGTGGTTGATTAGTAGAATCAGGTGTGTAACCCCTTATGGAAAAAGAATATGCTGCAGTATATTGTAAATATATCAAAATTATCTTCACAGTATATTCAAAATATACTGCAGTATATTACATTTCCATAAGGGACTGCTTGGTTGGAACAAGGTACAATGTAAATGTAAATGAACAAAAGCCTGCACCCACACCGACCCTTTCTGGATACGATTGGGGACCCCTGCTCTACAACATGGGTCATGTTTGAATACTGACTTAATTCTTTGCATTAAATAATTGAGAATTAAAATAAATAATCTCTCTCAAAACTACAGAGTGGGATCTCTTGTACTTTTTGTTTTATAGTACTATTACAAGGCTGATTAACTGGTGTTAAAGCATGGGTGCGCAGGTCCAGTCCTGTTTTTTTTTTTTTCCCCCCCAAACAAATACATTTATTTCTCTGAAAGCTATAATCTATGTTGGTTCAGTCTTGTACTTGAGCACAGTTAAATCTTTCCGATATACTTGCAGTCTGCGGCTGTAGCTGGTGCTTATACAAATGTCAGATTAAGATTGTGCCAATTAAATAATTAAGAGCAGAGGTTGGTACAAAATCATGAAACGGATCGGCCTTTGTTGTACAGCACTCTGACAGCAGTGGCACTCTCATCGTGTCAAGTGTCCCAGGAAATGACAGGTTGACTCATGCTTAGGAACAGTGTCACAGAGAGGCTCCCAAGCAAAACTCGTGTTGGCCTGGTGGGGGTTCTCGTTGGCCTGGCTGGTCCGCCAGGCCTGTATCCATGAAACCACTCAAACAGAGCTACCGGCTACTACTCATATTTACTGCGTAAATATTTCAGTAAAACTGACATGTAGGCTGCAACTCATATATTAAATGACTATAATTGCATTAGTCACAATATAAAATCCAAGTTGTTCTTGAGTTAACCTGCATCTTCACCTGTTTGAAGTCCCAGTACATGTGGAATCCTTTTTCCTTGGCTAATTTACATTCATGCAGTGAAGGGGAATCATCATTGCCGGTATCCACCAGGCAGCGATTTCTGTTGTATTTGTGAGATTTAATGCCCCCAACATAAATCTGTCCAGTTGTGCGGTAGTAGCAGCGCTGTATGAAAAGAATAACATGTTACCTTACATTACGTTTGCAGCTAAAAACCATATACGCACATATTAAAGGCTACACATTGGGAAATTGTACAAACCTGAGGAGGAAAGACGTGACATCCATAGAGAATGGGTTTACTTCCAGGAGCAGGTCCTTGGTCAATACATTGATCCTTCTTAAGGTCATTAACCAGCTGTTTAGTGTAAAGAGTGGAACACATTCATATTTAAAGTTTAGAATTTTAAATGCAATTGCATGGTGAAATGATTTGCTTTCCAATCCTGTTGCCATCTAGAAGCTGGTTGTCCTAACTGTCCTTAATTTAGCTAGCAAAACACCTGAAACCAATAACCATAATGAGTCACAGAAGGCAGAAAAAACAACAGGAGCGCCCTCTCGCGGCCCTGAGTGGCAACATCCGCAGAAACGAAACAGCTCCCTCGAGTCAATGTTGGCACTCCTCCAGCGCAAATTTTACAGCCAAAAGCTCCCGGTCACCCATGTCATAATTCCTCTCGGCCGGCGTCAGGCCCCGAGAGAAATAGGCACACGGATGCATCTCCTGATCTTGGGGAGAACGCTGAGACAGTAAAGCCCCCACTCCCAACTCAGAGGCGTCAACCTCCACCACAAATGGGAGTGAAGGGTTGGGAGTAGTTAGGATGGGCTCAGAGCTAAATGTTTTTTTTAACTATGTAAAAGCTGCCTGGGCTCTAGGATTCTATTGGAACCGTAACGGTGTTGTTTTCTTGGTCAAAGCCGTGATAGGTGCGACCACGGAGCTAAAATTGCATATAAAACGCCGGTAAAAATTAGCGAACCCCAGAAAACGCTGCACCTGTTTGACCGACTCAGGGGTAGGCCAATTCATGACCGCTGAAACTTTCTCGGGTCCATTTGGATCTTCCCTTCCGTTATTATAAACCCAGGAAAGAAACAGTCCGTATGGAAGGCACACTTCTCAGCCTTGACATATAATTGAGCCTTAAGAAGCGCCTGTAACACCTGGCTGACATAAAATGAAAATGTCGTCCAAATAGACAAATACAAATTTCTCCAACATCTCCCTGAGTCATTCACTAGCGCCAGAAAAACAGAGGGGGCACTAGTGAGACCGAACGGCATGAAAAGATACTCAGTGTCCGCTATGGGTATTGGAAGCTGTTTTCCACTCATCTCCTCATGCATACACACCAAATTATAAGCTTTCCGGAGGTCGAGTTTAGTGAACACAGATACCCCCTGGAGATGTTCGAATGTGAAATTCATGAGTGGCAGCGGATAACGGTTCTTTACCATGATGCTAGTTAAGCCTCGATAATCTATACATGGCCTCAAACCCCATGGCCTTTTTTCAACAAAAAAGAAACCAGCACCAGCCGGTGAGGTAGACGGTCTAATGAAGCCATTAGCTAGAGCTTCCTCAATGTATTCCCTCATGCAGGCACTTTCTGGAGCCGACAAGGAATTCAGAGAACCCCTAGGAGGTACTGTGACCAGATATAAATTAATAGCACAGTCATAGGGTCGGTGAGGTGGCAAGGTACTGGCTCGCTGTTTGCTAAAAACCTCAGCGAGGCCCGCATAATCGGTTGGTATGTTAGCTGGCAGGGGGAGTCCCACATGATTTCAGACTCAGAGAACCTGTCCAGGGAGAAATCGTCCCAAGGAGTATTCCCATCAGCTAGCGAGTCCCAGGCCAAACTCTCCTCTCTATCATCTGAGGGGAAAAAAAGGCCTAACCTGATCAGCCTCATTGTCGCTGACCGAATCAGGCTCAGAATCGTACCCACAGCCACCAGAAACAGGTGATGACGTCAGCCAACAGTGAGATGCAAATTGGGAGCCCCATTGAAGAATGATGTTTTTATTCTTGCCCCAATTGACATGCGGACTGTGTTGGACTAGCTAGGAATGCCCTAAGATGAGGGGATAAGCCAGGGAGTCGACCAAGAAGAACTAAATTCGTTCCAAATGACCCCCGTAAAAGGCACACATACCAATAAGACCCGTAGCCTCTTTAACTATACCGGTGCCCAACAGGCGACTATCGAGAGCCGTGACATAATGGGGTCGTGAGAGGCGGTGAACAGGCATTTTCAATTCCCTAGCCCACTTGGCATCCACAAAACATGCAACCGCTCCAGAATCTATAAACGCATTGATTCTGACCAAGCGTTGATTCCACAGCAATTGAACAGGCAACGGGGTACGAAAGATTGTTTTATTATGTCTCGCTAGTGTCTTTCGTTCCACTAGCAAGACCCTTAGTTTCCCGATAACTTAGGGCACTGAGCCTTAGTGTGTCCCCCGCGCCTACAATAACGACACCACTCTGTATGCGGTCTTGATTCCCGAGTGTCGGGTAGAGAAGAGCTATCAACCTGCATAGGCTCATCTCTACTCAGGGAGCCACGGACAGAGGGAGAAACAGGAGGTGTAGCCGGAAGCTGGGGAAGGTACAGAGCGGAACGGTCTCTCCCCTCACCTCTCTCTCTCTCATGTTCCCTGACACGGTTGTTTATGCGAATAGCGGTCATCACCAGAGCATTGAACATAGCAGGTGGTTCGAGCACTGCTAAGGCGTCTTTAACGGGGTCCGAGAGGGCGTTGGTAAACAAAGTGATGAGTGGACCTTCGGCCCAACCTGTCTCACCTGCCAATGCTCAAAATGCGATGTAAAACCACGCTACCGTGTCGTTACCCTGGCGGAGGTGGGTTAGCCTCATTGCTGCTTCCTGACCCGAAATGTCATCGTCGAATACCAATGCCATTTCTTTCATGAGTCTATCGGCATTGTCCATGATGGGTGTGTGAGACCGTATAAGGGGATCCGCCCAGGCCAGAGCGGTCCCGGTAAGCAGCGA